>JAWNNU010000936.1:0-682633 GCA_035044585.1 Scaptomyza polygonia | reverse complement strand
CCAAAATTCTATGTACTCAGTTTTTTTGTGGCGGCTGCTGTGCGGCCTGCTTCTTGTAAATAGTTTAGATACAGGCAAACACCCTGTGCAGTCAGCACCCCTTTCAAAGAGCCCCCACCTCGCTCTGTACTCATGTGTACGCTGTAAATTTTATGCAAGCTGACGTCGTCATCGTGCATGGGTCATAAAAAAAAGCTCACAGCTAATCTCTCTTTGTTGCTGCCCTCCCTTGCCAGTTTTTACTGTACCCGTTAAAAACAACAAAGCGCGCGCGCCCAATTCCGGTTGCGCTTACATATACAGATAAACCGACAATACACGCACATACACACGACTGATGACTCTCTGATCTGATGCGCGCTCTGCTCTCAGCCCTCAGTTCGGTTGGCTGCTGCTGTTGCTTTATTGCTTTATTTTAGTTGTTGTTTCTGACTGCGGACACACAAAGAAATAATTTTCTACTACTCCCGTACGTGCGCATAGTTTAGCTTTTGTGTATGTGTAGATTTAGAGAAGATATTGTCGTCGATTTTATTTTTTATTTCGTTGGAATGTGTAAATGTTTAAAATTAAATATTAAATTAAAATAGTTGTCTCACCAATCTGTGAACTCTAGGAGTCTACTCAAAAATACTCTGGAAACAAAAGCGATAGGGATCGAAAGTCGAATTTCTTTTGAGACATTCGATAGATAAATTTCGATGGTAGGGATAAAGCAGCAGTAATTATCGAGCTTTCTTGATATTAAGTGATCGTCTGTAGTATAATTGTTGTTGTTACTCTTTAAACAAAATACGTCCATCGTCCGGCGTTTGGTTGTTGAAAAAGCCAAAGTAGGAACGGCAGTTACTTACTTATCTACAGACCTGTGTTTATTTGATTTGTATGTGTGGGCATTCTTCTAATTTCACGCTTATTTAATTTTTTCATTTCCTCTTTTACTTTTGCTTGCAGTGATTGCTGTGAGAAAACGCAACTGCGACGTGGCAGCGCTAAAGACAGCGCTAAGTACACTGAATAAATTGTGTTTAAAGAAGCTTTGAGCATATATTTGCTGCCTGCCGCTAAACGCGGACTGGCGCGTCCATATACAAATGCATAGACAACAACAGCAACAAAAGGAACAACTTATGTTGTATACACGACGAGCAGAGCAAGTGCTGCAGTCCGGTTCGAGTTTGAGTTTAATTAACAGTTACCAGTTACGACCACGACCGTTTGTCGTTGCATACTACATACGCTCCTAGAGAACTACTCTCCCACCATCGGGCGGAGAAGTTCAACACCCATATTTCCAATTGAGTTGAGGAGAACGCAGCACACGACAAAATCAAACAACAATAATAAAAAAAAACATCAGGAGCAACAGCAGATTATTATTCCAATCCACAATCCAAGCATGATGAAACGCACGCGTATCGATGAAGTCCAATTTGGCACACGTCCTGGCCCAGGGCCAGGAAGCGGTGTAGTCGGAGGAGGAGTAGCAGGTGCTAATAGTGGAACAACCAGCGTGGGAGTTAACACAGCTGGAAGTGTTACTATTGGCACAGTGGTGCCCAATGCACATAATGCCACAATAAGTGGCATTGGTTCCATACACCATCGCATATTGACGCCACAGCACGGTGGTGCACAGACAATTGCCTATTTGCCATCCACAACGCCAACGGCAACTAATCTTAAAACAACGAGCAGCATTGTTGATAGCGCCAGTACCCAAACGAATGCTACAGGTTCTGTTGGAGGCACCGTCGTTGGTGGTGTCGTCGTCTCCACAGGCAGCGCAGGCACACAAACCTTGCAGTATACCACATGTAAGTCGTGCTGAAATAATAGATCCAGTCAGAATTGCTAATTTATATATTTCTCATTGCTTTTCAATATAGCTTATAGCGTTGCCTCTATACAGGCGGGCGGCACGCTTAAAACTAGCACTGGCGATGGGAATGCGGTACAAATTCATGTCACCGGTGGGGGGCCAGCAGTTGCAGCGGGAGCTGGAGGTGGCTCTCAAACAGTATCCAGCAGCTGTCAGACAGGAACTTTACGTCAACGCACCATAAGTGGCACCCAAACAAATGCCAGTAGTCTGACAACAACAGCACAGCAGACGCAACCACCATCATCAACACAACAGCAACAAACGCCGCTCAACGGACCGGGCAGTGCAGCAGCAGCGGCCGCAGCTGTAGCTGCAGCAGGCAGCAGTACGCCACCGCAGGGTCAGTCAGCAGCTGGCGGCGGTGGACCCGCTCAACCGCGTCTTAAAGTCGAAGATGCGCTAAGCTATCTAGATCAGGTTAAATACCAGTATGCCGATCAGCCGCAGATCTACAATAATTTTCTGGACATTATGAAGGAGTTTAAGTCGCACTGCATCGACACACCGGGCGTCATTGAGCGTGTCTCTACGCTCTTCAAGGGTCACACAGAGCTCATCTATGGCTTCAATATGTTTCTACCGCCTGGCTATAAGATTGAAATTCATTCCGATGCGCTTGGTTGCTCTGTGCCAGTTGTCTCGATGCCATCGCCACCTGGAGCACCGAGCAGCACTGGAACAGTACATATGATAACCGCTGCAGGCAACAGTCCGCTGGCAAGTGGAGTAAATGCGCACACAACGCTCAAGCCGCTGGCGCAGGTCCAGGGTCCCGGAGGCCCAGCTGGTGCCGCTGCTGCCGCGGCCGCTGCAGCTGTGGCACAGATTCAAACGGCTGGCGCCGTCAATTTGATGACACACGGTGGAGCCTCGCTCACCCAAACAACCATACACGCATTGCAACCAACAGCAGCGGCTGCAGCCGCTGTTCAATCATCGGGCGGTGGTCATGTACATGTAACAAGCAGCTCGACAGTCGCACCACCATCCGGCTTGGTTGGTGTCGGTGTTTCGCCATTTGGGCCACAGAATTATTCACGTGATCGTGGTGGAGGCGAACAGCGAGCAATAATAACTCCCACTGGTCCTGCGTCTACAGTGTCCTCGTCCGGTGTTGGATCCAGCATTTCTGTTGGTCCACCGACGCCAAACTCATTGAATGAACTTAGTCCACACACGGGTCCAGCAGCAGCGCAGCACAATTTACATCACATTCAGCAGGCGCATCAGTCCATATTGTTGGGCGAGACAACGGGCCAACAAAATCAACCGGTGGAATTCAATCACGCCATAACCTATGTCAATAAAATCAAGGTAAGAGCAGATCAATTTATACAATATATCATCCAAGTACTAATTTATTTGTTTTCCCTTCTATTTCATTTCGTACAGAATCGTTTCCAAAGTCAGCCGGCCAAGTATAAAAAGTTCTTAGAGATACTGCATGCCTATCAAAAAGAGCAAAAAGTGATGAAGGAAGGTAGCGCGAACAGCAGCTTAAATCAAGGCAAAATGCTAACCGAACAAGAGGTCTACACGCAAGTGGCCAAACTGTTTGGCCAAGATGAGGATCTATTGCGTGAGTTTGGACAATTTCTGCCAGATGCCACCAATCATCAGTCATCGGCTGCCGCTGCCGCCGCAGCACAATACATGACCAAATCGGTATTGCACAACGATCATCACAATAAGCAGCCACAAACGCAACAACAACAGCAACGAACAACCACAACAGCCACATTGAGCGGTGGTGCGCACATCAGCATGTCATCGGCATCCCCGTCGGCAGTGCCCAACAGTGGTTCGCCGCTGCATCTGAGCAGTGGGGCAACACTCTCGCAGATCGATAGCAGCAGTGCACATGCACATGCTGCCGCAATTGGTAATCTGTCGGCGGTCAATACCAGCGTCAGCATTAAGTCGTGCGCCGTACAACAGAATCACATAATTGGTGCCAGTATCTTTGATAAGGATTTCCATGGACTGGGCGCACAACAAGGCCTACAGCAGCAGCGGCATGCAGTACTGCCGCCGCCTCATCTACTGACCACTCACACGGGTGGATTACGTGGCGGCGTTCCCGGTGTCCTCGATCAGCGTAATAATCACCATGCACAAAAGTTTGTGGCCCAGCATACGAATATGTCGCAGAAGAAATCCCCAAGTTATGGCGGCATCTCCAGTCTACAGCATTTGCATCACCTCAATGACAATTCGTTGGATCGCAACTCGCCAAACATTGCCAGCTATGTGACACAGGCGCAGGCACAGCATCAGCAGCAGCTGTCCGGCCACCCGCATCCTCATCACAATGCACACAATTCGACCGGTGGTCGACGTCAGGTGGTGGATGATCTGACGGCTGCATCGGTAGCTGGTGCTGCTGCTGTTGCTGCTGGCAGTAGTCTTGGCGGACCGCCGCCGGCAAAACGACCCAAGCCATATTGTCGGGATGTTAGCTTTTCGGAGGCATCGCGCAAATGCACCATATCGGATGCGGCCTTTTTTGACAAGGTGCGCAAGGCGTTGCGCAATCCCGAAGTCTATGACAATTTCTTGCGTTGCCTAACGCTTTTCAATCAGGAGGTTGTCTCTAAATCGGAACTGCTGGATTTGGTCTCGCCGTTCCTAAAGAAGTTTCCTGATCTGTTGCGTTGGTTTACGGATTTCCTGGGTCCACCCACAACCGGCCAGGCGGGTAGTGCAGGTGGAACCGGTATTCTAATCGATGGCATGCCACTGGCAGCAACACAGCGTCAAGGCGGCAGTAACAGCGAGCGGGCGAGCAGTCATCAAAGCACGGATTATGTACAGGACGTAGACCTGTCGCTGTGCAAGCGCCTCGGTGCCTCCTATTGCGCTCTGCCCCAATCCTCGGTGCCAAAGAAATGCAGTGGACGGACAGCTTTGTGCCGCGAGGTGCTCAACGATAAATGGGTCTCGTTCCCGACCTGGGCCAGTGAGGATTCGACATTTGTTACCTCACGTAAAACACAATTCGAGGAGACTATCTACAGGTGTGTTTTAATTCCAACAATCACTGCACTCATTCTCTTGCCCTATCCATCTATTAAATTCAATTTTCTTTTAATGTGCCTTGATCTTATTTAAACCAAACGGGTCGTTTTTTCTGAGCTAAATGCGTTTGGAATCTACCGTCTTGTATAGGCAACTTTCTTTTCAAAAATAACAATATTTTTTGTGAATTGGTTACTTGGTATCATATATGTTTGCTAGTTGAACATTTGATTAGAAGCTTTCTTTTTATCCTTCATTCTGTATCCATTTCCATTCTGTTTTCTTGTTACTGTTTCTGTTCTTTGGCTTTCGTTTATACTTTAATGAATTAACCTATCAACCAAACGCTCTAAACAAAAGGAATATTCACAGAACGGAAGACGAGCGTTTTGAATTGGATCTGGTCATTGAAGTTAATAGCGCAACGATTCGTGTATTGGAGAATGTCCAAAAGAAAATGTCACGCATGTCGCCCGAAGAGTTGGCTAAATATCATTTGGATGATCATTTGGGTGGCACATCCCAGACAATTCATCAGCGTGCAATTCATCGCATTTATGGCGACAAGTCCGGTGAGATAATTCAGGGCATGAAGAAGAATCCATCCGTTGCTGTGCCAATTGTTCTTAAACGGCTGAAGGTCAAGGAAGAGGAATGGCGGGATGCTCAAAAGGTAATAATTTAAAAAAATAATAATCAAATGCAGATACTTATGCGTATGATTTCGTTTCACTATTACAGAACTTTAATAAGCAGTGGCGCGAACAGAATGAGAAATATTATCTGAAATCGTTGGATCATCAGGCAATCAATTTTAAACCCAACGATATGAAAGCCCTCCGCTCCAAGAGTCTATTTAATGAAATTGAAACGCTCTACGATGAGCGTCACGAACAGGATGACGATCCAATGGAGCCGTCTGGTCCACATCTGGTGCTGCCATACAAGGACAAGACTATACTAGACGATGCCGCCAATCTGCTAATTCATCATGTCAAACGTCAGACGGGCATTCAAAAGCAGGAGAAACAGAAAATCAAACAGATCATACGACAATTTGTGCCTGATTTATTCTTTGCGCCGAGACAGCCGCTTAGCGATGATGAACGTGATGACGGTAAGCCACACAATTCTAGATACTAAACATACTTCAGTTGTAGTCTTCACACCTAACATATAAATCATAATTAATGTACATATAGTTAATGTCCTGCATGAACATCTTAATCATCTTTAAAACTTATAGATTTATATAGAAGTAACTTTTGTTAAGTCATTTAACTTGCAAGCAAAAGTATTCGTTAGTCTTCACAAACAACAATTTGATGTGCTTTATATAAAATTATTGTATTTTGAAAGTAAACCGTATAAACATTTTATCTTTGACATCTTTTTAAGTGAAATTTTGTTTTACTATAAAGCTTTCAACAAATTTAACATATTCAATAGATAATTTGATACCAACTTACTAACCAACCAGCTATTAATAATGTGTGTTTAAATATTGAAAATCTAGGAGAAATAAGCAGCCCGCATTTTGTTCATTGAAATTGTTTTTTTTTAACTTAGTCAATGTTTTTTGTTTTCTTTTTTCTTTTTATAAAAACGAAATCAATCATTTTTGGTTTATTTGCAATCCATTTACTGTTCGTTTGCAATTTGCAATAATTAATTTTGTAATTTAACAACTGTAACTGTAACATGAATTGCATTATTATGAACTAACCAACCAACCCAAACGACAAAATGGGCGATCACACCATCACCACCACCAACAACAACAACACAATTACCACCGATCATCATAAAAAAAAAAAATGGAAAAACTTCCTGTATCTTTGCCCCACTGTGCACGCATTTCTCTATAGCCTTTCAATTTTCGGTAGATGAAAAAATGGACGTGGACTCGCCGATGAGCCGCACCCCCAAAATCAGTGGATGTGAGGGTGCATCGCCGGCGCGAAGCAATGCAAGCAGCAGCAGCAGCAGTGGAAGCGTTGGCGTTGGCAGCACTAATGCGGCAGCACCAACAGCTACATCTGTGACGTCCATTAAAAAGGAATCGGAGGAGTTGTCCAAAGCGTTGCCAGCGACAACACTAACAACAATAGCAGCAACAACAACAACGACAGCTGCAACAACAGCAGTAGCATCAGCAACAGTAACAACAGCAACAAAAGCTGACGATGCAGCGCCTACCACATCATTAGCTGCAGCCGCAGCGGTAACAGTTGGCGGCGATGTTAAAGATAAGCCTGAATCAGATACGCCTAAAACAGGCGAAGAGCTAGCGTCGCCAACAACTACCAAAAATAGCAACAACAACAACCGAAATAATAGTAATAACAACAATAATACGCCGACAATCAGCAGTCCCAAGCGAACTGAAGATGCAGCAATAGCAACAACATCAGCAGCAGCTGCTGCCGCCGGCACCGATGCGACCGTTAAACAGGAACAGGATCACTTTTTGAATCCACCCATGCTGCCACCGCATGCGCAGGGCCAACGGGAGGTAAGTTTGTGTAAAAAGCCCAGAATGTTAAATACTTTATTAACTTGATTTACTTTTCAATTAATAGGACGAATCGTATTCGCTGTTCTATGCCAACAACAATTGGTATCTGTTTATGCGTCTGCATGCCATCCTCTGCGATCGATTGCACGTCATGTATGAGCGAGCACGTCTGCTGGCCATCGAGGAGGAGCGTTGCCGTGTGAATCGACGCGAAAGTACGGCAACGGCATTGCGTTTAAAGCCCAAACCTGATGTACAAGTGGAAGACTATTATCCGACGTTTCTTGATATGCTAAAGAATGTGCTTGATGGCAATATGGACTCGAATACTTTTGAGGACACAATGCGGGAAATGTTCGGCATATATGCCTACATATCCTTTACGCTCGATAAGGTGAGTAATCATACAACTTTGCCGTATGTATTAAATGCCTGACTGAATGTTTTTTTTGTTAATTTCCCTAGGTGGTTTCGAATGCCGTGCGACAGCTGCAGTATTGCGTCACGGAGCGCGCTGCCCTCGACTGTGTGGAGCTCTATGCCAGCGAACAGAGACGCAGCAGCACTGGCGGCTATTGTCGCGATGCGCATAAATGCTTTGAGCGGGAGATGGGCTATCAGCGCAAGGCGGAAAGCATACTTAACGAGGAGAACTGCTTCAAAGTGTACATTGTATGTGAATGATGCTAAAAACTAAAAACGACAGTTTTGTTCTAACAATTATGTTTTAACCATTCCAGTACAAAATTGACTGTCGTGTGACTATCGAATTGCTTGATTCAGAGACCGAGGATGTTGATAAGCTAAACGCGTTAAAGGCGCAAAAGTTTAGCAAATATGTGGATCGACTGGCGAACCCAGCAATGGTAGCTGGCAGCGGTAGCAACAATAACAATAACATCAATAGTGCAGGCGGCAACAATGCAGCTGCCTCCAGCAATGACAACCTAATGGAAACGTCTGACATCAAGGCGGAGGAGGAAGAGGAGAATGCCGAGGTGAGTGAACCCTAAAGTAAAGCACAGAAAAAAGAAGCGAAAACAAAACGTAACAGCTTCAACAGCAGCAGCAGCAGCTTTGTGTGTGCTTGACGAGTGGTTAACCATGTTGTTTGTGTAATAATTATCTGTTGTGTTCAGTTGATTGTTTTGTTGTTGTTAAGTTTAGTTAACGGATATTCACTTTAGTAAAGACTCGATGGACAACCAAATTAAGTAAGCAAACAGTTGAAAACCTAACGATCGACTTAAACAGTGCCATAAAACTTCGATAGTATGATCTATCCATGTTAGCAACCTTTCCAATTTGAATCAATGAGTGTCTTTTATTTGTAAGCCTTCCCAGCTGTATATTTTCCGTGAAAAGTATTTTTTTTACATTGGATTGTATACCACACTTTCTTTAACAAACAATTTTAGATATTTTGATTATTGAAAATCAAGACTGTCGATACAGCGGTCTCAAATAATAATATACAAAAAAAACTTGTTGTCTTCCAGCTTTGCTTAAAACTAATAACACCAAAACGTCATAAACATAATTGTGTGTGTAATCATCCATTCATTGTATTGATTTTTCTGTAAATACTTATTGATGTTTTTATACACTTTTTAGTTGTGTGTTTATTCTATCATTTTTGATTTTTGCGTGCCGGGCCCGTTGTGCCTTTTCGTACACATTTCTTCTACATTATTTTCGACATCTACAACTTTCCTTTTTATCGTTCTCTTTCCTTTACGTTTCGTCTCTCATTTCAACATGCCGCCTACCAATCGCCCACATATCCGTATGCGAACCAAACAACATAAAAAAAATACAACCGAAAAAAGAAAAGAAAAATGTTCACTAATTAATGCTTTTTTCTGCATTTTTTTCTCTCATTTTTTCCACCTTAATTTTTTTTGTACCAGGTCAATTCCAAGGCTTGAAATAACAAAATAGTTTTGATAATTTCATTGAATAAGAAGAAGAAAAAGTCGTATTGCAAAATGAAATAGTAATTAATAAATTTGTTTTTTGAGATTAACCAAACAAATACCGCTAAAACAATACTAAATACCAAAGAAAACTTATTTCATCCAGAGCCACCAAACTCGCCTAAACCTACATACACTCACACACCCATATACACATACCATTCAACCAACCATTGATAACATGCATACATAGAACATTTGAATGTAAAAAGTTGAATACAAAAACAAACATGCATATGTAAATTTAGTACATACCTTAAAAAGCAGAACACATAATTATATGCATATACATTAATGTGTTGATAGTAGTTTCCAAATAATGTTAACAGGCACGCACTACTGCAATTTATTTCTAATTTTGTTTTTACTTTGCGTTGGTTCGTCCTCAAAAAATTAAGAAGATGGCCCGGCACAGCAGATGTGCTTAGCCAAGTAGACAGGTGAACGAAAAGCAAGAGAGTGAGTGGGTTGCAGTGCACTACGTGGTTGTTGTATGCATATGTATGTGTGTGTCAAATGCAAATGATACGATCGATTGGCCGCACATCGATATTTCATCAAAAACTGTGTTGGTTAAAATTTAAATACTACAGCAATCAAAACGTATATAAATAAAACAAATGTAAATAATGTTTGTATGTATGTATGTATTAACAGTTTCTAGTTTAAGTGTTCAGCGTAGCAAATTTTTGTAAAGGGATGATAAAGAGAGTGAGAGAGTTTACTTTTAAAATGACACCTATTCTTACAGCAGGTGACAAAAATCAAACTGTAGACGTGTTATATACATTTAAATATATATATATATATATATATTTAAAACTTTTTTATAACTTCTCTACACACATACATTTATAAAATTATCAATTGTTAAATCAATTGAAATATATAACGGAGCATTTGATGATGTAGAAAATTCGAACTGTTATTTATTAGGGTGTTTGTCAAATGGGTTTATTTTTCTGTTGTTGATTCCTTTTGTGCTTAGTACAGCTGGCGTGTGGCACACATACATACAGACATATGTGCATTATGTGTATAGTGTATATAGTTGTATACGCTTTTAAGTTTTACGCAAGGTAAGTTATGCCTTACAAATCTTACGTATGCATAAAGTTATTTTGAACTTATTTACATAGATAAACGATTTTGGTTTGCCCTCGCTTCGAGGCATTGCGCTTTAAATGTATTTAATGTATTGACTCTCTTCGTTTTTTCGTTGTATTAGTGTTTTGTATGTATGTATTTGTTGATTGTTTTCGGTTTCCACCTTCAGTTCAATATGTAAGTGCGTGTGTGCTATTTATGTTATTATGTATTATGTACATACAAACATACATACACACATGTGTCCAGTCTAGGCCTGGAACTCTCTCTTTTTAAATTTGTGTCGTCTCTTTGGTTCCGTCTTCTCTTCTGCATTAACTGGTTTCTCTTCTCATATTAGCGCTCATTGTTTGTTATCGATAACATCTATTTACACAGCCAGACACACACGCACACATTCACGCCACCCCCACAAAAACACACACACACACACACTTTTAAATCATAACTAGGCTTAAGTGAAATTTAATGACTTGATTTGTGTTTTGTAAAGCATGTTTGAATTGCATTTAAAATTATTTATGTTCTGTTGTTTGTGTGCATTATAAATGTACTTAATGCATTCTCCCCTTCTCCTATTTGCAGCTGGTTCACGGCGCACGGAAAGCACGATTTCTGCTGCGCAACAAACGTCGCTCGCAGCTGCACGAGGAACAAGTGCGTCAGCTCTTTGAACAGAAGCGCATCTGCAGCGATACCAATGCAACTTCTACTACGCCGACTTCTGCAGGCGACGCAGCAGCAAATGCTAGCAGCAATAGCAGTATCAACAATAATAATAATAATAACAATAATAACAACAACAGTTGGAATAAACGCGCACCGGAACGTTTGGGCGCACCACAGTTGGGCCTGGCGGAGCAGTATGCATTTAATGATCGGGACGAGATCAGCACAAATCCCAGCAATGGACGCTGCTTTGTGACCAGCAAGAATCTCAATCTACTTAAATACGATGCAGTGCGTCGTGCCAAGAAGGTAAACAACTAAATGAATCTTTTGGTCTGACCAATAAATAAACACATTTACCTTTTACAGAGTCATTGCCGTGTCACACAGGCCAAGTATAAGCGTTTTCATGGCTATGTGAATCGATGGTTGCAGCAGCATGTTAGCGAACAGTTGCAGCAGCATTGCAACGATTGGCTGTTGGGCAAGACGCCGGAGCAGATCAATGCCAGCGGCTGGGGTGCAACAAGCAAAACTAAACCTATGCCACAGAAGGATACGTCAAGGACGCCGTATCGAATCTATACACGCTACAAAGTGCTACAACCAACAACCAGCAGCAACATCACAAATATTTCAGCCACAACAGCAGCAGCACAAGCGGTAGCAGCTACAATTGTTGCTAACATACCAGCAACAGTTTCTGCAGCTGTGGCAGCAGCAACCACTGTTACATCCAGCACACACTCGACTCTTAATAATGCCACTAGCTCCTGCAGCAGCAGCAGCATTTTAAACGCCGAAACAACAACAACACCAGCTACAACAACAACCACAACAACAAATGCACCACAACAACATTGCAATAGCGCCGCAGCTGCAGCCGCTGCTGCTACAGCTGGAAACAATGCGGAGGCAGCATTGCAACAAGTGCGTCCAATGGAGAGCTAACCGGCAACTGTTTCAGTTACGGTTACTGCCGTTGTTGCCACTTGGCCAGAAAATGCTGCAATTGTGTGAAGCAGCAATCTCTCCATTCACTTTTTTTTCTCTCAGGCGTGTTTTCTGACTGTGTTTCAAGTGTTGTTAACATATACATTTTAAATTGTGATAGCAGTCCCTGGACGGAGTTTAAGCAGACAACCGACCAGCACATGCCTTGGCTAGTAGAATATGAATATATAGCTCGCTATTTAAATAGTATACACGTGTGTGTCCAACAGATATATACATACATACATATATCGATAAACCCAAAACCTTAAATGGAGAATATACAAACCAAGCACTACTTTTTTACGCTGTACAAAAAGTCATTTAAATTCTATTCGTAGCTTTGCTCCTAATATAATCATTTTGAGTATCGTTAAGTGTTAGTTTATATAACTATAATTGTATGGCAGTGTTTCTAGTTTATAAGCGATTTATGCATACGCCTACATGCAAACACATATATTGCATAGATAAAGTAACCCATGCCTCCAAATATACCCTACACATTTGTGAAAAGCATGGGGGATAAATAAGTTTGTGCTAATAAAGTTGATATGAACTTATTTTGTTTAGCTTGTAAATTTTATGAATACAGAACAGAACTTTTAATTTTTTTTAAACAAATTTAACGTATTTTTATAATGAAACAAAACAAACCTTGTACAATTCCTTGTGAATATTATTGATAACACACCTAGCATTAAGCTAAATTTAAGTTGTAAAGATCAGATGAGCCTAATTAAAAACACAAAACGTTTCGAATGTGAAAATATTAAACTGTGCATTTTGCTGACTTGGTTGGAAAAACACAGATGTGTTTTCGGATCTTTTTTCGAGTTCAGGAACTTAAAATCAAATCAAGATTTATGTAAATTTAAATCAATATGAGAAAAACTGTTACTGCATTGATTTGAGAGGTGAAACAAGCTATGGGAAGAAGGCAAAGGTGAGTATATTTAATATTCAATTGATTGTAGAAAGATAATAAAATAAAACATCCATATTTAATTCAACGAAGCGTCACCACAATAAATAATTTGGGCAATTACATACAAAAAGAGTATCTGTATTTTCCATTTTAAACATATAGTAAATAAAAGCATAAAAATTATAAAAAGACGATAATACAAAAAAGTTATTCGAAGAATAAATGGCAATCTTATTGCGGTGAAAGTCAGATATCATTTATATATAAAATCACGACGCGTTATAATGCCTGCAATGCGATTTTCATTGTCGATAACCAGCAGGTGTCGCAAACCCAAGGCACGAAATATATTAAAGATCTTGGGTACTGAGTCATGCTGTAGAACAAAGTATTAAATTAATTTAAATATTTTATGGATCTTATTAGAACTTACAGTATTAACGCGAATAGGTGATGAATTCATAAAAATCGATAGGTCAACAGTATAATTGATTTTTCTATCCAACGGACGCACGCTCTATGGACAGAAAAAAATCACAAGTTAAGGTATGAAAATCAATCAAAATTTGAATAATGCGTACACTTATAGAAGGGTAACGCGGGTAGACATCCCGAAATGTTTGTATTGATGTCTCTTTAATCCAGAAACGTTTGTTCTCCACATACATCGATTTGAGCAATATAACAATTAGCTGCGAACGTAATATGATGCCACAAACTCGACCCTCAGAGCGACGATCCTGCAAAAATTAATCAGATTTAATAGGTCTTGTAAGTGAACAGTAAAAGTTACTTACGTCCTGAACATCATCGACCACGGGAAAACCATTGTGATTGCATTTCTGGAGCACTTCATAAATATACTGAGCACTATCTCGCAGCTTAATGCTAACAACGGGCTTGCTCAGTATTTCCTTGGCTGTTAGTCCTTTGTATTGTGGCAATGGCTCCCAGGGCAGCATGGGCACATTGTTCACTTCGATGACCGTATCGTAGATGCCATCGTTGAAATAGTCGCCAACCCATTTGGCACTTATGAGCGCTATAATCAGCGGAAAGAAGAACGATGTCTCAATGCCCGTCGTCTCCATTAAAATAACCGACAAGCTGATGGTCATGCGCAGCACTCCACCTAAATTGGCAGCGGCGCCAATCAGTGCATATTTGCCGGGATGCAGAAAGTGCTGCAGAAACAAAGAAAGTTAACACAAAGTAATGTTTTTAATGTACTGGCAAAAACCTACTGCGCCAGGAAACATAAAGAAGATCACCATTGCCACTAGTCGTCCCCAAGCGGCGCCCACCAACGCTGTGGGTATAAAAACGCCCAAGGAGACATTTAGCCCAAATGTAGCACAAGACAGTAGATAGTAAACAAGCGTAAAGACAGCCAACGTAAGGATTTTGTGAGAACCTATTAAAAAGAACAATAGAGTCAAGTTAGAAAAAGATTGTGCTAGAAAAAACTCACCAGGTGGATCATGGAAAAGAGCACGAACAGTAGCCTCGGGTGTTTGGAACCAGAGAGCTGCAACCGCATTGTATTCGTTATCCTCGCAAAATAGCTGCACGGGATGTATGGTAGGATCGTTGCCAAGTGGACGGCAATCATCAATGAAGTAGATCATAGTGCAGGCCAATGTGACGCCCATAACGGCGACGAGCACAGCCTCAAGTACCTTGGCCACATTCCAAGACACAAAGCGTTTGCGGAATTTATTGATTCGCGTATTCAAACAGTTCCAACTGGCGCCAAGCAAACCGCCTGTAACACCGAACAGCATAAAGATGGGCAACTCAAAGTATTCAAAGGTCAGCGGCTGAACAAATTTGCCCAAATTGAAGAGACCCGTAAAGGTGAAGTTATTCAGTCCATGGTATGCCGAGAGTACAATATTGAGCGTAAACGAGCTGATAATGGAGGCAATAAGTGTGCGCCATATTAGATTTTGATTCCAGAAGCTCGCAGCCTCCTCTAGCGAGAACAACATGCCACCAATAGGTGCACCGAAAGCGGCTGAAACACCTGCTGCTGCACCGCCCAATACAAAGTCGCGTTTCTCGTGATCATCGCGAAATTCTTTGAAAATGCGAAAATCCTTGACAAACGTGGTGCTCTTGCCCTGTGAAATGCCTGCAGCTACAACGGCGCCAGCATGTATCATTGGTCCCTCCTTGCCACCAGCTAAGCCCCCCACAACGGATGTGATCACTCCAATAGCCTTTACCGCCAACGTCTTGATGCGCACAATGCGCGGCACTTTGACTCCATTGAGATAGCTCTTCACCTGCGGTATACCGCTGCCAGCGGTAATTGGTTCGATGTAGGTTACCATGGAAGCTCCAATGGCCACGGGTACAACGCTTAACAGAATCCACCAGAGGAAGGGCAGCGCCAACTCACCACCGCTGTCATTTACAGGCACATTATGATCCACAGCTAAAATACACATGAAGAGCGTTTAAAAATTACAGATTGATCTCAATCAAAGTAATTTATGATTCACATACACATTTTAAGAAATCTGTACTTTTGTTCTGATAATGCCTCAATTACGATATCTATAGAGCAGGCTATAAGCGCCGTAATAACGCCAATTTGTATAAAAATTATCCAGCGAATAACATGCATGCGCAGCGAAAAGCGATCCCTTAAACGTTTGCGCTGCTCGGCCTGAAAAAGCTTATTCTCGCACACATCATAGTCAAGACTCTTGAAAGAAGTGTATAGTGTGTGTGGGAATAGATTAGATTTTAATCTGATATTTGTATGTTAGTAATTGATAAATGTACCTCATACTGATCCTGTGTTTGCTGCGAAGTTCCAACTAATCCAGCTGCTGTGCGCGAACGTACATGGAATATGGGCTCGGGGTCTGGGGCATTGCTGTTGGCGCCCGCATAGTTTCTGTGCGACGTACTTGGACCCTCCTTTAAGTATATGTAGTTCAAATCGTTAGTAATTCTTTTGCACTTCAATGCAAGTTGCGATAAGTATCAGCTGTTTGCATGATGAATCATCATATTTCGCATGCAAATTACAATAAAATGTGAACTGTAAAAAACTTACTAAGATTGGGTCGAGCGTATCGCTATTAATGCTCAATAAGGGCTCCACATCATTTTCATTTTCGTTATTCCCGGCATCAAAAACTTGTTGACTTTGGCTTGTGGAAGTTTCTACATTTTTTCCCGAATTCTTTTCAACAATTTCATCGTCATCGCTTGATGAGTCCACCACAATCAGTTTATTTTTGGACATATTGAAAACTATAGAAACACTTTAATTACACAAAAACTAACAAACACATAATTATCAACCAAGCTGCAACTAGTAGTCCACCGACAAACAACATCGATATATTTGAACTCAGCATCGAAATTGCATATTTTGTATCGATAACATTTACAATGTACTCGATGCCCCATGTTCACTCTTTAAGTTAAATTGCAAACATACATATATGAATGATACGTTATACGTGTGGTATATTTGAAATGAAAAAATATATGCCTACCGACTGACATCAAAGCTAAAATTTGGATGTAAAAACTTAAACTTAGCCATGTCAAATAGCAAGCGACTGCGCTCAATTTGATTGCGCTCCAGCAGGTCGTTTTTAATGCCGGCCAATGAGTTGTCAATGCGCATCAAAATGTCACGCGGCGGCCCGTTAAGAAATGCAGTAAGTTCCTGTGTGCGAGCGATTCCAATTTGAACATTCTGCACCGAATGCGTGAGAACACTAGGTTCCATGTCATCACTTTGCATCGAAGAGGTACGGCTTAAATCAAGGACTCCTGGCTGCTCGGAGTTCATGTCTTCTTGTTGTTCCTCAGGCTTGATCTGATCAATGTTGCTCAAAAGCGGTATGCCGACTGCCTGGCCTGTCAAAATGGGTACATCTTCCAATATGGTTACAGCGCTTGCGCCCTGAATCGATCGTAAAATATTTAATTATAAATTACAAGATCACAAATAACAAGTTCTACTTGTTTGTAATTGTTTTTTTTACTTACATTTTGTGCATGCTTTTGGGGCTGAAAGTTATCATTTATATAAGCTTCAACCACATTGTTATTGTTCATAATATTACTGTCGTGCTCTGTGATAGAGATACACATATTTTCTGTGCTTTCGCTTTTGCTATCTTGTAAAGAGTCGCATGAAGAAACGGACTAAAAAGAATAAAGTAATAATTTTTAAATATGTTAGTTAAACTATTCATTCAACTGTTTTGCCAAATCAGATACATTATATACGTTTTTGTAAGTATGTATGTATTTGTATTCGAAGTCATTGCTTTCACACACTATTTATAAGTATGTATATTTGCAAGTGTGAAATTATAACGGCGCATTAAAATTATATTTTACTCTAAGCTTCGCAAACACATCGAGTTAGACAAGGACAACGAGTTCTCGGTTTCTTACTGTTCGTGGTGCCGTTGCTTCCTCCTGTTCGTAATGTTCTTGTTTGTGACGCTGAAAAACCGTTTTGATTTTTAGCTCATGAGTCTCTGAGCTTGTGTTTGTTGGTACCTTTTCTATAGCAGACACTGCGTCTATCGCTTCTAAGTCTGAAACAGCGGCCGGCGATGTTGATTTCTTGCGGTTTTTGGCGATGCGACGGTTTTTCGTTATGCGATCCCGCCGTTCCAGCAGAGCCGCCACCTTCATTTCGTGCAATTTGCCCAGCAAAAATGCATGTCGGCGCTATTGAAGGGTTCGCATGTAAATTTTTTGTTGCTTTTCATAATGTTTTAATGAATGTATCTTACGTCCCGTACGGCCTACCTTAATGTGCATATGAAAATTGCCCGTAGAGCGCACGCTTCCCCGATAAATGCGGTCCGGCGGACAAAAGCAACACTTGACAATCACATTGTCACCAATCTGGCTTTCAATCCTATAGAGTTCACCATTTAGTATGTATGGTACATGCTGACGACGGTCTGTCTCAGTTTGGTCGAATTCTTGATCTTTGTCCAGTTTAGGTTGCTCGAGTTTTCCCATTGCAATCACAAAAATTTAGCAAGCAACTAGGCGATCCGTTCCCTACAAACTACCGAATGCAATTGAACTTTTCTATCCAAAAAAGGTTTGTGTCTGCGCAAAAAATGGAAACGAAGAATGTCTAATGTAGATACATACGCACATGCATCTGTGTGTACAAACTTGCAGTTAAAGAGGAACTCGAAAGTGATACAAAGTGTATTAGAAACTGGCATAACTTTTGCCAGGGACAGGGACTAAAGTTTGTTGCCGCTGTTGATTGATAAATTTGAAATTTATTAATTTATTGCAATGAACAAGTGACTTTGAAATAAAGTCTGTAAGCCAAAAAGTTTTCAATTTTGTAGTAAATATGGTTAATTCAGCTTTTCGCGCCAAACTACTAAACTACTCGAAAAGTTATCGATACTTTTATGTATTGGTATCTTGTAGCCCTGGTGTCCTCATGTTTTTAGTTTTGATCGTAAATAACAAGACATGGCAGAAATAAGTAAACCGAACATTTTAATTACTGGTACGTATTCCTCAAATGCAAACATGAGCAATATATGAATGAGTTACATAAACACAGGCACACCTGGCGTTGGCAAATCGTATTTGTGCGAACGTCTGTCTGCACAAATAAAGTTTACCTGGCACGACTGCTCGAAAATCGCAAAGGAAAAAAACTTCATTGAGGAATACGATAAGGAATATGATTGTCCCATACTCGATGAGGATAAGGTATGCAAAGTTTATATATTCAAATAGTATACAAGTAATGAGCACATATTTTATTTTAGCTCATGGATTATCTTGAGCCGTTGATGGCCCAAGGCGGCAACATTGTTGAATACCATGGGTGTGATTTTTTTCCGGAACGCTGGTTCCAGGCTGTATTCGTTGTTACCTGTCCCAACGACAAGCTCTACGACAGACTTAAAGAACGCAACTATAATGAGAAGAAGCTATCTTCCAATATACAATGCGAAATCTTTGGAACTATGTTGGAAGAAGCGCGCGAATCATATAAAACTGATATTGTCCACAAACTGAGCGGCGAAACAAGAGCGGATGCTCAAAAGAGCTTAAATGTTGTGAAGAATTGGTATAGCATGTGGAAGCGCAAGTGAACAGTGACTTTAATTGTGTATAATAAGCGAAGGTTAGCTGAATTTCGTTTATTTTTATACCATGAACCCATAAAATTGGTAAATCAGGGTATAATGCTTTTGTGTAAAAGTATGTAACAGGCAGAAGGAAGCATCTCCGACCTCATAAAGTATATATATTCTCGATCAGCATCAACAACCGAGTGGATACAGCCATGTCCGTCTGTCCGTCTGTATGAACGCGTCGATCTCAGAGACTACAAGAGCTAGAGAATATAAGTTCTCCTATACCATAAGCAGAACAAGTTTGTTTTAAATTATTGATAACCATTCTGGTTTCCGATATACACATGGAATCGATTACAACAAATATCGAAATTGGAAAATGTAAAAATGTCAAAATTTCGTCCATATCGGTATAGAAACACCGGAGATATCGAATTGAATTGATTGATTGAAGTTAAGTCAGTTATTAGTTATGTTTTCATTGATCATTATTTTTAATAGCTTAGCATACTTTTAGGGCGCAAGAAGCTAAATATTTATTGCGCATGGGTTCAGGGTATCTTCTAGTCGGAGTCTCCCGACTAGAGCCTTCTTGTTTTAACTTAATATTGTTATGAGGTTCAGGACAGAACTAAATTTACTGCATGCCCAAAAACAAGTCAAATTAAAAGCAAACTCTTAGGCTTAACGAAACAACAGTTGATGCGCTGTTTTTAAAAATCAAGTTTTTTTAAAATATATCTATGTATATTTAAAAGCTATCTCTATATCTTAAATGAATAAATGCTTAAGTTATGTATGTTTGCACTAAATGCGCGTCATTTTAAAACGCAATGGACCATCCGGAGCATACATAAAAGTCACGGCATAGTCCAACGGCGCATGATTGTACTCCAGCCTGTAGTTGCGCAGTAGTTTCGCCAGCAATATTTGCATTTCCAAATCGGCGAAACGTCGTCCCAGGCACATCCGAGCACCATAGCCGTATGGCAGCGATGCAAAGGGATGCAGCTTGCCGGGAGTGCCGCCATGGTGTGTCTTCAGCCAGCGCTCCGGTCGGAATGTAGCCGCATCTGTGACATATTCTTCCATGTTGCCGGTGACAATAGTGGGAAATACGGCCTTCAAGGTGTACAAAACATTTTATAACATTTCCAACGTTATTTGATTATTTACAGACCTGTACTCCCTTGGGCACCTGATAGCCACAAATGACTCTGTCCTCTTGGAGTGTACGCCCATTGCCAATAACAGTGCTGTACATGCGAAAGACCTCCTTAATAAATGCCTTTAGATGATGCATTTGATCAAGCAGTGGAATTGTCAGTGGTGTATTGGCATTGGGCATAAGTCGCTTTAGCTCCTCATGTAGCTTCTGCTGTTCCGCAGGCCGGGTGGCTAGTTGATACAGAATGGAGCAGACTGCCATGGAAATCTGTCCAAAGAAAGCTCTAAATTAACTTCAGTGCTTGTTATTATTTTTAATCACCTACTGTGTCTATGCCCACGAGTATTAAATCCAATGCCATTATGGTGGCAATCTTCTCGTCCTTCTCCGACATGATCACTTTCTCCAGCAACGATGGCTCACTCCCAGGACGCTGACTAGCATCTTGTGTCTTCAGTCGCTCCGTGGCACTTTGTATGTACTTCATGCAGACGCTGAAAGAGTTTGAATGTGTTTTTGTTTTTAAAAATAGTTACTAAGCTGTTAAGCTTAAGTTATTGCCTCACCCCACAAAAAAGTTCATGTTTTTGACATAGCGCGTCCATAGTGGAGTGGGAAAATAGCGCCAGTATGGTGCCTTTAGTTCCAATGTGGCCACATTTCTCAGCGCATATTTCGCAGCATCAATGATCTGTTGCGGCTCGGAGTCAGCCGACAGATTATCTTTCAAACAGCCAAGACGAGCGTCCAGAGCAACGCGTCCAATGCCTGCGATAGAAATGATTAAATGTCAGTTTTGAAGAGTTTGATTTTAGTATTGATGAAACAAAACGCTGAAGAATCAAATTCAAATTTAAGATAATATTGCAACAATCCAGAATCAAGTCTCACTCACATTCCAACGACCATTTGTGTATTTCGTTATCAAAATCAGCTGGAAGCTCCTCGTTGGCATCCAGCAACTGTTCGCAGCGCACCAAGAAATCCTCCGTAATCACCTCCAGCGGCTGCAGATAGCGCCGAACGGTGGACAGCTGCAGCACAGGTTTCTGCACACGCGAACGAAACTCACGCCAAGGCTCGCCATGCCTACAAATAGATACTTATTAAGTATATTTTAAGTATGCCCAAGCATCAACTTACACTCCTACAACGCCACCAAGTTCACCGAAGAAATCCTTGCGCACAACGCTTTTGTATTTGACCAAACTAGGCATTGATGGCCGGAAGGGTGTGGGACCCTCACTGCGATAACACTGCAAGCAATAAATAATTAGTTTTGTTTGTGCTCAAAGCAATTTGTGGCAAAATGTGCGTCACAAATTGTTGTTAACAATTGTTGCCTTGGTGGCCACTGAAGCGTGCTTGCCATGGAATTTAGCGTGGTGTTCCGCTGTGTGAAGCGGTTCTCTTTACCTTTTCAATTTCGTCGGCATCGTAGATGAACAGTAAATCGGGTCGACCAATGAGGCCAGAAAAGCGCACAATTCGCCCGTATCTATCATGCAGCAGCGACGAGATTTTGGCCACATCCGATATAGTATATTGTCCAATGATTGGCATTAGCCTATCAAGGTGACAACAAATGGTAAAGTTAATTCATTTGACTAAACAAGACATTGTAAAATGTGTTAAAGATTCGCTTATTTGAAAAACAATATGAGGTTTATTTTGTATTATTTTGTGTTGGATTTCATATATCACTTAACTATTTGAAGGAACCATATCCTTAATTATAGTTCATAAATAGCTGAACGCACTACAGAATTCGAATAACTTAATGGCTTTATAGTTCATTTATCAAAAATTAAACTCAAGAACCTAAACTATCAATTGTATTATAATATTCACCTCTAATGTGTATAGCTTATGAGCAAAAATCAGTTACGATCTTAAGTACTTTTTGAGTATTTTTTAATTGCAAAAAATTCACATTCATTTTTTATAAATTATTTTTATATGGAAAATAGACTATAAAATCACATCGTTAACTGCTATAAACTGTCAAAAAGCATTCAAATGCAATTGCAAATTATGCAACTATTCCACGTAAATGACAAATGCAGTTTTTATTTATTTTTTTTTTTGCAGTTGATGCGCATTCGCACTCGTGTATAAATACTCAAGTAAATATGTATTGTTAAGGTATAATATTAAGCTTGCACTTAACACTCAAAAACATTCACACACAATTATTGCGACCTTGAAAATGATGATAATTAAACGCTAACAAAAATGTCGAAGAAGAAGATGAAAGAGCAGCAACGATATAGTAAATATGTATGAATGAGTGGATCGGATCTTTAACGGTCAGCGGGGTACGTTAACCAAATGATGTGATCACCAGCTGCGATTATCGGTATTAAGTTAAATGGGTGTGAATAAAGGGAAATCTACAAGAAATTTGAAGAACAGTTGTTGTTTCTATTGCAGCGTTAGAAATAAACCTGTTTCTTCATGCTTGGTAAAAGTAGAAGACGATCAACATACAAACACTCGCACACAAACACACACACACACACACATGTAAAAGCATTCATTCCGTTCATCTGTAATTAGGTCAAGCGAAACAAGCGAAATAAAAGAAGCAAAAGCTTGCCATCTCTGTCGCTCAGTGCATTACTCGCATTGCATGGAAAGTGAAAGCAAGTTTGTCGCGTCAGTCTTTTGTTTTTTTTTTTTTTTTTTTTTATAACCTACCGCCAGGTGTTGCCAAGTATTGGCAAAGGTTTCGGACCAGGTATCTCATTGTAGGTCAATGCATTCTGCCACTCGGCTGTGGCATGAATTCGTGTTGCATTTGTTGGGTCTTGCTCTTGCAGACCAAGATGTGGACAAACTGTTGTTGATGCTGCCGTTACAGTTGCTCCCGATGCGGCTGCTGCTGAACTATCGCGCCACTGTTGCCCTTTTAAATGTGGCTCGCTTTGCAGCAAAGTCTGCGGGGCAGCCACTTTAGTATCGCTAATCTTTGACACCGTTCGTCTGAGGGCAGTCGTAAGAGTTTTAGTTGTTGTTGTTGTTGTTGTTGTGGCTCTGACACGCCAAGCGCATTTAGGCAGTTGATTCATTGTGTACGCAAACCAAAAGCTCTTGTTGGTCTTCAATTAAAGCTTAAATCAGATTTCACTTGTTTTCTATTTCGGTTTCTAATTGCTTTACGATGACACAAAAACACATTGGCAGTTAACAAGAATATCTTGGACTAAGAGCCGTCAAATTTCGTTGCAGGCGTTTCCGTTGTGAACACGTCGGCTGCCAAAAGTAAACTGGTTAACTACATAAAAAGCTCAAGCTCATGAGTTGAGCCTCCAACTCTCTGGCTGCTAGCAACGGGGCTGGTCGCATCAGTTGCTTTCTAACGAACGAGTGTGTGGACGGTTGCGCTTGCGCAAGCTTTAGCAACATTTTATTTTGACAACACTTTAGGCATTAACTGTTTAACAGTAGTTTTAACAGATGCGCATAATATAATGGCACAAGCTAAGCACCTGATATTATTTTCTTTAATTTCAATTTGAAACTAATCAAAATTATCACACAAATTTTATTGTGAAATTTAATGACTTATTTATTCATGCAAACTTTCAAACTAATATATGTATATAAAGTCGAAAAGTAGCCTAATGAGCCTTAACTAATTACAAATCAGTATAATAGTAAAATATGCATCATGACTTCGACATTTCCCATTATTTGATTAGTAACGATGGGGGCAGCAACTATGCTGTTGTTGATTTGTTCAATATTTCTTATGCTCGAAATTGTTGAATGTGGAAAATCAAAGTCGAGATTTACCAATTTGAAATGCGAGTCCCAGGAATTGGATGTTGTTACATTTAAGAAGTGTGAATTAAATTTGATCGGCAGAGGAGTTGTTGCCGTTAATATACACGTTAGTTATCAACATCTGCCGGTCACTACTTCGCGTGTAAGTGGTTTTTCATTTAATAACTATGTGTACTATAAATAATAATAAATGCTTTGTGTAGATTAATTTGAGCTTTTGGCGCCGTTATAATACCTATCAGCCATTTATGTATAATGAAAGCCTTAATTTTTGTGATCTACTCGCACATCCCGAAAGGATCTCATTTGCAGGAATAGTGCTTAAAGCGTTTCAACCACGCTCCAATTTAAATCATACATGTCCCTTAAATGTGAGTGCTAAAATTAAAAATGTTGTACACTCTTATCATATCAAATTTTCAGCACGATATCATCGTAGATAAGTTGGTGTTTAAAGATGAATTTTTACGAACGTTGCCACTGCCCCAAGGCGAGTACAAAGTGCGATTACGTTTTGCGATGGATAAAATTTGGAACCATTGGATTGAAGTATTCTTCCTAAGGGTTGAATGAATGGCATTTCGCTTGCTTTTATATAATTAAATTCAATTTTATTATCAAATCTTACAACTTGCTCACACACAATTTGGTATCAATTAAAACAAATAAATTTTTTGTGCATTAAGCATTTTGATTTTTGATTCAACTAAGAGATAATTGTGCATACTTGTGAAAAATTTCGTTCGCTTGACAACAATTCAATATAAATTAAAAACACATGCTTTCATAGACATTCAATTTTGAACACATCAAAATACGATACAAAAGTTTCGAAATTCTTATTGATAGTGTTAATTATATGTACTCGTATAGTAGTTAAATATTAAATGCTTTTTCTGGCTTTACTAATGGATTACAGTCTAGAATGTTTTTGTCATATTATAGGCTTAAGTAGCTAAGAATTGTGAAGAAAGCAAAATGAAATTAATGGCACATCTTTAAACTCCAAACTCAATACTAAACGATTGTTAAATATAGGTCGAATGTTTTGCTTTTCGATTCTTTAGTTATTATAATAATGTTACGGTTTTGAAGAGTTGTCATATATGTTTAGAGACTTAGGCTCAGATGCTTGAACGATTAGCTTAAACTATGCATGTGTTTGTTGTTTTGAATGTTATGTTGAATGTTTAATATGGTGTTTATAAATGTTTAAAATGTAGTTTCCATCCATCACAATAATAAATATGCCACTGGCCGTGAGAGACAAAGAAGAATAGATCTTTCACACATTAAGCATTAAAATTAACTATGCTAAGTGCTAATTCGAAATATCTATAGTATATATATTTATATTTATATGGCGTCACTCGTATTTACAATTCTATTCGTTTATATCCCGCACATGGCACTTACAACTAAAAATATTACCAAACCATAAAACTGAACATCATCAAAATAAACGAAACTAAAAACAATTAACACGGCGAAATGTTTTCTTTCTTTTTCAGCCCAGATAATACTACTTTTGGCCCGCTTGCTGCAGTGTTAACACTCAAACTCGTTGGCCGTTATTGCGCTCAGATCCTTCATTAGACCCTCGAGATTGGCCATCTCTTGATTTAGCTCTTCGGTGGATGTGCTGGGCGCCAGTCTTTGTATCTCATCGGTGGAATGTGCCACTGAGCTGCCGCTCTGAAGGCGATTGGGTGTTGCAGCAGAGAATGAGGGCTTCTTGTAGGGCGATTGATTTTGTGGACGTATTGTGACAGCAGGAGCTACAAAATATTGAACATTTAATTAGTTTAAATTTGTTTGTTTACTATTTGTATTTGCTACTTACTGTGCTTGTTGATGGGCGTAGCAACGCCTGTAGGCGGCGGACCCGGCACACTGAAACTCTTTAGGGGATGCCCGCGCTTATTGCTCTCAATGGTGGACACACAACCATTGCCAGCAGCACCTCCACCACCCGCTGGGCCGCTCGTATAGCCAGCATTACTGTTTATAGAAGGAATAAGCAAGCCAAACAATGGTTAATCAGTTTCTAAACCCATTCAAAACAAGTAAATATATTTTCAAAAAGTTATATATCAAAATGAAATCAAACAGCACTATAACGTAATCGACATCAGCTGTGCTGGCTGCCCAGAAAGTAATTCACCCGATGCTTTTGTATTTGCCTTGCCTTGGCAGCCAGCCTAATGTAAGGCTGACGATCTTCATGGTTCATTTGGCGCCACAGCTGCACGGCTATACTGGTTACCGAGGCCGAGGTGCGCATCGTATAGACACCTTTGAGATGATGATTAGCCAGAATATTATCCAGTCGCATTTTGTTGAGGAAATTGAGAAATGGCGTTGGTGAGGCCATCAAAAGCAGCTGTTGTTGCACATAGCCAGGCAGCGTTTTGTGATCCAGCTGGACTACACGATTTGTGGGACCTGACTCTAAATTGACCACAACACTGGGGTCGATGCGTCCCCAACGCGTTCGTTGGCACATTTTTTGATTTAAAAGAAAGTTTTGAATTTCGATTGCAAGAAAGTTCCAAAATATACACAAATTTTGTACAAATTTTGAGTTTGACGAAATGAAATTTAGGATTAAATTCTGATTGCTTGCTTTTTTAAATGAAGCTTAAATGGGGTTGCATAGCCCGTTGCATGGGTAAGGAATTGAAAAAGAAAATATTGCATTGATCCAGCTTAAGGAAATAGCATTGTAGCAATTTCAGTAACAAACTATAGTGCTCTTCAACTTCCTTTAAAATGAATAGCCACTAACCAAAAGTTGGCATCGAAGCCACCATATGGATGCTCCGGAGTCTGAGCCAAGGAGTTGTTCTGCGTCTGTGTGAGGCTCTGCTGGGAAAGGCCCGTTTCCATGGTCATGTGCGAGCGATTCTGATGATTGTATTGGGTGCGCGGATATTGCGGTCGCTCCATGGTCGAGTTCATTGACGTGGCTGTTGGGTAAGCAAAAATATAAAGAGATAAGCAATAATCTGTATGCATTGCTTGATTTAAACTCACTCATATAGCCAGCTGCATAGGCACGCTTGTCTAGGGAGTTAGTAACATGCGCCGGCACTGGAGTCTCCACCTCATATTCACTGTGTACGACAGAACGTGGCAGTGTCAAGGCACCACTACTAGAGGCATTATCGCTGCAAACAGGTGTCGCATTGTGAATTCCTTTGTCAATGTTCTTTAGCTCCATTTGATCGTGATGTATCCATAGATCCGGAGGCTTAGGTACACCCACATTGTTCTTCTGATAGCTGTGGAAATGTTGAATATGCAATCTATCAAATGAAAAGAGTAGAAATTGTGTATGTTTCATACCTTTTCTTGGTATGCTCTGGCGACGATTGCGGCTTGCGGCGGCAGAGCAGCAACAGAACCAACAGCAGTATAAATAGGATAAGAACTGTGCCACCAACGATGATGTACATAAGGTTTTGATTATCGATGCCGTGCGCAATGGTGTCCGCCTCCTGCATGATTACCGCAGCGCTGGTCGTAAATGCCACCAGGGCGGAGAAGGGAGCATTGCTGCTGCCCTTGCTGGTGCGTGCCTGCACTTTGAAATAGTAGGTTGTATAGGGTTTTAGATTGGGCAACATCAGCATTGTCTCCTCGCCGGCAAATGCCTCGATGGACCAGTCCCGATCCCGTTTCGTGGTGTCCGTTGTATAGTAAATGTTATAGCCACTAATTTGACCCACTGTATGCTTTGGTGGCAGCCACTGTACAATCACATTGTGTGGATTCTGTTCGTCCAGGCGCACGCTAAGTTCCCTGGGTGGCGTAACAGGAACATTCTGATAGGTGCTATTAAGTACGGACATGGACCAGGCCGATTCACGTCTTCCCTTGACCACTTTGACGGCAAACTCGTATTGTGTGTTGGGACGCAGATCGTTAATCATATAGTTGAGATCACTGGTGTTGTGGTAACGATAGCGATTGGAACCCGTGATGCCATAGCTGATCGTGTAGTGACGATTGTCCGTCACATGCTGATTCTTGTTGAGCATTGTGTCTATCCAATAGACGACTATCGAGGAACTTGACATGGTTATGGCACGCAGTCCAACGGGCACCTCCAGTGGCACTGGAACATCCAGCGGTTCATCGTCGCGTGTTTTTATATTATCATAGATGGGCGGGCCATCGCCTTTGACGTTGCGAGCTCGCAAGGAAACCACATATTCCATGTTCGATTCGAGATTCTTGAGGATATGGTAACGTTCCGTTTCCTTCAATTCGATGGTGTTTTCGTCGGGTATTCCACGACCCCAGCCAAGGACATAGTTGCGTATCTTAATTTCCGGCTGCTGTGGTGGTCCCCAGTGCAAACCGATATTATCCGCGCCGGGTTGTATATTTATCCAGACGGGCTTGCCCGGCACCTGCGTTTCATCCAGATCGTTCTCCAGAGTATTGGCACGATACCATTCGGTAAATGGCCCAGAACCATTCACAGTCATTGCCGCAATCTTAACCTGGTACTCGGCATTGCGGTCCAAGGCGTTTAACTCAAAGTAACGTATGTTTGCTGGCGTGCTTTTGGCTTGAGGTGCATCCTTAAACTTGCGATAGCGAATCTTGTAGCCAGTAATCTGCCCGTTGCAATCCTCCTCGGCTGGTGGCTCCCAGTGCACCGTTATCGACTAAGGAAACAGATTTGTATTAAATACGATTAAGTTAATTTAAATGGAATACTTACGCTTGAACTGGTTACTTCCAGTGTGACATTGTTTGGTGGCTCTGAGGGTGTTGAGGAAAAAGTCTTGACCTTCAGTTCGGCGGAGGGATCACCCATGCCATTGTGATTAAAAGGAACAACACTGATCACATAGTCCGTATAAGGACGCAGATCCGTTAGCACCAAATCCAAAGATATGCTATCGTTATATAAATCGGCACCGCTATCGTTCTATAAAATATATCGAAGGTTAGCAAGTGAAGTAAATATGATCTAATTTAACTAACCTCGGAGTAGTAGACACGATACTTGAGTATCTCACCATTTGTAACTAGGGGCTGTTGCCAATGAACATAAATCTCCTTGTGATTACGAGCATAGGCATCCACATTGCGTGGCGGTCCAGCAATGTTCACCTCGGGCTGTGTGCTTGCCTCCAGGGGTTGGGACGATTCACCCATGCCAAAGTTGGTGTTGGCCACCACACGAAACTGATAAGTTCTGCCTGGCAACAAGGATTGTATGCTAACCTGTTGATCCTCGTGCGATTTTGTGACAATCTTTTGTTCACTACAGATCAAAAGAATGAGTTTTAATCAGGGAATATATATGAGGTTTATCTATAACTTACCGCTCACTGTTGTTCATGCGATAGTAAACGGTGTAGGAGACAACCTCGTTGGCATTCTGTTGCGGCTCCTGCCAGCTGAGCGTCACAAAGCGTGGCTTTACAATCTGTGCGACCAGGTTGCGTGGTGCACCTGGGAGACGTGCCAGGAGAC
This sequence comes from Scaptomyza polygonia, assembly GCA_035044585.1. Lineage (NCBI taxonomy): Eukaryota > Metazoa > Arthropoda > Insecta > Diptera > Drosophilidae > Scaptomyza > Scaptomyza polygonia. Next base: position 652,973 of record JAWNNU010000936.1, on the reverse strand, counting down.
CACTACTCAAAGGCTTTATATCACTGGTGGCGATATCTTCGCCGGCTGACAAATCTGTTGAGGCAAAATTGGATGTGGGGGGCATTTGTTGTTGTTGTTGGGATTTGTTCTTGTTGTTGTGTTTCTGCTGCCAGGAGGCCAGTATCTTGTCCTGCTTGCCGCTCACCTCGTCCTCATCATCATTGTCATAGTCATCGTCTGCGTCATCGTCAACGTTATCGTCATTTGTCTGTCTTCGCAGTGCACTAACCTCAACTGACTCAAAGTTGCGATCGTTTAGTGGTTGCTCAGCGGGTCTGGCAAATTTCCGTGAATTGAGACGGGATGCCTCCAAGGATTTGTCATCGGCATAGTTGTCATAGTCATCGCTTATGCCACCGGATTTGGTAAGAAGCTCACCCGAATTGTAAGGTCTTCGTCGTTTACTGTTGTAGTTGTTGTTATAGTTGTTGTCTGGGTTACGTAGGGATTTTGTGGTTTGACCTTGGGTTTTACGTTGTTTGTTTTTGGCTTTGGTTTCGGAATGGTCAAGGAATTTGGGTTGGGATCATGGCAATAAAAAGGAAAGGATAAAAATAAAACAAGTGAATAAACAATAAGTTAATAAATTAATTGCCAAAAAATAAAAGTAAGTTAACTTAATTTGCTTTCTGTAATAAATCAAATTAATTTTTTTTATACTGAACTAAGGTTTGAGAAATATTATATACATGTTATAGGGTCGACGCTAGTCCATAGCCAAAGAAACAAATGAGCCAGCCTATAAGCCCTCAATATATTATATAAAAATTCTCAAGATTTTCTTAAAGGTTTAAGTAATAAATAATGTAAGTTATTATACTGTTGGTCTATCTGGTTGCAAGATGGTATAACCTTGAGTTTTAAGACAGCATAGGCAACACATAAGATCTAAAGCTAGTACCATGTCGATTCGGATCTTGCTACTTAAAGTTCTTGACCTCTTTTATATGATTATAAAATTTTGTTGGTAATATTGTTGAGAAAGCAAATCAAGTTTAAAGAAATACAGTATCAAACACATACACACAAAACATATACATTATATACACAAATATATATACAGAATAGGAAATTATTTTACATAAGCATTAGGGAATTTCAAGGTTAGGGAATTGGCGTTTAATTTCGTTAAGTAAGTTTTTACAGTTGGAAAGAAGAGAGACAGGAGGCCTTTTAGCAGGCATCAATTGCGTAAGCTGGAGCATAGATTACTGGACACACTGAGCTAGAGACTACAACTACAAGTTACAGTTATATACAAGAACTTACCTCCTGGGGCCACAACACGCAGACGCGCTGCGGCCTGGACAGTGCCAGCGGGATTGGTGCCGACGCACTGAAACATGCCGGCATCGGAGTAGAGAAGTCCACGAATGCGCAAATTGTGTCCGTTGACAAACTGCATGTACTCATTGGGCGTGATGACGTCGCCGTTCTTTAGCCAACGTATTGTGGGCTTGGGTTTGCCATGGATGGCACACTCCAGATTGAGTACCTCCTTTTCGGAGGCAGTTTTGTCGCGTGGCGCCTGAATGAATTTCGGTGGCACTTGCACCTGCACCGTGGCCTGTGCATCTAGAGAGTCTACCGTATTGCTGGCACGGCATTGATAGTTGCCCGAATCGATATCCTCGGCGCCGGAGATTTGCAGCGAACCGGTTCCGGTAATCGAGAAACGCGAATCCAAATGATTTAGATCGAGTTCTTCGCCGTTGCGTAACCATTTGATTTGTGGCTTAGGCACACCATTGGCCACACAATCTAAAGTAACTGTCTCCCCCTCGCTGACCGTTTTCGGGGAGGGTCCAACAAGGAATGAAGGTGCCACTGCCTGTTCCGTGCCTGCCTCCAAGGGTTTCTTAATGTTCAAATTGGTTTTGCTGCTCAGCTTGAAGACACTGCCCGAGGTAACATTGCACTGATAGGCACCACGATCGTTGGGACCAACTTCATCAATCTCGAGTGCACCGTTCGGTAGAACAACCATGCGCAGCTTGTCCAGCGGCAGTGGCATATCATCCTTGTACCATTGCACCATATGCTTCACACCCGGCTGCCACACATACTCCCCAACCATACACTTAAAGTAGGCCGTCTGTCCCGGCAGCAAATATGTCTCAATGAAATCCTGATTCAGTTCCGGCTGCCGGGCAATCGCCACTAGCGCTGGACGACTGAGCAGAGTGCCAATGCCATCGGCACTAAGTTGGCACTGATAGGCACCAGTTAAACCGCGATTCTCCTCCACAGAGCTAATGTACAGTGAACCATTCTTTAGTTGTGTGCGAAACGTATCTCCAACAACGCCCAAGTCCTGGCCATCGGGTCCACGCCAGCGTATAAGCGTTGTTGGCGGTGTTGCTAGCGCTGCTGCCTTGCCCTTGGCAACAGCAGCTTTGCCCACGCATTGCAGCAGCACTGAGTGGCCCTCGGGCACAACAGAATCCTGTGGCTCCACGGCAAACGTGAGTGCTGCGTTAGAAGAAGAAAACAAGAGTATAAGTTGTTGTTTTTCTTGTTGTCGATTGCTCAAGCCAAAGTCAACCCCCACATGGTTGACTGGGTTGACCCGGTCGGAGCACGCGCGCTCACTTCACCAGCACAGTCTGTCAACTTGAATAATTGAAGCTACAAAAGTCCCTCCCCTCCCAGCCACCTCGAAAATCCACAAGCACCCACTCTCTTTCTCTCTCTCTCTCTCTTTCTCTCTGTGTTTCTTTGGCACGCCCTTAGGCCAGACAAATATTTGCATTTCCACTTTGGCCTCAGTCTTTGAGCGGCTGCTGCCAATGAATATCTAACATACTTTAATGGCAACAACGCCAGGAATCGAAGCTTAGAGAGTAAACCTTTAACGGGCTGACTTAACAACACGTCAGTGTTGGCATTTTAGCTGTAAACTGGGTAAGAGATACTTTTATTAGCTTCGAGTCGTTTCTAAGAAAATTGATTTAGTTAGTTTGATTTACACATTTGAGACAATTCAAGCTTTATTTAAATAACTTAAATTATTTGAATTTAGAGATTAGTTCATTGTAGTCCCAAAAAGTGCTCTAAGCCGTGCATTATCAGCCACTTTTGAACCTTGTTTAAATAGTTTAGCACACGCAAAAAAAAACCTCTTTCTGAAGAAAACATCTTGAAAAGCTCTTTCAAAAGCCACTTTTAAATGAGTTTAAGCTTAAGAAACTTTTCTTCCAGGAAAGATTTAAATAATTTGAAGCCACTTTTACCGCTGCTCAACTAAGTAGTGCAACATTAAAGCCTTTTCTTTGACTTTGACTTGGCCGCGCCGCACAGCATCGTCTCGTTAGATTATGTATATGTTTGAACAGCATTAATTAGGCATCAAGGAGTCAAGGGAGATGTTAACGATGCTAGGCTGGGCAATGCGGCAAGCTTTCATAATTTGCAAAATTTATCCAGCTGTGCAAATGAGTGGCACAACGCACCACATACAGTATTTAAAGCAGGTTGGTTATTGTGTAGCTATTCTGTGTGTTGGGAGTACAAATGCGCAAAGTGGGGTTCATTTGCAACACCCACTTAGCAATGGTGATGCAAGTAGCTCCCTCGTCAGCATGCGCCTTTAGAGAGTAAGTACTAAATATGTTGACCGCACGTGAACTCAAGGCGGCACTTGCATTCGCAAGTCGCAACCTTTTGAGTTACTCTGTGCAGGCAAAGTATGTTGGCAATTTGGCGTGCCATTGTTTTGCTTCCGCCTCGTTGTTTCAGGTTCCGTTCAGTGAAGTTAAACCAATTTAACGAGGCTTGCGCTAGCAGCGTGCTCCTTTTTCTTCGTCTCCTTCTTCTTTTTGACTTCATTAGGATGCCAAATTGATGGCACCGACATAATAATAATACTAATACATACATACAACACAGCAAACAGCAAGCAGAGTCAACTACTTTAACTGCTTCTGGTACTTAGTTCCTGCAATTGGAGAAGCTGTCGCAACATTTCTTCGTCCATTGATTGCCTCAATTTTCTACTCTCGCTTCAATTTCCATTTCATTTCCATCTCAATTTTGAATTTCTATTTCATTTTTCTGTCTGGCTTATACTTTGAGCTGCTGCTGCTTTTAGAAGGGAAGCCCGACGTGTAGCTTTTATGGTTATTGCTCTGGTCGCTTGCAGAGAAGCTTCCTCTGGCTTTACGCTTCTCCTCTCTCTGACATTCCGTAGCTTTACGTGCGATTGTCGCGAGTCGCGACTCTTTGGCTGTCGCATTTCTCGCCTTTCACTCGACCCCTAACGATTCTATTCGCTTTTTGACATACTAGACCGACAGAATCGACTAAGTTCTTTATGCAAATACCCTCTAAAAATATTGATTTGGGTAACTTAATTGTTAACTTGGGTATGAGAATGAACATTATGATTGTTTTAGGAATTATAAATCTTTCTGTTTGCTTAAGAACTTTTGTATAAAGTGTTACAGCAAAGCTTTCAAGAAACTTCGAGCTTTTTAAAACTATCTGAATATTTTGATTAAGAATTCTTATAGGTTTGGTCAGTATTTCTCTGAAGGTTTCTTCGATGAAAATCTAATGTTTTTTGTTGCTACTTTTTATAACCTAAGGCACTTTAAATGAGTTGTATTTATTCTATGCTATTGAACAAGGATGAAAAACTCATTGAATTATTTCATTCATTTTAACTTGTTGTACATTTTTTTATCAGCCGAGTGTATTTTACGTTTCCCAATCTTATTCATATTTAACATTTGCATTACTCTCACAGTTAACAGGGTATTCTTTGTTTTGTATAGCTTTAGAATGCAACACTAACTAGCTGTTATAGCCGCGTTTTAGGCGCTGCTCCTCCATCAAAACTAAACACGTTGAATGCTGCTGGTTCTACAACAGAGACACAAATATTGTAACTGCTGTCTAACCCTTATAAGCCACTTGTCTCTGTCTCTGTCTCTCTTTTTCTTCATCCCTGTCATTCGTTTGAAACACGTTTCACTTTGGCTCTTTGTGGCTGTGTTTTGTTTGTCTACAGCTGCATTTTGATTGACATTTGGACAGAGTGTTAAGTCTTATATATGTATGTATGTATAAAGTATATATACGTTTCTGGTATTAGATTTCAAATGAATATTGAGTTCACTTTTCATCGTGTGCTGTGTGCTACCTGCACTTTTTGTGGCACGTCTCAATTATAATTGGTCCCGACGGGCCACGCCCGCATTTCGATCAGACACAGCTGCATTTTTGTATAATTTCAAAAATATGCCAATACACATAAAACTAAAATAATGCCTCTAAATCAAATAGAGACATTTCCTCAGAGCCACAATTCAAACTTGTTAAAACGGCGGGGTGCGTTCAATTAAAAAGTTTTTTATTGCTCGAATTGATTTTTATTGTCTTTCGTTTATATGTTTATGCATTTCACATTTCTAAGATATGAAAGCTGCCATTGATACTCGCTACAAATACATTTTCGAAAGGCAAATTGAGGTTATCTCTCTGCAGCAGCTTCCGAAATTGTGTCAATTGGGTTTTTAGTGTTTTTTCTTCTTATTTTTTACTGCAGTGGTTTTTAACTTCGATGAGGGAACGTGAAAAAGGCTCTTAACGCTCTCTTACTTTAATCGTACTCGCTCTCGTTTTTTCTCTTAAAATGCATTCGATGTAAATCAATTAACAACATTATTATAATTATTTTCAATATGTCAAAACAAGCAACAAATATAAAACAAGATATTTTAATTAAATGCTAATTCGATCAATTTTAATATTCAATAAGTGTAAGGTTAAGGGTGCAACACACTTGAAAGCTATCTCAGTTTATAGGCAATTTTTATTTTTTTTTGGGTCTCGCCACAAAATGAAGTTGCATTAACTTGAAAGCTTCCCCTTCCCCTCCACCGCTTAGCATCATAATAAAATTTGAGTAAATTTTCGTATCGTCGCCATTAACATGGGCCTTTCACTTAACCTCTTCCTCCAAAACCGAGTCCCCCCATCCTCCTCCGCCCCTTACACCAGTAAACCGCAATGGCGCCGTGGCATATGAAAACTTTGTCGGCAGCCGGCTTGTGTCGTTGGCAATTAAATGAGGCAAAAGTTGCGTTGCACTGTTTTAAGCCCCGTCTGTCTGGCTTCCTGTGTGGCTAACGCCACATAGAACTTCCTCTAGAGTACATTTAAATGTTATATACTTTAAGTTGCCAGCAGCTCATATGTGTCTTAAACCAAAAACTCAAAGCTCACGCTTAATTCACAAAGTTTTCAGTTTCAGTTATGCGATTTAAGCCAGCTTCAAACTGAAACTTATCTTTAGCAAAAACGAATAACAATTAAATTTATGTTGAAATAACGGCTCGCAAAATGTTCAGAGAACTCCATATACATATATACATTTTGTACAACTTTTGTTAGGCTTTGTTTTAACGGAAACATTGCTGCAAAAACAACAACAACAACAGCAAAATAAGAGGGTACGTTGCATTACTTGTATTATGCGATAACCCCCTTTTAATGCACTCCACTTTCAGTCTGCTTTCAAGCAGAATTTTTGTGCATATTTTTTGCGCTTGAAAAGATTTTTTGTAAATTTATCGAAGCGGCGGCGGGGTAGGCTGTTAAATATATGTAAATGGATAATGGAAACGAAAAAACCGCCCCTCGTGCAAAAAGGTTCCCTAACCACACCCACTCCTCCTCCCCACTCCACTCTTGTCTCTTGCATTTGGTTGGCAAATAGAAATGTTTACAACACACAAATCCCCAAGCTACTTTTGTATGTAAACGACAAAAGTGCTTTAAATACTTCATTTTGTGCATACTGTAATAAAGGGGGTTGAGGTTTGGGGGAACAGCAGCAACTGCAATAGACAAAAGTCAGCAAAATTTGTTGTTCACATATATCACGATGATATTTAATACCCGACGCAATGCGGTCTGAGCAATATTTATTTTAATTAAGAAAATAGAGGAAAAAAATGTATCTCAAAATGTTAGAAATATGAAAATTTGATAATATTATTCAATGCCCGTTTGTTTGCTTTAATTGAGTTATCGTCTACATCGGCAAAAAAAAAAAAAAAAAAACGAAACCAAATGAAAAGATCAACAATTGTGGAACTCCCTGCTTTGTTGCCTTTTTAAGTTAGCTTTAATTATGCGCTGGCTCATTGAATCAAATTAAACAATTATAGTTTAGACAGATTTGTGCGCTCATTTCCCAGAAGAACAAAAATTAAAAATGGAAATATTACGCTCACTTTAAATTGAAGCCACAACAAACTTGAAAAGACGAGCGAAAAATAAATGTGAAATACATTTTTTTGATTAAATATGCGTTGTGCACTTAATTGACTTTAATTGTTTGAATCGTCGCAACTCAAGCAACATCAAAACAACATCATACACAAATAAAAAATGTGCGAGTCACGCACAACACAAATTTACATAAGATTAAATGAATTTATGATTTGGTAAGTTTACCATATGGAAATGACAAATAAACAGCCAAACAAGAAATGCAACAGCAAAGAGTTAAAGCAGAGCCAAAGCGGAAAGAGAAAAGTTTTAAGAGTATTTGTACTATGAAGGGCATATTATTATCGAGATTAAAACCACTTAAATAACTTTAAAGTGAGTTTTTTGATTCGTTGATCATAAGTTTCAACCACAAATCGAATAAGAAAACAACTTTGAACAACGTTTTTTTATTACTTTTTTTCAAAGAAATTTAAAGGTTGTAAGATTAAATATTAGTTTAGAAATTGTCGTTGTTAGCTTGAACAAGAGTGTTTCAGGAGTTTGAAATATAAAACTAAATATTATTGCCATTTTAAGACATCTGATCTAAAAGCAGAGTACAAAAACAACCTTTTAATATAAGAAGAACTCTGGCTTTTTCCAGAAAAAAAATATATATATATATCTGTGAACTTGACTATTTGGTACAGTTATGTGCATGTATACAACCCCGCCTGCATTCGTAAAAGCCATCACATCAATAGCCAACTAGTCACTCTTTCGACCACTTTAAGGCCAAAAGACCAGATCAGAGTATCCTGTTGCATCAACTTCTTTCACATATTTTTTTCTCGCATATGGCGCAAAACAGCATGAATATTTATGATTTTCCAATGAATTTGCATATTTTACGATTTTTCATTTGCAAGCGATAAAAATTAGCAACAACAACAACAACGGACACTTGGACAAGGACAGCAACAGCTCCATCTATGGATCCAGAGGAGATTCGCATGCAAGTTGCAACATTAACTTTAGCAACAAAAAAAAAAACCCATATGTTAATGTTGTTGTTGTTGTTGTCAAGCGGTGACAGCAACAAAAAATTGTAAACGATAAGAAAAAAAATTAGCAGTTCATATGAAAATTGCTGTCAACTTTTGTAGACAAAATAAACAGACATAAAATTGATGGCAAGAAATAAGTTTAAAAAGAAAACTTCCTTCCTTTGGCAACTGGAAATTGGCCAGAAATGAGTTTCTTTTTTGGCTAATTGCCAAAGCATTTTTTTTTTGGGTAGTTAGCTGCTGCACTCAGCGTATTACTTGACCAACATAGCCACGCCTACTTGAACGCCCTTGCAACACGGTGCAAAAAACCAATCAAATTTGCAATTGCCCAAAATAACGAAAAAGAGAAAACTAAAAAATAAAATGGCACAAAGCGCAAAGCGTTTGCCACACAAACACGCAACATTCGGAGGCGCGCAATTAGCCAAAATTGTATGTACTATGTGCAACAACAACAACAGCAACAACAACAACAATGTAAAAATATTTAAAGAAGCTAGCTAAGCAAAAGTGGCTATCGTCCGGCAAAGATCTTGGTGGCTGAGAGAAAAGGCCATTAGAGTGGGCTAATGGTAGCACCTTTTAAGGTTAAATTGGGGCTGGCTAAAAAAAAAACCGGGTAGAGTGCGAGTGAAAGGAGAGGCGTTGCGGTGGGATGGTTTTAAAGTCCAGCTGGCAAAGGAGTCGTCTTATCGCTAACAAAATTTATGCGCAGCAGCCGGCACTAAGGGTTAAAATGTGCCAATAAGCCACACAAAATGCGGGCCAAATACTTGAATTGTCTTGGCCAAAATCTACATACAGCCATGGCACGCTGCACTCAATTGCATTTGCATTTTAGCTTAGTCGTCGCTGCTGTCTGCGGACTATCGAGAAATGTGCATCGCGCCAAAAACGCGACCCAAAGCCTTTGGGCCTGGGCCCCGTAAAACGCGGATATGGCCAAGAGTAGTTTAAGCCAGCTTCGACTTGGTCTTGTCGTCCCCCATCGATTTCTCGCTGAGCTTGTTGATATTCCATTTGGTTAGCAGCCAAACGAAATGAGCTAAAGCGAATAAAAATAAAATAAGCAGAAACAACAAAAAATTGCTAGCGGAAATGTTTTGCTAACGTTAAAGTCGCCTGCTTACCTCCCACTGTCCCAGCCCCCCCTTTCATTGTGCGTGTGAATTCGATTTGAATGGGCAGCAGCGTGTGAAATGCAACCAAAGGCAGCTGCAATACCAAATTGTGCATTGCCAAGTGCACAAGAGAAGGCAACCAATCTGCATCGACTTTGCCTCTACATACATGAATATTTAATTAATTCGGGAGGGGAGAAGATGGCGAAAGGGTAGTGAAGAGACTTCAATGAACTCGAATAATCTGTTTTGCCGTAGTAGACGTTGAATATATTTATGGAAATAAATTGAAAATCTTTTCGATTACAACGATTAAAGTTAATTAAGTTATAAATTGGGACTCCTCATAAAGTTAAAGTACGGATGGATAGGCGGCATAGCACTGCCCAGAGAGAGCTAAGTGGTATATCAAACCCTTTGTTCGATTTAAGATAAGAAGTTTTCTTACTAAGGAAAACAAAGACAAAACTTGTAAAAGCAAAAGTTCATTATATTTCAGTATAGAACTTGCTACAGCTGCATTTACATTTAGTTGCAATCTTTTGTTTATCCTTACATTTAAAACTCGCTTAGACAGCAACTCTCATTAAGCTTTTCTATTGTTCCGGTCGCATTCAAATCTAAACTCATCTGATTTTCGTTCATTGAAAGACTTCACCTTTGCGTTACTTTGATTAACACTTAAGGCGACACTTTTTGCTTTAATATGGCGCCTGGTTGAAGCCGCAGCAAAATGTTCAGAGCTACAAAAAAAAAAAAATTAAACAACATGGCTAAAACATGGCAAAACGAATGATGCTTCGGGCGACAAAAAAAAAAAAACCAGCTAAAAACGACAGACAGAGTGAAGAGAGAGAGAGAGAGGTAGGCTGGCAGGCGTGTAGAGATTTAAACTGAAAAGGCGACAGGATAAGCGAAGCCGCATGATGCCAAAACAACTGTGGCAAAGAGTCAGTCTGCCCCATAATAATCCTACCTCCCATCCTCCCACCCCACCCCCACTTACAAACCAGTTTTACTGTCTGGTCTGCTCTTTTGCGCTTGCCCAGGCGACACGAAATGCTGCACAAATATAATTATAAACGTCTGCCTACCATTAGAGGATACAGAGAGTCTCGACATAGCCGGACGCCAAACAACCTGCCAGTCAGCCAGTCAGTCAGTTAGGGGGTGGTTTTGCCACCCACCTGCCTCCAAATCCCCATGCTGTGATTGTCGCATCATGTGAAAACATCAATGGACATGAACGAAGAACAGTGGAAAATCAGAGAGAATCTGGCATCTGACCTAAGGGCAAATCGTCCGTCCTCTGTCATTGCCTGAACCCATTCCATGTACGCTGCTGCGTTTGGCATTTGCCAGCTTTAAAGTCAACTTTTCAATTGATTTGATTGCCTTTGGCTGCCCCCATATTCGCTCCCCCTCCGTGCAATCTGCTTTCAATCAGTTTCCACTCCTTTTTATTACATTTCAATTATGCTAATTACAAGCATCAACCATCAAACACCTTATGGCTTTTGGTCAGGATTTATGTGATACTCATGCAACAAATGACTACCCCCAATTGAAGCTACCTCCCACTTAAACCCTGCCTGTTGTCGTTTTGTCATTGAGCAATTGCGGTTTGCAGCTAATTTATGACGCTTGAAGACCTTTTCCCCACCTACAACTCCTTTTATTGCTGTTCCATGGTTTGGCTCCTTCAAAGTGTTTGGTTCAGTGAACGCCGACGCCTGTCTTCTGATTCCTTTAAGTGTGCATAAATAAAACGTGGCAATAGGTTTTTACACACGGTACCTACATCAACAAAATGGCTGAAATGAACTTCTCCCTAGCCGAAATGTAATGCGAATTTCTTTGAGGCATGTCCTTTTTTTTAAGGTTCTTCTTCGTCTTTTGTGCGGGTTTTTTCACATAGGGAAATAGTTTTTGTGCTAAATTATCGATTGGCCAACACAGGAACTTGCCGGGACTTTTGAACAGGAAAACAACATGTAATTTATGCAAGTTCGGATTTGAATTTATATTCTTTTGTTAGATTTACTAACAATATAGTCAAAGGTTTTTGGCTAAGGTAAACTGCCACAACAAAGCTAAGCATTTTCGAAATAGTTAAAGCCTTAGCAAAAATCATGAGAATCGAATAGTACGGCGTTTGTTACTGTCTTATTGCTTTATAGAAAAGAAAATCTTATAAAATTATACTTCAGTCGGAGTTGTAGTCCCAGTTTAAGTTGGCATTCTGTTAGTTGATAGATTGATGTAAAGTTATCGGAATATTTTTGAACGTTGATTGTAATTTCTAAGAACTTTTTAGTAGACCAAGCAAAGAGGTTTAAGAACAGGGTATTTTCCAACCTAAAACTCTTTTATTCACTTCAAGAATCAAAATTGTACTTGTCGTTGGGTAAGGGTCTTTTTTTTTTGTGCCAGGGAAAGGACCATACAACGCAGAGATGTCAGTTCGAGAAAAGAAAGCTTTTGTGTATATTGAGCTGCCCCATGAAATTGAAGCAAATAGCGCAGTTGAAGCAAGTAAAATGATGAGGAGGAGTAAAAGGAAGACAAGGCTTTTGTCCTCAGCCTGCAGACAATACAAAGTAAGCTCAAATTACACAGTAATATGAAGAAGTTCTATTTAGTACTAGTAAAAAGGAGCAGAGTTGTGAGTTGTGGTCTCCAGCTGGGGAGTTGTTGTTCTATAGACGAAAGATAATCATCTATGTGTGGCACATCATTTGGTTAGAGATAGGGGGGGGCAAACAAATTTTATTATGCGCAGCGACAAGTTTATCGCCAAAAAGATATGAGTATGCGGATAGTTATTGTGAAAACGGAAACAGCAGTAGAAATAATAAGAAAAAAAAATGACAACGAGAGGAAGAGAATACATAAAGCAGATGCAGATAGCAACTGGAACTGAAAGCATAAAGCATGCAGATATAACATATATACTACGTGTGTATTGTTTGAGACAAGCTTTGAGAGCGCCACTCTGTCGGCCACATAAATAAAGGTGGTTAAGACCCTGGCTCTTATCATACTGTACGTATGAGGCAACAGGGCCTGCATACAAATTGATATGGAATGAGCCATGTTGCAATAATATACATATATATTCCAAGAAATGCGCAAAAGATGAAGCAGAAGCTGCTAATGCGACGACAAAAGTCTTTGACTTTGACTTGAGCTGAATTGTCGTCTGGCTACAGTATTTCAGCCACTTAAATAGCCCAAGGCTCTAACAGAAAGTATTAAAAGCAATAAACGCAATCAAGCCAACAACAATTCATTTAGCCAAGTTGGCCAGGGAGCGAACAGCTTTCAATTACTTAGCTCGGCTGGCTCCGTTGTCTAATTTGTAATATAAACTTTGCTGGATTTAAGCCAGCCAGCCAGGAAGATGATTAAAATTGTATCACATTGTGCATTGTGCATTGCGCTCCGGAGCTCATAGCTATGCGAGGCAGGCACAACTCGAAGCTAGCTGAAGGAATGTATTATTCATTCAGCTGCTTTAGCAAATTGCATAAGTTGCATTCTCCATGAAAAGGATCTGTTCTGCGTTCTATCGTTAATCATATCCAGCATTGTCATCATACTTTTTGTCCCTTTTTCTCTTTCGCCGCTTTCGATTTGTATCAATGGACTGAGCTTATTGGGTTTTCTTGTAGCTTGCGCTTTTGTTTTTCTTCGCTCAACCCACGGAACAAAAGAAAAGCCATTCAATGGCGTCAAGCCTTCAACGGTTTATGACGCGTCTGCTTCTCCTTCAGCTGATGGAAAAATGAGAACATGTTCATACAACGTGCGTTTGAAAGGCCTTCATCATTGTAATGAAGTTGATGATGATGATGTGAATGTGGATGCTGCGAGCAGATTAGATGGAAATGGTTTGGAAAATATACTTGGTTCCATTATGAAAGAGATAAAAGAGCAGCTTCTACAATGCACAGTCTTGATGGCACTTGGAGTTTACCTAAGCGTTGTTAATACCCTCAACTAAAGAGTTGTGTAGAAGTGTGTGTGTGTGGCCAAACATATTTTACTTATATTTTTATATAAAATATGTTTTGATAGAGTATTCTTCATTCGACTTGCTTTCGATTTTAAAATCGTTCTACTCCTTTTACAAAATTCAATTAAATAGAGTTGCCAAGTTGACCGATTTACTCATTCAATTTCCAGTTGACTCATCTTACCTGAGAGAAAAGAGAAAAACAAATAAAAAAACAAAAGGTAACTTTAGACATTTTGTAAGGATGACAAAAAGACTGCAGTTGACGCAGTTAAGTTGTTGCCCCGCTCAAGTTATGCCCCCGCCCAGCACTCCACATAAATCACTTACATAGAAATCGTTGCAAGTTATCGATTACAACAACACGATAAGATATGCTTCACATTTTACAATGGCAGACGACAGCGACAACGCTACGAATTGGGGCGTTGCAACAGACGCCATGATAGTTACAACTGATAACATTATCAAAATGTGTCAAAAGCTGCCACACAGTTATAAATCAATTTTATATGGAGATATCTAATGAAATAAATACAAATTTGGGTGCTGACCAAAACAAAAGGTTTCGGACATTCGAAAAGAGCTTAATGAAGATAGGTAAAAAACAAAACCATTTTGCTATTTTAGGGGCACTTAAGCCGCTTACAAGCGATTGTGTAAATGTGTGTGTATGCGTGATGTATTAATTAACAATTAGGAGAAAATAGTATGGTTTGTTGTGCCGACCGTTGCATACTCTGCGTTTGAACGTCGCAGTTAGAAAGACTTTTGTTTGGAATTAACTATTAGTGTTTAATGAGGGAATATTCTTCATTTAAACTAAACATGGTTATTTAATAATATTAAAAACGGCTTACAGTTTTTCTTGAAAGTGCGATTTACAAATTGCATGTTTTCTCTTGACTTTTCAATAAGTTTTAAACATTCTCATCATTTTGTTACTTACAACATGCTGTTGTCTATACACCCCATTGACGTTTTCCAGGTGGGCTTAGTTCATAATCACGATGCCGACTGTCCCCGCCGATGGTTCCGGCTGTGCCACAGCTGGTCAGTGTCGGCGTCAATGAGGCGCGCCATTGCCTGATATCAATTGGGAAGGGGCTATGCTATTGTTGTGTGTCTGCCTGAGTGTATGCGGCATTTAGTCGGCTAAACATAAGCTTATCGGTGCTGTCAACGCATCATGTTGTGTGGCATGCAACCCATTTAGTTAGTTAGTTGCTTAAACTAATATGGCTCATCATTCATTTGGGATGGCAATTAAATGAGCGCTTTGCATGTCGCTTCAAACAGCAGCTCTTGATCCTTGGGGAATTGTGGCAAACATTTAAATGGCAAAACGGTTTCAACATGATTTTACTTTACTTTTATTTGAAACCCACGCCACCTTAAAGCACTTACTAAAAGTTCAATGCTTGCTTAACGTCTTTTTCATTTTGTTGCAAGTGTGTCCGTTGCAAATGACTTTGGCCACATGCTGCTTCTGCTGCTTTTCCCGTTTTTACCGCTGTCTGTGTGCATTGTCCTTTTTAGCATCCTGTGACGCCGCTTGTTGCACAGCGCAACTTTTGCATTATGCAATTGTAAATGTTGCTACACATAGACACACACAGCTATCTTCACCGTGCAACAAAAATAAGCTTACTGAAACTCCCCCCATATGCTACAAAAGCGTATCTGGAAAACCACATCTTTGCCATGCCTTTAAGATACGAGTAAAATATTTAAAATATATTTTTCAGACTCCACTTTTGTTGCTTAGTGTTTTTGTATTGTCATGCAACTGCTACTTGCAGCGTGAGAGATAGAAAGAGAGTGTATATAAATGGTTTTAGAAAATGCCTTGCAGATGGCGACCAGCTAAAGTTTTTCAACTCCCCCATAAGCCAGCCCCAAAGCAATTTAACGCTCGACTTTCGTATGGTTCGCAGTGTGTTTTGTTTTGTTTTTGATTGCATTTAGCTTGCGGGCAGGCAGGAGGTATTAAATTCTTATCAATGCACCAGACGAATTTAGCTTGCTTCTTGTTATTCTCCATTAATTTTTCCCCCTTTTTGCAAGAGACGAAGTTTTTGTTTTGTTTGTCATCCGAAAGATTTGTAATTTACGCGCAAAAAATACATTAGTTAAATGCGCAGTGAAAATAGTTGGCAAAAAGTACCACAAGTTGATGGCAGTTTCGACTGAGGGAAGCTGAATTTTCTTATCAATAATGTATGGAAGCTTTCATCTATCCGCCAACTATTTGTGTTTTGATACTGATTAACATATAGATTGGTAATTTAATACTTGAAGCGAGTTCAAAACCAAAACCGAATAGTATTTCGATGCTGTTGAAAAACTCTCAACAATATATTTTTAGCGAAATGCTCTTCTAACTTTGGAGAATTATTTTTAGCTTCAAGTGATTTATTCTTTCGAAAAACAATATTTTACTTTAATATGTTCAAAAAGCATTGTTCTATCTAGTTATGTTGCATTTTTTTCATAGTTTTTTTTCTGGTTGTACTTTATTCATATATATATATTTTTCTAAAAAAAAGCGGAAAATGTATATAGCCCTTGCAAAGTTCAAGTTGTATGAACCTTAGTGGCGACAATATCAAAGCTAATGGGGCAGGTAAATGTACAGTGCGGATAAGAGCCGACACGTAATATTGGGCACATTGAGCTTCTATTCCATTGATAAACTGAGGTCAGGTTAAGAGGTGGTACAAGGGGATGGTTGAACTTCGGGTGAGGGTTGTTTAGTATATGGGAACTAAATTTGGTATTCCATTGATTTTATTGAGTTTGTCACTGATCTGATGAGATTTCAGCATCCAAATCAACCCCCTCGGGTCGCGTGGGTCAGGTGGCCGTGTGCTTGACGTGTGTTGCATGTTAAGTAAGTACCGATATAGAAATGCAGGGGTGGGTGAATCATCCATCCCTCATCCGTCTTCATTCTTTGTTTTGTGCTTTATACGTTTTTCTTTGACAAACTGTAATCCCAGCCAGTAAAAATATGGATTTCTTTTTTATTTTACGATGCGCCTTCAAATAAAAAAAAAAAAAAAACAACAACAATAAAAACATTTTCATATTTTCAGAACTAATGGCCAGTTGTTAAACTTTCAAATTGATCTATGCATTTCACAGTTGGCTGCAACTGCAACCGATCCCCTCTTCAATCTATCTACTGCATTCGTTTGATGTTCACTTTTAGTTGCTGCCGCCCATCCCCTTTTCAAAATAAGCCTTAGCCTATGTCAAAGAGCGTCCAAAGAATATAAATTTATGATTTATCGAAAGCATATGCTTCGACTCAGAACTCTCTAGCTCTCTCTCTCTCTCTCTCTGTCTGTTCCCTGCCTCTTGGTGGTGCCTTGCCCACAGGAAGTACATGCCGCTCAACGCATTTTCTGTAGAGCTTACCACAGACTTTGTAATTTTTTTTTTCGTTTTGTTTGTATTATTTTTATGTGTATTTTTTTTCATTTGCCCAAGATTGTGTGGAATTGCATTTTGACTTTTCATCTTTATTGGCAATTGTGCGTTTTATTACAAATAATCGCATTTGAAGTGATATCAATTTGTTTGGCAAATGGAACGAAGTGTGTTCTATTTCCTCATATCTAAAGTTCTATAAATGTGGCAAAACTATTAATGTGATTTTTATTAACGGTTCATAATAGTTTTTTAAAAATTTCTTTATAGCTTTTTTTCACGATATAATCTATCACCAATTTCATTAAGATCTTAAAACTCTGTTTCCCTGTTATGGCTATTATAACATTTGCAAATGGATCTGGTTTTTTAAGATCCCTAAAGTTTAAGGTTAACCATTGTTGCATTGACTGTTTGAGATTTTTTAAATCATGTTTCATTCTCTATAGCAGATTAGATATATCTTCAACAAATCATACCTGCCTATTTCCTTTCTTAATGTGCTTCAAGGCATTATCAACTGCATTTGTTGTCGTTGGCTGCTTTTGTTTCAAATTGTTTCAATCTGTAATGGCATATGATATTGTATACACTGAAAACACCCCCGACAGAAACAAAGGACCCAACGGTTCAGCAAGACAGATGTCTTTGTGTATGTATTTCATTCCCGTTTACAGTTCCCAATTGCCTGTTTTTCTATCTCGCGCGCAGCTGTTTGCAATATCCAATCATCGGTCCTTGGGGAGGAACGCAGCCATTTCTCAAATCCTAACCAAATTTATGACCTTAAAGCCGTTGAACTTCTAGCTCGAGCTAAAAATCTCGATTAGTAACTGCGCCAAACTACAGCATGAACCAAATACAATTGCAAAAGATACATTTATTGGTTGAAAAAGCACTAAGAAATATGAAAAAGAAAGAAAGACAACTTGAAAACCACTCAAAATATTATCACAGCCAGAGGGGCTACATATGGGAATTATAATTTAACAGCATTAAAACAAATTAAAGTGGCCTAAGCGGAAGTTACAACAACAACAACTACAAAAGCTATAGGAGGAGGTGTCGGCTCCAGCTGTTGTAGAACTAATCCAAAAATAGCTCAAATATTAAAATTGATGGCAACTTTCTCGGCAACGTGCACTGAATTATGCCTAAGGTTAAGTGCTGCTGACAGATTTTGACACATGATGCAGCAGCAACAACATATAAAAAGATAGATAGAGAGAGAGAGAGTTGGCATCAATGTAAAGGAGACAGCACTAGCAAGTGCAGCATGTACTATTTTTCAATATGGAAGCATCATTGCCGGGTTTTTTGTTCAATGCAAATTGTAAAAGTTCAACTGTAATTAAAGTGAAGTTTTTGTTTTAATTGTTTTTGTGGTCCGTACATTTACTAATTAGTTTTTGTTCTATGGTTTATGTGTGTATGTATGTATTAAGTAGCAGCTGCTGTCTGTGTTAACTTTTTTCTCTTCAACTTCAGCCTAACAAATTAATTACGCCCACAACTCCACACAAACATAGATCATAGCAGTTAGCCATAGACAAAGGGCTTCTACTACTATAACATTCAGTTCAGCCAAAGAGCATAGAATCTATTCTCTTTGGTTCAGGTTACGTGCGGTTCGTTGTTCAATGGCAAAAGGGGGAACAGGGTTCTCGATGCTATTAAATACCGTATATACTACAGTCCGTCTACTGAATACCGTGACTGCTTTCTTTGCTGTTATTCTGTCAATTGAAATTAATGTTTTATGGTTTCATGACGACGACCACACATAACACACACAAACACACACACACACACACACACACACACACACACACAAAGAAATGGAGACCATAGAATGACTTCAGTCAACTGTTGTAAACTATTCGTAATGGAACTTTTCATTCAACTTAAACGCTGAATACCCTGCAGTAATCAATTTACATGAAGAAAGGCTTAATTATGTCATGCTGATGTATTTGAAAGACAGTTGCAAGCCTTATACAGCCATTTACTAACATCGGAGAGTGTAGAACTACATTTTGAATTTATATACTGATTTTTGTTGCAATTATAAACTTCATAAAGTGTATTTAAACTTTATCAAACATAGTAAGTTGTTACTATTTTATGTTGATTCTTCAAGCAAAGTTTCTTATGGTAAAATACAAATTTAAAACTGTAACTAAATGAATAGTTGACAGGAAACGCGCTATTCAACTGAATCCATCCTGTCTTCCTTCCTGTCTTTTGCCCTTTTGTCATTCACTGGCAAATTGCGCATTCTTTAACAAATTTCCTGTTTATGCTCCATAAAATCCATTGAAGCGTTTAATATTGGCAACTTGTCAGACTCGTCTCTCCGTTGGCTACGTGGCAAGCGTGTGAATTGGCGACAAGTGGACGGATTCAATGTGGGTGGCTATCAATCCTTCCCTGGCACTCCTTTATTATTTGATATTGGACTTCTGACTCATTGCCTTTCAGCTTTTTCTCTGAGCTTAAATCACTTAAATCGTCTCTGCAGACATTCTAAATAATTGAATGGACAAAAGTGCATGAGAATTTGCAATTTATTTGTACAGTCTTTGAACGAGCGAGAAACACAAAGCATCTTTTTTGAGTCTGTCTAATTGAATTGAAATTGCAAAATACGTAAATCAATCAGAGATTGCATTGAAGATGTTTGTTTGTTGGATATAAATGTAGCATTGTGTCAAATTAAAGCTCATATTGATTAGAATTAATGTTGTCTAATTAAAAGTGCTCAAATTTGAGTTGATTGATTTGTAAAACATCCTGAGTTAAATACGCTTTTGTGTGTCAATTTAAAGTAATTACAAATTTATTAATCAAGCTTTAAATTAATAAGTCTAATTCAGCTGTTAAAGAGACTTTGCTCTGTATATCAATATATGAATATATATTTATTTTTAACTAAATTTTTATCTCTAATTCTATCAATACATTTTCATAAATATTTCTGTATGTTTATCTTTACAGCTATTTTTATTTACAAATCAAAGTTTTTATAACAATTAATCCAATTATGATTCATATGCATCAATGGAACATAAAGAATCGCAAAAACCAATTAAAATTAACTCAACATTGCAGTTAGCTGCATTTGTTTTCAGTTAGGCCCATAATTATGCAATTAAAGTTTGAAAATTTCACAAAAAGTGACTTTTTTGCGTCGCTCTATTCATCATAATTATTATTTTTTTATCAGCAGCAGCAGCCATTGCTGCCACGCCCCAGCGGCAATTCCAACTCTCAAGCCTACAAACAACATATATATTAATAGATAGATACCAACCCGTCGTATTACGCAAGGGGGTAAAGTCAACTATGCCATGCCACTTGGTGTTGCAGGCAGGAGCATCCCACGCTTTTCAGCTTCAAGCGCTCCCAGCTCCTAGCTGCTCCTCGCACTGAATGGCTGGCGCCTACCCACGTTGACTGCTTTTAATTGAATTTGGCGCACAATAAAAATAATAAACGAACAGACAGACAGACCGACAGACAGACAAGTTATGAGCGCGCTATCGGAGCTGCTGCAATTGCTGTTGCTGCTGCTGCGGCTGATGTTGCTGCTGGTGGTAAATACCAAACGAGTTAACAATTTTGCGTGTTTTTTTTTATCAAATTTGTGTCAATATTATTTTTTTTTTGAGGCGCTTTCGAATGTGTTGATTGCTCCTGACGTTGAAATTTATGCGTGCATTATTAACATAGTATCTGGAGCAATAGTTACAAACACGAAAAGCTTTAATGCCTACTTATGACTGCATTAGCTTTACTTTAAATATGTTTAAAAAGACTGTCAGATACCCTGTTGGCAAAACTTAGAATTATCAAATACTAATGTTACCCCACAAACCAAATGGTATTATTTCATTTAAATATTAAAACGCTTTGCCCAATTGAGTTCTGTTTGTATAGAAGGTTTAATTTTTAAATCATTAGTTAGAGTTATTCAAGTTGACTTAACATATGCATATACCCCATGTACAAAACTTAGGCTGTGGCTTGCAATTACAGTTTACATTTGCATTTGCATTTGCATTAAGTGAGATGCACTCAATGAGGAAATCAGTGAAAACTTGCAAATGCATATGAATGATGGATTTATGATCCAGCTTGAACTGAAGTACAAGTTCCATTAAAAGCTAATTTGCAAATTTATGTGTATAAACTATAAATAACTATACAGTCGAACTTCCATACAACAAACTTCCGTTGAACGAAGTTTTCTTTACAACGAATTAATTTCCGGAACGCTGCAAAGATTATTTGTCCCCTTGAGATTCGTTACATAAAGGTTTGACCGTACAGTAAATGTTGTCCTGTAAGTCATTTTTTTAAATTCCTCTAACGAAAAGAAGTAAAATCTTTCACAATTTTCATACCATCCATAAAAACGGACTACATTTAAGCCCTAGTGCTATATTCTTCCATCAGACTGTAATAAATTTTCATTCACTTTGACCTGTTTTTGTAAATTAGAGTTGAAGATTTAAACTGGGTTTCACCCAGTTTCTTCAAAGAATCTTTTCCCAATAGTCCACACCTTACATTAGAACTGTCTCTATTTGAGCAGCTTTCCCGCATCCTCCCTTAAAACGTGCTTTCCAATCGAAATTCGATGATTTATATTCACTTACCTGAAAGCAAATTGAAAAACAAATAAAATTAAAAACTTGTTAGAATATGAAATACATTTTTGATGATATTTTTCGAACATAATTTACAGCAAATGTGCGCATATATCATCCAAAAATAAGAGACCCAAAACTTGAATTTGATTTACGGATTGCCCGTCGGCAAAGCATAAAAATAAAAATTTGAACCAGTAAAAACTTTATTGGTGCATCCACGCCCACAAATTTAATGGGGAGGAGTAGAGTAGACCAATGCTAAAGTGGGAGGCAGGTTGGGGAGGTGTGCTCGAACTGATAACATTTGAACGCGCTCCTGTAGACTGGCAACAAATTATGGCCATGTAAAGTGTCATCAAAGCCAAGTAAATCATCTGATTTTGTCATGCAGCATTATTATTTATGACACACAAAGGCAGCAGGGTTCAAAATACACTCAAAACCCATTAAAAACAAAAGGTTTTTGGTCGTTTAGGTATCAGTATCAGTTAATGTGCTTGCCACAACTCGCAAATCGTTGCGAGAAATGCGAAATGTTTTTACTCGCTTTTCTGAATCAGCATCTGCAACAGCAGCAGCAGCGGCAGCATCCGCGGCAAGCAAACTGAAAACATTTTCCGTAAACTCTTTTTTAATTTTTTCCTTTCTGAATTTAATGGCAGACGACGAACAGACCGACCCCAAAAAGAGAACCTCACCCACCAAAAACGGAATGTGTGCGTCAAAACATTTGTCGTGTTTGGTGGCAGCCGCAACAAGCACAACAATAGCCATGTCTATACATATACAATAAAGTGATGCTGTTGAAAGGCGCGCGCATTAGATGTGTATGGTATGTGTGTGGACTGAGTGGCAAACGTCTGTTGCAAATCGTAAAAATATTGCGAGAGCGACGAGACTTAACCAACAGCTGAGTTCTTCTCACCCAGAACAGTTGGGGCAGCTACCAGCAAGAAGAAGGAAAACAAAAATCGATAAATGCTTTTGTGAATGTATGAATTATGTGTCTGCGACACACACACACACACATGGACACCAACTTCAGTTCGATTCACACAGCTTCCTCTTCAGTTGACTTGTTTATCTGCAGTTGAAGTTCAACTGGCACTGTGTGGATTCTCCCATCCCCTTAACCCAACTCTTTTAGCTTGTTGAAATTCTTTTGGCATGTTTTACGAGCCGGCGTCAATTATGCATTTAATTTTTGCAGTTGCATGAACTCGATATTTGTTGTTGTTGTTGGGGTATTTTTATTATATTTATGACCTGCCCACACGCATTGCTGCCACATTTAATGCCGCCATCACTGCCCACAGAGTCGCCACACTGACCGCATTAGATAGGCGCCCCTGGTTACAGCAGCAGCGACTCTGATGAAAATATGTTTAGCGGCCTAGCCAATTCGACAACCGAAACAAGAGCAACAACAACAACTGGTGCAACAGTGCTGCATGTTTGCCGTCCAAAAGCCGCCCAACTGTGTTGCCAACTCGATGTAGTACGTATGTTTAAACCACAAACAAAACATTTCCAATCACAGACACCACAACAACAACAACTGGCTGGCAGTGCATATTAAACTTTATTATGGATTATGTTTATATTGTGCTTTCACTGTCACAAATTAATATTGTCGTATGGGGAAAAATCGGTTTAATAGACCAAAAACTAACATTGTTCAAATTTTTGCTAATACGCGCATAGAGACCGTAGATTTATGCTTTGTTTGAATTGGGCAGGGAAATATATTTCATCCACATCTAAACACAGATATTAGTAATAATGTTGAAAAGTGATTGATCGAATCGCTGATCGAATATTTTTGATAGAAAAAGTTGTGTTAACAAAGTTGAACTGTCTTGTAACCTTTTTACATTCATTCACTTTTCTTAAAATAGCATGACAAGTTTATCAAACTATTGTGACGGAATGAAGGAGTTTATTCATTCCTCTACTGGGACTCAGCCCCTCTGATCTCTCTAATCTCACACAGCGAATGAAGTGCTTCTTGCGCATCGTCTTTAACATTCATTCTTAACAGATCTTAATGAGTATAACATTGTTCTTAAAAGTAGAGAGACCGTTCTACATATCGCCAAGGTTGGTATGCAGTTTAGGTCCATGATAGTGCTGGCCTGCAGCCTTTTTTGTATTTTAATTTAAAATAGATATTGATCAACCGTCTTAAAGGTTATTAAATATAGGAACGATGCCTTCCTTCAATGCCTAGCAATAAAAATAAAGGTAATTAATTAAAGTTCAACCTTAATTCTTAATTAAAGTTTCTTTCATTGTTCTTATTGCAAGAACTGTTGCCAAGAAACACATCATAAGAAATCATCAAATGTATTAAAACCAAGTCGATTGCAGCTGCAGCTCTCGGAACGTGACTGCTGTGTTATTCAGTGTCTGCAACAAGAAATATTGAAGCGTGTTAGCGGAGTCAAGTAAGGAGTTGCGTGTGTTGAAGAGAGCTGAACTATAACCTGACCAATTTTCAAATGTTTGACCGCGGCAACAGCAAACTTTCATAAATAGTAGAAAGCGTTTCCATAATGCGTTATGGATGTGCCTAATGCCCAGTGGCAGTGCATGGAATAATGCTTCAAGTCGCCCCAGTCATAAATTGTGAGTGCATATGAGTATATACTACTCAATCTTATTTATTACTGATCGCTCGCTCCAATACCCAATACCCACTCCCTTATTAGGCAATGACGCGGCACGCAGACAGCCCCAAAAAAAAAACCAATAATTTTGTGGTTTTGTTTTGACCCACGGCGCAACAACAAAAAGTTATCTATAGATCGATGGTCGATGGCCGGAGCTCGTTATCAGGTCTTATGTTTGTTTGTATGCTGATATGAAATAAAAACGAGTAAATAACGACACATACAACATGGAGTTTGACGAACTATATGATACTCTTTATAACTTTAAGAATATAAATTGATTTATTTTTGTAAGATTTTTAGTTTCGCAAAGTTTGCTTAACATCTATGTCCAAGTAGAAGTAAAAATTTGCCACCCAAATCGAGTTTGTGGCTAGCCTCATGTTGAACATATAGCTGCCTTTTGGTAATGGCACCAGTGAAAACATACTGTCATTTAGCACTAAATCCTTAACTGCAATGTTGCCCTGTCATAGAAAATAGAATTAAATTTGAGAATCTATCCAAACCAATACTCACCTCGTAGGGGCAAGTGTGGTTCCAGTTGGAGTACGCCATAAAAGCCCTGTGAAAGTGATAAAAAACTTGATATGGATTCGGATGCCTCATGTAGTGGCAAAAGTCCAATGTAGTGTTGAACAGAAATGGATTATAGCCATTCAATTTCTTCCATACACTGAAGTTGACTTGGAGATTATCGATTGGTTTGCATATATCTACTTGGATACTAGCACCGATAAGGCCACGGCCTACAACCTTTAGCTTACAGATGGGTATTGTACAAGTTTTTTTATCGAGTTCTTCACATTTTATGTTCGTGTGACGTGAATAACATTCACATAAAATCACCGAAAATGCAAGCAAATACACAGATCGTAACAACATATCACCTAAATTGCAAACTGTCAACTGTTTCGATTGAAATAAGCTTCTGTTCGGGGCAAAAAAAAAAAAATTAGTTAAAACGAAAGTTAGTAACTCATTTGCAGCTTTTTAATGCGTTTATAATAATAGTCAATTGTTTAAAAACATTATACGATTTAACTACGCGAAACGATCGTAAAGATATTGATTAACGATTTGCCATAACGATCATATTTAACTAAATGTTGAGTTTTTAAACAAGCTTTGGTGTGGTCAGAGAGAAGGTGATATAAATTGTTTTATGCTTTAAGTTGTAAAATCTTTTCGATCCATTCACACTTTAAATAACTTTAAATAAATGATTCAAACAACATGCTTAAGTACTATGTTTAAGCAACAGTTTAAACTCATCAGCAAATTAACAAATAATCGATAATTCGATATGTTAAATGCTTGATATATTATTAAAAGATTATAATTAGTGAGGCTTCCAAATAATCTAAAAATAGTTCAATTAAAATTTTTCCATTCTTAACCAAAATTTTTGGATCTTGAGAAAGTATTTAAAGTGATTTGAAGAGTATATTCCTCAAACGCAACTAAGTAAAATGCATTCCATCCAAACCAAATAACTGATAGCAAATAGCTTAGTTTATTGAACTAGCAAAGGGTCAAAAGGCATTCGAGAGCCAATTAAGTGACTTTGTTAGGATTGCCAGAATATCCCAATGCATACAACTAGTATGAGGGGGCGTATATTTTCTATTGCGCTCCGAAAATATTTATTTTCAGCTTAACAAAGATTAATGTGTGTTGCTTTTGACAAAAGTATTGTGTTGGGGGAAGATACTAGATGGAGAAGGGGAACTACACAATTGGTAGTTCTAACCCTAGTCAAACGTTTTAAGGTCTTTGTTTGTACAAAAGTCATACGATGATGATGATACAGCCGCAAATATTTACAAGTTATTCCCGCATACTGAGACTTTAGTTGAAAAACAAAGAGAGAGAGACGTTTGGCTGTCAAGCAAAATATTTGATATTTGATCTGCAATAATATTTACACAAAAACCTAACACCCAACGATGATTTGAGCAGAAAAATAAACCGGATAGACCAAAAGGGAATAGGGGGGGACTTAGAGGTGATGTCTTAGCATTGAACTTGCATTTGGCCCCTAAAGGCGCAATTGCAGATTGCAATTTATGGATTGTCAGACAGCAACTGCGCGTTTCGGAAATGTTTTTTTTTTTTAGCCCGACTAGTAGCTCTCCTATGCGAATGATAGAAATTTGCATATGCCAAACGCTGCGAAACATGAGGACGACGAGTTTCGCATAAGAAATGCAAACTACATGCGACGATCGCAAAAGTTTTAATTAAATGCAAGGCATAGGGACCAAACGATAGACCGACGCGGCGCAGGGAGGACTACGAGAAATGGATATTTCATTGGTTTTGCTTTAACGTCGCATCAATCACTTTTTGGCAGCTGTTCTCTAATAACTCTTCCTCTCTCTCTCTCTCTCTCTCTCTGTCTCTCTCTCTAGTTCACTCTTGCTCTCTACGTGACTTCCGCTTTAGCAATTTAGAGCTGCTGTCCAGTTCACTATTCTCTTTTCTCTACTCCCTCTTGGCAAATTCGAAAAGTCTGCTTCTGGTTCATCTTCTTCTTCTTCCCCTTCTCGGCTGTCATGTTGAACACTTTGTGCAAAAGTTCAAGTGCGGGTGTCGCTTCTATTTGTTGTTCTTTATGTTCTTGCTCTTGTTCTTGTTGTTATTCTAGCGTCGAGCAGCGTCGCGCAATTTCATGCTTGTCAGAGCAGGACAACAACTGGCGGGATTTCACATCTGCATCAAGCGAGCTATTTGGCCATCGTTTAACATTCAGCTAACGGCATTCGTTTCGGGCTGCGTGTGAAAGTTATGAGTGTGCCAAGAGATCATAAAAGAAAAACAACTGCTAATGAACTGACTGTTGGGGTTAATCGAAGGCAACTGTAAATACTTTACCAGAAACATTCTAAAAGCAGTTTGGGAATTATAAGCAACAAGATACTAAGTTCAAGGTTTAGTAGCTCTTTAAATCATTAACTAGACGCAGCACGACAAATACTTGCATTTATTAAGTTTAATTGCTTAACATCAAAGTCTATATACAATTTAAGCTCAGTCGCCACATTAAAGTCGGAGACCATCTTTAAACATATTCCTGCTTTTTGTCAATGGTTTCCTACCAAACATCTCATCATTGAACACAAAATCCTTTACTAAACTTAATTAAGATATGATAAATTCTGGTAATATGCTCATACTAACAATGTAAGGTCAAGATTCCAGTTGGCCATTTTAAAATTATATGAAGCTTTCTTTGGACACAGATATTTCATCATAACCAACAGGCAATCTCAACATTATCACTACTTAAACCATTGTTTAAAGTACTTCAATGTGTTAATTGGCAAAAATGCGACCATGTTCCTTTACTTTTAGCTTACAGATGGGTATACCGCACATCGATTTATCGATTACTTTACATTTCATATTAGCCTGACTCGAATATCCATTAAATATTATAATTGGAACTACTTTTTGAAGACATGTCTTATGTTTGACGTAATGATATAAACTCGGCGCTAAAAAGGAAAGTTAGTTTTGAAATTTATTTTGCATTTAATCAAAGCCACTGTCGACTATTCAGTGCTGGTCTGATTCTTAATATAAACAGTTTTGAGAGGTTTGGAAGATAGTTTGGAGATTAACATAAATATTGTAGAATACTTTCAAATCGCAATTTGACATTTACCAAATAATAACATAAATTACCCAACGTATTGTTCTTCGTGACTTCAAAACTATTTCTTTACTCAACTTAATTAATGACTAAACGGTAAGGAAAATCATAATGCTAAAACCGCACCCTTTTATTTTGCAAATAAGCCTACCCTTAATTGTATATTTGTTAAGCGATATAAGCGCCCCCCAAACACACACAAAAACCCAACCTAGTTGTTATAAACAGAGCTCTTAACCAACCAGCTCCATTCCATTGTCACAAATTGCGCATAATTTGTTGCCCGACATTGTCGAGAACATACATATATAAAAGCAACGTTTTAGGTAGTGAATAAACAATGCCCTCGGTAGTTGTGCTCATAGACTAGTTACTCGAAGAGTTTCATGGTCTCAGCCTTAACGAGTGACACAAGATACTACTAGTACAAGACAAAAGCAATTTGTGTCATTGCCAGAGACGTGAAAAGTGCAGTTGAGTCTCTGGTATTTTACCACCTCATTACAAGATTTGCATAACTGAGCGACAACTGCAAAATGTAGAGGGAACGACAGCGACAGTTAATGCACAACAGACGACAACAAGTCACAGGAACAAAAACGGGAAGGTAAAAACAAATCCGATAGTACATATACTTAAAGGATATATGTATATAACATGCACTTCTACTATCTGTCGGAGCATTGTATTTTTTTCTATTATTATTCTATGCTTTTTGTGTTACATTTTGAAAAGTTTGCTTACTTTCTGCTGAATGTATAGAATATTAATGTTTTACCGCCAAATGCGACTAGTCGTAAGGATTCCTATTAAGAAACATGCTTTAATATGGCATCCAAAAAAGTAAACTTGATCTAAAAGCAGTGCATAAAGTTTAAGTCTGTTCGGAAAGTAAACATTGCCAGCAGCATTTTGGCGGCTGCAAAGTTACGCCGTCTTCAAGTCAAGTGCTTGGCCAAAACGGCTGCCGCATTCCAGCCTTCAGTCTGGTCTGGCTGAGACAGGCTGAAGTGTCTAAGCTAAGGAAGAGAAGAAGAATCGTGTCAAATGTTTGCTTGTCGCACATAAAGTGAAGCAACTAATGAGGCAACAACAACAACAACTAAACCAAACCAAGCTCAACGGAGTTGCGTTTGATTGCAAGTGGTCGCATTTTAAACACTTTATGCAAATATCAATGGCGACACTTAAATTAGCGCAACTAAAAACAACCTGAACATGACAGCTCAATTGAAGATGCCACACAGCGCCAGAGATTCACGAAGCAACAGCAGCGGCAGCAGCAGCAGCTGTTGCAGTTGCAATCCCAGAGATAATTGCCATTAATCAGATATCGACAGACGCGTCATAAACTGCACATGTTATCATCGACTCTTGTGCCAGTATTGCAATCGCATTTTAAAGAACACAACAACAGCAACAACAAATGGCAGTCAGCAAGTTGGCTTGGATCGGTCTGTATGTTGCATGGCTCTGAAATATGCCAGCACTTAGTACCTACTTAAGTTGCGCGAACGCGTCCGGACAGTTTAACTTTGCGGGGACGGACAGCGGACAACGTTTGAGATAAGATCACAGAACTGGCAACAAAGATCACTGACTATATATATATATAGTTAAAAACTTGTATGTTTGTGCCTCTGGCTTAGGAGCCAAGCGAAGTCTGTCGTGCTGCGCACAGTGGGCAAAACTATTGAATAAATTTTCGAGTTTGTTAATTTTGTGTAACAGTTATGTAATGCAGCTAACTCTTTTTAATATCTGATACATTCTAGAGTATAGTAATTTGGTATGTTGATATTTAATATTGTTTACTTTTTATGAACTTTCGACACACTGTGCTTGGAAGGCTTCCATAGCACAGTGGCATAGTAGACGCGGTAAGTGGCATGAAGTACTACGTGCATTTTATAGATAATATTGAAATAATAGCAACCGCTGCACATTCGCTTCAACTGCGGAGTCGAATTTAGATTCGGATTCGGGGCAAAGGAGAATCAAGCGGGAATCGCGGTTTGAAGATCGGATCAGAGACGAAAAAGCGCACGCCTGTTGCTTTTGTCTTGTGCCTGTTGCTTGTAACAAATTACTACTCGGTTGCCCCAAACAACACTCCCCCAACCCATCCATGTTGCATGTATACAAAACGTCGCGTCGTTTGTCGTCGCCGTTGTATTATAAGCGTCGACGCGCTCGTTTTTCATGTTCTATTTTGTTGTGTGGCAATCGCTGCTGCAGCCAAGATAGATTAACGCTACAGATACAGATACAGATAGATGGAGGAGGCGCTCGGCTGTGTAGAGTGGATTGAATTCAACGATCGATCTACTTAAAGGCAGCCATGGCCATCAACAACAACAACAACAAGCAAACATTTAGTCTTTGGAAGGGTCTCTGGGCGTCTGCTTGACCGATAAGCGACTGATAAGTTGTCGATGTCGAGACGAGAGAGAGAGTTTCTTGTCGAGACATGGACATGCCAACTAAATTACCAACTCAATTTGCTGCCGCTTTTTCAATTAATGTTGCCCCGCAGCCATAACAACTACAACAACCAATCTACCGCAACTAACAACAACAATGCAAAAACTTTGTTGGTGCGCTCAAAAATAATTATGAAGCAAAGTGGTTTCCAATACCCTGTAACTATTTTATGAGTTAAGAGAGGAATTAAGTGAAGGAAAATAAAATACATTAAAAGTTTTAAATAAAAGAAAAGCTTAGATAAGTTTAGTTTAGATTTAAACTAGCCTAACACTTAGTTAATTAAAAAGTTTTAAAAAAATATATACATCTTTGAATAATTTGTATGCTAAATGTATTCTTTTTAAAATAAAACTGAGCTTAAACCTTATTTTCAAAATGGGTATTCATCCACTCATTCAATTTTGGTTGCTATTGTTTTTATTTTTTTTTGTTAAAGATTGTAAAGAGTAAAGTTTTTAATTGAGTTCTTTGTCCAGCTGCGGGCACAACTCAAACTTGTACTCAAAGTCGTGGACTCTTAGGCGTGGCTGATCTCCAGCTGAAGGCTGGAAGCTGGTAGCAATTACATATCTTAAATGAACAGCGTTTAAAAAAAAAACTACGAAATTGAAGAGCGAAAAAAACTGAAGCCACTGTCGACTTCCGTTTGCAAAAGGTGATTAAATGAATTGGCATAGAGCCGAAGAGTTTAAGCGTTGCTTTGCCAGCTCAACTTTAAATAATGTCTGGGGCGGAATATATGGAACACCTGAGCAGCTAGAGGAGCTGTTTAAGTTGGGGCGTGAGTTTTACGAGCGGGTTTCTCGCATCGGCAAATGGCTAGTCGGTGACTGCATTTAAGGCTGCTCAGGATTTGCATTCATTACACTAGCTGCTGGCGTTGTAAAACGCTTAAATTGCCATTTAAATATCATTCAATCCAATGCTAGATATACTATATTTAAGGATTGCAGCGGAGATGTAAATGGAAAAGATAATCGAACGGTATCAGATGAAATTCGATTGGCCAAGGAATGACAACAAAAATCGATAAATATGAAACAAAATTGCCATTTGAAGTAGATAAAATCTCATAAACATATGCTATAATATCAAGTTGTTGAGGTGATCTTATAGTTTTTTAGAATGTTTTAAACCAAAATAGTTTTATTTAGGGCCAATTCATACCTCTGATCTTGATAGGCAGGAACCTTTCTCTACTTTTTTCACTTTATTTTAAGTATTTTTACAACTTAACACTTCATAGCCGTTGAAGTAGGAAAACTCTTGAAAAAACGAATGCAAATTGTTGCATGGACAATTTACAAGGCTTTTAAAAACTCCAGTCAAACTGGCTCTAGCTCCATTTACACTTCTAGATTTAGTTATAGCTCTGGATTGTAACTGATTGGCTGCACCTCCCACACACACACACACACACACACACATCGTGCTGTATGTATGCAAATTGGCATCACGACCACGCCCACACGCCCCTTGCAACAACAATTGAGCCCAGATCTTTTGCATTGCCAATGCCACACAAAGTAATTGCAAATGAAAATAAAGTGAATTTTATGCCATTTCCTGTTGCCATACATTTTGCCCAGCCTGACTTTGCCTGGCCTGACTTTGCCTTGAGAGAGATCAGCGCTGAGAACAGACCAGAGAGAACAACTTTGACCAGATATGGAGGTTGTTGTTGTTGTTGTTGTTTCGGTGAATTTGGGTGCATTGAACTGCTGAAGCAACATCAACAACAACAAGAACAGCATCAGGAACAACAGCCACAATTTGGAAATGTGTTTTGGGATTTCTTTAGCTGCTGTTGTTTTTGTGGCTGAATTATTCATGTTGGCTTTTTCGAATTGACTAAAAAGGATGAAGAACTCGGCCCAAATTGCATTTTGGTTGCCAGCGAGCAGCGAGGGAGTTCAAGTGAGCGAGCGAGAGGGAAATACACACATACTGTGAGATGTTGTTGTTGGTTGTTGCAACCGAACAGTCATGTTGTTGTTGCGGTCAGACCATAAAAAAAAATACCTTTGGCAAAACAAAAAAAAAAACACAAAAACCTGTAACATGTCGAAAATGCATTTATTGTTTTTTTGCGGGCGAAAAACTTATGTGTTGTACAAATTAAAATTAATTTTTGACGCTATTTTTGCTAATTTAAACGCGCAGCTGGCGTGTTAATAACGGGTCACGGCTTAGCAAAAAAAAACCGTTAATAAAGTAGAAAATTAATTTGATCGTTAACTAAGCCAAGTCATTAAAAATTTCACTTTCAAGGAAAATGGAATTTTAGCAAATGTTCAGGTGAGAAAAAAACAAAATTTTGCACGGATTATATTTGCGAAGGCAAATTAAATCGAAAAAAAATCGCTTTCTAAACGGTGATGCATAAGCATTAATTTCAACAATAATTAGATTTTTTTTAAAAACATAAAACTAAAACATTTGTGTTTTTAATTCTCAGAACTCTGTAATTAAATCTACAACGTTTTGAAGAGAATTTAAGGAAAATTTATATTCGAGGCATTTCTGTTATGTTAAGAAATAGGTATCTTTAGTACAAATGTTTTAGTAATCATACGAAAAATACTTTATTTAAAAAGTTTGAGGCTCATAGCTTCAAGTGCTCTATAATTTCAACATAATTTAATAATTAAAACGTTGTTAAACTTTATTTAATTGTTAAGAAAGCACGCATATTGCTGTCTAACTTTTTTTTCTATCTATCGAAACCTATTATTTCTTTTGGGTTCTAACTTTGTTTTCGGTAATTTATAGCATTGTCAAAGCCTTAGAGTTAAATCAAAGTATACGAAAAACTCTTTAAGAAAAGAAAAAAACAACAATTTCCAATATTACAGTCAATTTTGTTGTCTTCAAAGCTTTTTTTTTACCTTCCTAGAAGTCAATACTTGATGGGAATATTTTTTGTAATATGCCACAGTATAGCAGCTATGCTGAAAGTGCAACCTTGAACAATATCAATGCCACAATACCAAGTTAAACACATACACATATAACTCGCATCCGTTGCAAGCTACGTCAACGTCAACATCAGCGACAAAGAACCTCTTTTTTTTGTTGTTGTTACTTTCTTAACGGTTTAAAGGCTGACGGCACTCCTTGGCGTTATGTTATTTTGTTTGCACTGATTGAAAATTGACAGAACGGTGAAAGAATCTACCGACAATTGCGAGGTCCTTGCAGCACTGCAACCAACAACAACAACTTAACTTCCGGCGCTTAAGAAATACGACAGAAAGAAAGAAAAAAATTCTCTTGCAATGAATGTAATTAGTTGTGCCAGCCAGGCCGGGTCAAAACAACAACACAGAGTGTGAACTGAAAAGAAATGACCTCATTCTGTGGCTCTGTGCTGCTCAATCTCACACCCGTCCGTCCTTACATTATTTATGTACATTGTGTATAAATTGCGACACACACACACACACACAGACAGAGCTTGAGGCGGACCATATGGAAATGCTTTAGATGACAGCAACAGAGCGCACACCCTTCGAGGGAACAGAAACAGAAAACAACAACAGAAATGGGGGTGTGAAATTAGAATAACATGTCACTCATATATGTATACATACCATACATCTATATCGTATATCACGTAATGCGGCCAAATATGATGGTGGTCTGGGACTCAAGCTAGCCTAGCCAGGATTCGAACAGGATACTTAAAAGCACGAAACGCAAAACAATTGTCACAGTTCACACAAGCAAAGCATTATGACCATTAAAAGTAAAATGTGAAAACAGAGACGAAACGATGGGGGGGAGGGGGATAATTTATATGCTTCTGGAATTGCAAAACAGGAGCACAGCACGTAAATTTAACTGTGCTTTGCTGCTTGCCTCGGTTACACCCAGTTCATTGTTGTTGTTCTTACAGCAAGATTTTTTTTTAATTACCGCCTGGCCATTAATTAAGGACTTTTGCGTGTGTTTGTGCCAATGAAAATTCTTCCACTGCTTTTTAAAAAAAACCCAACCTGAGCCCCAAGCATTGTCAATTTGCTAAAAGAAAAAACAATGCAATGCGTGTCAACGTAATGTTTATAGGAACTTAAAAGATTACAAAGGTAAAATCGCATATGTGACTTCGGGACTTTAATTTAGTTGTAAAACATGACTGGTAGTATGCCAAATGTTTAAAAATTTTAATTAGTAAATGTTTACTAAAAGAAGCACTTTTTGAATTAAAAAGTTTATGTTTGATGCAAAGGCAAATATCTGTTTATTCTTATAGAATAGATTTTATACACTTTGAAAGTACAAAAAGTTATTCAAACTGCATTTTCTAAATAAAAATAGAATTATAAATGTTTAAATCAAACTTGTTGAGGTTTTTCAATTACTGAAATAATTTATATGAACTTTCCCGATTATAATTAATTTGTAGGTTAGTTAGTCCTCAACTTTATTTGAATCTGAAAAATTACTCGTTTTGCGAAAGTGATTTCCAAATTTTTTATTAGGAGAAAATATACGACTTCATCAAACTATTCTACAGTCAATCGACCTTATCAAGATTTTAATATTTATTAGAATTTCCTCATAAATTAATATTAATTTGCACGTGGATTATCAATATAAGCTAATTGAAACAAAAATTTTTTGTAGATCTGACGCTTTTGTGGAAACCTTTTTCTTTCGTTTTCCTTATGTCCAATACGTATTTACTTTAAATTATTTTTAAAACAATTTCTTACAAATATTTTCTTATCTATTTTTTGATTAGTTCCTGCTTGAAGCCAGCAAACCACTAGGTACTCCTTGAGAGTCTGACCCAAATATTTTGACAACCCGTAACACGCAATTTGCATTTGTGGTATATTTTAGCTTAAAGTTTGTTTTGATAAATCACATGCCAACAACAACGGCGGGAACAGCTTATCATTTTTCCGCTTTGACTTTTCTATTTTTCGGGGATGTTCATTTTTATTTTGGGCTGGCACTGATAAATTTCAGGCACCCCATGTGCTTAAGCTGTTTTTCGTTTTTATTCAGTTTGTCCGCTCTTGACTTTTTTTAGGGGGTGCGTTTTGGTTTTGGTTGCCTTGACGCGTTTTTTTTTTGGTTGATAAGAGCATTTAATTTGTTTGCATTATTTGCGCATTTCGTTAGGATTTCTGCTGATGTTTTTTTTTTAATAGAAAATTGAAAAAAATAAAACAAAAACTAATGGAAAATGCTGCTTTGCCTGCTCCTGTAAATAATTCAGTTAATGCGTTTCAGCTGCCTGGTTTTTTCTTTCATTTTTTTACCTGCTGTAAAAAGACACTTGTTGTTGCTCTATTGGGTGTTTTTGTTTATAGTAGTTACATGCCACTGACGCATTGACTGAAGAGAGATTACGTTTGGCTTTTGTTCAATAAAAGTTTAGAGATATAATTAGCGTATCAAATTATTGATTGACTCAGGCAGTTCTCATCAAAAGTACTTGAAAGCTGATAGTAAACTGATGATAACTCCATGTTGGCAACGTCCTTGTCTTATCTTTATAGTATGGTGTACACTGTACACTACAATTATTATTGCAAACAGTTCCAAATGGCATGACTGCCATATGGATAAGGAGCGTGTGTGCGATTTGTGATTGATAAATTGGCGAGCTATGGACAGGCAAAAGTCACCAATCTGCGTCAATATAAGGCAAATAAGGTTTTATGTATTTAGCAATGACTTAAGTTAAGTTTAGCATATGGTCAAATAAAAAACTTATCAGTTATTGATATAAGGTAAACTTAATTTGCGTGTTGTTGGGAGTAGATAAAAACCTGCGCTTTTGCACGTCGCCCAGACAACTTGTCACCAAGTACGTAGTGGCTCTTATCAATTTCAACGATAGTGCGAACTTACAAATCATGAACAAAAAAAAACCACCAATTGTTATCGATAATTTCGTTACCTACCTTGACTTGCATCCGAAAATGTTGGCAGCTGTAAAAATGCCGCGAATACGATATACACTCCCAACAACAAGTTCCTTGGTTCGACAGCAGCCATTGCGTATTTTTGTTGTGGGCGAATTGAGAGCGTTGTTTGCTTTGATTTTGTTTTGAATTTGAATAATGATTTTTTCCTAAACTATGTTGTTTCTTCTATTGAATTGCATATTGACGGCCGTCTTTATTTATTGCTTTGGTGTCGGCTTCGGTATGGGTTTCGTTTTCGTTTTCGTTGTTACTTTTGCACAAACATTCTACACATTTTGCACATTCTTCGACACGTTATTATATTACTTTATACGCTCACTCCACTTTTTTTTCTTGTGTATTCGCCCGAATTTTGTGTGTTGTTGTCTCAGCGCTGAATGGGTTGCGACATTTTTTAAGTTGTTACCATTTTTTTTTGCCGGCTTCAACAACAACAATGCAATCCTTTTTTCTTTTCTTTATGGGCACTTTTCTTGTTCTTTTACAAACAAAACACTGGCACATCCGACAACAGCAACAACAACAACTGCATATGAGGAGAAGCGCCAGGCATAATATCTACAGCAACAACAAAAACGACATCAACAAATTGTGCACACAGTAGCGTTGTCTCACTCTAACTAACGTTTGAGTCGTCTGGTCGAGGGATAGCGTTGCGAATTGTTTAATAAATCCTAATTCATGTTTTGCACTTAATTTATGTATTAAAAAATTGCACACAGGCAAGCTTGATGCGTTGTTGAAGTTTTATATCGTTAAGCTGCACTGCATATACATTTTTCTTTATTAAAATGCGATTTTTAAACAAGACGTCCATACGCAGTAGATGCGCAGCCAACCCTACGCGACGGAAATTCAGACGAAACTGATGAAAAGCATTGAGCAAGAAGCAGAATTGCAGGCGTTGAAAATGAGTGAGGCAAAGAGAGCACAAATTTTCTCTGAGTATCGATGCCAATGCGCTCTCTGCTTTTGCCGCATAGATTTACCAACACTGAGTGGCGCCAACTGTCCGCAATTTAAATTGACGTTACAAATTAAATCATTTCATGTGTTTTTTGAGCTTTTAAGCTAATTGATTTAATTGATTTATATTGCGTTGCCTTTTAATGTTTGTCATACAATTTGCAAATGTGTCGCGACGCTGTTCCAGCAACATGTCAACTTTTTCAATTAGTTCCAACTGTCATTCATTTATTTACATATGCCCTTTTGATTAATTTTTTTTTTGCTATTATGAATGCAATGCATTCATATGCATAAAAACCACACAAATAGAACTATATGCATATATATATGTATACGCACTTTTTTATTTAATTTTTCGCTGACTTCTGCGGTCGCAATTCGTTTGATTGCCCTGCTCTTGGACAAGTTAAGGGCCCCAGCGGGCAGTTTGTGTGGTCGAGAGTTGTTGAATAACAATTTTCATGGCAAAAGAGTTCTGAACAATTCTACGCAAGAGACTCATTTATAGTTGACATTTATATTGTTTTATAAGCTCTTCGCTTCTAATAAAGTATGAATACAACTTTTGATATTGTTAAAAGTCAACTTTAAGCTTGGCGCTTAAAACCTGACTTGCTGGACAGGTGAAATGATAGATGTTAAATTAAATGCATGGACATTTATACAAACTGCCAGAGGAACAGGTCGATGCTCTGTACATTTTGGCCAGAATAAGAAGAAGAAGAAGTTAAGCAGAGTAGAGGTGAGAAAAGAGAAGGCGATTTGGTGCTGGCAGAGACTTCATCAGCGTGCCCAAAACTGGGTCAAGTTATGGTTGTGGATTTATCAAATTGCCAGTGAAGAGATTTTTACACGCTTGCCACTAATTGCTGCTTTTCAATGTAGCTTCCTGGAATGGGGTCTGTTGCCTCCTTCTCCTTCTTCCTGCTCCTCCGCCTCCTCTCCATTCTCGACAATCTGAAGCCACTAATTTTCATTTTAATTAATGGAACTGTCTGTTAAATTGTCTTTTCCACTGAGCTATAATGGCGAAGAAAGTAACTTCAACGCGCTTAAAAACGCCCACAAATTACAAATGAGATGCTGCTGAAAATGTTTCTATTTGAATAAACCGTCAGAACTTGTTATATATAATTAAATATAATTCATTTTTGTGTCTTATTAAATTATTGTTGTAATTTAGATACTCAATGTTTCTATAGTAAATATGGGTTATAATTTACTCTTTATCACTGAGTACAAAACTTCTAAGAGATGTAAAGAAAAGTTTTATATTTCATTTAAACACGATTTTTTTTAAATTTTCTTTTAACATTGTATTAATTTTTAAAATAGTCTTCAATAATATTTATTAACATTTATTATTGTATACCCCTCAAATTTTTCTTTACTAAAATGCGCAACAACCCGAGCCAATTTACTGAAAACTTTATGTTCGAGTATTCAAACATTAATTTTTGGGTTCTATAATTGCAAGTGGCGTTGCCAACATACCGCAAATTGTGTAGGCAAAGACGAGACAGAGACAGAGACAATAACACTAGGGAGGGGAAGAGAAACGCAACAAAATGACTACAACAAGAGTTAAATTAAGTTAGCGTCGAGACGACTTGACATCAATAACAAAAACAGTAACAACAACAACAGAAACAACAATAAATACATATTTATATGCATTACGCGCATAAATCAAAAACTGCTTGTAAATTTAATATGTCGCCGTGTGTTTTGTGGCGCTTGCCACATGATTTATGCCGATTGTATAAATATTTTTAAATTGGCGAGAAAACTATGAGAACAATTGATCGACTAAGCAATACCCATTAAAATCTATTGAACAAAGTAAATAAATTGTATCAATATATATTTAATATGTTTAAAATCTTATGGATTTAAACACACTTGCCTTTAAATTGAGTTAAGTTAAGCACAGAGCATTAAAAGGAACTTTAAATAAGTTTTTCAAGTTTTTAATAATTCTTATCTAAAATTAGATATGTTTCTTTAAGAACATTAATATTTATGTTTGATTTTCTTTCTAGAACAAAAGAAACAATGTCATACAAAAACAAATTGTGCACCTTACCAATTAAACCCATAGTGAAAATATTATCTATAAATATCTCTGATTCAGTGTCAGAAGAGTAAACAATTTAGAGGGGGGGTTGATGGAGCAAAGACGACAGGTTCTCATTATTATAAAGCGCAAGCAAGATAATTAATAGTCACATCAGGTTGATCCAGTTTCTCATACATAAAGCATAATGAACCACATTCAACATAAAAAACAAACTAAACACAAGCCCAAAAACGCAGTTTTCACACATTAAAATTAGTTGGAATCCACAACTCAACTTCAGAAAACCATACAAACTCAACTGACACTGAATAATGACAATTTCAGGCCCTGGCGACAGTTTGACAGCTTGTGGATCTTTCAGTCTCCCATGGAAAATATACATATGTACATATATTAGTTTTTGTTGTTGTAAAACGAAAGCAATATTGGAACTTGACTTGACTTGCACTTGGACTCGATAAGTGTGTGTGTGTGTGTGTGTTAGGCATGCTGCCAATGCCTGGAAGCTAAATAAATGAGTTTGTCAGCCGGCAGCGACATGATTTGATAATTGGTTTAAAACGCTATTTGGAAAGCGGCACAAAAGTGGCCAGAAAAACAGGAAACGGATAAATACAAATCTGATCGACTTACACATTAACATATCCATACATAAATTTATTAACATAAATACTCAATTACAGCTACTGACTCTTTTTTTGGCGGCGGCGGCAACGGAAAAAGTTTCTGGCCATTGGCAGTGATAATCAACTGAACAGCACTCAGCAGCCCAACAAAAATGACTCACTGTGAAACTTTTGATGTGAATGAGTGGGTGCGGGGGAGGGTGTAGGTTGTGCGGGAGTAAAGAGCCACGGTTACATAAGGTCATTATGAGACTCCACCCAAATGACGCACCAGCAAAATAGCAGGAGGCAAGTTAAAGTCAAGCAAAAACCAGTAAAATAAACCAGAATTCTTAGAGAAGCTGATGGCTTAATACCCTTGCATTAATTATTAATTAACTAATTATTGTTAAAATTAAAGTTTACTGTGGATAAAACGTTTATTGTGAATATGCTTAATAAGTTTAGAAAAAGATTCAACAGTTATGTACATATAATCAGGAGTTAATATAAATAAATATTCAATAATTTATTAAAATAATCAAAAGTGATCAAAGCAATATCTTCCTAGTTTTTGAGGCTATGATAGTAAACATTTATTATTCGATAGTAATTTTAATTAATTCTTCAAAAGTAAGTTTAAGGCAAGTAATAATGGCAAAATATAACGGCTTCTACGTAAAATTAATTCCTGCTCAGGTGTATTTTAGATTTAAAATAGACTTTCAGAAAATAATTTTGATATTTTTCAAACAAGCGCCGTATCAAATTTTCATAAATAATAATATTCATTTTATCCAAGCCTTTGGTTACATGTTGTATAAAAATACCTTAAATACCCATCATGAAAATGAAAGAGTATTAAAAAACAATGGAGCTCTTTGGCTGAAAAATAATTCTGACACTCGAAAAGTTTTTTTATGAATGCATTCGGAACCGTTAAGCGTGGCCATAAAACCAACTTAGTCAGCAAAGTGAGCGTAAGTTCAAACTATTTTAATTAAATGCCAGCATAAACCAAAAGATGAGTACAATAAATGGGCAACAGGGAGTGCCAGGGGAGGAAGGATTAACATTTTCCCGCTTAATCAGACCAGTTTTTTTTTGAAGCAATAATGGAGTCGTTAACGCAACCGACAGCCGCCCCTTTAAATTGCACTCACACACTTGCCACACTGCCACCGAGGCATGCAGCCCATAAATTAATGTTGTCTCTTTGGACCAACAACTCCCCCCTCTTCTTCTTTTTCGTCTCTTTTTCAAGTATTTCGTCGCAAGCCAACAAAAATTTACAAGCGACAGCATTTTCCACATGCTTTTCAAGCGTGAATTCTGCACATATGTCGCAAGAGGATCCACTTGATTTGTACCCATGGGTGCTAAAGGGGAGGGTGGGGGGAATAGCTGTGATTTCATGCAGCGTGGATTGCAACTGGCGCCTGACAGCTGACAAAACAACCAAAAAAAACCGTTGAGGCATCGT
Source organism: Scaptomyza polygonia (assembly GCA_035044585.1). Taxonomy (NCBI): domain Eukaryota; kingdom Metazoa; phylum Arthropoda; class Insecta; order Diptera; family Drosophilidae; genus Scaptomyza; species Scaptomyza polygonia. Next base: position 611,533 of record JAWNNU010000936.1, on the reverse strand, counting down.
GTGTGGAAAATGCAATTTGGTCAAGTTTTGTGTCAAGACAACGAAAAACTCGGCGTAACATTGGAAATCTGTCAAAAGCTGCAGAAAATCAAAGCAGTTGGGAGTAGGAAAGGTAATGGCAAGAAGAAGAGGAGCACGAAAACACTGAGTAAAGTTTGGTTTTGAGTAGAAGAAAGTAATTCTTTGAATTGAGTTTATAAAACAACAAGAACTTGTATATTTTTAAAATAACAAAAAATATATATTATATTTGCAATAGATTCTGGGCTGAGTCATAGACCCTATACTGTACTAGACGTTGTAATTGCTAAGAAGAGCTTTTTCGTCTCATGTAAAAGCACTTGGGAAGTTCTCTCGGTTTTTCCTTGTTTTGTCTTCGCTTCAGTGAGTATAAGAGAGGGCGAAAGCGGATAACACGAGCAGTCGTCATTTTATGCTCTTGGGCTGAGTGTAAAAAAATATATCCAATATTTATCTCAAGGATTGCCAATTTACGAGCTGTTAATGATCAAAAAGTGAATAAAATGTAAAAATTTAAGAAAAAGTTATTTCAATTTTTGAACCTCTTCATTCAAAGTAGTCTAAATATTTCCTCTACTCATACAGCCTCGATTGAATCACTCTTAGACAATTATTTGCTGTTTATTTGAAGTATCTTAGCATGGACAATACAAATTGTGTGCCGCAGAAAAATATCTTTAATAAATTAAATGTCGAAAAAAAAATTAATTGTTTCTTATACAATTTAAGAATATCGTAATTATCATTAGTAAAACTTCTGCATACCCATTCGCCTAATATATGATAAACGTGCACAAAAGTATCAAAAATAAATTATATAAATATGTAACGTTTTTCCTTAACTTCCAAGTAACTATGTATTTGCTTTCATTTCCTCTTAACCGCCACACCAAACAGCAGTGGCTTTTCCGACAGTTTTCTTGGCTGTGTTTTGTTGTGAGCTTCGTTTGTATTTCGATTGTCAGCTTTTCGCTTGAGCTGCCAAATTATTTAAGAGCAGTTTTGTCTAGTTGCTAGGCAATTGTAGCGCCAATAAATCCTTGTTGCCTGTCACAGGATATAACTGAGCTAAGAGCAATAACAGGTATATACGACTCTATTTACTCTAACGCGCGCGGATGCTCGACAAATTACATCCATTTTAATTAGCGAAGCGACTATTTTAATTAATACTAACGAATAAAAAAATGCATAAATTGTACATTTTTTAATAGACTGCCCCGAGGATTATCCGTCTGAATGTTTGCACATAATTAAATCACATTTCAAAACAAACACAGACAGACAGAGAGAGACAGTCAGACAGAGAGAGAGACAGAGAGTGTGTGTGAATGCATTTTGTTGAACGGCGCCAATTTTGTTGTCTTTGTCATTGCTAGTTTTATGTTAAGGTTTATTTATTATGCAATGGTTCTGTAAACAGAATTTGATTTGAACAAATATTGACAGCTGAATGACATGATGACAATGCTAATAATGACGTTGCAGGCGACTGCAAAACTTATATTTTCCAATATGAAATTGCACATTTTTCACAAAAACATGTTAAGTCGATAATTAAATACTCTCTCCGTAAACAGATAAGACTTAAATACATATATAAGAAATTGACAGATCGCTCCTGTAAAAAAGTTTATTGTTACATTTTTTAAGGAGCATTTAACTGGTTAAGGCTTGGCCCAAAATACAAATAACATATACTTTGTCTTAAAATCTTTCTACAGAATAGTTTCTATAGCAATAATTTGTTGAAGTTAATTAACTGAAAAGGTCATAGAGCTAGTTACCTAACAACAAGATTTTAATACCCTTGGGTAAAATGTGAGTACAGGCAGACCTGAATAGTGTGAAAACTGGAAAGTGTGAACAAATTTTAAAATACTAGTTGAATTTCTTCTTGCTTACACTATCCAGGTTTGCCTGTACTTTAATAAAAACACAACCGCATTTGACCACAAGCCATAAATCTTGTGTAAATATTTACGCAACCAAATCGACTAAAGTAAAACCGAAGAACTCAAACTGCAGAGAGCTGGAGTAGATAGATAAATGGATAGATAGATTAAGTTGAGTTATGTAAACTTTGTTAAAGCCGCTTGACTTGCCATAAATTCCGTGCCAAATTCTTAAGAATATGGCATAATTATGTAAGGTAGAAAGTGAAAAATACTTCAAAGTAGAACGTTAAGTTAATTTAATGTGTACTTTTAATAAAATTAAAATATTTATTCTTCCCTTAAAGCACTAACAATATTAACTGGCTTAACAATTGCCATTTTGGCCAAGTATTTGTTGTCTTTTGTGTATTAAATTGTGTTTATTAAAGGCCAAGCCAACTCAAGCCTAACTTAATATAGCCATGTATGTTCAAAAGTAACACGATGATAAACACAATGCCGCACTAATGACACTATAGTACTTACAAACATATTCTATTCACACAAACACATGTAGAAATCTAAAGCCGTATGTTTCTATGTATGCTGCTCATCAATCATTCAAATTGCCTGAACTGAGTGTGTGTGTGTGTGTGTGTAACTAAAACGCTAAAACGTGACTTCCGACTTTGGAGAGTTCGAAAACGAGAGAGTTAAACGTGTCATATATTTATTGCACACACACGCACACACACTGATATCTGTTTTCCATTAAAGGTAATATGCACGGTATCTCTTTCACTCTTTGCTAGCACCCACAAGTGTGGTACAATAAAGCGCATATGTATCTGCATAGCTGTTGCCGTTACCGTTACCGTTACCGCTTTGTGCTGACTAGCAAGCGTTGCATGCATGCATGTGGCATAAATCACATGGCTACATATTTCGGCAATTCGCATGCGAATTGTGCAAAACTCATAAATTAGGTAAACCCTTAGTTTGGCATTTCAATTTAGCTGGCTTGCGCTTTGCCGGTTGACCTTTTTTGCACATAGTCGTCGTGGCTATAATTGGTGTTTTATGACTTGATTGTAAAATTATGCAAGTTGCAGTGGCTTATTTCTAGATTCAATTAAGCGCGCTCAACGTTACAGTTCAGTGTTGAGTTCTTGAAACATTGCTCAACACTGACAACAACCGTACGACATCGATAACAGTGAACAACTTATCGGCGACATATACAAAAATTCACGCCAGCAAGCGGACACAAACTAATTGTCAAACTGAGCGTCACAAAAAATTAATTTATTTTAAATGTAATAGAATGTCACGCGATGAAATAATAAAGCAGCTAAAAGGCACACGTAATGACGTCGAGACTGCCGCAAAGACAATATGTGAGCAGTTTGATCAAATTCGAAAAGGCGGGACAACAAGCGTCGCTTTGCATTCTCTGCGATACGAAATAACTATATTGCGGCATATATGCTGCGCCCTGCAGGCTAATCAACACAAATATGCCGATATTTATTGCGACATTGCAGCAAGCATGCTGCCCCATGTGCAGCCCTGCCCCGCAAAGCCCGAATTCTGGACAAATCATGTGATCAGCCTGCATTTTATTCACCATGCGCTTTGTCAAGAGGTATGTGTGTACATGTATATGTATGAGTTTTTTTTAAGGACATACTTTTTTAATCACGCTCTTTGTGTACAGCAAACAATTAAACCATGCCAAAGATTCTATGCGTTGATCATCGCTCAACGCTGCCAACTGCAAAGCCAGGATGATTATAAGTGTTTTATGGGCATACATATAAGGCATATCTATTTTTTCTGCTTGCAAATGCAGACAAAAGCCACGCCGGAGGCTAAAACTGAACTCTGCCAGGCACTGCAGGCACTTGGCATCGTGTTTCAAACCTTGCTTAAGCTAAAGACACAGCAGAATAATATTGTTAATGCCGATTTAATTGTTGAGCTTAATCAATTGCTGGGCAAGCGTAGCAACAGATTTCTTAAAACATTGGCCACCCTGCCTGTTAAATACATGAATAAGCTATGCGATCCACTCTTCAAACTGATTGCCATCACTGAATGCAGTTCAAAGGAACTAGAGCAACTTTTTCCTGAATATTTGTGCACACTGCTTGCGCTGTTGCAGCTGGATAGTTTTGTTTGTCAGCAGGAGCAACAAAATTGGAGTCTAAAACTGCTTAAAAGCTGCCGTGAGCTGTACAAGAATCAATCGGCTCTCAAGTATCCCATACAGCTGCTTTATTACTACCTTAAATTGCTCTACACAACGAAGTCTTCATCATCCAGCAGTGTCCTTAAACCGGCCTACATTGACCTTACCCAAAAGTTTATGGACTACTTTGATCAAAAGAGCACAGCACATGCCCAGGAGCAGTGGTTTATAGACTTCTTTTTGGTTCTGTTGCGATTGCAGCGGCAACTTCATCAAATTGATTCCAAGATGCCCAACTTTAATGACTTCTGGCTGTGCTTGGAGGGAACGGACAGTGCTGCTGCTTACGCTGCACACTTTGAGCTCTTAAATTGCCTTATTGGCGTCTCGATGAACATAATCACCAGCAGCAGCACTAGCACACTTGCCCCTAACTGCATGAATGATCAGAATTGTCAAAGTTTGCGCAAACATTGCATCTTTACCCTAGGGCTCTGTGCCACAGTGGCATACAGCAATTGGCAGCCAACGGGACAAACAACGCTTCATAAGGTAAGCAGCAGCAATCTGCATAACATTATGAAAATGCTTATTCTATCTACAGACATCCCAAACAAATCTTGTGGGCATTATGCGATATGCCATAGATGTGGCAAAGGTCACAAAATGTATGTTGCCTACCAGCTGCGAGTTGGCAAACTTTGCCTGGCATCTGGCCAACATTGCGAACAAGGTGACAACCGCGGAACAAATGTGTTTCTTGCAACAGCTGTTGACACCACTGCAGAATCTGTTGCCACTGCTAGGCGTACAAGATTTGCGGCAACTGTTGCGACGCCTCTACAAGGCAAGCTCACACTGCCCGGGCTCGGATGCACAACTGGCAGCACAGCTGCACAGCACCTTTATATCCAGCTTAGAATGTCCCTTTCATCAGATGTGCATCTACTACCGCAACCCCAAGGAGGATGTCCAAAAGTCCGTTTACGAAATGTACCTGACCAGCCCGCTCAACAATCCCCTCGATAGCAAACAAAAGCGACAGCTTTTCCAAACGGATATGCTGGCAGTGCAGGCCAACAAGAAGACACCGGAGTTGCTTCAATCCCTGCTGCGTTATCGTCAAACAGACTATCAAGCGGTGCTTCTGGCTCGCCTATTGCGCTCGGATAAACGAGTTGGGCAGGAGTTTGAGGAGCTGCGCTTAAAGCTGCAGCGAGCGGGACGCAAACAGCGGCTAACAAGACTGCAGCAACTGGTGCTGGGACATGTGAGCGTTACAAAGCTATTGGAACTGCTTGAGGGTCAAAAAATCAAAATACCCGTCAAGGAGACGGCAGAGAAGTGCCTCGAGGAGATGCTCATCAAGCATCAAGCTTTGCATATTAACATTAGCAGTGAAATGGCGCTGGTGGAATTGGCAACAGCAGCCATTAGCGCTTTTGAGGAATTCTTCAATCGGGTAAGCAAATGTTTAATGACTGACGGGACTGGGATTTATTATTTATAATAACAGGCTGATGCAGAGCCCTTAAGCATGGACGAGGCGCTTATCGATTGGGAGGCGCTAATTGATGATGGCACTGCAACAGCCATGGCGCTCTCCACAATGGGTTACACGGCACAAGCCGAAAATGCATGGCTGCTGCTGTTGCGCTTAACACACTTGCTTGGTGACAGATTCAACTATATGCGGGCGCTTTGTTACTTTTTGCCACGCTACACGCAACACGATCTAATCGACTTGCCGCAGGAGGTGTTGCATGCGGAACAGCTGGTGGATGAACTCTGGCCGCAGCTGCACGCCCCACACTTCTTTAAACGTCAGCATACGACGGTGCTGCTTTGTACATGCCATCTTGCATTGTACTATGGACGTCTGGATAGAATTAGTCATGCCCAAATGTTGTTGCTGCACGTGGAGCGGATGCGTGATCAATTCGAGGAGCGTGTGGGCAAGTGTGATATTGTGCAGTTAACGCTGCTAACGGTACGCTTTCGCCTGTGCTATCAGCAGCGTCATTGCCCCATCCTGGCACGTCTGCCCACATCGCTCCAACAGCTGGACAACTTGTCGGCTAGTGTGCGTAAATTTGTTAGCATATCATCGATGGATCAAGGTACTCTGATTCTACTGCTAAACGATCTTGTGCGTGACACCACCGAATGCACAGCGAATCGTTTAAGCGAATGTCCAAATTTCTCCAGCAGCCTGCTGCAGTTGCTACTTCAGAGCGGTATGGTGCTGCGCGCCGTCGAGGTGCTCATCTCCTGGCTGTGGACCAATTTGCGTATGGAGTATCTGGACAAGGCGCAATCCAAGCTGCGTCTCATCGAGCATTTTCTATGCATGCAGCCACTGCACGAGTCATTTGGGGAACAGAAAAAAAACAGCGATAGTTGTCATCTAGCTGCTGCTGCTGCAGTTGGTGCTGCACCCATGGATGACCAGACGAAACACATGAGTGAGCTGGTGGGTAAGATGATTGGCATGCAACTGGACCACCAAGTTGTGGAACCCATCAGAAAGCAGCTGTCAGTGGCATCGTCGCCGCGATTGGTAAGCAAACAGTCCAAAAATAAAGCAAAATAATATACACATTTATATTCTCTAAAGGAATTCCGCCAGTCCAGTAGCGATATTCACCACAAACTAAAGCGCTATGTGCAACTAGACATGCAAAAGTTGCATCCAGTGTTGCGTGGCAGCATTCAGTTGCAGTCCATCTACTTTATAGTTGGTTGCCTGAATGCTCGTCTCGACTTCCTGAATCGAAAGCACGATCAGCTGGATGAATTCTATATCTTGGCGAATACCTGGCTAAAGCAGGACACAAAACGCAGTCGTAGCTTGGGTCACCTGCTGCTCGTGTTGCAAATGTATGAGGCGAACTATTTGCGTGCCACATGCCGTAAGCAGCAGGCCATTGATTTGCTCACGCTTGCAGCAACTCAACTTGATACCAGCAATCATTTGCAGCAACATGTAGATGTCAACTATCGTTATAATCTGTTGCTCCAGTTGCGCAGCGCTCAGCTTGAGTTAAAGCCAGCGGTGAATTTCAGCAAGCCACAGAATCCAAGACGTGCGCTCAAGTTTAACATATCACCGGAGGAGAAACCCAAAGTTGCAACAACTGCTCTCAAGTCAATCACTAAGCCAAAGCAAAAAGTCACTCAGAAACCGGCAGCATTTGCAATCTACACGGAAGATAGCTTGTTGGCCAGCTGCTCCAGTTCCGGCAGTGGCAGTGGCAGTAGTAGTAGAGGCAGCAGTCCGGAGCGACTGAAATCAACTAAAACTAAATCCAAATCCAATAAACAACGCCTTGATCTGAACGCCTGTCAACTGATTGAGATCATCGATCTTAGCGACGACGAAACACAGCAGCCGACAGTTGCGCAGCTTAAAATCACGAAATCTGCTTCAAGCTCTCGCTTGCAAAGGCCTCGATCGCAAAAGCAAACTGAAACTCCTGTGGCGACATCAGTGCGACGCATTGCCACAGCACCTAACCCTAGCAGCAGCATCGCTACGCCTGATGAGACGCCCAGGACAACAACAAGCACACGCGGACGAATCAGACGTCAGAATACAATAGAACAACCGCCGGCGACAACAGCTGCAACAAAACCTTCAGTGAGCACCAGAAGTCGGCAAAGGAACTGATTACGTTAAGATTAAAGTTTGCATTAATTGAACGAAGCATGTTTTCTGCGTTTTTTATAATATATAACTCAACTTTGTTTGTGTTTTTCAAAATATACAGATAGCAAACTCTTAGTTGTGATTTCCGCTTTGTGGGCAACGGTGAAGTATCGGTAACTTAACAAAACTATTTATCACCAGAAAATAAATCATCTCCCTCCGACGTCTGAAGAGAACCCATCTAAGTGATCTTCCTAATCCTATCTAATACTTAGATATAGTATTGTTATGGCATCATAATACGAACCCAAACTACTTTTATAAGCAACCCATTAGTTACTGCACAATTCCTTTGGCATATAATTAATTTAAATTAGAGAAAGAAAAAAAATAAATAGTCGCAACTAATTTCGTCCATGGCGCTTTAATAATAGTGATTTTTGCGCCATATATCGGAATACTTTCTTCTTTCAATTCAGCAGCGATATTTTTTTTGCGTTTTATGGCCCTGGTCACACTGAAATGTACGAACGTTTCGTCTGAACTTGTTGTTTCCGCAATGGTCTTAAAATCGATCGTTTTTTGTTTTGTACGATAAAATTGGGTGTCGGATGAAGGCAGAATAGCATCGAACAAGATTTTCACAGAAGCCGATCCAATTCATTACCTATCGGTTAAGAACTCGACAGTGGAGTTTGAGTTCTATTACAACTTTAACGGTCGAATAGCCCGAAAGAAGCCTTGAAAGAATCGATCTCAGCAACGAAGAGCAACAGCAGTCGGCAATAGAACAGCTTAAAAACTACACGTCAGCAACGAATTTTCGTCTGCAAAGGACTCGCTCTAAAAAGCAAATTTCAACGCCATTAAGAAGTATTTCAAAAGCACTCTGTCCTCGCACTCGTTAACGATCCAGACTCAAGAAACGATAGAGTATCGTCGATAGACCCTTCATTGAGCACCCGACGAAATTATTAATTTATGATTTACATTTTCACTTAACTTCTTCGTTTTTGTTTATTAAATATGTATTCAGCAATTTAACGTTTACAAACAAAGCTTCTTTGTTAACTTTGGTTTTGTGGGCAGCAAGGAAGTTATGCATATGTTGCGGCTCCAAATGCCGTGCTGCTTTACGCTTTGACCCTCGGGTCCCTTATGATAAAAGACGCCTGTGCCAGACTTGCTACCATTTTCAAATTCACCCACAAAGCGATTTCCGTTGGCTGTGGAGAAAGGCTTGGATGTAATCTAATCTTTTAGAATAATGATTCTTTTGAAAAAGGTTTTCCTTCAAACTGCTTCTTGTTTCTTATGAAAAAAGTTTCTAACGGCTTTTAACACGTAAAAATTAGTAAAGACTTTGAGGAATAGCCCCTAGCCACAGATAGAGGGGAAGACAAGTTACTTGCTCATCCTAAATTTCCGAACTCTTAACAATTATTAGTAGCAAGAAGCGATAAGAGAAAAAACGCATCTTTGTAAAGTAAGTACTGTTTATCCACAACTGCTTCTTGGATTTACACTCACCCTCGTAGAGTACTCCACGCCCATGCATGGCATCCTTTTGCCACTCGCCGACATAGATGCGGCCATCGGCATGCCATTGAATGCCACGACCATGTCGCTCATTGTCCAACCACTGGCCAAAGTAAACTGAACCATTCTCATAATACTGCTTACCCTCGCCACTGCGCACATTCTTTAACCACTGACCCACATAGAGGCGATGGGCATGTCCATCATGCGATTGACGCCGCAAAGTGCCATAGCCATGTCGCTGACCGGAACGCCACTGACCCTCATAGATGAGACCGCGTCCGCTGGCCTTGACACCATAGCCATGATGCTGATCGTGCAGCCATTGGCCCTCATAGTAGCCACCGCCGGTGGTGTAGCGCAGGCATCTGACTCCGCTGCCGGTTGCACGGTTCGACATGTCGAACGCAACTGAACAGGGGAAAGTGGAACCAATAGAAAGAAGTTTGTCACATCTGTAGCGCGGTGCCAGTCGCCAGCTGGGTGGCCTGGTGTCTGGTGTGAGGAGGCGATGAAGAAGGTTGCGTTTGCCAGCTATTCTAATCAAGCTGGTAACATGTCTTGTTCCTTGCCACAATAGGTTAAACCGCTATTTAGAATGGAGGCCAATGCTCGACACGCAAACTTAACCAGCAACAATGCAAACTGGGTAGGTTTTGAGTGGGTGAAGTTGGGATATGAAATGAGTTTAGTTGCGGGTTGGATTTGTTATAGGTATTTTTTGTCTATAAAAATATTACCTTTAATTAAGTATAGTATGTAGGTAGTTATGTATGTATAAATTACAATATATAAACATATATATAAATATTTATATATATATATATCTGTATATGTCATATGACTTAAGACTGAAACGCACATGCAGTGGTCGCTTTATGATTAATTTGTTCATGCATTTAAATGTATTTAAAATAACATAATAGCCAATTTAAACAGAATTAAATCTTATCATTTAAAATCATAAGAAATTTATCTACAATTATTTATCATATAAGTATATTCTTGAACACTTTTGATATACGTCATCGAATTATATTTAATATTGCATATGCCAATTATTATCTTTTAATACTTTATCTATTTATATTTTAAAAAATAGCACTTTTTGAATTTAGTATAGAGAGCGACCACTGTTAACGCATACATACATAGTATAAGTATATGTAATATTATTACACAATATATATATATATCGTTCTATGGTATTTAAAGTATTATACAAAAAAATATGTATTGCTTGTTGCGTATCACAATTTGCATTAGCTACAAATTCACATAACTGAACATTTTTTGTAGTCTAAAGATTAACGTCTGGACCGGCCCCTCCATCTCGAAGGGGCGCGCATGTCTTTTAGCTTTTTACAAATATTTGTTGGGAAGCATTAATGTGACTAAACAACATCACCGGAGGCGCCATAGTTGAAGCCATTGTTACGCGAATTGTTGGGCATCTCAAGATGATCCTGTTCCATTTGCTCCTTGAGCATCTCCAGTTCTCGAATACCCGACACTGTCACCTCGTACTTGTGCGTCACCAGCGAGCGATAAAAGTGCACGGCAAAGGCCAGAAAAATAATCATAACCGGTATAAGCACGACAACAGCTGACCAGGCAGCCGTCGTGCTCAGATCATAGAACTTTACCCAGCACAATATCGCTATCTCCAGTAGAAAGAGTATCAGGCCAAGCAGCGTGGAGAATGCCCAAGCTGTCTCGATATACCAATGCAGTCGCTCGTGCGGCGATTCGTGCACCAAAGAGATGCTGTGCAGATTGCAAACTACCTCAATGTTTGGCAGAATGCAGGTACTGATCATAAGGGCCAACATATGTACTGCCACCAGCATTGTGGTGCAAATGGCAAAGGCTACTAGCATTCCAGGTGGTACGGCCGTATCCTTGTCCAGTTGCACCTCCACCATCGCAACCTGTAAGCCAAGATAGAGCGAGAGAGAGAAAGAGAGAGTTAGAAAGAGAACTTCTGGGCATAGTGAGAGCAATGAGTTAACAGCTTTTGGCCATGCTTTGCGTGTGTATTTAATTATATTATTATTAGCCAATTTTTGTTGCAGATCTTGGCAACACGTTCGTTCTGTCGCGGATATATATTACATATTTAATATGAAAATTTATATATATGAATGTAGCCAATTTATGCGATTATCCTCGCCTGTCTGCCCTCTGTTTTGTTATGGTATAAAATTGTTCATGTGTGCTACGTTCAAGTAATAACGACTACGAAACTCCCCTTAATACAGTTTTTTTTGGGTACAAATTGTAATTATAACAATTTATTTCTGGATTTGTATTTAGTATTTTCGCTTATTTAAGCATTGTTTTCCCTTTATTATATTTTGTATTTGAATTTTCTTGAGATCTTAATAAAGGCAATCAAATTTCGTCACGAATTTTTTTTTAAGAACAAAGCAACATGGAATAACCTTTAATTAGATTTTGAACGTATAATTTTAATAAACTTAATTCACCCTGTTGCTTATTTCAAATAATTATAGGGAATACTTTATTTCGCAATTGTTTTGATGCTAGAACATGACATTCATTTTAAGTGCCAACTTAATTTGATTCGTACCTTAGAAATGTAAGATAATAACAAAAGCAAAGTTCTAACGGCCAAAAACAAATAACTGTAAACTGTGGTGAAATGTAATTGATTGCGATAACTTACCATAGCAAATCCAGATAAAAGAGCAGATGTTTTGCTGGAGGCCTTCAGTTTGGCGCGACTGAGCTGCAACTTGCGCCAGGAGAGATAGGTGGGCGAGTGGAGATCTTCGCCGGAATGCGACATGCTGTTGCGGGCTATGCGGCGAGGCTGAAAACGAGAGAATTGATGCTCTTGATACGTGCGAAACTTATATGGAAAGGCACTGGACGAGTTCTGTACTATTGAAGCTGATACCCCTGATGCACCTGGTGACGATGGCAATGGCAATGGCAGTAGCGGCGGCGGTGAATTAGACGCTAGATGGGCATTGAAGCGTCTCGAGCTCGCGTGCGGCGAATTCGAATGCAAATGGCTGTAGTTGAGATAGCGCGTCGAGCCAGCGTAGCTGCACGGACCCGAGTGGGTGTGAAGATTGAGATTGGTGACCGGTAGTTGGTTGTTTAATCTTAGTCGACACGAGTCGCACACACTGTTGTCTGTTGTTCTTGTCGAGGTTGAGTCTGAACCAGAGGCAGCAGCAGTTGCTGCCGCTGTATAGGCATCAACGCTGGCTGCCAGCTTTGCCGTCGCATGTAGTGCACTGGCCAGAGCATAACGTCTACTATTCACTGCAGCGGGCACAATGCGACCCGACGCCAATGGGCGAGATAATCCCAGATGCTGAGAGTTCTCTCGCTCGGGTTCCTGGGTTAACGGTGTGTCAAGCGTTTCGGTGCTCTCAGTGCGCTCCGTGGATGTTGGTATGCTGCTATCGAACGAGCTCTGCTGGTGACTGAGCAGCAGGCTGCTGTGACTGAGATTTGTTCGGGCATAGCGTAAATTTGAATACATGCTCTTTGGATTGAGCGGCAATAGTTGCTCGCTCGCCTGATCGCTCTCGTGCTCGCTCTCTTTGTCCTTCGGCGGCGTTTCGAGCTTTTGGCGACGCGGCGGTTTGAGCGGCAGTTCACCGGAATTGAAAAGCATGTGCACTTGTTGCTCTTTGCACTTTACTCTTCGCTCTTACACACAATTTTGCTTATGTGTATAGGCGTTTATAAGGCCACGCACAAGCACATAAATATATTAATAACAACTTTTTTTTCTTCAAATTTTCAAAATTTCTTATCACAAGCAATTTTAAATACAATTCTGAGCCACTTTAAAAAAGCACGTTTAAGTTATGGAGCGTCTGTTAAATTATTAGTTTTAGTTTTAGTTTAGTATTTTATGCTCTTTGCTGTCTGTGTGCTTCAGCTGGTTTAGTTTTGTGCTGCTGCTTATTAGTGATGACGAGGCTGATAGCGTATTTGCTGTTATTATTGTGAATTAATTATTGCACTTGCTCTGTTTTGTCAGCGCATCAGAATTGATCAGCGATTGCACACACACGCACCTGTGCTTTCTTTCTTTCTACTGCTAGGTTTAATTGTCAGTTTGTTGGCAATTTTTAGCAGCAGCAGCAGTTTTTATATTTTGCTTTCGCTGTCTCTCGTCGTTTAGGTGTGTGTGTGTGTGTATTTGTTTGTGGGGGTATTGAAATATTTACTTTTTATTTATAAACATTTTATAGCATATAAAATTTGCAAAATACATGTGTTAATAAAACACAACTTAGCACATCTTTAGACATTTATGTTTGAGGGTAGACGATGTCAAACCCGATTACCGATAATCCCGTTTGCGGTATTTATTATACAGACGCGTTTTAGGCGCTATTGTTACGTTTTAATGTTTTTTGTTGTTGTGTTATTTTTGTTTTTCAAGCTAAAGTAGCATTAATCACGATCACGGGGACAAGTTCAGGGCGAGCAGCGAGACGATAATAAAAATTGAATAGTAATTTGGCTCTGGTTCGACACATTTAATTCATTTTCTGTTTTCTGTGTTCGCACAATAAATTCGCTGCCTGATTGGGTTTGCTTGCTCTTTCCTCGCGTGTATCAGTCTCAGTCTTATTGCGTGTCTCTCTCTCTTTCTTTCTCTCTCGCTCGCTCTATTCCCTCTATTGTTCTCGCTGTTGCTCGCTCGCTCTCTTTGTTCTTGCTAGGTGTTTTTTCTTTTCTTAGGAGGGCTGTGATGGGTGGATGTTTGTTTGGTTAGTTGGTGCGAACGCGCGACAACGTTTAGTTAACAACTAACTGATACGACAAAGGCGACGACGGACGACAGCCGACGACGAAAGACGAAGACGACAACGGCAGACGACGATGCCGTTTTTGATGCGGCGACGTTGGCGTTGTTTGGTGAACTGTCGGCGGCGGCGCGCGTGATATTCAAATTCGACAATCAATTCGGCGGCCTGCGACGACAAAAACAACAACAACAATATATAACAATAGACAATCGAATTACAAATGCCATTTGAATTAAACCGAAACAGAAGGTAACCAAAACGTAGGCGGGGTGGGTAAGAATGTAAAACGGAAAATACAACTAAAAGATAGAGATAGCCGAACGGGAAAGGTACTACATTGTATCATAGCAGGTAAATAGAGAAGTTCTCTCTTTCTCTCTCTCTCTCTCTCTCTCTCTTTGTGTAATTCTTTCTGTCTGGCTAATTCTTGGCAATTAATCAGCACATTTTGTCTACCTGTAGCGCATCTGTTGATCATCAATGGGGAAACGACATAGCCCTGAACTATGTGTGTGTGTGTGTGTCTGTGCACTGATTGAGAATTGATTCAATTACAATATTAAGTTTCGGCTGACCTAACAATTAATGCATGAACCAGACAAGTTTTGGTTGTAATATGTAGTTATTTGGGTGGCAAGGTTAGACCAATAAATCATCGTTTACTTAAATCGATCATGGGACCAAGTATTTACACAGGCAAGTTGAAAAGCTCAATTACGAATATTAAATTTAATAAGCAACACAACTGTTATCTGATACTGTAAAATACATACATATGTACATATATATTTGCATGTAAACAGTGCCGAGAATTTGTCAATACGTATTTTGTTGACATTGTAGAACTTTCTACAAATTGTTTACTATCTTCATATATGTTGTATTTCATTTAAGTTCTCCAACATTGTTTAACTAGGTACAACGGATAGTTTTCACTTTCTGCTAGGCTTCCGCAAATCACAGTTAACATTTTTTGTCAGCTTTAAAGCTCCGAAGCTTTAAAATGTGAGCAGTTAAACAATTGAGAATTCTATTTGCTTAAGTCAAAAATCTTATGCATATAATACAATCCGCATGCATTCGAATAAGAACCAAGGTGTTACATATATGGTAATTTAATTATAATTTTTGATTTCTTACTCTGAAGGTTAATTACATATGTATGAATTCAAACGGGGCTCTAAGAGACCAGAAACTGAAGTTTGAATACAGTATATGGAGTATAGAATGCATATTGGATATGCAAGGACCTATGATAAACCGTTTTGATCAACAGTCCAAGCAAAGCGAATTTAAAACTGAAAGGTCTTTTATTTCAATTCTATTTGAGAACAAATGAATTTAAAGATACATATATGTATGTACGTGCTTAAATAGGCCCCTAGAGAGTGAGCTTTATAAAATGCCTAATTTGTATTTTTATCGTATGTAAACAAATGATAAACCGCAGGCTACGTGGTTTATTTTTTATTTTAATTTGAAAAACAGATAAGTCAATAGCCAAATGCAATAAAAAAAAAATAACAATTATAAATCTAACAGTCGAAAGCCAAATACTCTGCCTCAGCTTAAAATGTAACTGGAGATGATGTTCGAAGTGCATCGATTGCCGTCAAAGCTCTTCAAAAACTCACCACACCGCATGATTCTGTTCCCAATCTAATAGCATGTTAAAAGTCTCCAACTTTATATTATAAGGCAACTGGTTATTTTTCCATTCAAAAGCTATAACAAACATCTTAGCCCCATGACGTCAACAGCGGGATGAAAGTGTGTAACCAAAATATAACGAAGCATTTAATAATTTTTAGCAGGTAAGTACACACACACACACACACACACACACACACAGATATCAACTGTACACACATTGTGTCTATACGAAAGTATGTGGGATCTGGTTCGACTTGAAACGGAGGCCAAGTTTAGAGTTTAGATTGGAAGCCCATGAACCGAGCGTAGCTTTCGGCTTAACTTTTGCACAGAGAGTGAGTAAGAAGAAGAAACATAGAGAAAACAAAGAGTCGAGCGAGTAGGACAAAAAGCGAGAGAGAGAGAGTATGAGGGCTAGAAAGTATGCTTGTAAAATAAATGTGCTTTCTTGACTTACCTTGGAGAGATTCTGACTTTGATATTGATTCAGATTCGGGTTGGAAGCAGGTAGCTGCGGTGACGAATTGTTGAGGCTGGAACGTTTATAGCCGATGCCGTTATTGCTGCTTCCCGGACTGCTGCTAATGTTGTTGTAATTATTGTTGTTGTAGTTGTAGTTTGGATTATGATGGTATGGCTGCAAGTGAAGTTGATGTTGCTGATGCTGCTGTCCCGTGGCAATTGTTGTTGCTGCTGCTACCGCTGCGGCCACAACGTGCTGGAAATGCTGAGCAGTGGTGGTGGCTGACGTGTAAATTTCGGTGCCAACTGGCTGCACAAAAGAACTCAAGTTCAAGTTGCTGTTGCCGCCGGCGTTGTTGTTGTTTGGGTTGGTGTTATTATTGGTATTGGCGGAGCGTTGAGCGAGGTGAGTTAAAGACTTGAGCTTGGTTGGCGTCGGCGTCTCTATGCAATGACCGGCAGAGCTAGATGTGGTCCACACTGACATCTTGAGCAGCGAACACAATATTTCCTGTATACGGCATCCATTTTGCACGAATTCCAATACACAATGGCAATGAGCGAAACGAAAACGAAAACAAAAAACAACACACAGAAGACAGACACACGAAAGCGCGACGAATTATAAATATGTTTGATTAAGTACACTAGGAACGACGGGTAAGTACAGAATTAAAATAAAAACATTGACACGGCTAAAAAATTACATATTAAGCATAATTAAAATGTTTTGTGTATATACATAGTATTAAGTAAGTGCGTGCACACTCCGCAATTGTGAGACAACAAAAACGAACTGACACTGACACTGACCATTATCGATAACGACAATTGCTATCGCTGTGCGCTCGCTCGAGCGCTGTTAAATGCACAGCTGCGCTGTTATGTTACGCACAAGTGGCAACGCTCTATGTTTGGGCGCGCTATTTATAATTTCTCTAAAATTAGAATTCCATTTGAACTTGACATTAAAACAGTTAGTTTTAAATTGTACAATGTGTGTGCGCTTGTGTTGATGACAATAAATAAAATACACTGTTGCATATCAGCATCCCATTAGGCCCATTAATCAAACGCCCACACATTGTGCACTAATTAAATGTTCAAAATAAAACAAATAAATAAATTGCATTCCTCTACGCTAGCAGTGACACACATTTTAATTTATTTTATGTTTATAATAAATTTGTAATTGTTGCAATTGTTGTTGTTGCTGCTGCTGCTGTTGCTGATTGCTTTTGCATCAAATTTTGTTGTTGCTTCTTCGCCGTTGCTTCCGGCGTGGGCGAACGGCTTTTCATTTTTTGTCAAGTAGCCACTTGCTTACAACCAATGTATCTACCGCATATACAATGTCTAAATCTATTTTGTATTTATGCATCTGCTTGTTTCTATGCCTTGAACTTGCCAGCTTCTTGTTTGCTTGAACCTCAAACAACTTGCAACACAAAACAAAGACCAAAGAGTTCCCCCCAAAAAAAAAAACAAAAGAAACATGTATATATATATAAAATATGCATATGCAAATTGATGTCGCTACAGATATAGCTATACATTTGTACATATGTATGACTTTTTACTGTCTGTGCTTTTTGCCCTGTGAATTTATTTGGCAAATAGATACATATTTAAATACACACACAAATAGATACTGTACTGAATATTATTACTATGCGGCACAAAAGCGAGTCATGTGCCGGTTTTTAACGGCTTTATTTGGGCAAATGTCTATGCTTTTTATAAGACAGTCAACGCTTGCAAAACGGAAATTAACAATTTTTATCATTCACTTCTTTTTAGTTATCAATTGGATTTTTATACTTAACAACACATAAATGGTAACCGCTTAACGATTAAAAAGCTTGAAATTTTTGGAATTTTCTAAGTTTCTACACCTATTTAACCATAATTTTTGTCTCGTTTGTCATATATTAAATTTTGTAACTTATTGGCTATGATTTTAGTTGTTCATAAGATTTTTATAAACAAAAAAACAACTAATTTATTATTGAAAAAAAAAATCCATTTTATTCCAGTTTTTAAAATTATGAATTAAACTAACAAAAAATAAATGGTATTTTTGATATGATTATTCTTCTCAACAAATTAATAAATGATAAAAATCTTTTTATTTACTTTAAAAAAAAATTGATAATAAAAATTAATGTAATTAAATTTTTGAAACATTAAACTAATAAGCAAAATGTATTGAGTTCAATTAACTGAAACTCTTGAAACTGCAATTAAATATATAATTAGTTATAGAAGAAGTAATAAAGTTAATATTCTTATTTTCTTCTTCTTATTTTATATTATTTAGCCAATATTTTCATATCTCAATGTTTTGTTAATTGCTTTTTTCGAGTACTTTTTAAGACTTTCTGCTAGATTTTCTAGGTGCGCCATTATTCATGGTGGCACACATATTTGCTTTGTGTGTGTGTGTGCGTTTGTTGTTATCAGCAAAGCTCGCTTTGACGTTTTGTTTATTTTTAAATAAACAAAAATAAAGTGTCAGAAGGTTAAAAAAATAGTCATCTTTATGTAAATACATATGCATTGAATGGGGTCTAATGTTTGAATAATATATAAAAATATATTTTGCATTCACTTTGATCGTGTTGAAGATTGTAGGAAAACAGGAATTGTGCGGACTTCTTTTATCTATGAACTTATTAATTTTCATCTATTTTTTGCAGTTTTGTTTTACTTTCAACAATTGATGCCAATTGAAATAAATAAACCGTCTCAAGTACAAATTGTTAGCCCTCAAAGTACTTAATTTTCCGAGCTTCGATTTGATATTAATTTAAATTCCGTTTTGTTGGCTTGTTTGTTTATTGTTATTTATGTTATGCGCAAAAAGACGCCAAGTCACTGGCTAATAATTAATGTTTATTATTTTTTCTCAGAAAATTTGCTTTCGATAACGAGAGCAACAACAACAGCAGCAGCAACAACAAAAACAACACTATCCAGATATGCCAACCAACAATCTAAGGTCTTTGAAAAAATTCAATTTACATATGCAGTGGCATTGTGTCTACCCTGTAAATAATAAAAATAGCCGAAAAGTGTATTATTTAATTGTGCATGCTAAAAGGATATTCGATTTTTATCGATATGTTTTTAGACTATTTACTTTTTCTTGTGTTTTGAGTCTTTA
Organism: Scaptomyza polygonia; assembly: GCA_035044585.1. Taxonomy (NCBI): domain Eukaryota; kingdom Metazoa; phylum Arthropoda; class Insecta; order Diptera; family Drosophilidae; genus Scaptomyza; species Scaptomyza polygonia. The sequence goes on along the minus strand of JAWNNU010000936.1, from coordinate 592,170 downwards.
TATGAGTTTAATGATTGATTCTTAGTTCGTTGAAAGTTTAAAAAGTAACATAGACCAAGCAAATAACAAGACGCGAAAACAGAGCTGGTATGTAATGATAATTAACAGTTGTCAAATGAAAGCGAACAACGGGGAAAGTATGAAGTTGCCAGCATTTGTCATCACGACTAAACTATTTTTTTCTGCTAGCAGGGTATCCCCCAATCAATCAATCTGTTCTTTGTTACCTCTGTGCCTTAATCGCAAATATTTAGGTATTTGTTTGCTGCCCCCTAAAAGTTTGTTGCCGACACTCTGTCTGACTTATGACTAATGTTCACAACAACAACAAAAAAAATAAACAAATTAATCGATAGAAAAAAAATAAAAAGCAATGTCCAAAGCATTGGGAAAAACACAAACAAATTATTTAGGTGCCATGTTATAATAAGTTTTTGTTTAACTTGTACTAGAAAAAGTTGGTACAAATATTGAAACAGATTTTCGGTCTATTTAAACAGTTAAGCAAATTAACTTGAACAGCTTTTGGAATAAAAAAACACCTGACATGTTTAAAAAAACGTTTAAGAATGCAAAAATAAAATAAGAATAAGAAATAATTCAACCTAAGTAGACAAATAAAACGTTCAAAAATGCGGCACAAGTTAAGAGCAACAAAAAAAAAAGCAAAGTTTGGAAAATGTTTCAGAATGTCACACAAAGAGAAGGGCGTAGAAAAAGATAGCGCAGTGTATATTTAAAAATGAAAAACACTTTTGTAATTATTTTTGTTTGTTTTCAAATTGCAGTTTGTCTTTTTAATGCTTACGTAAATAACTTAAATGTCTAAGATAAAAAACAAAACCCCCTAGGTAATTTGGTAGGTACAGTAATACACAGCTAAGTACGCGGCACAAAACTAAAGGCTAATGGACAAGATAAACATCACAAGAAAATATTGTTTGCATGTTAAGGCCACAATAGGGGGAAAAACCTGGCAACTATCTCAAGCTGCCTTAACAATTGGCTAATTAAAAATACATATTTAAAATGATATATGCGGCTGGTCATCGGATCGTATGCTCAATATTTCCCATAGACTGTTTACGCTGATTGTTCACCTCGAAGCGTTCCATGATTTTGGCCACAATCGACGATGGCGGCTGATCGGAGCTCGAGGTTAGCCCTCGATAGCCCAAAGCGCTGGAATCGGCCAAGGAGCTGGCCAGCTGTAGACGCTTGACAAACGCCTCGGTATCGATGCCCGGCACCTTGGAGGGTTTGAGGAAACGTTTGGGTATCCGGGAAAGCATATCTTCCGTGCCAATGGGCCCAAAGCCCAAGTTAATGAGTATTGCCTCGGGATCGGGTTTGCGTGATTCGAGCAAACTATCAACGCTCGAGTAGCGACTCGAGTCCGATTGCATCGATATGGAACTATCACGCAGGAGCAGTGTGCTAAATCGATGTTGACGCACCGCCTGAGGACTCATCTCCGGTGCCGTGCTGCTCGAATCAAAGGACTCCTCGTGACGCAAGCAGCGGCTGTTGTTGGTAATGCTGGGAAAGAGTTTGGCATTGGCATTTAGCAAGCGTGGCATTATTATTAACGAATCCTCCACATCGACATAGGCATCCTCCAGATCGGCAGCATAGTCCGACTCCATGTCTAAGTGAAGTGCTTGATCATCCATAAGAATCGGTTGCTGGCGTTGCAGCTTGCGGCGCTTGCGCAACGGTTTGTTGGGCGGAAAGTGCGACATGGCGCTGCTCGAGATACTTTGTGGCAAGTTGTCGCTGCTGCCGGCTGCATGTGCATGCGGCTGCTGATGCGTCGCCTGATGCGTTGTTGCCTCAAAATTGCTGCAGCTGTGTGAGCGCTCCATCATTACTTGTTGTTGTTGTTGTTGCAATTATTTATGTAATTTCTATTTTGTATCGTGTTCTCTCTCTCTCGCTCTCTCTTTGAAAAGTCACGGCTACTTGGATTACGCTACTGTTTGAAGGCCGATGCTCATATTTGGTAAGAGTAAAAGCCGTCGACACGCTTCCGAGCTCTCGTTCGAGATCAAGCTCAAATTTCAGCTAAATGGCAAAACAACAGCAACAACAGCTTCTGGCCCTGTATTCTGTATGCGTGTTTTAATTTTTTGTCGTTTTTCTGTTGTTTGTTTTCGTACTTATTTATTGTATTTCTATCTACATATATATATTTTTGTTTGTTTAATCCGATGTCTGTTTTTTTTTTTTGTTCTGCAGCGACAACGATTACGGCAATAATTTCAGTTATTTGTTGTTGTTTTGAGCACACACAAAAAACGTGTTTCGCGCAATTCCACCTTTTTTTTTTTAGTACATTTATAATAGTATAGTTTTTGTTGTTGTTTTGTTTTGTTTTCGTTTTTGTTTCGCGCTTCTATTGAACGGTTAATCAGCCGCTGAGGACTTGTGACCCCGGATTCGAACAAGCAGCACTTGACATTGATATTCGAAGACGGAATTGAAATTGCGTTCAACTAATATTGGCAATTCTTTCAATTTTTTTTGTGGTTTTTGACGAATGTCTTGGCAAGCGTTGATTCAGCTGCTGCACGCAGCTTTATTTATTTAATTGTATTAATTAATATTGATTTAAGTACACATATTAATTGTTGTAGACTCCCTATTTTTCAATGTGTTTTGCTCTCCACTCTCTTTCTGTTTCTTTGTTGCGTGCGTGTTTCACAACCCAGTTGTACCGTTCAGCGCAAAGTGATCTTTAAAACTGAATTTTTAAAACGAAACGAAATGACGAGCGCCCCAACCGCAAAGGCAGGCAAAGCCGCAGCCAAAGCTCGCGCAAGCCACTTAGACAGAGAGAACGACAAAGAGAGCAAGTGTGAGGAGTATGTGTGTGTGTGAGGGGAGCGTGAATGCGAACGCGAACGCGTGCTCTCTCTCTCTCTCCCTGCACTGGCTTCAGTCACAATTGGGAATTACTTTGCGCGCGTTTAACAATTTCCTCAAGCACGACGCCAATCTATATAACTTTTGATTAAAAGCACAACGTTTTGCGGTTAAGTTGCCGATCGCATCCCCCTCTCTTATTTGTTTGCGCGCTCCATTGCTGTGCGCATGGGTGTCAGCGTGTGAAGGGGTTCACATATGCAACAAGTTTGAAAGTCAGACTTTGTTGATTTAGTTTTTATTATTATTTGCACGTCTTTTATTTGTTCATTGTTTCTTAAACAAAGATAACCAAATTTTTAACTAGCCATATCTTAATTCTATCTGAATTGTGTAAATATCTTAAATTACTTTATGAGTGGCGCTAGAGATGATCTGCATTGTAAAAGTTTATTATATGTGGCATTTTACGATCTTCCATCTGCTTCTTTTGATGTAGATTTTGTTTGTTTTCTTGGCTGCTGGCCCTTAAGGTTCGCCTTTGAACAGATTCACCCACTAGATCTCTGGGCAAAACCCAGCACGTCGAAGTGTAAACAAGTTCCACGGTGCGACTGCATCACATAGCTGTATGTGTGAGTGCTCAAAGCTTTTGGCTCAGCTGGTCGCTTGACAAGCTTTAATGGTAGTTGAAGTGAGCTTTGAATGCAATATTGTCGCTCTCAATAAAGTGCTACAATAAATTCTTATAGCAAAGAAAGTTCAATGTGCTTTAGATTTAATACCCTTGCAGATATAAAAATCATAAGGAACGCTGATAAATAAATAATTACCGATTGTGAAGAGTATGTTGGTTTTGTGCAGTGATCGTCAATCAAGAGAAAATTCTTTGGTTTAAGAAATGCGAATGATTTATTAGGAAAAAAATTTTGTTTTTGTATAGAGATTTATTTCACCTAACATCCGTTAAACTTGAGACCCAGTTTTCGAATACTTCACACTGACACATTCTGGCCAATACCAAACAAATTATTATGATCATTGCCAACAACAACAGCAACATTTATCAGTAACAACAGCAGCAGCTGTAACAATGTAAACAAACAATGCACAAAAGTTGTTTAAATGCTTCGTTAACAGTTCGTATAAATGCTTCAAGACATTTGCAGTCCGCAATATTGATTAATCTGCCAATTTGGAAATGTGTGCCAAGATAAAAGCAAAAGTCAATTTACACAATTCTTCACAATTAACATTGGTATCATCGACCAAAGTTGAAAGCCATTAGAGCCATGTACATATATGAATCATATTGTGTTACACCCTAAAAATAAAATGAACCCCTCCCCCATTGGATTATTTGATTGCATATATTTGATTGTAAGCAACTTTGAGTAATTAGCTCGCTGCCTGCAAGTTGCTAATTTCAAATCAAGTAATCGAGTGGTATGGAAATCAAATATTTTAATAAGTTTTACAACCGGTAATCGACTGTTGCACAAACAGACTGTGACTGTGAATCTTGTCTAGAAAAAGGCATTAAAGGTCGCCCGAGCAAGGGGAAATTCCAAAACGGAGTCTGTCCAGTTTCATTAACATGATTTGAACTTTGTTTCCTTACTTATTATACACAGTAAAAACTAAGAGAATTAAGTGTAGAAAAACTTTTAAATTTAAAAATGAATTTTATCATAAGAAACATCTTCATGATTTCTGAATTTTTAAATTCTATTCTTGGACTAAATATTTATTTTCTTAAATTTTGGTTTATTTGGTTTAACCCTGTGCAATTTTCATTAGGGGTTTTTCTTTAAGATAGTAACAATTAGAAATGTTGATAAATGATAGCGTAAGAATATTATTTTTCTTGCATGCACATTCACTTTAATAACTGTGATTAATTTATTGATGCTCTTACTAATTGCTAAATAAATATAAATTGCTTGCATTTTTTTTTTTCACACGGTTATGAAAGATATATGAAAAACATATAATTTTGTATTATCTTATGTGACACACGAGATGAAAGCCAATAACATTTACATTTATATTTAATCATATGTTATAGAGTATATATATTAAGACTGTGTATGTGTGCTTGTAAGATTGCGTGCCGCTATGCGGAATCATTCATCAGGAATGAGAATGTTTCGAGTTAAACCATTAACTGGCTAGCGCCCTTTTCAATTGAACTTAATTGCCTTCAAATACTGTAAACATTGCAATAAAATTTGTCGTAGAAAAATAAATAATTATTCGTTTTGAGATAACAATATTAACTCAAGAAAAGTACTTGAAAAATAAGTATTAAAATTTACAACTTACTAAGGATCTTCATAAATCTGAATTCATCTTAAATCTTAAGTCGCAATATTATTTGTTTTTTTTTTTCTTTTGGTTAAGTCACGCAGTTCGTAATCTAAGTTAGATATTGTCTGCTCTTGTCATATGCGGCGTATGATTAATATATTATTAATGTTAATATTTGCTGGCCCTAGCTCTCCTATATTTGACAAGATCAAACAGAACAATCTCTATTGACTTGTACCTATTTGCTGCGTACATTAGCACAATTAAATAATACACTTTACCAAAAAAAAACACCAGAAGCAAAAACTTTCGAGAAATAATATAAAATGCTTACCTGTGCCAAAGTATGTTTGTTATATGCGTTGATGGGGATTATTCCAAACACTTTTGCTTTGACAAAAATATGTCAATTAGTTGGCATTTGGTTATGCGCTTCAGCGTATTTTTTATCGATTGTTCGATTTGTGACTGTTGACGCTTTCTAATGCTCAGCTTAAAGGTGCAACGCTCAAGCGAGGACAAACAAAGATAGACAATAACTAAGTAAGTTACAACCGGCACGAAGCACAGGCAACACCGAACTGAGTGATGGATTTTTACTTGGCTTCTATTGTTGTGACTTTCAACTGCAAAGTATTCATATAGTATTTATCTCTGTGGGGTAATCAGTTGGGGTTTTGTCAACTAAGTTGACATTAGAGATGATCTGGCAGGTAAGTGAGCATCTGGATCTCTTATCTTTACCGTGGGCACACAAACACTATTGTGTCACACAATTCAGGCCATGCTCAGCATTGTGTGTGCTTTAAATATTTAACTGTTTTTTTTAAGGGCTATAAATACAATTAACTTTAACGGCAAAGACGCTACAACAATACGTATAAGAAGTAAAACTAATACTGAAATGCCAGAAGCTAAGCAGACGACGGACGCGTTCAAACAGTTCGAAAGTGATTTGAGTGGCGGCAGCGCGAGTATGAAAGACAAAGCGAGCAGAGAGCGCAATTGCAGGTGTCGTCGCTGTTGCTATAGCAACGCACACATCTCAATGTGCATAGAGTGGAATGCAGCCTTACTTGTTAACAGTGAGATGCATTTAGCTTGTGCTTTGAGTTGAGTGGGCAAACTGGTGCAAAACTCACTCAAATGTGGGAGAGTCCGCCATGCTCGCACTGCTAACACACTGTTAAGTTAAGCATAAAAGTGTTAACAGGGGCTGCTCTGCACACAGATATTTGATTAGGAAAACAATACAACGTTTATTTTTTGTTCTTTATTAAATTTTGTGTATTCGTTATGATAATATTGTACAATTTGTTCATTTTTGTTTTGAAAATTTATCAAGTTACATAGTACATACATACTACTACTAGTACATAAATAGCATGGGTTTAACTTGCGCTCAGTTTCAGTTAACTTTTAACTATTTTTCGCGGAATCGTTTCCAACAGGTAACAAAAAATAAATTATTGGCTTTTTAGAATATACATACACACACATACCATCTATGTATGTATATTGTAAAAAGAGCATAAAACTTACAAGCTACAGCTAAAATTACAGATTTATAACATGTCGGCAAGATATTCGATTCTCATAACATTATTATTATTATTTTTTGTTTCATCGATCTTTTATAATAATATATTTAGATGTATGTGTCTTGGAATTACTATTACGTTTAAGAGTTTAAACTACAACTAAAAACAAATTGTGATGTACAACACCGAAGATGACAAATTGAAGTAAATGTTGCTTACAATACATAGACATAGACAAAGTTATTAAGAACATAAAGAAAATAAACTGAATAAGTGTTTGTGTTTGTGTGTGATTTAAAAATAATAAACAAGTTACATATAATATATAATATTGAGCATTGAACCTGTGTACTTGTTCAAAAATTGTAGCAATTGATGCGGAGTATTTGTTGGAAATAATAAAAAAAGGATAAACAAGTTGGAAGCATACAAGCTCTTAAGTTTCTTGCGTTTTGTTCTGTTGTTGTTCTTGTTGTTGTTGTTAATGTTGCTAAGCTACTTCATGTTAATTGTAAATTTATAAACAATTGTTAATTAAATTAAGTAAGCTGTTAATTATGGCAAACAAAGATTGTAAACGCACAATGTCATATGCTGTATAAGATTTAAATTATTGGTTTTTTTTTTTTATGTTTATTACGATATATTTATATATATATATATTAATATATTGTATTATATTGTAAATCATAATCATATCTCTCTCTATTTGTGTACTTCATATTTTGTTCAGATTTGTCTGTTTTGCTGTTTATATACTGATTAACTTCACTTTTAATCTTGTTTTGTTTTGTTTTTTTTTTTTTTAGTTTTGAATCAACTTTGTTTCGTTGATTATTTTGTAGTTTTTTCTTGTTTTACAACAAATGCACACAATTTATTTTTCCGTTTTTCGTTTATTTTTTTGTGTTTTTTTTTTTTCTTTCTTTCATTGTCTTAACTTGGACTTAATTAAGATTTTTATCAACATGTTTTATTGCAGAGCGACTTATAAATGTAAAAGATAATTACTTTAAAGAGTGTTTTGTTTTTGTTTTTTGTTGTTGTTTGTGTTTTGATTTTGTTTTGTTCTAGCGGCATTGGAAGCAAACATGGACAAAATCTGTCATATTATTTTTTTATAGCAGAGATCCTAATTAAGTATATATTTCAACATTATACAAAAATACATTATAGCCACAAATAACAAGAATTTTTTTATTATTATTAGGCATGTGAGTAAAGAAGCATAGAACAAACGAATTGTTTCTGGGTATTTTTTTGTTTTGTTTTTTTTAAGTATGTATATTCAACAATAAAAAAATGCTTAAGACGACTTTTTCATATTGTACATTAGACACAAGGATAGAGTACAATTTAGAGGGCTAAAAATCTCAAATAGAATCGATCAGGAATGAAACTGTTAGGGGCAAAGATTGGACCTATGGTCCAATAGCAAGAAGCGAACTTATGTTTTACTAGACAGACATTTTGCACTCTATTCGTGTTGTATAATTACTTATTATTATTTATAAGTACTATAAATACATAAAGATGATAATTTCACTTAATTACAGCATTGTTTTTTGTTTTGTATCTTTTCTTCTTCTTCATCTTATATAGATTAACGTAGCGCGAATTGAAATTTGATAAACAATTTATGTAATCTCATTGTTACTAAAGTAGTACTAAACAAAAAAACAAAACATGCATAAGTACAACTAATATATTGTTCGGTTTTTGAATATTGTTCAGTTTTACACACATATCATATATATATTGTATATATAGCATAGATATTATATATATATATATATATTATATTCTTGTATTCAGTATTCATAGAGAGCTGAGCTTAGAGTCTAAAACTTATGGTTTATTTGAAAAAATGGCTTATTGAAACAACAACTTTTGTTATCCAAAATTGTGTACACATTTTGTGCGTGCGTGTGTGTGTGTGTGTGTGTTTCTCTCTGGGTGTGTTGGTGTGTGTGTGTGTTTCACATTTTGAGAGGCAACTACTATTGATTGGGCAGCTCCGTGAGCGTCACATCGTACAGGTCATCCTCGATTTGTTGCACTTCCAGCAAGAAAATGTCCTCGTTGCAGTAAAACGATATCATATCATCATCAATTTTCGCCGTAATCCTGCAATACAATATACATACGCACATATTAAATGGCAAATTCGAGATGAGTTGAAATTTCAATTCAGTTTCTATATCGCAGGCACACCCAGATAAGCCAGATAAGCATTAGTATTGGTTACAGGCTTGAGCATTTTCGGTTATTCTAAGCTACATGAATAAATGTTTCGTTTAATGATGTGTGTAGTTTTTGGTGCTGGTGGTTGTGCGTGTGTGTGTGTGTGTGTGTGTGTTGGTGTATAGCACTGGGACACATCTGGCCTTACTTACCCCTTCTTATTTGTGCGATATATGTTATTTATGCTCGTTGTTGAGATTTTGTATTTGTTTTCAATCTGCAATTGAGAAACGAGAGAAATATGATGTTTTGTCTGTTGTGTTTGCACGAGTAACGAGTAACGAGTAGCGAGAGTAACAAAATAGTGGAAATATAAACAACAAAAAATGTAACTAACTAGCAAACTAAAATATTTCTCTTATAACTCTTTGTGTGTGTTTGTGATTTTGTTCATTCCAATCTTTTGAATCGTTTACACTAAATTTGATTTTAAACGCCCCAAACGGTAGACTGTGCTATTTTTTCTTTTGTGTGGGTTAAGTGTAGTTATAAATGGATTTTACACACATACATACATATATATACATATATATATATAAATATATATAACGTTGTTTATTTTTTTTTTTAATCGTTTGGACCATCTACTTATGAGTTTTGTTGATGAGGTTTACAACAGTTTTGATATGGCAATGGTTAAGAGACGCTTTAAATTAGTTTCAACTAGAATCCGATCCATTGGTTTGGTTTTTTTTTAATAGAATTTTTTTAATATGAATAACGATTGATATGAAGTTGGTTTTATTGTTTATTGATGCTTTAGTTGAGAATATGCATTAACTTTGGTCCATTTTTATTAATATTTTTTTAAAGACCTCATTTTACAGATTTGAACATTTTGGATAGAAATTTTGACTTGTAATTTTTTATATTTTTAGATCAACCAATTAGACCAAAATGAACAAAATTACAGACGTTATTAGAGTTTTTTTTTTATTAAATTTTAGACTGAGTAGTGAGTTTTTTTTTTTGGAGGGGAAATATTACTTTTGGATAGGAACACATGCTGGGTCACTCTTTCTTCAAATTTTGCTGCATTCTTTTGAAGTACTTACCGCATTGAGCAGGCCAATTGTGGTGGGAGGTACCACATGGAGCGGCGTATAGACCTCTTCGTTCTCTTGCCGCACATACAACATGACACGTTCCGTTGTCGGCGGTGTAATCCTGCCCCGTTTCATTGGTGGCCCAAAATCGGACATGGGCGTGCTGGTTAACATACTCTGATCCAATATATGATCCTTTTTATCACTGTGAAAGAATACAGAATTTAGTTCAAAAAATTTCTATTGGAAGTGCTTTGGAGGCACATCCTCTATGGGAAAGGATCACGATTTTTACTCACGTCTGCATGTCGGGCGGAAAATGATTGTGGAATTTGAGCGTGGGCGTGGCCACCTTCTGACCGTGCAACAAGAACGGCGATGCACCTTTCAGCTCCGGCGAGTCAGTCTCATGCCCATAGAAGCTCTGTAAACAGAAAATAGAGAATACAATATTAAATAAAATAACAGCTAATTGTACTCAAGTACGAACGTTGTCAAAATCCGGCCAAGGTCGAACATCCTAGACCAAAGAATGAAAAAATTGAGTGCATAAATTTTAGTTGTAAAATCAAACTAAACAGGTTAAACTATAAACGAAAAGTCTTAGAAATAAAAAAATAAAGTTTTTTTAATAACTTCAACTAGAGAAATGTCAAAAATTAAGTGCATACATTTAAGATGGTTAGTTTTTACAAATCGATCCAATATCAAGTTTAAATAGAACTATTTCTGGGACTTGAAAACGGCTTGAAAGAATTTGATTGTTGAAAACGGATAGAAATCCTTAAAGATAACTTTTTTGCAAATAAAATGTCGGACTAAAAAATTTATTTTCTTGGACTTGCGGAAATGAAAGGTTTATCAAGTAGCTTACCTTTTCCATATCCTCAGCGGGCGAGAAGAGCACCGGCGGCTTGGCCAGATCCTGCATGCCATAGAACTCGGAACGATCTGTCACCGGATGATAGAGCTCATCCAGCTTCTTGCGTCCAGTGGCTGTCATTTTGCGCTTGGCGGCACGACGCTCCTCGTCGCGCGTCTTACGCTCGGCGCCCTGCAAGTTGATAGAAAGAGAGAGAGAGAGAGAGAGGGAGAAGAGATGAGAAAGCTGCTTGGCAAAGAGATGAGATGATGTAGTAAGCCTTTTAATTGCGGGCTTAGCTTACATCTTTTACAGTTGTTGTTATTTTTTTATTTTTTTTGTTGGTTGGCGCTTGCGCAAACAGCGCCAGGTGTCTTTTTAAGTGTGTGTTTGTTTGTTTGTATATGTGTGTGTGAGTGTGTTTGTAATTAGCAATCAATCAAAATGCATGGGATGCACTCACACAATTTCGTTTATTGCCGTGTGTACCTTTGCATTTTATTTTTCGTCTCTTTTTTCTTCTTTGTATATAAATTAATTAAATTCGTGAGTGTGGAAGTGGGCCTTAAGCCTGCCACAGCCTGTGGCAGATACAGCACTCAACTGACTATGTCTGCCAGCTGATCTGAGTAGTGATGCCGAAATAGCCTTTTTTCCAGAGAGCAAAAAAGGTATTAAATAACGCGATTAAGGATAATGAAAAAATAGTAGAAATTCCGTTTAACGAACTTTTGCATAAAAAAGTTTTCTACATTACGAATTCATTTCCAGAACACTTTCATTTGGTTCAATCAAAAAGTAGTATTTCTTGTTCCCTTGGGGTTCCTTATTTTGTTGTTCGACTTCTGTTGTAACTTTTATTGCGATCGATAACATGTGTGTATCAAAAAACTTGAAGAGTTATCGTTCAGCAACAATTCGTTTTCATAATTGAAATCGAAGTTTCCTCTTACTTTTACTTTTACAGTCTGTCCTCAAACTAAATTCATCATGTTCAAACTATCGAGTGCGAACTGTATTGACTACTTAACATTTCTGCACAAAAAACCAACCATAATTAAACACATAAGGAAACATTTGAAGTATAAATCGGATTTCATTGGGAAATCACTCGAAAACACTTTATAAAATAAAATGTAGCTTTTATTGTATTAATTCCATTGAAAAAATAAACTAGCTTTTTATTGCTGCTTAAAATGGACAACACTAACGGCTGCTGACTGCTGCAGTTGAATACAAAAATAATAAAAAAAAATAAAGAAAAAGAAAAACAAGTTTGTTGCCACCAACGCTGGCAATTGCGATTGGCCAAGCTTTGGCACAAACCGTTAGGGTCAAAAGCAAGCAGGCAAAAGATATTTCAGCTATACAACAAAAAATTATTATAAAATACTTAGAGAGCGAAAGATGCTGCAGCACAAATATGCATACATCATAAATAATGTGGCGGCGCCCCAAACCATTGCACACACCAGCTAGTTGCAAGCTTAATGTTGGCTAGTATGTATGTATAGTTGTTGCCTGGCCAATTTGCCCACCTGAGCAGCAGCTGCCCAGCTACGCTGCTTGATTGCCTTTGAGTGAGTGAGCGGCTAACACACACACACACACACACACACACACACACACACACACTGCAGTGATTGCTAGTTTGCGTGTAAACGGATTCTGCGGCTCTCTTGGCCAGCAGCTTGTCTGTTGCACTTTGCATTTGTAATTAAAAATCAGCAATTGAGGCGCAGGAAGTGATAATTCCCCCCCGCCATAATCTGCTCCATCTGCTGCTGTAGTAGTAATTTTTTATAGCTTTGTTGCTCAAGTTATGCAAGGATGTACACACACATACTTACATCTATCGCGGCTACCTAGTATAAACCCCCCGCCCCCCTTGCTGCGCTTATCACAGCAACAAATTTAGCCTAGAGCATCAACTGTGTTTGTCTCTGAGTGTGTGTGTGTGTGTATGTGCGCGAGCTGCATGTAAATAACTGTATTTTATTACATACTTTTATTTTATCTTGGCAAAAATATCGCCAATGTTTCTCAGACAGCGGCTCGAATCGCCGCCGCCGCTGCCGCTGCCGCCAATGCGGTCAATGTTCGCCGCCTTCTTCTTCTTCTTCTTCAGTTTTTGCTTCTTCTTGTTAATCGACTAACTGAATAAATGGTTGGGCAAGGGGATGCATGCTGGGGGTTTCTGGTCAACAGTGATGCATATTTAAGTTAAGCTGCGATAGTCACACACACACACACACACACACACAAACTACAGACATCAAAGAAGCGATTACAACGCGCACTTTTCGATATGGTCAATTTTTATCGATAAACTAAGCTTTGGCACAGATCTTTAACAAAGTAAAAAAAAAAAGTTCAGCTTTCTCTCTGCTAATGTTTAAGTTATAAAATGTTAATATGCAGTGATCTTATTGGCGGTAACTGATAAATAAAAGTTGAATATAAAATAAAAATAAAATAAAACTAAAAATTAAGCAACTAATAGAGGAAAAGCTATTATAAAAACTATAAACAATTTTTATGAATTTTAAGACAGAAGCAACTTTAAGGAAATTGATACAGTCATCCGTGTAAGGCAGTTTTCTATATTAAGAATTCATTTACAGAACCGAATTGTACAACTCGGTATAATAATTAGATTCATTATATGAAAGTTTGACTGTAACGCAAAAAACGGTTACTTTCTGCATTTAGTTGAACTAACAGATAAGTTTCAATTATTGAAATGGAGAACTACCGACGAGTTCCTGACGGTTGGGGATTCAATTAAAAATAAGTAGTTCCAATTTTTAAAATATATGAAAGCTTATATCAAAAAATTATTAATTTTTTCTTTACAATTAACATAGTGCCTATATGTATTAACTAAGTCTCTAAAAAATGTATAAATTTATTATGTTTGTTGCATCCCGGACAAAAGCTCTTAAAGTTTATAAACATTTCTTAGCTTATTGTAAGCCAGAAAGGCAGTTAAGCAATAAAGAAAATGACTATGATTATGCTTAGTGCCAATAAAATTAACAATAAAGAGCAATAACGCTTTTTAATTTGTGATTTTTAGATAGATCAAGCCGGGTTTTATGCCTTGCTCCTCCATATACTCTACATATATGTACATATGTTGTTAACAGCAATCGTGGCAAAGTTATTATAGAGCTACCGCCTTAAGATAATTATCGTCTGTCATAAATTTACGTTTCATTATTTAGCGGTGGATTTTTGAAAACATTTTCGCAATCGAATATTGTATTGCCTTGATTGCAATTGCATGAAACAAGAAACAACAACAACAGAAAAAAGGTGCCAAAAGGTGGCAATTGCAGCCGAGTTGCAAATGCAGTGAAATCAGATGCCACAAAGACCCAAAGAAACTAAAGAGAAATGCCTATATTTATATGTAATAAAAAGGATGTACATACGTACATATGTATATACATGTATGTTTATATGTTGTACGAAATAAGCGGTTACGCGAAATTTAATTGATACATTTACCGATAAACATACGCCTCAAAATGCAAAAGGTACTCGTACTCGGTCAAGGAACACGACCAAAAGATATGCTATAGAGTGCATACACTCACAAAAATGCGAAAATAATTTTGTGATTTCTTTAAATATAGAAAATATTATTTTCATAAATATGTACTTTTCTTATAAACCATTGTCGTGTTCTTTTCGCCAAGTGTAGGAAGTATTTTTTATGCAGTTGTTGTTGTTGGGAGTACAATAAAAGGTAGTCAGGGCTGGCAGGCATGTCCAACGTTGGCAGCAACGGCAACAGAAGTGTAATGATATGAGAAAATTAAATTGGAAATCCACGAAATGATTTATTAATAAAGCACATCAAGCGAATAACGAAAAAAAAAAGTGAAGGGTTCGTTCCAACAATTCAACTTGCGAAACGGTACGCACACATATATAACAAAGACAGAGAGAGAGAGAGAGAGAAAAAGACCAAGGCAAACAAGGGCACAAGGCACTGCGCGAAAGGATGATGCCCAGGGAATCAGTGCCAAAAATGAGCAAGGGCACAAGAGAGATAGAGAGGAAGTGGGAGGAGGAGAGGGTCAAGCGTTGTCCATTTACTTTTGTACGCGTTACGCTTTCCACCTGAGGTAACCAAGGGACAGCATCATCATCATCATCATCATCATCATCATGATGATCATGCAACAACAGGCAGTTGCCCCCAATTCGACATATAAAAAAAAAAAGGCTGGCAGGCAAACAGCGACAAGTGGCAACAACAACAACAACAACAACAATGAGCTCAGCCCCAAGTCACGTCGTACAGCTTTTAGTTAGCTTTTGCTTCATTCAACCTGTTGTTGCAGTTGTTGCACGTGGCAGCCATGTGTGCCTACATGTATGTATGTATATATGTGCGTAATTATATGTAGCTAGTTAGCTGCTTGCAGCGGCAAGAATCAAGAAATCACTTACCTTATCGCAGAAGACCTTTATTTGACAGTAGCCACGATGGAAGACTGTCGCATCCCGCGGATCCTCAAACGTATCGATTTGTACGTGCAACGGCAGACCCTAAAAAAAAAAACATAACGAAGAAAGGAAATAAAGCTATAAATATTAAATATTAAAATGCCATTAAAACTTAAACTCTAACTTAATAAGCTATTGCTCTTTAGCCAGGTTTCACTGTACTCCTAGCTGTCACGTTATGCTCCCTTTTAACTTTTTTGCTTTTTGCTTTAATGAAAAGCAAGCAACTCTGTGGCCGGAGTTCGTGTGTTTCTGTCAATGAAATATCAACTTAATGGTACGCATTACAACATACGAAAGGATGCAGCAACAGCAACAACAACTTGCAACAAACTTCCTACGTATATGTTTAAGAGCAACATAGCAATCGCCTGCTTGGCTGCCTGGCCCCTTTTATTTTTCTTCGGCTTTTTATGATGCTTGCTTGGCCTTGCAACGCCTTGCGGGTATTATGACTATGTGATTAAGTGTGTAACACGGGTATTCCATATATATATATATATCTACATATATCTACACGGGAGCAAAGCAAAAGGGTAACGCCTTCAGGGCTCATCAACTCGTAGACACTCGCTCTATGCGCCTGTCGCTTTTAATGTCTGGTGTATGTTTGTGTATGTGTGTGTTTGTGTGTGTGCACAGGTGTTTATTATAAAACGATGCCAAAAGGCGTTCGCTTTTGCTGCGTGTGTTCCTTCAACAAACTAATAGCAGATTTTTCGTTGAGAGTGATGTACTTATTTTTTTTTTATCATTTTCGATCTGGCGATCTTGGCTTGACAGCCTTTTTTCTAATGGTTTTAGCCATTTACTATGTGTATGGCAAAGAATACATTATCGAAGGCTATTTAAATAAATATGTAATTAAAAATATTGTGATTAAAGCCTTTTTCTGCATGCCAAAACGCATTAATTGATTTAATTTTGTAGCCAAAATCTGCATATTTTTATAACATTTTCGAACATCGAACCTGTAAAATGCTATTCCAAAATTATTCTTAGTTTAAACTTTTAATGATTTTTTGTAGTTAAATCAAATTAAACTCAGAAGCATATAGCCTAAGTTAACCGCTGTTAAATGAGCTTTCAATAGGTAAAAGATTTTCAAAATCTGTGGATTAGTTAAGAAGTTTATTCAAAACAAACATACATCAATTGAATAGTTCTTTCGGAGTGGCAACTTTTAAGCTAACTTTAACTAATGTTAACTTTGCTTTATGATGGCTATATAAGTTTCTTGCAGTATTTTATTAATATAACCTTTATCTTATATTTGTTATGCAACGTTTTTTGTTTGTTACCCAAACCTATGAGTTCTCCTATAGTTGTATGTGTGTAAATAATACTTGAAACACGATACATTGATACACTTTGTATTCGTTTCAAAATGCAGTTTTCAGGTATCCGTATCAAGTAACATTTTTGCTGTTCGATAAATAGATGTTGGTCTGAATTAAGTTCTAAATGAAAACAGCATTTTTTTTATATGCCATTAAGTTTTCCTTGCTATAGTAGCAAAAAGGTATTGTAGGTGTGTTTAAAATGTAACTGGAATTTTTGATCGTTCGTGTGATAAATTCGTGTTATGTTCGAATTGAAAACAGTGTTTGCTGATTTTTATCTACAACAAGCTGACACGTTTGAAATTGCATTTATTTCTTAACAAACTGCAATTTGATTAAGATCCATAGAACAGGCATGTTCTTGTCTTTGTCTCGATTTAATATTATAACTTAATAGTTATTGCGCTCACCTTAACTCCCTTTTGGCTGCTAAAATCCGTGCTCAGACACTGAACGGCAATGTTGATCTGTGAAAATAAATGCAAGGCAATTAAATTAATGTAAGCAATTAATAAGCGATATACTTAATAAAAAAAAAAAACCAAACAATGTTTTTAAAAAAGAAATTAAAGCGACTTAACAAAAAAACTTCATTTGTGGACTGGCGGCGGCGGCGGCGGCGGCGGCTGCATCTGTCTCTGTTATTAGAAGCAATTGTTTTCTCTCTATTAAGTCGATGTCCTCTTTATGCCCACGACAGTTTAAAAAATTCCAACACACATACATACATACATACATACATACGCACACGCACAACAAAAGCAACAACAAAAGGCGGGGATACTATATACAGTTGGTTATGGCAATGGCAATGCCAATGGAGTTGGAGTTGGAGCTGGCGATGGAGACAATAACAAGGCAATACACAGAGGACCAAACCGAACTGTGGCAACATATCTCTTTTTAACCAGTGGACGGGGGAGGGGGGGGTAGCAGTGTGAGGTACATGCTGCGGCAAGTTGACTTTTGCAACGCATCCAATTCATTTTTGTTTTTTTTTAACGTTTCGACTTCGATTCAGTTGCTCAGCGACAGACTTCAAGTCGCACTGTATCCATGCATGTGTGTGTGTGTGTGTGTGTGTGTTTAAAGGCATTTTAAGCATGTCCAAGCCAGATGCGACGAGCCAAAGACAAACAGTCGGACACAACAACAACAGCAACAACGTCGAATATAAAAAAGAGTAGAAAATCCATCAACGCAAAAATACCAAAGGAAACAATCTTAATGGTAAAAGTGCAACGCGGTCGACGCAGCGCTGCCAATGCTGCCAGCGTCGCAGTCACCAGCACCAGTTGACGTTGTCGATGTGGACGACGTGGAGCAGTATTTAATGTGAATAATTAGCGGGCGCGTACCATATAAGAGGAGACATAGACATATCGGACAGACGAAAAAAGCTGCAGGCAGCAACAGCAGAGACACAAACAGTAAGAGAGAGGGGGGTATAGCTTGCACAAGATGCAGCACCTGCGTGTCGGTGCGTACGAAAGTTTTTTCTTCTTCTTTTATTATTGCTGCTGCTGCTGGGAAAGGCAAAAGATACGCGCACACACACACACACACACGCTCAGATACAGATGCGCAGATACGCAGTGGGCAGAAAGAGAGAGAGTGAGAGCGCGAGGGGTGGGGGAATGGTGCTGCTGCCTAACGGCATAAAACGAAATCGACATTATGCGCGGCCTTTTTGGCTACTCAGACAGACAGACAGACTCGCGCTCGCTCTCTCTCTCTAAAATGTGTGGTTGAGACTTTTTGGATTAACATCTCAGCGCGTAAACAATTTGTAAATAAAAAGCGCGATATCGAAATGCAGCCAAAATGCACTTATGGCCAACGAGCCAACAACAAGCTAGCCAGACAGTTAGCCAATTTAATAACTGCTTACCAATTTGACACAAGTCACTGAACTTGACAACAAGTGGAAAATCAGTGCAGTTTTATTTATCTTTTCATTTATTTTTTTCAACAAATAAAGTGGCTTTAAAATGTATACTTAAATATCTGTCTTAGATATTGGCCGTTAGCCAGACAGGTCCTGTTATTTAGCTTAGCTTAGCTTAGGCTCATACTTGGCTATTGTAGCAATTAGCTAGTTAGTTAGCAAACTTTTGAAAAACAAATAAACATTAGAAAACATCTCGAAGTCAGTTACATTTATAGCCATATTTTAATTGGCTTTGATTATCATATTAAAAAAAAGTTTTACTCTTTGCAATAATATTAATGATAGTTGGAATTAGTCAATGCTAGAGGCGTATGTGTGATTTAAATTGTTATTAATTGATATTACTAAAGGTTTTTTATATTACAAAGTTGTTTAGGATTTGTAGCTGCTTTCAAGTAGAATTGATTTACGTTTACGTCGATGCACTGCAATAATATTTTTGTACCAAATTTGTAAAATATAAATATAAATCTAGCTAAAAAGTCAACATCTAAGCTTTAATCTGGCTAAATCATGTACAAATTGTCTTTGGGTATGAAACAATATTGTTGAAAAATTATTCAATTTAAGTAAAAAATAATTTAAAGTGAGAATTTTTGATTAAAATGTGAAGCTAAAGGCATAAATATGAAACAATATTCTTGAAAAAATTTTCATTTTAACTAAAATATAATTTTAAAATTAAATTAAATTAATTAAATTTTTAAATAAATGCTTTTTTCGCCCTGTAAACTTTTACTTCTAATCCCTATATAAAAATTTGGCTGATTCTATTGTTTTTAGTTTTTATAATCTTTCAATTAAGATTCGCCATACTTTTTTTTTAAGCCTTTAAACTTTATTTTCAATTGAATTTTGTGCACCTGCGGCAAAAACTAATTTCCTAATTGTTTTTTTCGGTGGGAGGAGCTCTCTTGCCTAATAGTTTTTGTTCCCATGCATCTGTGCATCGTTCTCCACAGTTGCATCGTGTAATTTTTGGTCAACGGTTCATTGGGGCGTATACGTAATAAGCATTTGACACGGCACATGGCGCTTGATTCGCTCAAATAGAATTGCAAATATTTGAGGCGATTGAAATTGCTGATAATTGCTAAATTAATCGCACTGGGAGCTCAGCGCTTAAAGCCAATATGCAACACATGGCAATAAGACTATAAAAAAATACACACACACACACACACACACACACATACTTAAGCATAAACACACATCTGGGGAGAGGGAGACTGAAAATTGCCGTGGCAGCAGGTGATTAAAACTAAGTGTCATAAATAAATAAATGCATAAATTATTCTTTTGAATATAGCAATAGCAACAACCGTATAATACAAGCGAGACGGCAATACAGACATTTGTGTACATATGTGTGTGTGTAGTAGCAAATGGAGGCGACTTTGCGACGCGCTTTGAATAATTTGCGTTGTACATATTGCAATTGAAAATAAATCACAAATTAATTCTTAACACACACACTCACACACAATGAGTATCATTTATTTGCTATCTCGTTCATGTTGTTGTTGTTGTTTTTTAATTGAGGCGGCGCTCATGGCACAAACAAAATGGAGACTAAAAACAGTTGTTTTGGGAAGAGCTTAGAACTTACCTTGGCAGAGCTTTCGAGCGGATTCCAGTAGACGGCAATGGCATTGTGCGACACTTCCTCAATGCAACCAACGAGACCAACCGAGTTCTTGGTATCTGCAAAACACACACACACACACAAAAACAAAAATGGAGAATGAAGTTAAGATAAGCAAAAAGGGGACACAACAAGAGGGAAGGAAAGATAGAGAGAGAGAGAGAGAGAGAGAGGGAATCGATCGGTTATATAGCAGTTAACGTATCGTTTTTATATTTAACAATTAAGGAAAATTTTCTGTGACAAGTGCCTAATGAGTTATGTTTGATGGGGCAGGCGAGTGCAGCAAC
This sequence comes from Scaptomyza polygonia, assembly GCA_035044585.1. NCBI lineage: Eukaryota > Metazoa > Arthropoda > Insecta > Diptera > Drosophilidae > Scaptomyza > Scaptomyza polygonia. The sequence goes on along the minus strand of JAWNNU010000936.1, from coordinate 571,552 downwards.
AGGATGCAGCATGTTGCAAGTAGCATGGTAGAGAGTGAGAAGTTGCCACAGAGCTGGCTAGCCAAGATTATCTGCAATCAAACACAAACCGAACGAACGAACGAACGAACGCATTGCACGTTTATCAATGTCATAACTTCGAGCAAAGAGTCGACTTGGTTGCTGGCTGCTGCCTGCTGCTTGCGACATTGTGTGGCTGCCTGCCCCTTTCATCATCAACTACCTTGTCGTTCAATAAAAACCAACAATTTACGGTCTAGAAATCCTATACAAACAGCAAACAGTGTCTTTGGAACCTTTTTTTTTGTTTCGAAACTTTACGCACCTGCATCCAAGATTCTTTGCTTCACGGAATGCTGACGACTGTGCCAGAATTGCCAGGCCTTTATCTCATCTTCGGGGCTCTTCTCCTCGCGAAACATTAGCATGATCACACTCTGCAAATAAACAAAGGCAACAAAAGAAGAAAGAGATAAACTAAAGTTAATACAAATTCAAATCGTATAAAAACAATGGTAGTTAAATGAACTTAAAAATAAAAATTAAATTATTTTTTTATAATTTTACTAAAACTTTTCACAGTTTAAGTTTATACAACACTTCTTTTGTTTTACCACAAAAGACATTTTTCGATTAAATTGTTTGTTCTGTTCATAAATACAGTAAAAATACCATATGACAATTTTCAAGGGGAAAAGAAAAAACTTCGTTTTAGAGAAAATTTGTGATATTGAAAAGCGTTTTTGATTGAATCAAGTTGCAGGGTTCTGGGAATGAACAAGTTATATGGAAAATTTCTTTGTATGAATAAATATTTTCCTTGCTCTACTCTTTCGATTTTAATAGTAGTTAATACTTATTTTAAGCACTGAAAAATAATTTAACTACGAAAAGTGTTTAAAAACCTTACCCTACAATTTTGTCTAAGCGAATAGTTACAACTTGTCGCAAACTCGGGTTTGACATAAAGAAGGAACCTGCATTTCGCTTTTGGGAACAAGATTTTTGCTTTAGAACTCATATAACAAAGATCTAGTTCAAAAATTGCACTTGGTGAATGATCCAAAATTAGCAACTTTGATCTAAAATAAGTTTCTCAATCGATGCTTGATTTATCGTTTCACTAAAACAAAAACCATTTAGTCTTGATCAATTCCGATTTGCAAACATTTACAGGGTATCGCATACCTTCATCATCGTCTCGTCTCTTGACATATACGAGTTTTGACACATGTTTTGGTTGCCTATAGGCAAAGTTATTTAGCTCGCACCCTACAAAGTCAAAAGGATTAGCGGAATGCGAGACGCACAAAAGGACGAACTCGATTTAGCAGAAAAATATCTACCACTCACATTTGTATCGCAGTGTATCCCAATCTCCAATGATCTGTGCTGCGAGTTTTGTCTGTTGTGTTCCCAGAGATATTTGCATTTTGTGTGCATCATTTATGTATTTCTTTCGTTTTTTTTTTGCTGTTGTACATTTTGAATAATTACGTTGACAGCGCAAAAGGAAGCGCATAGATATTAAACACAGTGTCCCGACTGTCCTCAAAAAACTTAACTCAAATTGCAACCCCTTTTCATCTATTTCCACCCCATCCCTGCCGTTGCCGTTGCCGTCCCGAACTGATTACTGTGCATAAATATTTTTGTGTATTTTGTGCGCCTTTTTCAAAGATCTTTAAATTTCTTCGGTGCTTTTTTCTAATGTTATAGTACTATAAATATTCATGGGCTAATCAGCTCGTAAATTATACTTTTTTTTCGTGTGTTTTTCACCGTTAAGCGACTCTGGGAAATGGATATGGAAATGGACACGTCTTCTGTACGAATGTTTCATTTGGGTTACTTTTTTGTAGTATATTTTCTTTAAAGTTACACACACTTTAATGTGTTTTATGGTTTATGCCAGCCCAAAAAAGGGCAAGAGGGTTAAACAAATAAACTCGTAAATTAATTTTGACACTTTTTTGTAGCGCCTTGCGCAAAAATTATTGCACTTTTATGGTAATACGAGCGCTCCGGCAAAGGCACTTCATAAAGCACAATTAAATCAGGGTACCCTAACTGTTTCAAGAAAGGGTAGTCAAAAGTGGTAGCAAGCGATCATTTATAGGTCTCAGGTTGCTGAAGATCTCTCATTTTCTTTTACTTAATTAAAATCTTGTTCTCAGATATCGAAACTTTTTTCAGTCCTTACGATTTGTAGGACTTTTAAGATGTGAAACTTTGTAATTTTTAGATCAACTTTAGGTCAACTTTTTTAATTGATGTTTTTCGTGTATGTCCTGATCTACATGCTCTGATTTTATAGATTAAAATCATTTAATTACAATTTTTTTTTTCATTTTAGTTTCAGGAATTCCATCAACCTTTTTTCCATTTTATGCCGTTATCACTTCAGATCTCTTGGTTTTTTTTTTCATATCTTTTAGATCTTTTTTGAATTGCATTTAATTTTAACTTTGCATTTTTTAGTTGTTGTCAAGAACTTTTTTTGATGGAATCTTAAGTTTTTCAATTTGTCGCAGCTTTTTATTTACGTATGCTAATTTTCTTTATGTGCATTAGAAAGAAAGACAGTTCCAATTTCGAACCCTTTTATGAACAAAAAGAGAACTCAATCACAATTGTTGTTTACTTAGCTGAACCGTTGGCACTTCCATTTCCACTTCCTGATCAACAAACATCTAGTACGCTCTTCTCCACTTCCCACTTCCCGCTTCCCACTTCCCATTTTTCAACAGTTACTTTGATTGTCATTCTTCAGAGCTCAACGGGTTCAGTTTACAATTTGCATTTTGCCAGTAGCAGCAGCAGTCAGAAGACGTACATACGTCATTAAAGCTTATCTGATTGATGATGTTGATGTGTATTGTACGAACGGCCCCTGAATCCTCTCAACTACAATCCTTACGTAGTCCTGAATAAACAACGTGTATGTGTGTGCTGAAAGGCTCACAATTTGCATTGAGCGGCATATTCAAATTCTCATAAAGGCAGCGCCTTTGCGTATCATTTATCATCGGGACAGGCAGGACAAGCGACTAAGGAACTGAAGAGATCACAGAGTCTTAAGCAGGATATGCATGTCCTTGTGTGTGTGTGTGTATGTGTGTGTGCGTCTTGTGTAATTGAGCAAAGGGTGGCAAATGCTGCCAAACTTGATTAGCGCTTCAGGCCTGAAACTGACTGACAAATAGGCTATTGCTGCTGCTGCTGTCTGTGAAAAGGGTTTTTCTTTCTCGATCTTCTTGCTGCCTGGTGTTGACAGCAACAACAACAACAACAATAACATAGCTCCACAATCGATATCATAGACTTACCTTAACAGTTGTATTTTTGATTGGCTTATCCGCATCGTGCACATATTCCAGCGTTATGCCATAGAACTGACCCTTGTTGATGTAGGTGATGCGATCGTCCTCGCGACGCTGTGACGAGCTGATCGGGCTCTCCAAATTGTAACGAAAGCCCACATTTGTGAAACTGCACAATGGAAAAACATAAAAAAAAGCAACAAATACATTAAGTAGATCAAAAACAAAACAAACAGTCAACAAAGTTGTTTCGCTGCTTACATTTTTGGTATTTGTATTTTGTCAGCATCATTTTGGCGTCCGAAGTCGTGCCAGGGTCTTGAACGTGTTGAGCCATTTGTGCTGGTATCCACCAGAGATGTGGTCGGACTGTTCTGGCTGCCGTGCACCACAGTGCGCTGCTGGATGCTGTTAACTGAAACGGGTATGCTGCCATTAGCATCAATTAAGCTACCCGGCTGACAAAGTTCCGTATAATCGAAGGACTGAAAATTTCAATTAAATATTATTAATTGTTGGTTAATAATTATATTGGTTTTGTTAAAATTTAATTGAAATAATGTTTTGATGGACACGTTACGCATTACTCGCTACTCGTTAAAATGCTACTCGCTACTTTAAATCGAAGGACACGCAAGTCAGTACTCGCTACTTGTTACGCGTTACTTGCAACAAGCTCAAAACACTTCATCTAAAGCGTGATTGCGAGGGCTTATCGTTAGCTGAAAAGGTTCTACCATCGCACTTTCATGCTAAGCAAGTCAGATCGGAGAAAGTTTCATATATATGTATACATAACCAAAAATATCTTAAAAGTATTTAGTTAAATGGACACGCAACGCATTAATTATAATTAATTAATAGTATATTAATTATATAGTTTTTATTTTGACACGCATTGCACTACTCTCTCTTCACTCGCTACTCGTTACAAAATCTAACTAGCTGTTGGGAGAGCATCAGTTAATCTGTGTGAGTGTATTTTGTTTGTTTGTTTGTGTGTGTATTTATACCTGCTGTATGTGATTTTGATCCCGCGGCGTTATGGCATCTGTGCCAATGCCCGAATCGGGACTGGGCAAATCGACGGTCAGACCCGCCGCCGTTATTGCCTTGGCATACAATGGAGTACTGCCGTTTTTAACCGACTGTTCCTGTTGCTGTTGTTGTTGCTGTTGCTGCTGCTGTTGACTGTGGTGACTGTGGTGTGCATTGCAGCTGGTAAGCACTGTGGTGGTGGTGGGAACATTGCTGGTAAAACGAGCCTCATAAACGCCTCCAACCGGCTGCGGCTGTGTAGCTGCCGAAACAGAAACATCCTCGCCGTAGAGACTACGCGCCGTACCGGCGGGCACATAGCCGCCCTGGCCATCGGGTGCAAAGTATTCGCGGTAATAGGGTTCCGTTATGAATGTAGTGGCGGGTGGTGGGCCGGGCGGCAGTCTGGTTGCCGTATACATGCCATAACTATCCGTTGTGATATACGGCCCGGGACTGGGACTCTGCGCTTGCAATGAGCTCTGCTGTGTGTTGGGGCCGGTGTTGTTCTGATGCGAAGTCTGCAGGAGTTCAGGTCAATCTTGCCTTTTGCTCAATCTCACTCTAACTTACCTGTAGATAAATCTGTGTGCCGCCCGTTGTAGCATACATCTCTAGATCTGGTGTGGCTCTGACGGGACTAGTTGCAGTTTCACTTGTTGTTGTTGCAGCAGCAGTTTTATCGCTTATTTCAAATGCAGTTGCCTCAACTTCAGTACTAGCTGCATCCACGCGATATATCTGTAAATTTGCGTTGGGAGTTTTGTTTTGTTGGTCTGTTGGTTTCTTTCGTTCAACTTTTGTGTATTTGCAACGTTCAACACAGAATATAACACTTTTAGCTCTAAATCTTAAAGCTTTTCGGTAATTTGGCCTGGGTCAGAATTCAATTCTGCTTTATATCCTAAGCTTTTGACCTGATAAGTTAAGCTTAAGATTGGAAAGAATTGTTTTTGGTAACTAACTTAAAAAATTCTTTGAAATTCGATTTTTTTACATGTTTAACGATCTTAAAACGTTTAAAATACTTAAACAAAGCTTCTTAAATCCAACTTACACCGTCTTACGGATTGCTAAGGAAACATGAAAGCTTAATACAAAACCTTTTTCAACTGAGCTTAAATATTTTTAATAAAGTTGATTTTAAAGTTCTGAGTTAGACATAAAGTCTATACTTGATCAGACTTTGACGTTTATATGTCCATTTCCATAAAGCTTTTATGTTCTTTTTTTTTTAATTCATTAATCATTCAGCTTTATAAGTAAGCTTTTGAGAATGATCTTGCACCGATCTCAAGAGGCCTTCTAAGTTCTACAAGCCGGCACAAAAAATAATCAAAACAATACTTGAGGGTATCGAATTGGTTCAGCCAGAAGGTATTTTATTTGGAAATTACATTGATTGATCGCACACAAGCACAAAATACAACAACAACAACAACTATAGCTGCTGATCAATGTTTCATTGTTGATTGATGGCTGATTATGAAAGCGGAAGGTCAAAATGGACAACAGTGACAAAAGAGCGCCACTCGTGTCTCGAATTCTTTTTTTTCTGACTGAACTACAAATACAAAAAGCTCCATAAGTACAGTTTATAATATCAAAAAAAAAAAATAAATAAATAAAAATTAAGAAACACACCAAAACGCTATAAAAAAAATCGAAACAGGCGTCGGTTGTCGAGTGGAAAGAAACCAATTAAAATGCGAGAAAAAAAAAATATCAAATAATACATAACTTATACCCATTGTATATACTACATATATGGTATATAATGAAAGATACATATATGTGTATAAGTGTGTGTATGCATATGTTAATTAGCATTGCTTATTTTTTTTGTTGTTTGTATATATAAAATTTTTTTATTTTATTGATCGCACCAAAATGTCAAACGTTTTTCGATTGTATTTCGACGCTTTGTCGCTAAATGAGGTAATAGTATACTCGGCGATATGCAGATACAAAGATACAGGTGCCACGCCCTGTTCAGCTTAATTAACATTTACCAGTTGATGAGTCTTTCACGCTGCCAAAGAAAGTGAAATCAAAGACGTCATCTTTGGCCAAAAAACAACATCAGAATCATTTTCTAAGCATAGCTCAAATTCGGTGTTGGTTTTTTTTTTTTGTTGTCAACTGAAAAACCCATTTGAAAATTTGATACACAAAAACACATTAAAGTATCTTTTGTTTAATTTAGTGGGTTTGGGGGGAGGGGCTACAAAGATTCTAGCTGCGAGCTAATTAAATTTGTTTATAGAAATCAATTTGCATTTTTGGTTTTCAAATCTGAAAACGTGCAACGTCAGAAAAGGCCTTGGCTAGCTGATGCTGAGCCAACGATCCGACAGATTTTTTTATTTATTTTTTGTTATTGGTTTGTATCTCTTTTTGGTTTTCGGTGCGTGTCACATCGAAAAGTTTTTGGAATCGTTCGTTAGCGTGTGCTGTTATAAAACAAAACGCTTTGCATATGCCATAAATACAAATGTATATATAAAATATAGTATCGATCTATACGCACACACACAAACACACATACATACAGTATCTACGCTAGAATTATGCTAAGTATACAGAGCCCCGAGTCTGTCTCTGGCACATATTTATGTATGAGGAAGAAATAAAATACAAATTTAAATAAAGCCAATTAACTATTTTAATGCCTTCGGTTTGATAAAAAGTGAAACTTTTTTTTTGTTTTTCGTTTTGAGTTAAGTTAAGATTCTGTTTAGCTGGCATTTTTATGCATATCGTTAATTCTCGGAAATAAACCAAGGCAAAACAATAATACATACATACAGAATAATTATAATTATTAAAAAAAAAAAAACATATAGTATACTATATATATTTATAAATGTTTTTATAATCTTTTTAATAGTTCTGTTTTTGGCAACATTATTTTTTTAATTCATAATATTGCGCTTTAAGTAAAGTTTTGTTGAGTTAAATTTTAATGAAGACAGCTAATTGAGGAAAAATTTATTTATGGTGTTAATCGATAACTTATTGAGAACTCAAAGTGAAAACTAACAAAAATCTATATTTAAAGCTATCGATAACAGTTCCGATAACTTTTATTGCGACTTTAATCAAAATATACTACAAATCACGATAACAATCGATATCGATAACGTGAATTGCGATTTTTTAAAGTATTTTTTGTGACTTTTGTTTGATTTCAGTTAGGTACAGTTGTAATTAAAGCAGTTACTTAACTACGAGCGCCTTAATTATTTATAAAATATGCATAAAGCATTAATCGATAATATTGTTTTTGTTATTTTGTTTTTTTTTTTGTATCGATTTTGCGATCTGAGTAATTTTTTACAATTAGCTTAACAGCAGGCGGTTTATTGACACCATTTTATATTTTGTTGTTGTTGTTGTTGTTTGTATGTTATTTTGTTGCTAACGTAGTTATTGTTGTTGGGTTTTTGTTAATGGCTAATGATTACACTTTCCGGTCTAGAGTTAGAGCATTGCAATAAATTGCAATATCGAATTATTTTTTTTTTTTGTATATTGTATAGATTTCAGTTCATTTGTTCATTTGGTCAATATTCAATTATAAATTCTGTGGCATAAATTATTTAAGCGATTTGTTTCGACTCAATAACTAGGCGACGCGTGTTATGCAAATTCCCCAACAATAATTAGCAATGCGAAATATGACAACCATTTTTATAGATATGCACAATAAATTAGAGTGCAATGCAAATTACAAGAAATGACAACAACAACAGCAGCGACATAAAAACAAGGCAATTAAATTAAGCTTAAAAATATTTTGCTCAATGAATATTTTTTCTAGACATATTTTACTGTTCACACACACACGCAGACGAAAAAGCCCACTCTCATCTGCAAAAGCGTTAAAAAGCAACAACCAACTGTTACTGTTATGTATTTTGTTGGTGCTGTTGTTGTTGTCGTTTCTGTTTGAGTTCTCGCGCGCCAAACAAAAGACTTGGGTATCAAACTTGTTCGCTGCGCGTGGGTGTTGAAAGGCAACGCGTTGCGGCTCAGCTGCTGTTCAGCACGCCCACACACATATGTTGGCTGTTCGTTCGTTCAATGTTGTTGTTATTGCTGTTTGATTGTCTTTTGCGCTCGTGTTCGTTCAATTTGTGTTGCATTTGTTTCGTTTCGTTTTGATTTGTTTCTGTTTTTGTTTTTGTTTTGAGCGCGCTTTTGCATTTTGATTGCAGGTGTTTTGTTGTTGTTGCTGTTGTTGCATTTGTAATTTATGTATGTTCACATATTTTTGTAGTTGTTGCCGTTTGTTGGTTGCATTAGCTCACTGGGCAACTGTGCGCCCACATTCCAATCAAGCGGCACTAGATCATATATCATATAACATAGCACAACATATCAAATTTTCACACACACACTATCATAATACACTTACATTAACGAGACGGGCGGTGGGGGGTGTGGGAGGAAACGGGTTGTTGTATTTGGATTCTATATATGTATATTATTTGATTTTTGTTTCTAGGTTATTGGCACTGATCACTGAATCTGAACAATAATAATACACTTTAAACCACGTTGTAGTTGCTTTTGTTGCTGTTGCGCTCGCATTACAAGATTTAATTTACGCGCAGAGGTGTGAAGAAGAAGCATTCGCGCGAGATCAGACAGAAAAATCAGACGAATCGCAGAAACGATCCTACTCCGACAGCGTGATACGACTGACTGACCGATTCCACGTATGTATGACAACGGCGGTGGCATCGGCAACGGCAACAGCAACGGCGACAGCGAACGGCGCTACCTAAACGAACTTACACACACACACATACAAACACGCATGCATGGGACATACAGACAGAAGACGACGACGGCGACGACGACAACGACGACGTCGTTGCGTTGTCCAGTTGGACCAGCGAGCGAACAAGCACACACACACACACTTGTAACACGTATGATCATCACACACACATACAGTTGCGCGCATATCAGTTCAAAATGGTTGGAATCTCGGCTGCTGTCGCATATTCTGACATGGATCGGCTGCGGCGGGACGAACAACGGACAGGGCGTTACAAGCAACGCGCGGTCTCGCGCGTTCGGCAATAATAAATAGTTTTTCCATTGATTCGCTAAGGAAGAACCTCTATACAATGTTACTAGTGGGCCGGAAGTTTGCACTTAACTTTTGTCGCCTATGGGTTACATACATACATACATGTATGTACATTGTTGTTGTGGTTGTTGCTGCTGTTGGATGCTGTCGCGCAATTTCCCACCATTTCGTTAAACAAAAGACAACAAAAATAATAACGACAGCTCTTTAATTATGGTTTTGGTATTTGTTGGCTTTTTGTTTTTGCATGCGCGCAATTGCAATCGCAATTGATTAAGCAGCAGCGCGGCATCGAACATGCAACATGCAACTCGAACCGGCTGTATGCGATACGCGCTAAGCGCAACCAACCAGATTTAGGCGTCGCCAGCGTGCGTGCGAGTGAGCGCAATATATAAAATCAAGACAAGTACTCATACAACGCACGCATACACACACGTACGAATGGCAGCGGCATAGCGACGATGATCGTGTATAACAAGTTAAGCGTATAACAGTTGCTCGAATGCAAACTGAGCTGCGGATTGCGGACTGCTGCTGTTGTTGTTGTTGCTGTTGTTGCTGTTTTGTAGTTGTTGTCTCATTGCTTTTGCGTCAATAGAACGACGACGAGCGACGAACGACGTTGATTCGTATTGGCTGCAACCACTAATACTCATTGCTCACACTCACACATACAAATGACAGACCAATTGCAGGTCTTAGAGAAGCAACAACAACAGCAAACTAGAAACACACTCTAGTCTGTGTGTGTGCATGTGTGTGTTTGTTTGTTAATTAAGATAAAAAAGCAAGTAGAGCGCGCAGGATGTGCTCGAACGTTGACGTCGACGTCGACGCCGGCGCCGGCTAGCTAAATGTGAATGAGTTTGAAATGAGCGCGTTTAAATTTACAACAAAAAAAAAAGCACAATAATTTCTAATTGGAAATTCCTTATTGCTGCTCTATTAAATTTCTTCTTCTCTTCTTCTAGTTTTTTTTTTTTGCGTGCGTGTCCATTAAAACATAAAGCTTTTAGCTGCTTAGCTTTATACTACATATAATTAATAATAATAATTATTTGTTTGTTTTTGTGTTCCTACCTTTTGCGATATGACTGAACCGCCACCGTTTGCTGCGGCGCCCAGATTCCCATTCTTCGGATCCTTGCTCAGATCTTCGGGTTCACGTTTGATGCTTAGCAATTGTTGTTGTTGTTGTTGTTGCACGGCTGCAGAGACAATTGAGCCAGCGCTCCCCACACCCGCTGTGGTTATGGTCACAATATCGCTGGGATGTGGCTGCTGTTGTTGTTGTTGTTGTTGCTGATGTTGTTGCTGTTGTTGCTGTTGCTGCTGATGTTGTTGCTGTTGTTGTTGTTGTTGTTGCTGATGTTGCTGATTTGAGATTGTTGTTGTGGACACAACGCCGGCTGTGGCGGCCGACGATGAGGGGTGTGAACCAAGCAGAAAGCCTTGAATTTCATTTTGCGATAGGCCAGAGACATCGATAGGTGTGGTCTGGCCATTCAGTTTGCCGGCGCTGCTCGCATTACTGCAACAACAACAAAGATAAGGAGAGAGAAGGAGAGAGAGAGAGCGAAAGAGATAGAGCGGTAAGGATAGAGAAAGAGATAGACAGAAAGTAAGTAAGGGGAAGAGAGTTGGGTGTGTGTGTGAAATAGAGAAAAGCATTTGCATGAATAACAAAATTCAAAAATGTTAAATAATAATAATAAAATAAATAATTTAAATTAAATAACCTAATTATTAATAACTATAAAATGTCACCTTAAGAAATGTAATAATTAAATCATTAAAATTTGACAAACTTAAACTTAATAAATTAATTATTTTTAATTATTTATTAGCTAGTGCCAATTGTCACCCACTTAAATCGCTTAATTAAAAACATAATTAATATCATAATTACTTTTTAATTACTTTCAATTGTCGCACTTATTTATAATTGTCATCAGTTGTCACCCACATAAAAAAATCCAAAATAACAACAAAAAAAATAAACAATTATGTAAAAATGGAATAATTGAAAAATTGTCGCAACTCTAACGGTGCACAATCTGCAATTTGCAATCTGCAATCAGCAAGCTGACAATCAAGAGCGCAAAATATGCAACAAATGCAATTTTCAATAGCTAATCCGTTGGCCGCGCCTAATTTGCCAAAGCCAACAACAGCAACTGTTGCAACAACAACAACAGCAACACCTGTAACTCTCTGCAGCTGAAACTGTAGCTGCTGCTGCTGCTGCTGCTGGACCTGTTACCAACTGGCCAATCGACTCAAACACACTCACACACACACACACACTCGTGCAAATAGGAGCAACGACAAACCAAACCAGATTCCAGCTGCAAGCAAAAACCAAGTTACCCCCGAAGTCCAAATCCAACAACAACAAGCAGGAGCATAAAATCTGCACAATAAAAAACAAATTGCGTTCAATGAAAATAATCAAAAGCGGTTCGTTGTTGTTGTTGCTGTTGTTGTTGTTGCTTTTGCTGTCGGGGTAAAAGGCCTAAAAATGATTTTCAAATCAATGACAAATACAAAAAAAAAACAGTTTATTTTTTGTTGGTTATTCCCCCCTCCTCACTTCAACGCTTTCAAGGTCAAGCGTTTCCCGTGTTGTTTTTTTTTGTTGTTGTTGTTGTTGTTTTTGGTTTAACCAAAATTGGTCAACAATTTGAGTCATTCTCAAGCCGAAGCTGTGGAATACTTTCAAGAATGTAAAAAAAAAAACAAAAAAATTGTATTTCTATATATAAAACAATAAAAAATCATAAAAGAACTTGTTACGATTGCCATTTATAAATGACGTCAATTGTTTTTCTTCGAGTTAAGCCATAAACATTGTTGATTAAGTAAATAAAAGTGTTTTATTTAATGGAAATTAACATTAAGACTTGAGTTTATGACTTTTTTGGATTGTTTCTTAATGCAAAAGCTTAAATTAGCCTAAAGCTCTGCAGTTTCATGACATGATATATGTTTAACTATGCATTATTCTAACTTAATTATTATTTTTAATAAATAAAATAATATAATTTGTTGAATAGAGTTTTTTAGGACAGTTTTTCAGCTTAAAAATTGCTAAGAAGAATTTTTCTTGGGAATTTTTTTAATCTAAAAAATAAAAAATGTCTTAATAAAAAATTAATATTGAAATAATTTTCACAGAAATTCACTTTTAAATTTCTATATAATAAATATTAAAATGAATTTGTTTTAAAGCAACAAATATTTTGAGTATAGTTGAATGATTACCTAGAATTTATTCATAAACAAAAAAAATCCAACGCATAAAAACTATTTAACGCATTATTTATTTATTTTTTTCGTTTTTATATGCATTTTTAATGTGATTCAAATATGCGCTATTCTAATTTATTAATTTTTAATGCCAAACAACACAAATTGTTGCATTGATTTAATTCAAACGTGTTTATTTTTTAGCTCCAAAAACTAATCTTTATTGTATATTTTTTGATAAAAATTCGTTTTTATATTTTGTATAAAATTAAAGTGACAAAAGGTTTTCGTTTTTGTAGTTAAGCGCTTCCGTTATGTACTTTTAAATTAGAAAAAAAAATCAGCAAAAATTTTATAACGTGAAAAAATAACGTTTAAAGATTATATGAAACAAGATCAGGATCAAGATCGAAAAAACAATTAAATCAAATGTATTAATTACAAAAACATAAATTCATTTACATATTCACAAACTTAAATGCTACCCTTTTTTTATTGAAAAAAAAACTGACCACAATAAAAAAAGAAGAAGAACAACAACAGCAACAGAAAACCAGAAAACTATGAAATGAGAACAAATGTCGCAATTTCTTTAACGAGCAGCTGCCGTTTTTGTTGTTTTTTGGCCAAAGCTAAGCCAGCGATTGCGCGACACATTTGTATCTATGTGCAACATTGGGCATTGGGCTGGCTTTTTGGGGTAACATTGCGTTGTCGTGCCCGATTTCACCCGAATTCCACGACATGTCCGTTAAATGTGAGGTTAAGGCCGCCAATCGGACAACGCCAAGAACATGGCGAACAACGTTTTTTTTTTGTTTTCGGAGCATTTTTCGCTATTAAACACATTTTTCGTAATACGATATGTTTATTTGTGCTTTGTGTTAGTTTATCGTACTATCATACTAAAAACACAATCCAACTCTTTTTGTTGTTGTTTTTTGTTTTTGTTTTAGGGTCAATTCGTGTACAGAGCACGTAAAACGTACTAACAAGCCACATTTATTAGATGAGCGCAAAGCAAACCAAAGGGGGGGTAGTGGGGTATAAAGAAAACGTTTAAAACTGTCCATTTAATTGTGTTTCTAAGCCAAGTGCCAAAAGTGCTATATGTATTATATGCCCGAACGACCTTTTCCATGCCCCCTTAGCGGTGCTCGAGCATTCACCGCTCCTCCCGTTACAGTTTCAACTTGATATAAAAATAATACACAAAAAAAAAACCAACGAAAACATGAAATTTAAGTGAACTTAAAGTGACCGCAAGTTGTATACCCTAACGAGGAAACAAATTTATGGGCAGTACCTAAGCTTAAGAAAGCTTTTAAAGCACATAATAATAAGTGAGCCTGAATAAAGTAAGGACAAAAATACATGCGGTAAACGTAAAGAACAAAAAGTGTATTTAGTAATAATTTTAATAACGAAGTTTTAAGTAAATATCAAAATAAGTTGCTAACTTGACAGTAAGAAACTATTAACCCTTAAGAGAAATACCACTGAGGTGAAGATTTATGCTCGGAAAATGTGTTTTACAATGAAAGCTCAAAGCTTAAAGCTTAAAGCTTTAGTTCCCAGGCAAAATTCCTTTTAGCGAAATATTTCTAATTAAACTTCTTAAAAAAAAGACATAAATTAAAACTTAATTGTATTGTGCTTCACATTGTAATGTGTCCAGATAAATGAGCTTTCTTTCTAAGCTTTAGCTTCCAAAAAAGTTACTCAAAAACCATTTTATCATCCGTTTCAAAACTAACATAATTAAGACAACTTAAACTTAGTTTAGTCCAGCTTTTTTTTTTAATTTCGGCATAGTTTAAGCACCCCGATTTAGTTAGGGCATCATTACAAACAATAAACACAACCAACGTCCACTGTCACACAGAGAACATTACTGTCAAAGCAACAACAACAACAACAACAACAACAACATAAAGACCGCAAAAGAATAATACATAAAAAAATAAAATAAAAAATATATAAACAACACAGAAGCAATTTCATAACTCGATTTTCGGAAGCGCCGACTTAAAATTTTGGACGTGCCGACGCAAATTTCCACGAATACCAAGAAGAAGAAGAAGAAGCACAAGCAGCTAAAGAAAAGCTCAGGAAGAGCGTGTCAGAGATAGATGTATAACCGAACCAATTTCGAAATGGGCATCCAAGCAGGAACAGGAACTACAACTTACCTCCACAGTAGCTGTTGATCTTGTTGCTGTTGTTGTTGCTGTTGTTGTTGTTGCTGTTGTTGTTGCTGTTGTTGTTGATCAACATCGACTTCATCGACTTCGACATCGACATCTGGACGGTAGTAGCTGTAGACGGCATAGCTGGCATTGGAGGCGTGTGCCTGCGGTGGTAGAGGGGGTGGCAGTGGCGGCGGTGGTGGCGGTGGTGTCGAATGCTGTTCACTTAGTTGTATCTCGGCGGCCACTGATTGCAAGAGCCCAGCGGCGGTCAGTGGCAGATGTTGCACCAAATGTGTTGCATCCTTAGACGGCTCATATGTGTAATGCGGTGGCGATTGACTACCATAATGATGATGATTAGGAAGATGATGATGATGATGATGCTGTAGCTCCTGATGATGGTGATGATGCGGCTGCTGTTGTTGGTGTTGTTGCTGTTGGTGTTGGTGTTGGTGTTGGTGGGGCGGGGGCGGCGTTTCTTGCTGCTGATCCAGGCTAAAGCGCCTGAAGAGGCGTCGACGGGGGGAGGTGGGGTTGGTGGTCAAAAGTTAAGGAAGAGTTCACAGCGGAGGAGAGCAGGATGAAGATGATGGCGTTCATGCGTTGCCCATTAGCGATTTCTATTTACACAAAACCAACTATGCGTAACGGTAACTAAGTGTGTCTGTGTGTCTGTGTGTGAGTTGATCTTGCGGCAGCTTTTAAGCTCTGTTTTTTTTTGTAGATAGCAAAAATTGATTTGTTTAGCATTATTAGCGCCATTAGATGAACGCTGTTAACAACAAAACAATGCAACAACAACAACAAAGCGAGAAGTCAAGTTTTTTTTTATTTTCTATTTCAGTTTGTTTTTTTTTTTGTTAACACTTCGCAGGAATCGCTGCAAGTGGTCCACTAATTATTTATTTCCCATGGCAGTGTGAAGCTTTATGCTTCTTTTTTTTTTTTTTAAGTGCATGGATTGTGATTTCACAAAAAGTGAGAATGTGTGTGTGTGTGTGATTAGGCAGCACTTCATTAGCAAAATCTGTGTAAACAGCAGGAGAGCAACAAGTAGCGCAATATAATTTTTGGCAAGGCGAATACAAAGCGAAACAATGGGCAACCCTTAACGTGGAGTGGCAACACTGTTGGATTGGCGCATGCAGCGCATTAACACCTGAAAGCTCACTTTTCGTGCCCAAGTAGGACGTACTCTGTGGTATCGAGCCTGGGAAGTGATGGCCCAGGGGCAAGATCTGAGCTAGCAGAGACCAAAACTAAATCAAGGCAAGGTGCGCTCAGTCTTTGGCGCACAAATGCAAATACAAAGTAAGAGGAAGAAGAAGAGGAAGGAGAAACCGGTAAGTGCAGCTGCTGCTGTTGCTGGACGAGTCGACGCATCCCGAGACCGTTAGATCATAATTGATATTTGTGGCATTAGAGCACAATGGTCGGGGCAGTTCGGACAGCGTCCGACCCTTTTTTTTCATCTACAACTTCGTCGTCGTCTTCTTCTTGCTCTTCTTCCTCTTAAGCGCAACAAAGCGCTAATTTGCATAATGCTTTCAGCTGAGCATTACGTAAACAGAAAAAAAGGATTCGATCGGGATGCGCACCTTTGCAAGGATTCATTCATTCACATGGGCCGTCTTAGCATTTTGATACGGTCGAATGAAGCTAGTATATTCTTCAGTCTGTCGGATTCTATGATCGGGTCGCATTTGTTGTTTTGTCATTGTTTCTCAACGTTGGACATCGCACCTCATTCTTCTTCTGTGTATCCGTGTCCGGCGCAAAGGACACACACGAAATTCACTTAAGAGCGGATAGCATCATCATCCAACCATTCACAACCATTCACAACCAACCCCTTCTGGGCAGTCTTGCTCATCATCATCATCAACTCATTTGCATAAATATCAATCGCAGACCAGCCGGCCGACCAAAGCAAAATCAACTTTGTTGTTGTTGTTTCAACCCCCTCTGCTTTGCATGTAGCTGGCGATTGCTATTAATAAATCGTACGAGACATTTCCCTGGCGTTCAACAAAGATCCTTTTTGGGTTCGCCTTTCCTAACACCCTCCATTAGCCAGACGACAAAAAAACCAAAAAAAGCCCTCAGGCGCTAGTATTTCCATCCTTGCGCATTTCTACAACAGACAGACGGACGGACGGACAAACAGATAGAATGGAATGCTCATGGCAATAACAAACGGGCGAGCCTAGGTCCATTAATTTGTCCACATTGCTAGCGCATCCTTTTTTTTTGTTGTTGTTGTGTTGCTTTTTGGTTGCCGGACCTCCGCTGAGTGTGTGAAAAACGTTTGCGCCTGCGCCAGTCTGATTGGTCCAACTGAGGCGCCCAGCTGTTCCGCTTGGAGAAATGAGATTTTTCGTTTTTCGTATCATTGTCTAAGCAGTCGCATTTACATGCTCATATTTTATGCAAATGGTTTTTTGTGTAAGCGAGAGAGATGCAGAGACTCCCCAAAAAAAAAAAAAATATGTATGCATAATCGAGCGAAGCTAAAGCCGCAAGCGTTGTTTGGGCGTGGGGGCCATAAATTTCTCATTCGTATCGCATTAATTACTACTATATTATCAACAGCTACAGCAACGACATAAAGGCCGAAATCAAGCGAAACAACAACAACAACAAAGAACGCATAGCGCAGCAGCCATATTGAAAAAAAAACATGCAGACAGTGAGTGCGAAGGGGAGAGAGCGCGCTCGACAGGCATGAAAAGCTTTAGCCTAAGAGCTTTTTACAACAACGGCATTGCACAGTTACACACAAACACACAGAGTAGATAACTGTTAAGTTGAGTGGGCGAAATCCTTTAGCACATGAACGCCATCATCAGCTGCTGCTGCTCACTAATACTACTACTGCTACTACCGTGACTCCGTTATCCAGTCCGTGTAGGAGATGGCATAACTGCTCGTTGCATCCTGCATCATATGTGCGATTTACAGTTATTGTTATAGGATCGATTGTAAGTGAGAGAGAGCGAGCGAGATCACAACGCGTGCGCGCGAGTAACTGTTATACGTTCTTCTTCTACTTCGAGTTCTTGTGCTTGCTGTTAATGCTCTCATTTCGCCAGTTGTTGAATGTAATTGAGACGACGATTGAAACACATTTTAAGTTCTTATCTGAACTTTGAGCGGGATTTAGTTTTTTATATTTTTTGTTTTTTAGTATTATTTTAAGTAACGTGCGACGCGACGAGAGCAACGTTGTTGAGTTAAGCTCGGACACTGATACGAATTTAGAGTATATTGAAAGAAGTCGGCAAAAGAATTAAAACAACAACAACAAAAATATATATGTATGTATATATATAAACTTGATGCTGTTGTCGACCTTGTGGCTTTTCGATATCAACTGAAAACCACTTTGAGCGTTCGATAAACTTGTAGCGCCAATTCACAATGTGTTGTACAATGTGGAGATGTTGAGATGTAGAGAAGTGGAGTATAGCAGCAGAGACAACAGCAACAACAACAACAACAACGACGACTGACGACAAACGACAGTCGAAAGCGTACGACGCTGAATTGTGTTAACATGTTTCTTTCTTGTCTCGCTCGACATCGTTGTTGTTGTTGTTGTTGCTGTTGTTGTTGCTGCTGCTGCTGCAGGTAGACTGCGCAGGTGAACAGGTTTGTTTTTGTATCAAAATGTCCAAACGCTGTTGCACCTTTAATATTAATAATAATAAAAATGAGACGATGAAAAACGAAAAAAAAAACAAAAAGCAATATGTGTATTAAAAAAAAACAACAACAACACTTAACTAACGACTAGAGCTGCATGGCGAAGCTTTGATGCTCTAACAATACGATTTGGAAGTGATCGCAAATAAAAGCCGTTAAACAGTAAGCTCAACTTCAAAGCTTAAAAGCTTTCCAAAGCTCATTTGCTTGAGTATGTTCACTCCACGATGTCCTAGAAAATCTCCATTTTAACATAAATTTTTTCAATAAAGCTCGAATCTTTAAGTCTTATCTAGTAAAATATTTGTCTTTGATTTTGACAAGAGCATGTAATAAATTGCTTATAACATAAAGCTTTTAAGCTCTTGCACGGCATTTCTTTACATGGTCAACAGGAGAGAAAGTGCACTATAAACCTACTAAAAAGCTCGATCAAATATGCTGAAACATCGCTTTTTTATGCAAAGCATTGAGCTTTAAAGGAATATTAACCATTCTACAATAAGTGCTCTTCTTTAAACAATTTGTCATGAGTTAAAAGAAAGTTTAAAATAAAAATGTTACAAAATGTGTGATATAACTGATATGCCTACAGGCAAATGCATATATCAGTTTTTAAATGCTCCATTTCCGATGCGTGTGTGTATGTGTGTGTGTGCGACACAACAATAAGCCCACTGAAATACTGTCAATCGGGGTAGTCTAAAGGCTAAATCAAAACCAAAAACCAAAAAACAAATACAATCAAATAACAAATACGCTTATGGGTTAAACCAAAATTAAAAAACAGTCACTGATTGCACTTTAATTATTTCTGGCAGTAGGCAACCCTAAAGGTGTCAACAAAATGCCGACCAACACTGTGCAGCGTCCACACACACACACAAACACACACACGAACACACTTTACGTTTTTTTTTTATATCGTGACTAAAATGTCATATTAAAATAAAATAAAAATAAAAATTGAATGAAAAATGGGGGGACAAAATAAATTACAAAAAAAATATAAAACAATAAAAAGATACACAGCAAAATGTTTTGCAGCTCGGAAATTTAATATGTTCACTAAAGTGAAAGTAAGTTTAAAAAAATGAGGTGTGTCTGCCGGCGGACAGCCTCACACATATGCATGTGTGTGTGTTGTGTTTGTGTATGTGTGACTGACCGCGAACGCCCCATAAGGAAGGCTATATCATGAAGGGCATCCTTATGCATATATGGAAATTTTAATAAAATGAACTTCATTTTAACACAACAATTTTTGTGTGGTTTCCGCATGAGAAATAAAATACACTGCGCTACAGAAAAAGAAAAAAAACAATGGACAAACTATAAAATAAGATTAAAGCAAATGTTAATGCAAACAAATTCATTTAAGATTGAAATTCCCAACAATTTAACTTTCCATAACTTGTCAATTATGCAAACTTTAAACATTTTATTAGCCTGCTCTTAACATAAAGCTTAAAAAACATTTATTCAATTGTTGAGTTTGCTTTTTAAGACGATATAGTTAAGTATTATGACCGTTTCCCACACATTGCACAATGCAATGCTTTTAATAACATAAAAAATTATATATATGTATGTATATACAAAAATGCCAAAGTCGTATAAAACTATTTTTATGACGTCTTAGCCATAAATAAAGCTATTTCAACGTATGTTTGTTTATAATCGTGCATTGCTTGCCACTCAACCAAATAATGTGGGTAATAAACAGTTGGGGCGCCTCGGGGCAGCTTAAACGATCAATCGCCAATCAGAGCTTTCGTCATCATCATCATCATCATCATCATCATCATCATGGTGATGCCTTGACATTTCGTCAAGCTTACGCAAAAAGCTCTGCAAATTGCTCAAGCTGCTTAGCAAGCCTCATTAAAACATGCAGCACAGTGTAAGTTAGCAAGTTTGTATGCTTGTAAGCGGCTTATTTATTAAAAAAAGGGTGCATGGTGGACATGTGGTGACAGGGCCTCTGGGAGAAAGGATTTGCTGTTAATGTTAAGTGCGACAAGAGGCAAATGAACAACAACAACAACAGCAACAGCAACAACAACTGCAGCAAAGGTCAAAGAGTTGACTGATGCACGCAGCTGGACAGTTGATACACATTCGAACACGGGGGCTTAATAACATTTTGAGTGGTAGTAGCTAAAGGGTATACTCGACAGATAGAAATCCTATAGTGGACTATGCAAAACTAACCGAAACTTTGTTCTCAACTATTAGATACCCTATAAAAAATGTCACCAAAGCATCTAGATTTTTGTTTTTGTACAAATATATCAAGGATAAAAGTTTCCAGATTATTACATTAAAGAATTTTCGTACTCTCATATAAATAATATCCTCTAAAATGGTATAAAATATCTTTATCAAGTTAAAATAATTATAAAACATCAAATAATCTTGAATTGATTCAAAAAATACTTGAATTAAGGTTTACTATTGCGATTTAATATATTTTATTTTTTTATTAAAGGTGTTTTATTTGATTCTTAGCTCTCAAAAATAAAGTAAGCGGTTCCACTGTAAAGGTCTGTAAGCTGGCATGCCACTGAAAATGTCTTCAGAAGTTCAGGGTATTGAAAATTAGGCAAAACGGCAATAAGCGTCCGCCAAAAGTGTCCTAACTAAAAGAAACTGAAGACACAAAGCCAAGACTAAAAGGCTGAAACAACAACTGTACAACATGCGAGGCAAGGCAATGTTGCAAAACGCCAACACGCAAGGCGTGATGCAGCTGAAGTTGCGACTCGGCAACAGGGAGCAGGCAATGTGGTCAATGTGGCGCGTTTGTTAGAATCCAGCAGGCAACAAGGCAACAGGGCAACATGCAGCATGCAGCATGCAGCATGAAGCAGGCTAAAGAACGGCAATACTACCATCAACGTCTTTTGGGCCAGTGTCTTCAACGCGTTGGTCAAACAGCATGCCAGAAATCCAAGCCAAAGCCGAAGCCAATGCCAAAGCCAAGAAGACGCGAAGACCACGCGGCCATATGCGGAAACGCAATTTTGTCGTTATTTATGGATGGTGTGGCGTGTGTTCATGCAACACATGCATGGCGTTGTTGCTGCTGCTGCTGCTGCAGCTGGATGTTGCCTCCGCTATAACAGGATGACCATCGACGTGGCATTAGATGGAGGCGAAGAAGCAAAAAACGATGAAAATGAAGAAGGAGACACAGAAGAAGCTGCATGCAGATTCAAATGACGATGACTTAGTTGGTGTTGCAAGCAAGCAGGCATGTAGGCACGCAGGCGAGGCAAGCATCCAGCACCTTGCTTCAAGACCGTAACGGTTCTCTATTAGATTAATTTATATTCAAATTTTTATTACTTGCGCATACCAAAAGCTCGACGAACATGATGATGATGATGATGATGATGATGATGGTGGCAACTGTTGCTGCTGCTCCAAAATGAATTGCTAGGCAAAAGAGCAACAGAGAGAGAGAGAGAGAGAGTACATGTGGCACATCCGCGTGGAGGCTGAGTCGGTTGCGGCTCTTGCTTCGTTTTGTTTGTTGTTGTATGTGTGTGTGTGTGTGTGTGTGTGTGTATTATTAGCCTTCTCGCCTACTTGCAGATTCGATGCACGCCAAAATGCCAGAGTTGTTGTTGCTGTTGTTGCAATAACGTATGGTCGAAACAGTTACAACGGAAGCTGTCATTCCCCCTTGAGAATGGGGTTTGAGTTTGAGTTTGAGTGTATTGCCACAGATTGCAGTTGGTCGCCAAATGTCTTGGCCATGGTCAGCAGACATATATACTATATACTGTATACTGTATACTATATAGTATAAAGGAGAAAAATGCGCTGGCGTTCGAACATTGTGCTGTTGTTGTTGTTGTTGTTGTTGCTCTTGTTAGTTGCTGTTGCTGTGTTGTTGCCTATCGCAATAATTAACAGTAAAACGGACAGCGGTTAATTCAAATGCATGAGAAATGCAAATGACCAAACATTTTGTGCTTAAAAGGACGATGCCAAAGAAACGGTAAGCATGGCCAATGAAGACATTGATGTCTGATCATGTTGCTGCCGCTGCTGCTGTTGCAGCCACAAATACAATTAGCCAAGATTTATGTTTGAAATGTAGACTGACATATGCCACAACATGATGAACAAGCCAAGAACTTCTTTTGTAATTAAATCATTCAAACATTAATAACTGCTTTTAGCGAATCAAATTCAAATGAAGTTAAAACGGCAATTCAAATAAATTTAAATTAATTAATAATATTGTAAAATAATGTTATAACATAATAAAAACAAGCATTTTAATAAGAATCTGGATACACCCTTGAACAAAATCGACATCAATAACAAATTTTCTAGGTCTATATTCAATTATTATGGAAAATTGTGTTTCAAGTCATTGGTAAGTAACTATTTTTGAAAATTATCCTATATTAGACAATAACTATCACATTCACAACTTTCCTAACTGTTTATAAAAAGATTTTATGTAAAATTTTTATTAAAATTTATAATTTTGATTGAAATATTCAAATCAAATATTATTAGATATTTTCAATGTTTTTTCTTCTAGATTTGAGTATATCTTCCACTAAGACTGTTATTTAATCTTTTAATAATATTATAATCATCATGAATGTTAAAATTCTTTCTCTCAAAATGTTCTACACTGAGTCAGATTGTTTTTAGGATTTTTAAAGCATTTTAAGATTTGTTAAGCAGTTTCTCTTAATTTGTGTTCAAAAGAGATTAAACTGAAACGTTTTAATAACAATTTTAATCTAGAAAAAAGCGATTAGTATATTCATACTATAATCAAACCCTAATAAAACAGTCCCGTAACACAAAATTTCCTAAGATTCTTGTTTGAATTTTACAGGATAGTAAACTACCTATACTTTTAACGAGAACTCGGGACAAATTTTTTAACAAGTTATGAGGCCCCAAACCTTTTGAAAATGGGGAAAAACACAGAAGAATGAATCATAGGCATATTATCGATAACTTTGTTATCGAAAGCTCGTTGTTGATAAAAACTTTTTATATACAGTACGACCTCGCTCAACGCAACCCTCGTTAAACGCAACTCCTCGATAATCGCAACAAAAAAATTCTTAACTTGAAAAAAATTTACCTCATTTTACGCAACTTTCTAAGGAAATCATACAAAGTACAGACCACAATTTCTAATTTTATCAAAAGTTTAATAAATTAAAATGAAATCCTTGCAGATAAACTCGATTTACTTTGATTTAAATGATAAGAAAATGCATCTACTTTTGGAAATAGGTCTCGTAGCCAACAAAAGATTATCCTTCGGTTTTCGCAACTACCTCAATTTTTGCAACAGGCCAAATTCTAATAGGTTGCGTTAAGCGAGGTCGTACTGTACTTATAAGAATAAAGTCTGACAATTATTTGGCGTGCTGGGTTTATTAATTATTCTAAATTTAAGCCCTAAATGCATTTCCTTAAAACTAATATAAATACTTAAATATCTAACATAATTTATATTTAAAATCAGTTTGCATTAGATTTATTAATGTAACGTAATAATTGATTACTCACCCCTGTAAGTGCTCCTCAACATCGGCAACTATGTAGACGGGTTGTCCTGTGGCACTGGTGGTTGTGGCATATGGCAGACCCGCTTGAACCACAACCTGTCCGTCGGAGACGAGGCTACCGATATCGCCGCCGGAATAGATCTCGAGACCTTTCTGATCACTGGTGGAATAGATGACAGTTTTACTGCCATCGTTGTAGATTAGATCGATGTGCTTGTCGGTTTGGTAGAGTTCGGGATCGAGTTTCTGCGGCACGCCAGCTAAATGTGGCAACTGTTTGACATTCACATTGACACCGTTCGGATCGGTTGTGGTATAGATAATGGAGCCACCGCCGCCGCCAACTGCCGCATGCTTCTTATGATCCTCATAGATCTCTGCCTCGGTTTTGATCACATTATCGTTGCCATAGTGCAGCACCGAGGCGTCCAATGGCAGCGGCGATGTCTGATAGACGCCCTGATGTTCGTTGTTCATTTTCTGGGCCTGATTGTACATGGCTGTGGCCACAGCATTGTCATTGGGCATCAGCTTGGACGGATCGCTAACGATGCGGGTGAGTATGTGCTCGCCCGCCTCATTTCTGGACAGGATGTGATGCTCCCCATTGATTATTTCCCGCGATATGATTTGCTGTTGTTCACCATTTGGACCAACGACGCGTATTATTTGATTCTCATCGAACTCAATCTTTGCCAGCGGCTGATGTTCCTGTGCCTGTTGTTGCTGCTGTTGCTGCTGCTGTTGCTGCTGCTGTTGTTGCTGCTGTTGTTGCTGCTGCTGCTGTTGTTGCTGCTGTTGTTGCTGTTGCTGCTGATGTTGTGAACTCATTTGGGCAGCAATGCGAGCATCTATCACTTGACCGCCACTGCCATCGTCATGACCGTTGTTCGAACCATTGCCATCGGGTGGCATTACGACTTTGGGCGTCTCATAGATAAAGACCGCTTCCTTGTCGTACAGCTTGGAGGAATCGGTGTGCAGGTCCAGGACATTCACATTGGTCATTGTGGCCAACTCGGGCTGCGGACTGTCCGGCGAGCGATGCATTGTGGTCAAGAGTGGTATACCGTTTTGGCCCAATGGGGAGCCGTTGTTGCTGCTGGCAACAATGTTGGCGCCCTGCTGTATGGGGGACAGTGAAGCGTCGCTTAGATGACCGCCAACGACGCCACCCACACTCACGCCTCCCACACCCAGTCGATGTGTGTGTGTGTGCAGCGAGTGTGTGTGTGTGTTGTGTGAGTGTTGCTGTTGCTGCTGTTGTTGTTGCTGCTGATGGTGGGCGTGGCCGTGATGATGGGCGGACAGCGATATATCGTTGGACGTTATGACGCTCGTTGTCGCCGTGGATGTGGACATTATATCCAATATCCTGCTATGGCTATATATATATATATCGATATATATATCTCAATTAACTAGAGAGCTTTTTTGTGAGCGAGCTTTGAACTTGAATTGCAGCTGGCATTCGAATCGTTTCTTGTTCTTGTTCTTCTTGTTGTTGTTGTTGGTGGCAAGCTTCTTTTTGATTTGTTTTTGAGTTTTGTGTTACGAGTATATAAAAATTATTTAATATCACTATCACGTTTTTTCTTTTTTGAATGAAGGCACTTCTTGTTGTTGTTGTAGTTTGTGGTTGTTTGTGGTTGTAGTTTGTTGTTGTTGTTGTTGTTTATCGATGTTTCAATATTGCATTTTATGGCACTAAGGAACTAATGGGCAAATAAAACAGCTAGCTCCTTTTACGTTTTTAATTAGCTGAAATGATAAAAAAAGAGAAAGAACATTTTAATTATGATAATAGTAAAAAGTTTTGTTTAGTTTAAGTATTGCCTTTTAGTTGAAAACTAATTATTTGGTTTTGTAATAAAAGTTTTTAATCGACGCTTTTGACGAGTTACCAAAAATCTCCATGAAAGTTAGATAAATTAAGCTTTTTAATAGCCAGAAAACTTTAAGAATTTTTACAATGTTATAAGGAAATAAATTAATATAGTTAAACTCACTAATTTTCTTACTTAATATACTTCCCAAGCATAGATAAAAACTTTAAAAATATCTATAGTATTTTTTTAAAAAAAAAAACTTTTTCTCAAATCATTTCTAAGATCAAAATGAAATGCTTCAAAATTCTATAAATATTTTTCTTTTAAACCTTTTTTGAAATCATTTTTATAAAAGTTATTTCAACAATAATAAGAGTAATGCTGAAATTTAAGTTCAGTTCACTTTGAAACAGTTAAAGCTTCACATAAAAGCTTCTTTCTCTAGGAGAGCGAACCAATGCAGTTTGAGAAGCATGTTTAAAAAGCTTCAAGAATAAAACCAATCTTTAATCTGAGTGAATCACCGAATAATCCTATTTTCAAGTATGGGAAAGGTTCTCTAAACATTTTTCTAAAATAAAAAGTTGATAAGAGTCGCAGTTTTCAAGCTAGGAAATGTACTATTTCTACTACTATTTCAAATTCTACATGAATTTCGATAAAACCCTTTAAACTTCTTGAAGGATCTTTTTTATCCACCTCAAAACTGGCAACGCGAGAGCTTTGAAAGCGTTTGAAAGGCTTATTCAATTTTTTTCCTAAACTCTAAAATAGCTTATTATGAACAATTTGAAAAAAAATCTTTATAAATTACGCTTTGAAAATATTTTTATTATTTTTAACGGATGAAGTAAATTGTTTAAAGTTTTAATTAAACAATAAATAACAGCTTTTGTTTGAGTAAGCAGCAGTATTTTTTTTTTTAACGCTTTAAACAGTTGGGTCGTGCCTCCAAAACGTTAACGGAACGTGGAACAAACGGGTTCAAACGTCAATGAGATATTGTTGGTGTTGTTTTTGTTGTTGTTGTTGAGTTGAACGATTTGCAAAGCGCACAAAAACAACAAAGAAATAGTAATAACCAATACACAAAAAAAGTGGCAAACAAACATGCAAACAAACATAAACAAACACACACACACACAAACAAACAAAGATAGAAACCAAAACGGCATAAGTAGTATAGTAAGTAGTAGTATATGGGGAGGGGGTGAAAGAGGGGAATAGTAGTGGGTCGGGGAGAGGGTAGCCGACTGGCTGAGTGTGTAAAGCGAGTCAAACAAAAGCTGCATACACGTGCCCGTCGAACTAGTTTGACTCCTTCGCAAATGTCAAACGTGTAAC
Organism: Scaptomyza polygonia; assembly: GCA_035044585.1. Lineage (NCBI taxonomy): Eukaryota > Metazoa > Arthropoda > Insecta > Diptera > Drosophilidae > Scaptomyza > Scaptomyza polygonia. The sequence continues at coordinate 544,207 of JAWNNU010000936.1, read as the reverse complement.
TGCATAACTCATCACAGCTCAGCACAGCACATCAACAACAACAACAACAACAACAGGTGGAAAGAAGAAGAATAAGCAGCAGAAGAAGCAGCAGCAGCGACGTTAACTGCGACAGCGCTGCCTTATTAGTGTGTTTATTTTGTTTTTGGTATGTTTTTTGTTTTGTATTATGTTTTGCCTTACAGCAAATTGGAAATTGAACAACAACAACAACAACAACAAGCCCTAAGAACCAGAAATCCATCATCAGCTGTGTTAATGAAAAATAGTCCAGTTTTCAGTTTTCATTTTCGGTTTCAATTCCAGAATCTTTCGCTCTATCTCGCTCGCACAAGCAAACAATAAAAACAAAAAAAAAAAACAAAAACAAAGACAAACATGTTTCCGAGTTGATTTTGATAAACGCGAACTATACCGGAGCGAAACAAACAAAACAACAACTGGTGTGTTGCTGTTGTTGTTGTTTTTTAGAACAGGTACCGGTAGTCCGGATACCAGGCCCAAACAACAACAACAGCCACAATAACCACAACGAACAAGTCATGCGCCAATCCTTGACCTAATCCAGAAGTTGCTGAAGCTTTGCTGACTTTCTGGTTCGACTGGCCAAAGCAGCAACAACCTGCCCCCGACCAGGTTCACAATTCAGGTGGCACGTCCAGTTATTGTTTGATAAAAGACACCAAAAAAAAAAACAACAACAAAACAACAACAACAGCTGCTGCTGCAAAGTTCATGTGGCCTGAGAGTCGTCGTCGTCGTCGTGTGGGGATGTGGATAAACTTGTTTTTTGTGTGTGTCTCACAGTCAGCAGTCAGTTCAACCGGCTCGAGAGTTCAGACTCGGAGACTCTCCAAGTCTGAGATCGTGTCGGCTGCCGCTGCCGCTGTTGCTGCTGTTGCTCCTCCTCCACCTTCGTCTGCTTCTCCTGCTGGTTCCCCGTTAGTAGGTGAGGTCAGTGTCATGTGGCGTGCTTATAGACTAGTTTTTTTTTTTTTGGCACAGACAATGCAACCCCCTTCCGAACGAACAGCCCCCGTTCCGCTGGCACAGAAACCGGTCAATATTGATGTGCAGCACGTGGTCCCAAATGGCTTAGAGAGCAAGAGCGAGAGCGACAGCGAGGGAGTGACGAAAAGGGAAGGATATACGATTCTTAAGGCGATTAGTTTGACGCCTGCGGGTGCCACAAAATTGCGTAGAAAGTTGACGAAAAAAAAACACAATTAGGAAACAAAGTAAAGTAACCGACTACACTGTGCGAAATTCTATTGACGACAATATCAACTAACAATATGATGGATTTCCCAATTTTAAAGTTCTCAGCACGGGAGAATTTACGAGGAAATTATTCGAATCAATTTTTTGTATATTTCGGTTGGCTTTAGCAATTGGGGTCAATTTGAAATTACTTCTCCTACTTCTATCTCTCTCTACCTCTCTCTCTCTCTTTTCTCTTGCAACTTTGTTCTTAATGTTTGCCCCTCGGGCCATAAATAAATGAAAAGAGAGATTTAACAGCTTTTTTGGTTTATTGTACTTTCAAATCTCCTTTGGGAGCAGTTACAATAAAGAAGTTAAGCTTAATTTGCTTTTGATGTAGATTTTATGATAAATCATTGACTTTTACAGATAAGCAACAATTGGGGCCTTAAACAAAGGAACAATTTGTTCAAAAAAAGTTTGTTCACGGGTAAAAAGCGAAGAAAGAAGTTTTATATACATTTAAGTTAGAACCAAAATCCAAAACCAAAGAAATTAATGTAAATTTTAAATTCGGAACTATTTTAAATAGTTTCCAATAAAGAGAAAACCTTTGTTAAAAAGCTTTTACTTTTAAAAATTGCTTTAGTTTTGATGATCCATTAAAGTCGCCAAAAATTCGACTTTAAAGAATGTTTAAATTATATTTTTAAAAATAATTACATTTAAAACCAAAAATTATGGTTCACATATAACGTAGAACAATATTTACCATCAAGGTTTTGCTTTTCTAAAACGTTTTAACTTGAAAATATGAGTTTTGAAAATTTTGATACATTTTTATATAGATGCTGATTAAGTTAACTTCTGTAATATTTCTTTAGCAAATCGGTTTAGATAAGATTGCCTAAGGCATTTATATTATTGTTAGAAAGTAACAAAATATATTTGAACTTTTCTTGAAATAAAATAAGCTAGAAACTTGATCTCAAATGCAATAAACTATCCATTTCATCTCCATAATAATAAATTGTAAGCAAATTAAATTAATGTTGCATTGTCTTTTTTATTTGTTTAAGAATCTTTAAACTATCGCCTCAAGCGCTATCAGTGGCTAGAAACGTATATGTTTTGGTTTTACCCCCTCTTACCAACTGAGAGGTCGAAAGAATCGTCGAAGAACAATTTCCAATAACCATTTGAAATCCCATCAAGATTTGACATAATTTAAACCCCAACCATTTGATATTATACACACACACACACACACACACACACGCGCGGGCGCGCGTACACACACCTATAAACAGAATGGGACAGCGTTACCAAAGACCAAAAGAAATGTATGAACCTAACCCTAAGCCATCGGTCAAAGCCGGGCATCAATAACTACACAGCCCAAACAGTCAAAAGCAAAGACGCAGCGAGCCGAGAGCTCAGATGAAGAGACCAAGACGAAGACGAAGAAGAAGAAGAAGGCGATGAAGGTAAGAAGAAAACGCAAAAGCAAAAAAAAATCAAAGAAGAATAACAATAAACGTTAACACGAACACGAAAATAAAATAACTCTCTCACGAAGTTAAGCCCCCCACCGCCTCCCGCTTGCTTCAAGCACCAACCGCATCTACCCCACCTATCTTTGGCGCGCTGGCTTTTGTGTGTGGGTTAAGTGTGTCCCGAGTCTTTGTAGCCGAGTGTATCTATCTGTGTGTGTGTTTGTTTGTTTGTGAGTTGGCTGACGTGAACATGTGAGAGTTTGCTAGTGTGTGTGTGTGTGTGTGCTGCGTAGTGGCTAACATACATACATATAAGACAGCGATCGCAGTCGACTGCGACGTTGTTCATTTTACTGTACCATAATCGCAGCCCCAAATTGATCGCCATCATCAATGTGCGGAGCACTAACAAAAACCATAAAGAATATAATACATAATACAAAACAACAAAAAACGAATAATGAAAAATGAACAACAAAAAAAAAAAGAAATAAGACAGCGGCCGCAGCCGCAGCAGCCGCGCTAAAGCCAAAGTCAACGAAGTCGCTGTCGATGTCGATGTCCAAAAACGATACAAGAAGCCACGAGAAAACGTAATCAAAAAAAAAACACAAGAGCAACAACAACCACAATGGCAACAACAACAACAACATCATCAGCAGCAGCAGCAGCAACATCGATTTTCGAACATGTCGACAGCGACGTTGCGCAGCAGCCGCGTCGTCGCATACACAGACAACACCTTTTGATCCCTTTTCGCTCCCGCTAAGCGCTCGGACTCTTAACCGAACCGAACTGAACTGAACTGAACGAACGAAACACGCGCTCACTCGCTCGCTCTCTGTCTCTCACACTCTCACGGCAACGGCAGCAGCAGCACTATTGCCTATTAACCAACGCGGCTGCGGCTGCGACATCGTCAACGTCTGCGTGCGCACCTTACTTACAGGGTGCTTTATATTTTGGCTTTTATTGATGTTGGCTGTCGTTGCCGCTGTCGCTGCTGGCCGTAACAGGCTGTTGCGTTTTTGTTTTAAGCCTGGGCTTAGAGTGGTGTGTGCGCAGTGTTGCATTTTTATGCATTTATAATTACTTCTGTGTAGTTTGGTATTTTGTATGTATGTACTTACATATATGTATGTATGTGTATGTATGTATTTATGTACATATCTATGTGTGTAGTATATTTATGCAGCTGTATTTCGTTGTTTGATTGCCTGGGCCAGGTAAAGTCGTATTAATATTGTATGGTGAAATTTTTTGGCACTACAATTCGTAAGGATCGATCGCTATGGCACACAATCACTGTGGAAGGCTGGAAGGCATGTCCGAATATTCGAAATGAAGAAACAACCGTAAATGTTAACGAACGTTGTTGTTGTTGCTGACTCTTTGACTGTTGTTGCTGTTGCTGTCGCTGGTGGGTGCACCTTTCGCCACTTTTGTTGCTGCTGGCTGCTGTTGCTTGTTTGTGGTATGCGTTTTGGCCTAAAGCCTCGCTGCGGGCTGTGTGCTTTTCTTTAAGTTTGAGCTTCTAATGTGCGACGACTCCTTGGCTGTGTTGGTTGCTATTGTTGTTGTTGTTGTTGTTATCGTAGTTGTTGTTGCTGGCAAGCGTTTGTGCATTTTGGATATTTAAGCACACACACTCACACACGCACATACACTGACAAAAAACACAGTTGCAATCAAAAAATCGCACTCACAGCATTAACATTTGATTTGCGTATTTTGCATAAAACTTTTTTTTTAATTGCCACGACGAACACGAAACACGGCTGTTGCTATTGTTGCTATTGCTGCTGTTGCTGCTGCTAAGCATGCGGGGGCGGAGGCGGGGGCGGCAACGGTGGCGCGCAGCATTTGTTTCTCTTTGTTGTTGTTGTTGTTGCTGTTCGGATTGCTGTTGCTTTTGATTGTGCTTTTGTACTTTAGTTAACAGTTTATACATTTTTCATTGTGAGCGCGCCTTTTGATTAGTGCTGTTGTTGTTGTTGTTATTGTTGTTTTTCATATAGTAGAAGTTAAATTTTTAATTTTTTTTATGTGTGTGTAATTTTGCCTTTTGTTGTTGTTCTTTTTGCCTTTTCGCTTTGTTATTAATCACTAGTTTTTTTTTTTTTATTGTGAATTTAATTTCTGTTGCTGTTGTTGCTCAGCTTTGATGGCGTCTCGTTTTGGCTCACACACACACACGCACACACACACACAAACGACAGACACGAACGAGCCACTCGCACACACACACACACATTCGCTTCCAGAGCGACTCCACACTCACACACACACACACACAAGCACACACGCGAAACGAACGCGAACGAATTCTGTTTTTTTTTTTCTTCTTTTCTTCTTCTTTATGTGTATTTATTATTTTTTACATTTGTGTATTTTCTTCTTCACTTAAGTAATTATAAATTTTAGCGGGGAATTTACAGGCGTCGTCGTCTTGTTGTTTATTGTTGTTGTTGTTGTTGCTGAATTTGGTTAATAATAAATTTGCGTTTTTATAGAGCCAAAGCAAAAAAGTGTAACTCGCCTGCACGAAAGGTACGAAAAACTTGTCGCGGATGAACGTTGAGCTCGGCTATAATGCCCAAAGAGTCAATTGGAGATTGTTCAACTGTTGAATGTGTTGTTGCTGCTGCTGCCGCTGCTGCCGTTCAGTCGACGTTTGCTGCTGCGCAGTCGCTGCTAACGCTGCTCGCCTTTTGCCTGTGTATTCGTATGCAAGGTGCTATCGTTGTGTGTGTGCGCTAAGCGTGTCTGTGCAGGCCAGCACAGGTGAGTGTCTGCGTGAGAGCGCTCGAATATTATTGCTTTTTATGGTTTCATCTCTTTCGTTACTGATATTGAGCGAACGCGTCGCCGTCGACAGCGACAGCGGCTGCGCAGCAAGCACAACTCAACAAAAATTCATCGAATCGATGATGTTGTCTCTATACTGGCAACACACACGCACGCACACACACACAGCCAGAGACAGGCATACAGGTAGAAGCCGCTCACTTGTATCCCTGCGCCTTATGCCTGTGCCTGTGCCTGTGCCTGTCGCTGCTTGCCTGTGTGTGCGTGCACCTGCATAGCGCGTTGTCCAGGTGCGCATTCAATATTTTTGTGCCATAACAAATGACTTAGGCAACAAACTCAGTTTCGAAGTTGGTTTGCAACTTGACTAGGCGAACACATACAAGCAAAGCATGCATTTCGCATGCCTTAGCATAGCACATTAAATGCACTATTATGTAGATTAAATGCGAATTGCATCTGCGTGCTGAACCGGCCCTGGCGTATTTGCGCTTTTGTAGCTTTTAAGCTGTTCATTTTGTGGCGTGCATTCATTTTCGAACTTTCAAACATTCGAACACGCCGTCGTTGTCGCTGTCGCTATCTGTGTGTTTGTGTTTTTTTTTTTGTGTTTCGCTTGTTGCTGCGGCTGCTGCTGCTGCTGGCTTACAGCGCGCATTGTGAAAGTGGTAGTGCAGTTGGTATCGACCAGGTAAAACCAAAAGGTAGAGAGCTGCTCGCACGCATACCAAGAGAGTGGTACACAGACAAACACACATATATACACAGGCATAAGTAAAATAGTTATGCATGTAGCACAAATGAATGCCATGTAGCCGTCGGCACAGACTCCGACGCCGCCTTACGATAACAACAACAACAACAACAACAGCAACAACAATGACAGCGGCAGCAACATCAACGCTTTGTCGTGTGGACGTTACCCGACTGTGTTTGCTCAGTGTGCTTTTTGCCGTGTTTTCTGCCAGGCCATTTACAGGGTGTCCCATTTAAAAATATCAGTGCACGCACATGCCAACGATACTATTTATATTTTATATTATTTGTACAAAGCCAATACGAATTTTTCTTTTAGTTCATTGAATGTTTAGCTTGCTTTTGAACTTTATACTATAAAACGTAAAATTTTATACTTTTTATACCCTGAACCCATAAAATGGGTAAATCAGGGTATAATGGTTTTGTGCAAAAGTATGTAACAGGCAGAAGGAAGCATCTCCGACCCCATAAAGTATATATATTCTTGATCAGTATCAATAGCCAAGTCGATATGGCCATGTCCGTCTGTCCGTCCGTCTGTCCGTCTGTCTGTCTGTCCGTCTGTCCGTCTGTATGAACGCGTAGATCTCAGAGACTACAAGAGCTAGAGACTTCAGATTTTGAATATAAGTTCTCGTATACCATGAGCAGAACAAGTTTGCTTCAAATTATCGATAACTACTCTGGTTTTCGATATACACATGGAATCGATAACAAAAAATATCGAATTTGAAAAATGTAAAAATGGGGGTTGTTGTAAAAGGTAACGGTAGAAAATTTCTCAAAATTTCGTCCAAATACATTAAGAAACACCAGATATATCGTAAAGTTACGTCAGTTACGAGTTTTGTTTAAAGTGATAATTATTTGAAGCATACTTTTAGGACGCAAGGACAGCAACTGGGTTCAGGGTATATTCTGGTCGGGCCATCCCGACTAGAGCCTTCTTACTTGTTTTAAAATGTTTTTAAAATAAAAAAATACAAGAATATTATCATTGTCTCGTTTTAAAACACACTTTTCTCAAAGATCTGGCAATGCTTACAATCAACGAACCCAAACCGTGAAAGTAACCAATGAACGTTACAAACTACATATAAAAAATTGTTAACAGTAAAATTTTTTTTACATTTGTAACGTATTTCAACTTTAAGAGTTTAATTTTAATATTAAATATCACGTTGTTATAACATTTTTATACATTTAAAAAAAAATTAGGTTAAGAGTGATTTTTATATAAACAATTACCGTTACGTTACCAATATGGAACCCTAAACCGATACAATGAAAAAAAGTTTTTGATAATTTCGAAAACTTTCAAATATCTAGAAGTTTGTCATATAAAAGGGCATTTAATTTTTGGCTTACCTGTTTTTTTTTTCTTTTTGGTATGCCTTGATTAAAATTGATTCTTTTCGTAAAATAGAATTTTTCAATAAATTTTCAGTTTTAATTTCATGTTGTTTATTGTTGCAATATATTAAACTTTATTTAAAACTAAATGTATGCTTATTTTAAACGTGTTTTTTGGTTTTTGTTGTATTCATTTTGAAATTGTTGTATGTTTTTTTTTTTTGTTGTTAAATTTGTTATAATAAATTTAATTTTGTTTGTGTTTTAACTGGTCGAAACTTTTCTCTAATACTTATGCTTTTCTTGTGATTACATTTACATTTATGTATTACATAAACAATTACATATATATTTATGTATTTATAGTTTATATATGTATGTATTTATGTCTGTATGTATTTGTTTGAAAACATAAATTAGTATGTGTATGTATAACAGAAATGATTTTTTATAAAATTTACCTAAATATTTTGTGATTTCATCTTTGTTCGTGGAAAAATTCTTTTGCAAAGTAAAAAAAAAAATTATAGTTTGTAAATTCAAAAACAAAAATTGTTCTCCACATTGTTTTTAACGTATCCTAAAATTAAGTTAACAAACCATGGAAAAATTACACTTCTTTAATAAATCGAGAACGCTGTACTATCGAGATTGTTATCGATATTCGTATTCTAATTCAAAAAGTTTGTTCGAATTTTCAATTCCAAGTAGCAGCCTGAGTGACATAAATTCAATATAAACATTTTGACTCTGTTTCTAGGGGTTTTAGGGTTAAGGATTACGGATGGAACTGAAGCATATTGTGGGGAAATTTGTTTAGCGGTTTGATCAAGTTGGAAGACGCTTAAACTCTAGCAATGTTTTTACTACTTTGAAAACTTAACCAAAACCGCATCCTATTGTATATATGTGTGTGCGTGTGTGTGTGTTTGAGTAAGCGTGTGTGTGTCTTAAGTCGAAATGGATTTAAAACTAGACGCACCAACTAACTAATAGTAGCTATTTAAAAAACATTCTCTGTTTCAAACTGAGGTAATCAAACTTTAAATACGAAACTTTTTGTAGCTGTTGTTGTTGTTTTTGTGCTTGAAATTGTTGTGCCTCAAAACTACATCAATATAATCCAATTTGCATCGGTTAAAACTCATGTTAACTTTTTGTCTATACTGTATATCGACAAAAATTTTTAAAAATTTAAATGTTAATGTTTAACTGTAATTGTTTTTGCTATTTTTATGGATTTAAGCCCACGCAGAGTTGATTTGGGCAATGTAGTTACACTTTGTGGTTATGTGGTTAAAGTTTACAGATTTGTTAAGTTAAAAAATGAGTGTTTTTTATTTATTGTTTAGGCTATAAATAATTTGAAGAAAGCTCATGTGATATTTCATTTCGGACTACTGTATACTTATGTATATATGTTTTAAAGTTACCATAGGAACAATTGCGGTTTGAATTTCATCAAATTAGTTTAAGTAAACAGCTCTGCAAGGGTATTCAATCGTCGGCATGCCGAAGCTCATTTGGTTTTTATTGTTAATACTGGCTGTTGAATGCTGAAAACTAACGCACCTCAGCGTGTGAACAGTTTTAGGGGGCAATGTTGAGGACAAGGGTTTTCTACTTGATAGTATCATCTTGATAAGCCCAGCCTGCAGTTACCAGATTGAGTGTGTGTGAGAGTGTTTCTGTGTATTTCTGTGTGAGTGTGTGCGGATAGTAAACGCAACTGCTTTGTATTTGATATATATATATACATATATATATATATACTTGTATATATATATGTACATATATACATATTATATAACTCTTGCAAAGTTGGCAGTGATGTTGCGAAACATTTAGTTTTGTTCTCATCGATTTGAAATCAATGCGTTATCCAAATAAAAAATACTTAGCAATTCGTATGCTTTTTATCCGATTATAATAACTGTTTTTTTTCTGTGACATTAAATGTTAATGATGTTTTTAAAAACAAGTGTACTCTAATCTATATAAGTTTTGTTTGTTTTTGTATAAACATTCGACACAAATTGTGTTGGTTTCGAGTTTTGAATTTCCTAGTTTAATCATTATATACGTTTTTCATTCTTCACAAATCGCGCAACTAAATTTGCAATATAATATTTTTAAAATTTTTTTATTAATATTTTTTTACTTGTATTTTATATTTACAGAATGCTTCGATGTCGCTATCCATGTATATATATATATATGTATATATATATGTATTGTATTGTATTTTTTTGTTTTTTTTTTTTGTATGATCTAAAACGTTTTCAAAACTAATTAAATTACATACAAGTATATATAAATGTAAGTAATACGTTTAAAAATGTTGCATTTGTTTTTTGCTTATTTTTGTTTTTTTGTTTTTGTGGAAAAAGTATTTGCGTTTAAAGTTGTTGCTTCACGTCAATTTGATTAATACGTCTTAGTTTAACAATTATTAGTATTTGCTAATTGTTTCGCTCTCTTTCTCTCGCTTTCTTTAACTCTCTCTCTCTCTCTCTCTCGCGCACACTATCTTTTGGGGGGGTAGACTAGTTCTGGGAGGGGCCATTGTATATTTTTCAATATTTAAACTTAAAGTTTGATTAAAGATCAAAGGTTTCTCAACTCCCTGATAAAATGCCTTCTGTTTGTGTTTGTGTTCGGCGCTGAGGTCCTTTTTTTCTTCACAGTTAACAACTTATTTAATAAATTGCCTAGTTTGGTTTGTGTGTTTTTTTTAGTTTTTGGTTTGTTAACGACTAGAGAACATTTGTAAACAAGGAATCGGTTGCACATAATAATAATGCATCATATCGTCTAAGTTGGTTGGTCGAATCCTTGAGCGTATCCTTTAGCCATTGCCATCTTTCTCTGCTGCTGGCATTTTATCATTATATATTTATTCTCTTTGGTACTGCACACGCCCAAATGGATTTTTTTCATCTATTTTGGTTTTTCGTATGACATATTGCTTTGTTTCAAATCCAGCAGCCGGAACGATCGAGGCGGCAATAGCTGCCATTGAATGCGCTTAAGGATAACAGCAACAAGAGCAAAATTAAAGTCAAATTGCGGGTGATGAACAACAACCAAATCAACATATAGCACAAATATGTAAACATATGTGTATGTATGTTTTTTTTAAATATATGTATGTAGTAATAACATCTAAGTGGGACTATCCGCATTGGAGCCGGCATTCGAATTGTCTTGCATTTGAGCGAGTGTCTTGAACTTTTGCGAGTTTAGGAATCTGTTGATTATAGTTATCTCATAAAATAAAACATAGTGAATGGTTAATGGATGTATGTATTTTACCTGGGATATGAGTCTCTGTGCATCAGCGTATAGATTTGTATTTGAGCTTCATCGAATGTGTGGGTCGTTGGCTCGATCATATTGCGATTAACAACTTCACGAACCCGCGAATCTAGCGATACTTCTCGCGGCGATAGTATCGATATATAATCCTCGTATATCAGGCGCGCCTTCTCCTCGACAACCTCCGCGCTGTTTTCCTTTTTCAAATCCTCGCAGGCTAACCAAAACAAAATGTTCTCCTCACTGAACTCGCTGCGCAGAAAGTCACGAAAAACTTTCCGACCATCTGCAAAAACAATACATTTTTCATTATTTATAACTAAATTTTGAAAATTTTTCTCATAACTTACTTGAATTCTTCATTAGTTTGTCAAAGCTTTTACCCCAACTACGTATTTCTTCTAACGTGGGCCTGCAATCGAAATGAAACAAAGTTTAAAGTCGAGCTTTTGAGAGATGTCTTATTTTAAAAGCTTACTGATCGCCATCTAGGAATTCGCCGTTGGCGAGATCACGTTTGGTGGGCGCATTTTCATCGGCATTCTTAATGGCAAGACTATAAACAAAAAGGAAGTAATTATTAATAAGCAAATTTTAGAACACAAATTAATCTTTAGGTAAATAATAAATGTTGCAATATATTGAGTAAAGTACTTTTCCAGATTAACAGTTACCAAAAGTTTGTCTATACGTACAGCATACGTTTCGTCAAGCCGAACATTGTATGCGTTTCTCCTTGTTGCATTGAAAGCTCTTAAGGCTGCAAAAAGTTTCGCCGTTTAACGTTCTGACTTTGACATAAATTGCGCTAAGTATCGCTGATATTATGAAAAGCTTTCAGAAACAGCTGTTCGATCTGAGTTTCGTTTGACAAATGTTTGTTTGCGTTGAATTTGTTGCTGCCACCGCTGTGGTTCACTCTAAACTGGCCACACGTTATCTACGATTAGATTTGGCTGTCTCGTATCAGGCAAGCATTACATGCTTCCTACGTAAAACTCATCAAAGTTTGTTATCTGTTTACTCCGCTTGGACAGCTTGCCAATAACGTCGTGGTACCTATACATATGCACATCTCTATATGTGTGCGTTCACAAGTACTCGAATGATTAGATGCGTATATGTATGTAAGTGGACAACAGCTTAATTTTCAAAGGCGCGGGATAAATATAAATATAAATTCCCACCCACGAAAGGACAGCTTTCAGTTTCATTCACGAAAACTTGAAAGATTTTTTGCAACAACATTAAATGTGATTTTTGAAAAAGTACACAACTAAGAGCTTTGATGGCGCTCTCCAAATTGTGAATGAAACATATTTTGCTTGTGTGAGCAAAAGATAGAAAGAGAGAGAATAAGCGGGAGCGAGCTTTTACTATGCGCCTAGCACAAGGCATTGCCAGATGTAACTTAAATGTTCGTTAGCAATACCACTGAATGTGTGTATATCTATGTGTTGTGTGTGTGTGTGTGTGCATGAGTCTAGGAACTTACCACTTAGCCCTGTTGTTGTGGTCAGACGACCCGTGGCGGGTAATGAAACATATTCATTATATTAGATGCATTTAGTGGAAAAGGTAAATTTATAGTGGCAAACACTCACCAGGAGCAGGAACAACAACAGCACCAACAAAAGCAGCACGGCTTTTGTGACTGCGGCCGCTGCAGCGTCGCATTTGATTCCTGCAGCACATTTGATGTGGCGCTTCCGCTGCCAGGCAGCGTAATGCTTGTGTTTGCCGTCCCGCCGCCTCCACCGCCGCCTCCGCTAATATTACCACCCAAACCCATTCCGGCACCGGTTGAGCTTAGAGCGCTGCCCGCATTGCCAATACTATCACCATTCCCATTGCCATTTCCATTGTTAGATGCAGTCATGCCGCGCAAACGACAGCCACTGGGCAGCTCGGAGACGGTGCAGGACATGCTGCAAAATCAAAAGGAGCGTTCAACAGGAGCCCTTGAACAAGTTGCATGCAAAACAAATAATTGAGCACTTACCTACGCTCTCAAGCTTTATTAGATGATGTTGGCGTTGGCGTAGCTGCCACAGCTGCTGCTGCTGCCGCTGCAAGGCCGCCCACTGCCACTGACCTACCTACAGACCGTCGCTCGTTCCTGCCCCTCCCACACTCAGCCCACACAAACAAAACGCACAAGGAGAGCAATGCTTGGGCGCCCGTTCCAGCGAGCGAACTAGCAAAATGGAGAGAGAAAGAGAGTGAGAGCGAGCGCAAGGAAGAGCGCAAGATACGTATTTATGTTTTTGCTGATAACTTTTTATCGAGTGCTTTCGACTCACTCTCTTTCGCGCCTCTTGTTGTTGTCGTTCTTGTTCTTGTTTTTCACAGATTAACGAATAATTCGTGTTTTTTTTATTGCTCTTAGCTTTTACATGCATGTGCAGAGAAACTTTTTTGGCTCTGCTTTTTGGTCACTGCTTCTATTCCTTTGATTTTATGTCGGATGAAAAAGCACAGTTATACAGTTATGAATATTTATGTTTTATTATCATTTTGTTTTTGTTGTTGTTGCTACGGCGACGGTTAGTTCACAACATATCCGTAAGACGCGCGCTGTCTTGCGTGGGCAGGTGGTACCGATGAGATGAGCGGGAAGGAGAGGGAAGATGCACTACAGTTCTTTGCTGTTGTTGTTGTTGTTGTTGTTGTTTGTTGCTTCTGTGAAGCATTTACACATTTGTTGGTTTTGTATTTACAGCAAAATTCGATTCTAATGAGCAGCGGATTGATGCGAGAATTTCTTTTAGTGTTATGAAACTGTATTTCATTTTTATTTGATTTTCTTCCAGTGAGCAGCTGGAGCTGCCAATTTTGCAGATGTTGTTGCCCGAAATTTTTATTTATTTCTTGTGCTAGTCATGCTAGCGAGGTCGCCTGACCGTTATTTTCTTGTTGGTTGTTCCGCTTTGAATGCGGTTTGTTGCGAGGTTGTTGGGGCGTATGCGTGATTTGTTGTATGTAACGTTGTTGCAGTTGTGGCATTCAATTGCATTTGATGCTGGGCCGCTTGGTTATTTTTGCTAAAATATCGAACATTTCCCAATCGTGTGCGCTTCCGCTCATATTTATACACATACACAATACTCGCACACACACTCACATGCGTACGCACACACTGCTGGTGATTTGTATTTAGGAGCAACGAATATATACAAATATTTGCCTGCCACTAGAAATTTGTGTGTAGGTATTTTATTTTCTTTTTGCTTAAAATGAATTTTACTTTGATTCAATTTCTACACAAAGCAAGAGAGTAACAGCACATTGAGGTAGAGAGCGTGATTGAGTAAGGAGAGGGTAAAGTTGGGGGGAGTGAGTGAGAGAGCAAGTAAGTAGTGCAATTTAGCTAGACACTCGTTAAATTCTGTTTGATGATTACATTCGTTGAGTTTTTTTGATTTTTCATCATTCCAATTTTCACATTTTTGGCATTTTTCTGCTGCCCGACAAGACACATGCCATATTTGTTTTTTATTATTTGTTAAGGCTCTGCCTTTAACCACATTATTGCCGTTCCATTTTCACTGGTGCGCTTTTTTCTATGCGAGTATGAATTTCTTCTTTGCTATTTTCTTTTTTTTTTCTTTTTGGTTGTAGTTGTGTGTGTGTGTGTGCGCGCTCTGATAGCCAAAACCCCAAATCCTCGACAACTACAACGACGACCGACGACGACGGCACGAGCACAAGTGCAAACGTTTCTCTCCGCATGGGCAAAGGCTGGCTGACGACTGACTGCTGATTTAAGGAAAAGCTTTTTAAATAGCTACACAGTTAGTTGTTGGGAGCCGAAAGTGAACCGATTAGATTCCTGGTACACATCGCGACATGTGCGCGCGAGTGCTTTTGAGCAGAGAGCACACACACATGTCAAAAAGCTTGCTCTCCCACTCAGTTCAACCTGGCACTTGACTGGAATTTGGTAGGCGTTTGTGCTTTCGGGCAATGCTCGGCGAATTGAGCACATTAAACTGTAATCTGTGAACTGTAAATCTATTAATGATCAGTTGTTGTTGTTCCTTGTTCTTGTGTCAGTAAATTGTATTTTACGCTCTTGCGCTCTCACAGATATGACCCCCGGGGGAGCAAGCGCTGACCACCAGGTGCGTTTGGGGTGACTAGCTAGCCAGGGTTGTACTGAAGCTTTCTTTCAGGACATAAAAACAGCAAATATATCATTTCATAAGATACAGAATGTTTACTATAGAAATTTAATATTTAAAAAATGATCACTTTAAACTTAATATTCTAAGTTTCGAACACTTTACGTATATAGTCGAATAGTGCAATCAGCGCCCGTTGAGAAGACCCAAGGCTGCACGGGATGCCAGTTAACATCTAGGACACCAAATTCATCTCGTTTCTCGTGCGTCTGCAGCTTCTTTAGCGGCACTATCAATGGATTCTGCAGCAAATCACTGCAAAGAGAGAGAAAATTCACGGTTTGGTATATATTGAAAATAGGTAAACTTAAAAAAAATAAAAGGTGTGCAAGATTGAGCTATTAATGGGATATTTTACTTAATATAAGGACTTTAGCGTAGATATACTTGATACTTACTTGTAAACCATGCCATGGGAAACAATGACCGCCTGGTCATCGCTACCAGAGGCAAACAGTGGATACCGCAAATGGAAGGCAATGCTACGGACAGCATTGCGATGAAGTCGCATTGTTTGATATGGTTTCGTGGACAAATCCAGATCAAACCAAAGCATCTTTTTGTCATACGTTGACACAAGCAAATTATCGCCCTTGGGATGTATGGACATGCCTGATATCCATTTAGAGTTGGTTAGCAGCTTTTTAATAAGCTCCTGCTTGACCAGATCATAGATGCGGATATTGTGTTGGGTCTGAAATTCAAAAAGTGGTTTATAAAACAACGAGGCGGCACTTCGATTTTTATGTAGAGCTCACCGCAACAAAGAAGCACGGTTTGACTGGATGGAAGAGCACAAACTGGATGAGGCCCTTGCTTTTTGAGAAGGGTATCTGCGAGCGACGCTTGGACAGCTGATGTATCAGCGCCGATCGGTTAGCTCCCTCGGGCATCACAGTCGCCAAATAATCACCACGTCCATGCCATGTTACCTGGCGTATGGGTTTGAAGTGCGTTATGACCACACGCACACCCTTCTCCTGCTCCTCGGGCTCTGCATTGGACCATTGTACAGCTGTCTTAATGCGTTCATTCTCAATTATGTCGGAGCTTGGCGATTCGGCCAACAAATCATCCGTTTTCTTTACAAGCAGCTTGTCGCCCACCTTGGGATTTACGAGTAGCAAGCGATTACCGGTGGCCACCGCAATAATCGATAGCTTGGCGTTGGGGCACCAAGCGACACAGCGCACCACATCGTTTGTCTCAATTGTGCGAATGCAACGACCCGTGGCAATTTCCCAAACTGCAATAGAGTAGAATATAAATAATTGTAGTTGAGTTTTGTACTAGATTTATAGAAAAAATCCACTTACTCTTGACTGTCTTGTCATCGGATCCAGATACAATGTACTCGCCCTTGGGCTCAACGCTTACAGAACGCACCAGATCCGTGTGGCCAAGAAAGACGAGACTTTCGACAGTGGGGAATGGCTGCAAATCGCGTGGCGATGGAAGTTTGGGTATCAAATATTCAGCATCAATGTTAAGCTTGACGCGCTTAGCGCGCGGACACAAGTACAGATCGAGACAGCGGAGGAATCGCTCGCGCAAGAAGCGGGAATAGGCGGGCACCTCGCGCAACGATTTGAATTTCTGTGGCATAAAGTGAAGCTTTCGCTTGTGTGGCTCATCCTTATACTTAAGCCATTCCTTTTCTTCCTTTGCATCGAAGAGGTATTCCGGCGGCGGGTTATAGGACTCTGCATGGCCGGGCAGATCACGTTTAGGCGCCGAGACGGGATCGTGTATGCGACGCATGTGCTCGCGACCAGTATCCGTTTCCCAGAGCATATAGAACTTGGGACCACGTTTCTGTTGTTTCTCGTGCTCTACCTCTTCGCTGGTCT
This sequence comes from Scaptomyza polygonia, assembly GCA_035044585.1. Classification (NCBI taxonomy): domain Eukaryota; kingdom Metazoa; phylum Arthropoda; class Insecta; order Diptera; family Drosophilidae; genus Scaptomyza; species Scaptomyza polygonia. Next base: position 527,236 of record JAWNNU010000936.1, on the reverse strand, counting down.
TCATCCAACCCATTTTGAGAGCGTGCACCATGCGAGAAACCTTCTTTTTTTCTGATACTGACGGCAAGAAGGAGCGCTTGTGATCGGGCACATTCTTAATGGGCATCTTCTCCACTTCGGAACTAAACCATTCGATCCAGGGTTCGTATTCGTTGTGCTCTGGATTGGGTATGCGGGCGGAATTGACGCGCTTAATCAGTTCGATATCTTCATCGGTGAGCAGAACTTCCTGTCCCGTCTGTGGATCCTTAACAGTACGCCAGAAATCGGGATCCTCTATCTTGCGCAAAAAGTCATCAATTTGATCGCCTTTCGGAGGCTTAATTATTTTCTTGGCATCCCAATCGTAGCCAATGTGCTTGTACTCATCATACCAATGCATGGGTATATTTCCAACTGTGTTTCGAATATCTTCTTCATCGGAAGTGTCAGAATCCTCATATTCAGGTTTAGATGGATCACGTTTTGGCGGAACGGGAGCCGTTACACTTGTGCTTTCCACTGTATTCTTGGGCGGCGCTGCTTTACTGCTGCTAGGCTGCTCGTCCTTAGCATCATTATCGCTGCTACCAGATTCTCCATCTTCGTCTTCTTCTTCCTCCACGTCCTCTTCCTCTTCAGAGCTTGCCTCATTGGATGCTTTTCTACCCAAATAGTTACCTTCCTCATCGCTCTCAAACTGCAGATCTTCACTGCTGTCTGACTGATATTCCTGATCTATGCCTTCATCGTCAGTTGAGTCCTCACCAGGATCTTTTACAGCTTGCAGCAGGTCCTTTGACACGCGAAAACAAACACAAACATTGCAGTCACAGTTAACATTATACGTTTTTAACTCTTACCTGTACCTCTTCATTATCAGACTGTTCGGAAACTGAGGCTTGTTCATTTGTGGGTTCGGGTGCCTTTACTTTGCGTTTAGTTGCCTGTTTTTTCGCCATAATTTATTAGCAAAAAAGAGTTTCAGAGCAGCGCACGTGTTGCGGCACAAATTTCGATTATACACATTACTTATCGATTATGGAAGTTGTTTACATTGTGTGAATGGCAAATTTGTGTTGCGGCGTTACTAATTTCTCCGTTTAAATCAACATTAGTTTTGTACTTGTTAAAATATGTGTAATAAAGTCCAGAGAGATCAAAAACCACATTAGGCGAAAGAGAAACTAATGCTTAGAAAAATCATTAAAAATATTAGATTCTTGTATGAAAAGGTACATGAATCTCAACTTAGTAACGTATAAACGTATATTACAGCAGCTGTTCAACGCAAGATGGTAAATTACACGTGTTAAAAAGAGCCAACAGCAATGTTTCAACTGACAATGATGCCACACTGCTGCAAACGCGTCGTTGGCATACAAATATTACAAAAGATCCTAAATAACGACAAATACGAACAAGACTACACAACTCTGATGAGAATAAAAACTAAATAGAGCTTTGCCACAATAAAATGTGAAAAGAGTGCTAAACAAGCACAAATCCTTCTTATACAAATCAAACAATAGGCAACGAGCGATTGCATCATCTGCAAGTTCGACTTAAATCTTCAAGTTCTATCGATTTAGAGCAATAATCCATATAACATAAACTATTAAAAATGACTGCCCCGCGACGTCTGCGCAAGGAGCTGGTGGATTTGCAAGAAAGTAGCTTAAAATCATTTCGTGACATCAAGGCCGACGATGATAACCTGCTGCGCTGGACGGGCTTGATTGTGCCGGACAATCCGCCCTACAACAAGGGCGCCTTTCGTATCGAAATCAATTTTCCGGCAGAGTATCCATTTAAGCCACCAAAGATTAGTTTCAAAACAAAAATCTATCATCCCAACATCGACGAAAAAGGACAAGTCTGTTTGCCTATCATTAGCACCGAGAATTGGAAGCCAGCAACGCGCACCGATCAAGTGGTTCAGTCGCTGATAGCTTTAATTAACGATCCCGAGCCGGAACATCCACTACGTGCCGAATTGGCCGAGGAATTTCTCAAGGACAAGAAGAAGTTTGTGAAGAACGCCGAGGATTACACTAGGAAACACAGCGAAAAGCGTCCGGCTGATTAGTCCAAAGATCCGGATAAAAAGACGAAAGCAAATGAAGATGAGGATGATTCAGCACCCAGCAACAGCAAACGTAGCAGATTAGCAAAACCAAACTGAAATCCCCGGAACAATAAATGGAGTTAAAGCCCCACTTAACGAAACTAATATTAAAGTTGCTTAGAAGGAAACAAATATCACATAAACTGATTAATATATGTGTCTAAACTAAAGTTGGTAGCAATATTGCCCAGTTTGTACGGGCCATTTAAAATTTGTATAAACTTGTGTAATACTTGTAGTGAAAATTAATTTGAATTAATTGTTTTAAAATATAAAAACAAATACAACGTGTAAACAAAACTCTTAACAATCATGAATCATTTATGATTAATCAACAACACAAAAAATAATCGCCATAAAACTAGAACCTTCCAGAAATTAGAATCGTTAATTCTTATTATTAAGAACATTTTGTTTTAATGGGAACTTGCATCAATCAGAATCCGTGTTTTGCCTTGGGTGCCTTGAATATTCAACAATTTGCTCTCTTTTATTTACGTTATTTCCTGAAATCTCATATAAGGAATGTATTTCATTGAAAATATTATGTCTCATTACTTTATTTAATAAATAAATAAGACTTTAAAAGTTCAGAAGCATAATGTAGCTAAGAATAAGAATCAATTTTACGGCCTGCAATCTAGTCTTTAAAAAAGAAAACAACGTATTTAATTATCATTCAAGAACTTCAATATGAAGTTCTCTAGATTCCAGTAACTTAATATTTCAATATTGTAAAAAAAATTATACATTTCTTGTTTGCAGATTAGGAGAATAAGATCCATTATTTACACACCACAGTTGCAGTGTCTTTGACATCCTGCACGATATGCGCTTAATCGACGTTCATGCGTCTGGGAAACGAATCCTCTCCGAGCATGCGACGATAGCATTCCAAGAGCACTGTATTGTTGTGCAGAATTAGAGCATTGCTGAACGAATTTTTTTGAAGCTTGCGCAAATGCAGAGCACTGTGGAGCGCTTCATGCTCATCGCTCATATCGTTGCGCAACACTTGTTGTAGTTGCTGCAGCTGCTCCGTGGCCTCATTAGCAATGGGGAGTCCATTGAGTGTTATGTCCTTGTCGAACTCTGTGTTCTGATAAACAAGTTCAGCTAGAAATAGCAGCACAGACGCCGCATAATGGGTGAGAAATAAAAAGTTGTAGAAGACTATTTTTGTTGGCCTCTCTGCCAGCAGTGAGTCAACAAACATGACAAAGAAACGGCGTTGAACCATACAAAATGTCGACTCATCGTCATTGCTCAAAAGTGCGTAGTCAAGTGACTTAGTGTTGATGTTGTTGCTATCAAAGAACAAACATTTTGCTGACGTTTGCCAGATCGGATCGAGTTCAAATGTGTCCAGAATGCGTAAACGCAACAACAGCACCGGCTGCGAAGCAAACAGACTGCTTTGCAGCTTCTGCACAGGTGCGCCTTTAGACAGCTTCAGTTTTAGGGGCTCGGCTTGTTTTCGTTCATGTTTATAGCTGCTGTTGCCCGTTGGACACTTTTCGAGCTGATTAAACTCGCGTCGCAAACAGTAAATTTGCTTTAATATGTCGCCCTGACGGAGATGTTCGAGTTCCGTATAAGAGCCTCCATAAACGGGCACCGAATAGCCCAAAGCCACGTTTATATCGTGTTGCTTAACCAAGCGCAGTTCACTGGCCAGTTGATGAATTTTGTAGCGATTATAATACATGGATGAGACAACGCCGCGCAGCTGATGCAAATGGCGAATATAATAGCGATCATTTGACGCATACGCATAGATGCTGCCCTCGATTGCCTCATGCTGCAGCTTTAAATACAGTCGACAGGCGATTTCGTGTTGCATCAAAAAATCGTTGGGTATTTGTGCTTTGCTAAACAGCGGTAGCACAAATGCATCATTAGGCTTTGCCAGCTTAGTACGCATCGCCTCCAGAAGGCGGGGCAGGCCAGTTGTTTGCTTCTTGTAGTCCAGGCAGATAACATAGACCTCTGAGTTGCCGCGCTTCGAGGTCGCTGGCTTATAGATGTGCACACTCTGAAATATGCAGTTGAGCATGTACATTAGCGAAACGCTGCATGCCTCAAAGAGCGTAAACATTTTAATGACGAAATTTCCTCCAGCGTTGAGTATATAAAGAGCACCAGTAATCTCTGCAAAAAGCAGACGCGACACGATCTCCTCTTGGCAATCAGGCTGCGCCGAACAATCTATGGAGCCATCGGCTGTTATCAAATGCACGCCTTCCTGCAAATCCTCAGCGCAGCGATGAATCATGTGATCTATGTTGTCCACATTCAGCAAATTGCCTGTTAGATCTTTGTGAAATAGCCAATTGTCCAGCGTATGGAATATGAAGCGATCATCAGTAATCATTTCATTTAAAGTATTTCCCTCGTAATAGGGATTCAATGTTGTCGAACGCCAGCGCCAGTTTACCTGAATTTGGATTGAATCATTTTAATAAAGTCTAAAAATATATCGTCAAATATTAGCAACCTCTTCTGGTTTGTAAACAGAGTGCAGATAATGGTTCAGCGCCGCTATAAAAGCACCAGGGGCTTCACACAGATGTAGAGTATTTAGTTTCGGTTGTGTGACCAGTGGATAACGATGCAAGCACTCAAAAAACTTGCACCATGCCACCTAAAATGGGTTCATTTGGTTAATATATATGGTTGTTAACATTGTTTTTCTACGTACTGTAACAAATTCAGCTTTTGTTTCATTTTTGAGACGCCATGATACCTCGCCGGAAGGATCCCGTCGATTTGTATGTGTACTCCACTCCTGCACACCATAGTTGTTGAGCTTGCTCTTGACTCCATTTAACTGTTTTTTGAGGGTTTGAAGCGCTTCATATTGATAAAATTCACAAAACAGCGGTTCTTCTAGTGGCAGCTGCCAAGTGCCGGTATTTGGCTTTTGATATTGGAACTTCTTTTCAAAAAGCTGCTCCACTTCGTCTCTGATGCTTAGTTTGGGACGCATTTTCTGAAGAAGTTTTTTGCTTAATTGTACAATTTATTTCAATTGAAAAAGTCTTGTGTTTGTATCAATTTTTCGCATCAATAAGCCGACAAACTGTAAAAGTTAACAGTGGCAATGAAATTAACATTTTACCAACTGTTATTTACAGCAAGTAAAAAATGTACGAACGATTAATACAAAATATTAATCCACTATCCTATTTCTATAAGCATCATTACTCAACATTATTTAAATTTAGAAACAACTTGAACTTAACTTCGCAATAAAACAACAATTGAGAGCTGAAATTTAAAATCAACTGCTTTCTAAAAACTATCGATAAATCTACATACGAAAACTGAAGAATATTTTTTAAGCTATCGACGAGGGCTACCGTTTAATAATCTTTAATTGAGTTGGCAGCTTCATCTCGAAAAGCGCCACACTTAAACTATAATGTCTTTTCCCAACTTTAAGTGTTATTTCGATCTTATTCACTACAAATTTTTAAATCTGTAGGAAAAACTAAAACATTCCAATGTACTATTAATTTATCAAATAGATTTATTAAATCAAGTGATCAAAGCTCTCTATTAAAAGTATACACCAATTATTCTCTCAATTCCATAGCAAACTTTTCGCATTACTCAGGAAAATCTGACCGATTTTTTAATGGAACGTGTTATTTTTATATTGCTTTTAACCAATTTATTTGTTTCTTGAGACAAAGTCAAAAAGACTTAAAATTATTCATTTAACCAATAAGAAAAGTTTGATAGACTTTAAATTTTGTAGCATATTCTTTTGTAACAAACGATTTCCCCGCTCATTTCCGCCTCAATATCATGGGAATTCGTCGGCTCTTTTTTATAAGAAAATAAGCAAGCAGCAGAACAATAAAAATGTGTCAAACAATGTGCACAAAATATTAAATTGACAATCAAAATAAATTTCTTTAGTTCAGTTAGATCGAGCTATACGGTATGGTCATACAAGGTAGTTATAAAAATAATAGATATAAGCTAGAAAGAGCTATTATGAAACTATTGGAAATACGTAAAAGTATTTATGGCCAAATCGATGTCACTGGCGATGCATATAAATTTGTGAATTAAGTCACAATTTAATTCACAAACGGAAATATTAAATATTGCAAAGAAAGAAAACAAAAAGAAAAATTGATCAACGGTACTTTTGGTTAGCCCAAAACCATATTAATATTTTTTGGTTACACAAAAGGGCCATTGATTTGAAAATATGTTTAGCTAACAATATGGAGCTCTTTGAATCATTGCGATGATGTCTTAAGCATTGGAATTTAAATTGTTTTTTGGCTATATGGTCACTAAATCGGTGCGTGATTTTTTGACTTAATAGCAAACAAAACGTGCAGCGTGTGTATATGAATAATAATATTCAAATCATTTCCAAGGAGCCCCAAATCGTTGCATTTATTAAGTGAACGGATTCAGGCCTGTAACATTCTATAATGTCTAAAGTATATAATGCAGACGAGTATCGTATTTTGTATAGGTGTGAGTCGAGAGCAATATATAGTATACATACGATTGTTTTTTTTTTTGTATTTTCTGTATGTTGGTAAAGGCTAAGGCACGTGACTGTTTTTCATAATTGGCTATGCATACATATTTGTAATAAAAAGGGGCCCCAACTGGCAAAGACTTTCTTAGTTCTTCTGCATATGTATGCTCCTCAGTTGGCTGGATTTATATTCTATGGATTGCAGGTGCCTTCTATGCTCAAACAGCGGAAGTAACGCCATGGGCTTAATCTACCTTCTTAGCCACATTTGGCATATATGCATTCGATTTGAATCTATTGGCAACAATGACAAAAGAAATTTCATATACGATCGGAACGGCGGCGATTTTGTGACTCGGACATGGACACGGCTCTCGTTATTGTTGCTGTTGCTGTTGGCAACTACATTTTATTTTAATTTCATATTTTTTCTTTGGCTTTAAAATGGGAGTTCATTAATATGCCGGGCAGGCGCCATTGAGCGCTGAGCGTCAGCGGAGTCAGCGTCAGCTACCTGACAGTGGCAGTCTGTACAGTAAACACACTAGCGCACGCACGTACGTACATACGTGTATTTATCACCCCCACTTTGCATAGGTATTTGATTGTGTGTGTGTTTATGTAACTGCTGCCAACGGGTATCAATCCCCATTTTAGACAACATTTTATTGTATTTCTTTTCTTGAAATGTTTAACTTTCCTATTTGTGTGTATCTGTGTGTGTGTGTTTGTGTGTGAGCTCCAGACGCACACAAATAAATTGAATCTTCTTCAATTGTCGCTTTTGGACTTCTAACTGCCTTGTTGTTGTCGCTCGCTGTGGTTGTCGCTATTGCTCACACTTTTAGCCTGGCCGAGGTGTGGTGCTAAGCTCGACTCATGGCTTTCAAATCAGTTGCCAATTAGTCTTCATCGTTGACGGATTACAATTGCCATTGCCTCTTGTTGTTCAACAACCGAACGAACAAACACACACAAAAAAAAAACAACTTGTTAAGTGCTCTCATGGCAAATAACAACGAAAAAAGCACAAACAATTCATTGATAAAAATAAGTTCATGCTAAATTACAAAAACAAACGTTAATACATTGTTGAACTTGTTAAAAAAAAGTTTTTTTTATGGAATTTTTGGTTCCACTACATAAGTTTCTCGTTATCTATTGTGGTACTCATCTATTGATGAATTGGCAAGATGTCGGCATAGCTGACGTTTTAAAGCGCATTTTCATAGCGCTATGCTGCATCTAGTCAGTTTTTCAATGGAACAATCAACATATTAATATTTGAACAATATATTAATCAAATGAATTGTATTTAGATTTCAACAAATTGACCAAAAGTCTTGAAAATTGACCAACTTAAACTAAAATAGCATAAAATGCTTTTTATTTTAGGTCAATATTAATAATTTAACTTTATTTTTAGCTAGGATGACAAAAAGGATTGTGTCCGGAAACTTATGCATCTATTGAGTATGTCCCAAATAAATGCTGATTGGGAACGTCTATGCCCAAAGGATTTGTAAAACGGATCTATGTCTTAATATAAATACGAAAAAAAAACCTTTAACCGGAATAAGAAATTTGTTAAAATTTTGTTGCATAACAAATTGCAATATCAAATATTTGTATATGTTGATACACGAAAACCTAAAAACTTGCAAATAAGCTACATATATAATATTTACTTCTCAATAAAACGAAATTTTTGTAATTTGTAAATTTTATGAGCGTTTTTGCAATTATTTCACAATTAATTACAAAATTTAAACTGTGAAAGTCACACACTTCAATTCGGAACACAGGTTGGCAGCACATTATCACGTTTGGCGCCCATTTGAACAAGTCGTTTTGCAGCACTGCTCTGTAGTCAAATCCTATCGAAAAGTAAACCAACCATTGTTGCATTTCGATAAGTCTTATCGCTGGAAAAAAGTAAACAATTAATGATAATCTGGATAATCTACGCAAAACACATATTTTAAGTAATGGACAGTCAAGTAAGTTAAATCAAAGACCACAAGTATTCTTGCTACAGCAATAACTTTAAGTGACACAATGTTAACAATAAATACTTCACACAAATTAGTTGCGCCACTTGCGTTATCTGAATGTCGCTTTGTGTTAAATCTGCCTTACTGCACACATAACAATAGGAATAGGTTTAAGGGGCAGCGGGAGCCGCCAATGACGTAATTAACATGGTTCAGATAATATGAACTACGGTTATCATTGTAAAGTCATTGCATTTGTTATTTCTTAGAAGGGGCGTTGCTTTATTTTTGCAGGCACCTATTGATGATCTATTATTGGACATTGTGGACAATACTTGGCGCACAGAAGTATTGCCATTTGATCAAATATTAGTCCCAATCGAAAAGCTACCCGATCCCGAAGCCGATGGTGGTGATTCACATCTGACGTTGAGTGAACAGGTGAGCAGTGTGAAACGCGATAAGGTTATTATAATGTTCCGGTCTAATTCAAACACTTTCAGGAACAAAAGTGGACAGACTTAGCACTTGGCTCTCTAGCACCGGACGCCGCTTTAATTGATCAGCTGAACATAACAGCTATTTAACCAAGGAAGAGCGGCCCAGGAGGGAGCACGTCTCCATCGCTACTCATCCCACAAATACTTTTAATACCAGGACATGATGAGTAGCACAAACAAAAACAACAGCAATAGCAGTAGTAGCACCAACAATAACCAAACCGTACACCAACATTTGCACTCTCCCAGCAAGCTAACCGAATTCGCACGTAACTTTGAAGATAAGCCAGAGACGCTTTTTGGTCGCGTTGTCAACAAAATTCAAAATGTCTATAATCAAAGCTACAACACGGTCAATGACATATCTAGTGGCACCAGCAGCAACCCGGACGTCCAAGTGGGCAGATCCAAATTCTATGCTGAAAAGAAAATGCCTACCGCTGAGGCAGGTAATGCTGACAGCGACAGCGACATCACAAGGAATAGTTCATCTTCTAGTCTAAGCACAAATCGACCACAGCCGCCAACCACACTGAAGCTGCGCAACAACAGCGAAACTCACAGCAGTAGCACCAATAACACCACAACCGTCGATGACGCCGAGGCCAAAGAGCGTATCGATGAACTGCCCAGTGAAGCGAATCAAGGCCGAACCGTCTCTAATGTGCTTAAACACATCAGCCACATTGTGGCTTCAAAGAACAATAATGTAAGTTGCAGTTTGTTATGAAGGAAAATTGAATGCAGAATTTTATTGCGTTTTTATAGGATTTGCGCAACTATAAGGAGACGGATCTGCAGCGCCTGTGGATGCCCGACTCCAAGGCCAAGGAATGTTATGATTGTGCTCAAAAATTCTCCACATTCCGTCGCAAACATCACTGTCGTCTGTGCGGTCAGATCTTCTGCTCCAAGTGCTGCAATCAAGTTGTGCCTGGCAGTATCATACGATGCGAAGGTGATTTAAAGGTGTGCAATTACTGCTCGAAGATTGTGCTTACTTCACTAAAATCCTCCAGTTCGAATATGGGCGAAGATCTGCAAGCGCTGCAGCAGCATCTTAGCAGTAAACTCGAAGTGCATAATAGTGTAGACAACACGCTCGCTGCCCAGAAGCAGCGGGTGCAGCTCTCACGTAAGACATCGCTGGGTTATCAGGAGGAGCGTTTCAGTTCGCAGGCTAACTATACAATGTTGTCGATAGACGACCGCAAAAACATACTGCAGCAGTCCAATTCGCTTATTACCCTGCACGAAGAAATGCAGCGCGAGCTGCCTGTCCAGAACTGCGGTCAGCTATTGATTGAGTTTCTCAATACCAACAACAAGTCGGCCAATGAAGTGCAAGCCGTAGCTATATTAAACGCGATGCTAGCAGCTGGTTTCCTTGAGCCAATTGTACCGGATGCAGATCAAACGGAGTTTGATGCAACACTTCACTATAGATTTGCTGAGCTGTCGCGCATTGGTGCTGCCATAAGCGAAGCTCGCGACAGTAGCATTGAGCACTCCAATCCGATAAGTCCGCAGTTCGACACTAGCGCTGAGCCACAGCCTCCTAAATCGATAGATGTTTCGCAAAGTTTTCAGTCTGCTCAAGAACTTGAGCTACAGAATGACATGTGCCTGACGACAATTTCAACCAAGCTGCTCGAGTCCTATTGTGATCATGAGGAGCAGCTACTTGCCCAGCTACTGCATGCTCATCAATTGGACTCGGAGTGGGGCAAGGTTCTGCAGACATTGTGCTCCACGGCAGCGAATCATTTCAAGCCCGAGTATTGTAGCAACGATCTCATGGACATACGGAACTATGTTAACTTCAAGAAAGTGCCAGGTGGCAGGCGTAAAGATTCAAAAATCGTGCATGGTGTCGCGTTCTCTAAGAATGTGGCGCACAAGGATATGGCTACATATGTGGAATCACCACGCATCCTGTTACTGCAGTGTCCCATTGTGTATGAGCGCATCGAGGGAAAGTTTGTGACCATTGAGACGGTGCTGCTGCAAGAGAAGGAATATCTGCGTAACGTTTGCACTCGCATCATGAACTTTCAGCCAAATGTTGTGCTAGTGCACAAGAATGTTGCTGGCATCGCCCAGGAAATGTTGCGCACTCATGGAGTTACTTTAGTACTTGATGTAAAACTCTCGGTCATGGAGCGTCTCTCTCGCACTCTGCAGTGTGACATTGTTAGCTCAATTGAATCAAACATCACAATGCCAAAGCTGGGCTTCTGCAATGACTTCTACATACGCAACTATGCTGGTGGCAAGACGCTCATGTTTTTCGAGAAGCTAAACAGTCCACGTGGCTACACATGCTTGCTACGGGGTGGCAGCAATGCCGAGCTCATACGCGCCAAGAGGGTTGCCTCTGCGTTGCTTTTTGCCCGCTACAATTGGCGGCTGGAAATGTCCTTTCTGTTGGATGAGTTTGCTCAGCCATTGGGTCCCAAGCCGTCCCTTTTCGACTCCAAAGAGCCCAGTCCTAAAACCGAAAATGCTACGGTAGAAGAGCAATCCAAAATGGATCCGCAACTGCGCTCATCAACCTCAAAACGGCTTTTGGCCGAACGCAAGTCAGAGGACAAGATTATGGCGGCAATCAGTGAGAATGTCGCCGACTTTACGGATCCGCTGCGCTCCTCACAGACAGTAACCATGTCCAGCGCCAGCGACAATCTCAATGTGCAGGCATTGGCTGTGGAAATGCGCTACGATAATCGCTTTCGCAATGCTCTTAGCTCCACATTGCTGTCGGTGAGTCCTTTTCTAACATTTCCGCTGCCGTATCTAGAGACGGAGCAAGGTCGCAATTGCAAACTGCGTAAACTTTTCCCTGCCGAGCTGTACTTCTCCAAGCTGTGGTCTAAGACGCCTGCTGCTTTGGAACGTCCCGAGAGCTCCGAGGCTGACATTGTGAAATTCAATACGCAGCCGGGCAAGGAGAACGATCAACAACTACTGCCAGCCCATGATTTTGTCAAGATGAAGATAACGGCAGCAGCCACCAGTCGCGATATTCAAACACTGCTTGCTGAGTTTCGTTCTTTTGGAGGACGATTTCCTAAGGGTAAGGCGCCAAGTAAGTTTTTCATCAATGAAACTCCCAACAGAATTGTTAATTTTGATAACTATTACAAATTTATATTTCAGTGCTGAAACCGAAGAAGAAAAAGATCGGTGAAGTCATACAACGACCGCAAAAGGTTACCGATGAGCAGTTGTATAAGGATGCACTTGATCCACAGAACCACCAACGTTTGCCAGTGCTCTTCTGCAGCTTCCACTACAATCCGAAAAGCGTATCATTATTCTGCAAGCTGCCCATGTTACTGGACATGAAGTTCTATGGGCAGCATGACATCATGTTGGAGCAGTTTCTCCAGCGTTATTGCTGCCTCTTCAACTCGATGTGTCCGTCGTGCAATTTGCCTATGCTGGGTCATGTGCGTCGCTACGTTCATTCGTTGGGCTGTGTGCATGTTTATCTAACCGAGGATTTGACGCGTTCTGATCCCAAGCGCATCTATTTTACGTCGTGGTGCAGCATCTGTAATGCTAGGACGCCTGCGGTGCCGCTCTCAGATGCCGCAAAGCGCCTCTCGCTAGCCAAGTATTTGGAGATGCGTTTTCATGGCCACGCTTATAAGCGTCGTCCGCCAACAGAAGCTGTCACCGGTGCTGCCGAGCCAAGCAGTCCCTGCGAGCACTCACTGCACCGAGACTATGTGCATCATTTCAGCTTCCGCGGTGTTGGCGCGAAATTCCAATACACTCCCGTTGAGGTGTGGGAGACAGATCTGCCGTCATTGACGCTGCAAATGGAGCTGCCCAAGCCGTTCATTGGTGTCCAAGTGCAAGAGGAGATCAAGAGCTTCTCCTTGCGTGGACATGAGGTGTTTACACGTATACACGAGCGAATTGCCGACCTGGCCAGCGAGGAGGAGAACTCACCCCTAGTATCTAGCCTTAAAGCATCGCTCACCAAGGATCAATTCACTTTCAAGCAGAAGGTGGAAATTGTCCACACGCTTTTGACTGAGCACCTGGTAAACTCCTATGACATTGGTGATGCTCTAATCATGGCCAAACGTGCGCTAGCCGAAAGCATTGAGCTGTGGTGTCGCCGTCTGCAGGAAATTGAGCAGCTGACTCTAAAGCAAAACAAGCTTCCACATCACATTGACGCAGGCACCATATGCACCGAGGAGCTGCGACCAGAGCTGCCAGATACACCCAGCCAGGAGCTAACTAAAAGCAGAGTTAATCAACAGCAGCAAGTGGACAGTAGCGGTGCTCCCATTGAACTATGTCCCAGCGAAGATGCGCATGATACAGAAAAGAGGCCCACTGTTGACGAGATGCTCGCCTCGACAGTCAATGTCAACCCAGAAAAGAAGTCCATCAAGTCCAGATTTCTAACACTGCGTCAGCCAACAAATAACTATGCAAATGCTCTACAATCGCCGTTTGCAGCCCAAGATCATCTCACCTTGCCTCTTGGCAGCATTCCTGTGCTGGTGCGTGAAAACGATCTCAGTTCAGTTATTGCATATAGCTTAACCTCCGCTGAGTACCAGCGCTCCATTGTAGCTCTCAATGCTGGCGAGGCGTCTGCCAGTGACTCTAATTCCAGTCCGCACCTAAAACACAAGCAGTTAGACAGCGATGCTGAGGAGACAAGCGTTAACACCGCTTCTGAGTCTGAGTCGGAACGCAGCAAGACCAAAAGTCAGCTGCCGCAACCACCAAGTCCACATGTCTCTATGACCTTTGGCAGCAACAATTGTCAGTTTCAGTGCATAGTTTACTTTGCACGTGAGTTTGATGCGATGCGCGCCAAATGCCTTAGTCCACCCAATCTGGACAGAAAGCTCTACCGTCGGCTAGAGAGGAATAAGATGCGTGAAGAGCTGAGGATCTCACAGAATCGCAATGGCTCCGAAATTGAGCTGGTACGCAAGCCCAGCGATCTAGCGGGTGTTCACGATGAGCAGCCCGATGCTAAGGAGGAGGCACGCATTGCCATTGCACGTAGCCTATCCAGCAGCGTGCAATGGGAGGCTCGTGGCGGTAAATCCGGCTCACGATTTTGCAAAACTTTGGGTAAGCTAAAAACACTTTTTTAATTATAAACCAAATCCTTAAAAGTTAAATTGGTTTTGCAGATGATCGTTTTGTGCTCAAGGAGATGAACCGAAAAGAAATTCAAATACTTGAGAAATTTGTGCCCGAATACATTGAATACATTGCCAAGTGCACACAGCAAAAAGAACAGCCCACGCTGCTTGCTAAAATCTTTGGCGTGTTTAAAGTAACCGTAAAAAGCAAGGAGTAAGTGGAATCACTAGAAAAAATGTTTAACCGTTTGTACGTAATGCTTATCCATTGCCCTTGTGCTTGCAGCAATCCTGTTGAGAAGTATTTGCTGGTCATGGAGAATCTGTTTTATGGCTGCGACATATCCAATAAATTTGACTTGAAGGGCTCGGAGCGCAATCGTCTCGTAGATCCTAATAATAAAAATGGCGAAATTGTGCTGCTCGATGAAAATCTAGTGCAGAGTAAGTACTTATCCTGTTACTACACAGTGGACTTCTTTCTGTATGACGAATGATTCTGTTCAGTTCTGTTTGAGTATTTAATTAAATTTTTTTTATCTTGCAGTGTCCTGGTCAAAGCCGCTCTACGTGTTATCTCACAGCAAAACTGTGCTTCGGGATGCTATTCAAAGAGATGCCTCATTTCTAGAGCACAACGATGTTATGGACTACTCTTTGCTAGTGGGATTGGATCACAAGCGCAATGTTTTTGTACTTGGCATTATTGGTGTGTGCATAAATATACTTATTTCCCACAAAATGTACTATTTTTCACGATGCATATATCTTTTTTTTTAGATTATATACGCACCTTTACTCTGGATAAGAAGATGGAGTCGATTATAAAACAGTCAGTCAGTAGCAAATTGCCGACTGTGCTACCGCCACAGCCGTATAAACAGCGCTTTGTTGAGGCAATGGATCGTTATTTTAATACGGTGCCCGATCGATGGGAAGGCCTGTCCAAAATCTGATATCCTAATTGGATGAATTACCTTTCCAAACACCACTTAGTTAATCCAGTGTAGTCAACGTAGTTGACATAGACTTAATAAAGCAAGTAACACGATAGTTAAAATCACATTCACATAAAACAGCCGACACATCCGCTAGCGAATTGCTTTGCTCTTGACCCACATATGTGCCGGAAACGGCCACAGTTCATGACTATTGAAAGCAAGGAGTGTAGCTAAAAACGGAAGAATCAGGATCAAGCAAATTGCGTGACGGCTGTGCGGAAATTATTATTCTGATTGAAACTTGCGTTGAGAATTGAAATTGTGGGCAGTAGTTGCTACATTGTTGATGCATGTGAAATGCAACTGGCCTCAATAAGCTGACAGCTGGCAGCTGTAAACCAATGAACTGCATTTTTTGGCAGCGCCTCCAAAATTTTATGAAAAACATATACTACATCCAGGCTAAACACTAAAATGACACCTTCAACTCCATTCGCGCACAGTCAGGGATAAACACACATAAATTCGCATGTACACAACTACAAATACTCGTACATTTTTTAAAGGTATTTGGCGTGTGAAGTTTTGTTGTGAGCTCAGTTGGAATTTACGATTTGAGTGGTCAAGTTGCTGTTTGCGCTTGAACAGCGCATGGCATGTTAAGTTGGCCAGCACGCGTATTCCTTAGTTTGCGAACACCTGGACATGGACAGTAGAAGTCAAGTGATGGCTACTCCAAAAGATTTATTTACAAATGCTGCTTTGTGCTAGGTCTTAAAAGTGCGAAAGTGAGCACAGCTACGAAAATGGACTGGAAATTCGGTGATGGGTAAAGTTTAATTGGTTTAAACCAAAGTGACAAACTACACTTTAATCCGTGTGGTTAGCGTGAAAGCTGTTAGTCCCCTTGGCCTTGGTTGTTGTTGTTGTTAGCATAATGGCGCAATCATGTCTCCTGCATTACTTATACGCGACGTAACGTGACATGCAAATCTAAATTAAACGCCACCCATAAATATTTGTATAATTATGTACAGCCGCTTGTGTGCTTGTATTTATTGTTTTGTAAACTTGCTGTTTGGTGCTGTAATTGCGAAATGATTAGCATATTTAAAGGGGCTGCATTCCTTCTGGGCCACCAAGACTAAAAATAGCAGAACTGTCCAAAGGTCATTTAACATTGTCAAGATTAGACCCACTGGACTAGTTACACTAGAACTAAATTGAAAACAATATATATCAGGACTTTTTTAAGTGGCGTGTGATTTCTTTATATACGTTTCCTAACATGCAACAATACAAAGATTTGGACGTAAATTAAAGGCGAGGAGACTATTTCGAAATGAAACTAACTTCAAGACAATGGAATATTGAAGCAATTAAAGTGGTCAAAACGTGTTTAATTACAATAAATTAAACAAAAGTCATACAGTTTTTCCTTAAGTAAGGCAAGCACTTAAAAACAACACCTTGAGTACACATGCTTCTCTGCTCAGCGATTTTGCTGATTTTGCTTCATTTATTACCACCTTGAGGTGGGCGACGAAATGGGTCAACCTTTTGGAAATGTTGCTATTAAAACTTGAGCTCGACATGATTTGGGCGCCTTAAGCACTCGCTGCTGCTGCAGTAGCTTGGCTTTTTTTTTTATTTTGTTTGTGTCTATTTCCGTTTTGAGGCAACAGTCACGCACGCAATTTCAACTGCAGCTGACATCAGGCTTTTTGGCAACAAACTGATAGAAGGCTGACACTGACAACACTTTCATGATTTATAGCTATAAAATGTTTTATGATTGTGACCCTTTGTTTGCAAAAGTATTAATGAATTGTATGCATAACTATAATTGGAACATAATGTGCTTAATCATGAGGTTGTAAATATGCAAAGAAACTTATTAGGGCAAAATAAATACATAAATAACTTCTCCTAAATAAAATGGCTGGTATTAAGTCTCTATACAATGAAAAATAACTTTAGGAAATAATGTTGGGTTTTAGTAAAGTTGTCATAGAAAAGATAAAATTTTTAACGTTTTGTTAATAACTTTTTTTAACCAACACCTTTGGCATTTTCAAAGCTAAGATTGATGGTCTTGTACATCGGAAGTTCAGAAAGTAGGTTTAAATGCATATGCAAATCTTTTTACCAATTAATATGCAAATGTGCCGACCATAATACAATAACACCAAACCACAACTTTAACAACCAAACAGGCAACAGGTGTGCTGAGCAGGCTGCCAATGCATTCTGCTATTTGCATGTGAGGCAAGGTTCATCATTTATGTATGCCTCATGTCGCAAACTGCTGTAATTAAACACTTTTACCGTTCGAAATGACTCACTGCCCGTTTTTCAAGAAAGAAAAACTCATTTGCTACTGAAAAATTGTGATATATGTATGTACGTAAATATTTTTTGGTTAGAACAGTTGAAATGCACTCAATGCAATTGGCAGCTATCGATTGCTGGCCTTCATCAACCAATCCTTTAGCATTCATTCACTGGAATTCAAATAGACAATTTTCCAATTTGTTGCAATTTGCCTCATTGTCTGTTTGTCTTTCGGGTTTTTTTTTTGCCTAGCAACACATGCCAGCAGGTGTGCCATACACCTGTGTGTATTTGTTTGTGTGTGTGTATGAGTTTGTTGTGTGCGTGCTGGCACGCTATGAAAAATAAATTCCTTTGGAGCGACTTAAGGCTTAGCTAACGGCGTATTGGTATTACATATTCATAAGGAACAATTTGCTCAGCTTTTCTATCATAACGCTGCTGTTTTTATTATAGCACTTTATTACTCTATTAAAAACTTCAAGGTGTATAGAAGCTTTAAGTATTTTTTTACTTTTATATTTCTCTTGACCCATATATTAAGATTTTGTAGTTTTAATGAATTACTGCTTTTGATGATGCATTTCTGTATATGTGGAATTCTAATTATAAT
Organism: Scaptomyza polygonia; assembly: GCA_035044585.1. Lineage (NCBI taxonomy): Eukaryota > Metazoa > Arthropoda > Insecta > Diptera > Drosophilidae > Scaptomyza > Scaptomyza polygonia. The sequence continues at coordinate 509,111 of JAWNNU010000936.1, read as the reverse complement.
CAAAATAAAGTAAAAAATTCAACTACTTTTTCTTTTGAATTTTTTGTTCGTTAATCCATTCAAAAAGATACAGGGTATTTGACAGATAAGCGTACTCATCCCTAATTTTCTTTTTGTAGCGGTTTTTTTTATATATTACTACCATTAGCTTCGATTCCCTGTTGTTTGGTTTCGAATGGTAACGCCAAACGTAGCCAAGGCCCAAAGGCTGCGGCCCTCTTTTCGCCAATTTATGTCTAACAACGTTTTCGTCTTTTGTTTGCTGTATTCAGTGCCGAGGCAGAAGTCAATTGGAATCGTTCGTTTTCAGAGCCAGATCTAACAGGCAGTCAAAGGCAGCACAGTGATCGCTTTTCCATCAAGCCCCACGAGCACATTGCCGTTGATGATCTCAAGTTCTTCCGGCGTCGTCAGCCTGTACAGCTGCATACGCACAGTAACTTTAGCCTCTACAACAGTGACGAGCCAACGTTATCCTTTGGTTCGTTGAAATCGGAGTATCGTAAGCATTATTGCTGCCAGGGCATTGCCCACTCGAGACCACGTACCCTGTTGAGGCGTGCGACATCGTTGCGTCTGGAAGGCTTAATGCAGTTTCTGTCGGAGCATCAGGAGAAATATCATTGGTTCACGCCCGAGGATCTGAAGTTGTGAGTATTTAAAGTATATTCTTGAAATAAAATATTTTACGATGCTTTGCTTTTATTTTTACTCAATGTGTTTTTCAATTTCAGTTCTCGCACATTTCCAGTGCGAAATCCGGAAAACTGGCTGCTGGGCCGCAGCGCTGAGATCGATGGGCCTGGCGCAATGAAGAACTCCTCGTATCTGACCTATCCCATGGTGGATAGTGGCTCGCAGATTTTGCCGCGGGAAGCGTTTCGTGAGGATCCGCCAAACCGTTTGGCAAGTGATAAGTTCAAGCGGGACGTTGCTGCCCAGGAGCAGCAAAGATGCCATCTTCAGATGCGTGCACAGGATACCGAATATGATGCAACACCGTCCGAGTACAAGCGTCAGTATGTAGAACAATTTCCCATAGAGAAGGCACACTCTATACCACAGATGAGCAGCATCAAGATGCAGGGTGATTTCGTCACTGTGCCCGAGTATCAGGATAGCTTCAAGATGTATGCCAACTATTCGAAAAGTGCGCCCATCAAGAAGCATGACAATCTTCGTGTCTCTGGCGCAGAGCAGGAAAGCATCACAAATGGTAAGCCAAGCGGCGGCGATATGGCCGAGTATCGCGATAAATATAATGTCCCACCCAAGTACATGGCCAAAGAGAAATCATTGAAGACAGACGATCATTTGCGACCGCGTGGCGAGTTCACCAAAGAGGTGCCCGAGTATGATGAGAGCTTCCGTGATCCGCACATAACTGAGATGCCCGAGCGAGGCAAGGTGCGAGAACCTTATTTGCGGCTGCGTGGGAAGATTGAATTCAATCCCGAGTATCGCAACAACTATTTGGATTTTCCACGCTCTCGTCCTGTAGTGCATAAACCAGTCTCTTCCTTTCGACTGCCCAACACAACCGGCATCAGCACCAGCAAAACCACCAACAGCACTACCAACACCAACACCACCGCAACCAGTCCACGTGTGGAGCGTGAGTCTGCTGCCAGCTGTTTGACTGCCAATGAGCTAGTTGCCACGCCGGAATATCGACGAGCTCAGTACAATTATCAGCTGCGAGAACGAGAGCGACCACGTGAGCATGCTCCTCAAGCGCCACCCCCACAATCAAAACCTGTCAATCTGCGCAAGAGCTCGGATTCATCGTACGAGGCATCCTATCTGCAGTCACAGGCAAAACGACGTCCCTCCCGTCAGCGTCAGCTGAAAGAGCCATCGCCAATTGTACCCAGTTTCGAGGACGTGGCAATTGGTGGCGGTGCCCAGAAACCAGCCAGATATGGACGACGCGCTTCGGTGCTGCAAAATGCAGTCAACTGCCGCGACAAATCCTCCATCATTGAAGGCAACCCCAAGTATGCTGTGGGCTGCCGACGCGCCAAGCAGCGTACAGAGAATCAAAAGGGTTCCTTTGTGGTACTCGACGAGCCCTGCAAACATTCCAAGTGGATGAAGAAGACATGGTACGATTCTTAGTCAAAACTCAAAGATTTATATAAAGGATTTTCTTATTAAGATTTGAGGATCGAATTCAATTAAGCTGTTAAGCTCTAATGTAATAAATGGTATTAATAAAAATAAGCCGTTTTTATTTAAACATTTTTTCAAACTTAAAAGCTGTTTGTTATTTTCCGCTTCATTCTTTGGTAAATTTTATGAGTAACTTTTATTTAAGAAATCCTCATTCTAAGCAATTCTTATAAATTCAAGTACATACTTGCAAACTATAGAAAAGAGGGTTGGCTAATTAATTATAAATATTTTAAGCTTTTAAAAGATATGCTTTACAACAACACATGAACAATGTTGTGTTTCTTAATCTCTTTCGCAACAGTTCCCTGCTTGGTGGACGTAAATATAAACAAACCTTGGGTGTTCTCAACACGAGACCTAGTCAACATGTTTTATCTAATCTTACGCCCTAAACACACCCATTGATAAGCGGTATGCCGGGGAGAGCAATGCGTAAATTGGCAGCGCTTACTCATAAGTGGAGCCCGTAGTATTATTGGAAATTTCGCAACTTAAACATGTAAAAACCTGCAGCGAACAGAAAATCAACATTACAAACATTTATTAAAAGAATACGAGGTATACGAATATATAAAGATATGGGCAAGGAGATGGAGTTGGGTGATGCTGTCAGTCCACCTGCTCATATAATGGGATATATGATACGCAGTCGAACCCGCATCTATGTCTCCTACATAATTCCCACCTGTCTGGCGCTTCTGGTGTTCATGCTCCAAACAGCAACAGACTTGGCGTTGAGTTATCAGCACTTCCGGCAGCATGAGGTGGTTTATGGTGTCGGTACATTAATTCTGGTGCTAATACCTCCCCTGCTCACCTATATTCTGGTGCTTTGCTCCAGACATCAGCGCACAATGGTTCAAGCAGATCGCAGCAGTATTGTGAGTTGCAGCCTGGGATTGCTCCAACTGCTGCTGTTTCCATTCACTGTGCTGTATAGGTAAGTCAAATGCTTATTGTTTGGCTTATCAGCAATCTAAAATAGTTCTTGCTTAGATTCACCAAGCGTCTGTTTTGGTCCGTTGAGGCACTCTTCCATGCTGATGATGATGTGCAGCGCATGGAGTGCCTGGGGAAGGCAACCCAAACTTCCAGCATTGAGCTGTACTTGCTAATTCAAGCCTATGCTCAGGCAGCGCCACAAATTATCCTTCAAATGTACCATATACTTGCTCAGGATCTGTTTCGCGACTATGAAACATGTAAGTAGGTAAAAAGGATCATAGTTTCACGTTGTGAACCCAAATGACTTCTTTGCAGCCGCTTTGCAGGGCATGTGCTTGGTGCTAGCAGCCATTGATCTGGCCGGGATTACGACCAGCTATCATCGCATTGAAAGCCAACGACGCGTGGGTCGTTCCTATCCATGGGAAACACCACAGCAAGTTGAGGCACAGCGTTGTCGTTTGGAGCAGAATGAACGACTGTGTGGCGAAGTGGAACGCAGGAAACGCGAATCGGAACGCACGGTGGCAACGAACTTTCCTCAATCTGAAAAGATCATGCAGAACTTTCATGCCAGATTGGGGCATAGCCAGGAGGCAGCAGTAGGAACTCATGAGCTACACGTAAGCGGTCAGGATGAGGTGGATAATGATGGGATGGAAAGGGTGGAGACCAAAGCTCTGTTGCACGCTCCCACAAAGATGGCTGCGGGCAACGCTACCGACGATGATAAAATTCATAATGCCATGCCAAAACTGCTGATGAGACGCGAGCAAATGAAGCATTTGGATAGCATTGAAGTACTTGATTCTGTGCCAGAGACACCAGCACCACCACCACCGCCATTGACGGCACCACCTGCACTGCCCATGCTCCGGCTGCCCACAGAGAATAGTCCACCACAGGCGTCACCAGATCTACGACGCACCATGTCTGATAGGGAATACAGGCGTAGTCGTCGCATGACACGACCACTGTCTCAGCTGGAGACATACAAGGATATGTTGCTAATGAATGCTCAACTATACATTAAGGAGCATGTGCCACGGCCACCAAAATTGCTCATCGGACGCGTCAATGAGAAGGAGCCGAGCGATGAGCGATCTCCTCTGGTGCTGGCACAGACGCCCAAAGGTACACCTCTAACGCCCAAGGATGTGGTGGACTTTTACTTTTCACGACCCACAAAGATTGTGAATGGCATCCAGCAGGATGACTTTGCGGGCAGAACCGTTGCATTCTTTGGCTGGATAGCTTTCATTATAATGCGCATGCTATCGCTGGCCACATTCTGTGTTTTCTATCCGCGTGCCTTCTTTATCATAGTTGGCGTACACTATGCCGTGATGCTGGCTGCTTTGGCGCTGGAGACCCGCTGTCGTGGCAGCTGGAGCCGCACATTGTTTTATTTGCTGCTAGCGTATATATACATATTTGTGCTGTTGGAGTTTCGTGTGTGTTTCAAGAGCGTGCGATGGTGGTATAGTTGGTATTTGGTACTTATATTGCTGGAGAACATCACTATGTCTTCGATTTGGTATGCCAGCGAAGAGTTTGAATCCTGGTGGTTTGGTTTCATTTGGGAATGGATTGTTTACAGCGGCATTCTGTTCTTGGTCACCATAGTGGTTTACTACTGTATACTGCGACCCAAAAATGTGACACTAATCGTGGAGGACGAGGCAACACAGCAGTCACAGCAACAGCAGTCTGAGCAACAGTCAGTTGCTTAGCAGCTGTGTTATCGTTGTCAGGCTTGGAATAGTATGTTTACCAAATCAAAGCAGTCATTCAAACAGAATTCATTACTCGTATCACAATAATAAATTATTTTCGTTAGTTAAAACACAATAATGAATCAAATCGAAAATTTTCGCATTAAAGGCAAGGGACCGTGTCCCGCAGAAACTACCGAAACTCAACGTAGTTTTGGGCCACCTAATCGAAACAAAAAGCTAAGTAAGATCCTTTTGTTGCAAAACTTATAAAATTTTTTTAGTTCCAATTTCATTTTGTTATAGTTACACGTGCCAATCGCATGGAACAATTTCTTTGGCAAGAATTTTTTGACGAGTACAATCGACAGAACTCCGCTCCGGTTGATTTGGGAGCCGATCACACTGAGTATTTTGAACATTTCTGTAAGGACAAACCAGCGGAGAATGAGGAGCGTATGGAAATGCGAATTAACAAGTACCCGCTGTACTGCACTACTGCCATAACTTTATGGAATCACGAGGGCGATGTTACTAAGGACTTTAAAGTCAAGTATTCAGTGACCAGGCCATTAGCGGAATGCTCCGAAAAGTTTGGACCTTAAGCAAACCACTGTTTTATTGTTAATAATAAAAATGATAATATTAATATTATTTAATTAAATGGAGTACTCATGTGCTAAATAAAAACATTCGAGGGCTTTACTTTATTTTAAAATTTAAAAACAGTGTGGGCAATCGATTGACCAATTATCGACAGATACTTTGTGTTGATTTATTTTAGACAAATGTGTACATACTGGTTTTTTAGCGTAGTCGCCAGCCCTTATTTTTCATGTAATAGGACAACACTGTCGCTGACGTGTCTGTAAAAAATATCGAAGCTGAAACAGGCGGTGCAGGCTATTTAAGTGGATTTTATTTATTACCTTATAGCATAAAAACTGCGTTCTAGAGCGACACACAAATCAGGAGAATGTTGAGATTATGTAAGTAGCAAAAGTACTTTCAAACGGACAGAAAAGCCTATCGCTCCTCGTGTGTTGCGATACAAACGCCGGCAAAGGCTCTGTCGCTGTCTCGTTCTCGTTCTCTGCGGCTTTTGCCGGCGTCAAATATGATGTCGCTGTTGCGGCTTTAGAACTGTAAAGTCCTATCAATTTTAATAAATGTTTGACTAACCTTTTTGAATATGCTGTTGTAGGCTTCACGCTCCTATGCGTACTTTGCGCCGCAACAACGTCTTGGAGTGCTCGCACCGTTGACAGTCATCTGGGGCCAAAGGACTTAACCCGCCTGCAAAAAGTTTTTGTGGAGGGCTTAAGCTCCAACGATCTGCAGTCGATTTATTTTGCGAGTTTAAATATTGAAACTACAGATGCTGCGACAAAGGAAGCGGTCTGCCAGAAGATCGCGATGCTGCATGCAGAATCCAAACTCAATGTAAGATAGCATTTAAGCGTACTACCTAACATTTTAATTTACCATCTATTCTTATATTTGTAGAACTTTGAAAAAGACTACTACTTGATTGGAGCCAGCAAAAATTTGCGCTGCACAGCAAAACTTGCCGAATCGGTGCTATCTAAGGTATACCAATCCCTGGAGTCAGACTTAGGCACCACGTCAGAGATATACTATCGTATCGCCACACACAAGACGCTCGGCGTAGAGATCAGTGGAGCAGCTCAAACAAAGCTTGTTAAACGCCTGCAGGAGCTGCTTAAGAAGGATGATACACTCAGCGGACTCGGCTATGGTTTTAATGCTGCTATCCATTTGGGCCCAAGCGCTAGTTTTGTGGCCAACCGCGTTGAAGATGCTGTTGTCCAAGCTGACGAAGTCGATGGCAACCTGCTGCAATTTGAAGGAGGATTAAGCATTACTGCTTTGATCCTTAACGGCGTTTTTGGCGTTTCCAAAGCTTTCAATAAGCCCGCACCTGTTACGGCCGACCAGGCAGTGAAATTCGCAAACTATTTGTTGAGTCGCCGCTCTGTGCAGAGTGCAAAGGGAGCGCATGTGCTTATTGAAGCGCTTAAAACAATAAGTAGCACGGATAAAATTTCGCCCATATGTGTTCAGATAATCGGAAATGGTCAACTCGATCCTCAGTCCCCCACACTCAATGTAGCCATTGTTGACTTGCTGGGCAAGCCACTGTCACCTGCTGTGCAAAGCGTCAGTGCCAAGATCACCGTTAAAAAAGATAATTCCGTGCTGTCAGAGAAGGTTCAACTTAATTCTAAGTCATCTGACAAAACCACTTACGCAGCTGATTTAAGCGGCCTGAAACCCGGCCGCGGTATCTACCTGGCAGAAGTAAACGCCGATGGCATATACAAGCAGAAAGTTCAATTTAAGGTGCTTGGACGTGTCAAGGTGCAAGCTCTGGAGCTGGGCATTGCAGAATCAGATGCTAGTGCAGCTTCACGTAAACAGAGCGTCAGTTTTCCCAACAAGCTTAAAGAAACCCTTACGGCAGACAGTACACAAAAGCTACTGCTTAAGGCGCAGCTGGTCGATGAAAGCAACAGCAAACCCATCGCAGTGCATCAGGCATTTGTGCGTCTGTATAACAAGGAAACTGATAAGGATACCATCTTCGTTGCGGAGCAGGATAGCAGCAAGGCATACAAATTCGATATGGATGTAGGCAATCAAGGCAAGAATTTCAACTACCAAAATGGTCTGTACAACATTTACCTAATTGTTGGCGATGCCTCGTTGTCCAACTCTTTTGAGTGGCTGTTGGCTGATGTGCAGTTAAAATTCAATCAACCAGACAGAGGTAAGTTTGACCGTAATATAACTTCAAGTTTAAATTACTTTGAATCATATATATTACAGATATCAAGTCCAGCCCTGTAAGTGGACCTTTGCCCGAGATTGTGCATCAGTTCCGCGTTCCCGATAAGCGTCCGCCTCGTATTGTTTCCGATATATTCACTGGCCTGTGCATAACGCCGCTCGTGCTGCTTTTTGTCTTCTGGGCCAAATTGGGGATTAATGTGTCTAACTTCACATTAGCGCCGAGCACGATCGGTTTCCATTTGGGCTTTGGTGGCATTCTTGTGCTGTTTTTCGTTTTCTGGCTGCAGCTTAACATGTTCGAAACTCTCCGCCTGCTAATACCAATCGCAATATTTACATTCCTTTGCGGCAATCGACTGCTGCGACGCCTCTATGCACAACGCAATGCTAAGATTACAGCTGCTAGTGCATCATAAGCGACACATTCAAAGGCTTTAAGGCTGTGCCACTGTTCAGCATTTCGATTAGATGATCAATTAGCCGCTGCTAATTAGGGAAACGATTTACAGTTACTCTATATATATAACTAAAATCAATAATTTAAAACTTCTTTAATAAAGCGTTTAGTGTTAGCTCTATTAATTCGATATCCTGAGTATAGGAGATTACTGATTACTTTCCAAACACAAAAAAACAACGAATCGACTTGAATTTAAATGAACAACACGCAAATCGTACAAAATTAACAAGCAGTTTTATATTATATACAAATACATACATATGGAGCAATAACAGGCATAAAACTATATCAAAATACCCCCCTTTACAAAAATAAATCATTATTTTACAAATGTGCCTTCATGAAGGGCTTCAAATATTTGTGGAATGCTGCATTGACCGGTTCCTTATTCAATGGATTTTTCTTGGTCGACTCGAATATGTGCTCATATACATTGCCATCGTATGTGCCGAGAGCGGAGTCCAAAACGCGATCATGCAGATCAAAACTATCGACAAGTGCAACAGCATTGGGACGCATGCGTTTCAAACAATTTTCCAAACGCATCTCCAATTTTGTAACATCCGCATCAGTCAGATCAATGAACTGATTTAAATAAAGTAAGTTTGTTTTACATGTATACTTTTTTAAATTGAAAAATATTTGTGTTCTTACGCGTAAGAAGTCACCAATGCGATTAAGACATGCGTCAACAAGGTAGAGCTCCAGCACCACCTTGAGCACATCAGCCAGTGCAGGCGAAACTTTTTTGGAAACGTTTGTCAACTCGTTGTAAGCGGATTGTGCCAAAAACGCGCGACCGTGTAGCTGTTAGGTGTGGCTTAAATAAGTACATGAAAACAAATCATTTCTCTAAGCTTTACTTACGTCTGCAGCGCCTGTTAAGAATACACCACTGAGATTGGCAGCCACTTCCGTGCCATGACCCTGGCGACGACGCTGCTCAATTTGCTCATATGCAACGCGGACTTTGCTGGAAATGACAATTCATTAGATTTTCTCTTTAATGAGGTTAAGTTAAATATTTAAATATTTTAACTTACTTTGCAGCTACAAACTGGAATGCCTTTACAATCGACTCCAAGGAACCATCAAAGTTTACAAAGTGCTTCATTTTGATTGCCTCATTGATATAGGTCACTGTGGGCACTAGTTGATCACCGCTCAGCGCTTGGCCATATACCTTGACTAGATAACGTGCCGTCTGCAGCAGCATAACTGTGTTCTCGCCTTCGTATGTGCATACAGCCGTTGTCATGCCATAGATGGTAGGGAAATTGGAGCAGTCCATGAAGCCATGGCCGCCACAGGAAAGGCGACAAGTCTCCACGCCAGCTGTTGCATCAGCGCTGCAAATTGCCTTCAGACAACAGGAGAGCGCATGCATCTCCGGCAGGCGGTCCAGGTTACCCAGCTCAATCTCACCAGACAGCACATTATACATATTCCAAATACTATCACCAGTGGTCTTGAAAACAATCGCCTTGGCTATTTGCGGAAATAGCTTGAGCTGCTGTGTGGTATGATCCATAATTTGTGGCTCTGGCTTTTTGGGGTCAATGGGACTCTGTCGGCGCACTGCCGAATATCGCGTGGCGATGGTAGAGGCCTTGGCTAAACTATGAGCCGTATCCCTAATCAAGGCACAGCGAACAAACATCATTGTGCCATAGGTAAGGACACTATTCTTGGGCGCCACATAAGTACCATCCGGTAGCACTTGTTGGTTCTTCATCAGCATATTGTTAAGCGGCACGCGAACATTTTTCAAACCCAGATAACCATTATTAACGGCCTTCATGCCTAGTTTGGTGCCAATGTCACCAATATCAATGCCCGGCAAGGGCTGATGTGTATCTGTGTCTCGCAACTGCACAATAAACGGCGCCAGTCCGCGGAACTCACCCTTCGTGTACAGCTGTGCCACAACAATGGCATGATTAGCCGTATGTCCCACTGTAAATAATGTTTGATTCAATAAGAGATGCAAGGTTATTTAACTGCAAGTTACTCACAGCCGCCTGGCCACCACTTGTAGGCGCTAAGTGTGGGTGTATTGATCACAAACTGTTGCGACTGGGCGTCGTAATCGGCGCGCGTTTCCAGGCCACGCAAAAAGGTGCCATGACCAAGTTCAGTTTGCGCATAGGTACCAATTATCTCACAGTCCCATGCCCTGGACAGCCACTCAACTTGCTGCTCCATGGTGCCCTGCAAAATTTGTCTGTCGATTATTTTTTTGAACACAAATTTAACAACATTCGAATCCCACCTGACCCATAATAGTTGGCACAAACATGACATAATGCAGTGCAATTGGATTGCCCTCCTTTATTAAAGCAGCACCCAATGAGCCACCAAGAAGAGCACTGTCAATGAATGGGATTACTATAGAATAAAGGCCAGAAAGAATGTAATTCTTACTTGTAGGTATCAACGCCATCTTCTCCATTGGCACGCAAATGCCTTATCTTTTCACCAATGACGCAGGCCTTGCGTAAACTATTTTCATAAAGCTCCTTATGTGACATATATGAAGTTGGCACATCATCATTCAGTGCGGGATCCTCCAGAAACAATTTCTCTGCAATAAGCACAAATGCATTTAATACGCTGCATAGATTGTCATTTTAACACGTATGTATCTATAGTTTATATTCGCACAAACATATGTATACGTGTATCTAGCTATTAAACATAGTGCACTGGTGTATTTTTATTATTGTTAAAAGCGATTATAGCAAATCAATTCGATAAAGCTTATCTGTGCAGCTCGGAATATTTATAATACTTTCAAGTGCTGCTCAGCTATGTATGTGATATATGGTTATGAATATACATTTGTATGTACATGTATCATAAATATATTCGCAGTCTATAGTTCACCGGGGGTGAAAAATTTAATCACGTTAAGGATGATGCTGAATTTTGAACAAAGTTCAATAAAGCATAGCATTAAATTCACTTTGGTAACAGTGAATGCTTTAAATCTGCATGAGTTTTAAATCGATGCGCATTTTAAACGAATGGCAAGTGTACGAAGATACGAATAAAAACAAAGACAACGATAGTCCTTGACATGGGCTGCCAAAAAACTTTTAAATAGTTTGTATGTAGCTGATTCTGCTAGATACAAACATCAAAAATTAAAGTGTTGTGTTTTTAGTTAAATACGTTCACTTTGTTAACAAATTCTTGCAGCATTTTACACAAACACAAGTGATAAGCGTCCTATCTTTCAGCCTTATTAGCATTGTCATGCTACTGCAGCAAATACTTGAGGCTCTGTTAAATTGCGAAATGCCGCTTTGAGTGCTTTTCAGCGAAACTTGAAGCTAAGCTTAAAAACCAGTTAATTGTAGTAGTTATCGCTAATTGCGCGTACTTATATAAAATCGTACTCACCCAAGGCTTTCTTTTCTTTGTATTTGTCTGCGCCACCAGCAAAAAATACCGAAAATTCATTTGGATTAAAGGTTGCAGTATTGCGTTCCTTTTGTAAATCGGGATTAACTTCCAGTGCTGGCATTTTGCTTCCGTTGAGTCACCAAAAGAAACGAGTTCACAATTCAGTCAAGACAAAGAGATATTTCGCGTGCGTCTTCTACGAGTGTTGAGTACTTACTAAAACTGAACGTGGAAACTAAACTTGTTAAGCTCCGATTTTGTACAAGTACATGCATATGTTGGAGCAAATCTAATCTACGAAGCACAGTAAACTTGAATCGCGTAAACGGGTACTCAAAAACATTTGTACCCAGCAGCAGCTTTATGGGCTATATATTTATATATATAGCTATAATTGCCTTTAATCAATCTATTCTTGCTCCGCCATTGAAAAACAAACGCTAATCTATTGTTGATACTTTTGGCCTTTGTTTGTTTGTGTGAAACAGCTGTACGCTAGGGCTGCAACAAGTAGTAAAACGTTGCCAGATAGTCGCTTTATCAGAGCGCTTTATTTAAATACTAGTACACTTGGTCCTTTTTTTTTGTTGGGTTTTCTAAAGTTTATTAGCTAATCAAGTAAGACTTAAAGATAATACTAATCTTTGGCTTAGTATATTACATAAATACAATCACGATTTTAATACAATTTCCAGTAGAATAAAAGCTCAGATCTTTAAATGAGAAACGTGGAGCATTTTAAAGACCCTGAGCCTGACTGGTGGATATCGTTATGCCACGCTGATGTTGCCCAACACCAGCTGACTCATAGGCACAACAGCCATTGCCACTGCGTGCCTGCTCCAATTGAAGGGACATTTCAGTGGGATACCAGTGTGCATCCTGCAGCTGTGCATAGTTGACATCCGGTGTCATATGATTTTCGTTACGTGGCGTTTTTGCAAAGGATTGCGTTTGTGAACTTTCCCAATCCATGCGCGTTGAACTGAATGTGTGGCTAGAGTTGCTGTTGCGATTTTGTCCATTTTGCATATGCTGATGAAACTCAAAAGGCCAGCTCTGTAAGAGACAAAAAAAAAACTTTGAAATATTTTATCTTAGCTTGAATGTAACTGGTTGATAAAAGTGACTAAACTGCAGGAAAGTTCGATAAAAGGTTGTAAAGTTATTTAAGCAGCTAAGTGATCAGTTAGGGGAAACCACATAGCTATAAATGGAACAATATGACGACAAGCCGACAACGACAGGCCGACAGCAACAGCGCCTTTGTTTGTTTATACAATTTTGATTGTTTTTAGTGGCTCTTTGGGAAAAGTTTTCATAGTTGAACAATAACAGCGTCTTTAACGTATCTATAAAAACATAAACAGGCCAAAGACAAGACACACACTCATTGTCATGCATGGGCAACCAATGGGTAATGGATTGTGATCTCTTTTACTCTCTCACACTCTCAGTTCCCACAAACACCAGCCCTCAACTCAAAGCGGCGCGTGCGAGTGGAATAAATTAGGGTGTCGGAATCGCGGTACAAAACGGTTCGTTACGATCCTGACAAACGCAAACAAAACACTGCCACCATATGGGCACAAGACGCCGTTCAAGCACAATATTTGCTGAGAAATTTCACGCATTCATCTTTAGCGAATGAATAAACATTCACTTTGTATTCGAAACATTTTTGGATTATATTTGGGTTATTCCATGATATGGTCAAATCTTTGAAGAATGTTTAAATTTCAAATGATTTTGATTATTTCAGATCTTTGGGCCGGATATCTTCCGGTCGAACAAAAACAAATTTTGTCACTTGTTTTGATTGCATGCTACATTCTACAAATAAAGCGCAGAGTTAAGATCGACATGTCATTTTTCTTTCTTGTTTGCTTCAAAGTCATGCATATTTAAAAATAACTAGAAAAACTGGCAAAGAATAACCAACGTTTTTGCCCCGCATCTCTTTACCATGGAATGTCGATGTCTCCGTGTGAGTCTGTCAATCATATTTTGTATTTTTGAAATTCATAAAAGTATCTGATTACAGGAAAGCCAGACACAAAATGAAATCACGAAATCACAAACTGAAATCACAAAATGTGATTTTGGTTTTTGTACATAGTATTATGTAGGCCCTGGCAAACACCGTCACCTATAGAAGGTATAGAATCACTTGAGCAGATGTTGCCCAACATATAACATGTATATGATTTTGGTTGGTTTAAAAAATATCTCTAGTTTATAGTCAAACTAGCAATACCGATAGTTCGAAGTGTACAAACTTAATTGTACTTTACGACAAAATTTAATTACCATGAAAAGCTTAACTTATATTTTAACATGATAATTGTCGGGGGCAGAACATTCAATTAAACTTTTGTTATTAATGTTGTATTAAATGTAATTGCCCGGCGCTAATGTTTGCTTTGCTTAAATTAAGTTCTGTTGTTATCGTAATTAATGCTTTTAAAGGTCGCATAATGTCACAGTCGAAAACTCTTGTTATTATTTTGTAAGATCGGCCAATAATACTCTCGATCGATAAGTTTATGGAAGCTGACGCACTTAATACAATTAAATTACCCCGAAGCTGGATATAGTTATTCCTCTAAACAATAATCATATTAAAGTATCATTTCTATTTAACAATTTTAATTTGTATTTTTTACTATTAAGTTGATTGGAAAATAAAAATAAGCTTTGCTTCTATAAAAATAAAATTATTAGATTCTTTCAAGAATGAAACTTTTTCTAAGGTAAAAAAAAACATTGGCTTCTTTATGTTTTTAAAATGGAGAAAATATGAAAGGATTTTTGACTGGACGAAGGTTTGAACAATCTGCTTGCTTTTCCCATTTTGAAAGTTGATGGAATCGCTAAATTTAATGATACTTTAATTGGGTTAAAGGCTGTCTGTCAATGTTGCTTGACAACAACAAAATCGCTGTCTGATTTTGAGCCTATCAACGCTGTGCCTATCATAACTAAACTGACACCTGTCACAGATTGATGTCGTCCAGCTGGAACAACGGCGCATCTTTAAACATATATCTATATATAGTATTTGTACTATTCATTTTGTGTTGAATGCAACGTTAAGTGGTGCCACTGACATCACTTATACGCACCATAAACGAGCTGGCAAATTTGCTTTGCCACTTTTTGACACTTACCATCCCGAGATGTTCAGCATTGTGAAAGTTAAATGTCGGCGCAATGCCGCCGGCAATATTACCACAATCAGTTGATGGATGTCGCGTATCCAGCACATCAACCAAAGCAGCAGCAGAATTAAGATTGCGATGTGAATTTGTGGTTGAGCTTCCGTTGCCATTGGTTGTTTCCACAGCATTAATAAGCTGCTTGATGTAAAGCGTGGCCAGGCGCAGTGTGTCCAACTTGGATAGCTTTGTATCCGGCGGAATGTTGGGCAATTTCGTTTTTAAACGTCCATAAGCGCTGGACAATACCCTCATTCGCATGCGCTCCCTTGCATTTGCCGCATTACGTTGCACCGGCGGCTGTGAACCTGTTAAAATGTTTATTATTATTATAGGTTTAGTTGGCTAACATGTCTCAAATATGCTTACTATGTGAGCTGGCATCATCATCAAAATCATCGTCAAAGAGCTCCAAGGGGCTAGAGACACGCTTTTTGCGTGGCATTAAATTATTTTTTATTGTACTTTTTCCAGTAAGAGCGGCACCGTTCTTAAAACACTTTTACTCGATTTTTTTTAAAAATATAGCACAATAGATTTATCGCAACTGTTTAATCAAAAATCGTACTTCCGAACGTTTGCTTTTAACCGTTCTATGACCGTGTTGCAGCACAATTATTATACATCTGACAATTATGCTCGAAATGTCTTCCTTTTTACACAAATTCTACTCTCACTCACACTTTCTCTGTCCCTCTTTGTTTCTTAGCTGTTGTCTCTTGCTCTCGCAATGTTGCCTATTTTTGGCACTTGTAGGCGTGCCCCTGCTCTGCAATAGTGTCTACTGGGCGCTACAATTGGTGGAAGCAACGAACACATGGTGTGATCTGGTATTATCTCTTTGTTCAGCCGGCCACGAGATTGGTCCAGCTGGTAGCTGCTGCTGTTGCTGCAGCATGCTGTTCTTTCCGTTCCTGTTTGCTCAAAACAATGTAAATCAATTTGGTATTTGCTGCATAAGATCAAAACGCAACGTTTTAAGGATGCAAAGCGTGCTAAGTACAGATGGAGCCACCTGGACTTAAATTTAATATCGATGCGTAAGCCGAAGTAATCACTGCGGCATCTGATCCTCATCTTGACCCTGACAGCGCACGCGCCATTTGACATATTTAAATTGATATCAATTTCATTGTGCTTACCTTGATCACAAGTGTTTCTTAAAATGATTTTTAAAAAATATCGAACACCTTAACAATGTTTCAAACATATAAAATGACATACTGCACTATCAAATTAGTCAGTGGCATTAAGTTTAGTACCATCGTAATATTCACTTACGCATGTGCATTGATCACCAATCAGCACACTTTTATATTTATCTACTGAAGATATAAGTTATGACTTTTCGGTTGTCGCTAGAATTGGAAACTTAAGTACTAACGACAGGACCCAAAAACGGAAGTGTGGATTAGTTTCAGACATGGCAGGATGTCAATTTGTGGAGCCAAAACATAGAGTAAGTGCAGCTGGTATAACCTACAACCTTATAGATGAGACTGGATTATGTTGGAGGCATTTGCTAAAGAGTCGAAAATTCATTTTGTATAGATTGAAAATACGACTATTAAGCAAAATCCGGCGACTCGGACTACCATGAATTGGATACCTCCAAAGCCGTAATTAAAACCCAACTGCACTGTTCTAAGAAGATCAAGAAGATCCTTTTCCAACTAGCAAATGGTAGTCGCGAGTTTTCCTCTTCACTCTCTCCCTCTTCACCCTTAAAGTGTAGGCTGATCCATTCAAGTGGCTGGAGAAAGCCATAAATTAAATACCACATTCAACTCAATTGTTCGGAGAAAGGCCATCGTGGTACACAGAAAGTGTCTGCCTCTATGTCTGGTCTGTGGTTAATAGTTCAATTAATTTTGTTGCCCAACTATTATGACATAATGTGTGAGGTTCTTCGAAGTGGCGTACTCCCGAGTATCCGTAACACAATATCAGAGAGGAAAATCCACCAGACACTGTGTCGCCTTGTCTGCACATTATATTGTACTCTTTGTACGTTAAGTCATAGCCCTACTGATTTGAATATAATGTGTTTAAGTACATTGTTTTTTTTTTTTATTATAATTACAAACAAAAATACTGTATGCTTAAAATGCTAAATTAATTTACTATTCAAGCTGCATTTACATTAACTTGTGCGGTTTCAATAGTCACAGTCGAAGCCGTTGTTGATGCATAAAAATGTGAAGCGACTAATTCTTTTAGATCGTTATCAAAATGGAATATGGAACACACTTCGCTTTTTAGACGACAGACAACTCCAGCAGCGCCAACATTCCAATTCCAACAGATCAGGCTACAGTTAAGTGCCTTGAGATCGCTTTGAAGTGATATTATGTTCTAGTGAAAGGTTAAAATTGTAGTTACAGTTCATTTAAACTTTCTGATGGCTTACCATAGCAACTGTATAGTCAATGGAATTGATTTGCTGTCCCTTTACCACAACCAAACGTATTTTACAGTCCTGCTGATTAACAAAAGCCACAACTTTCTCCTTGAGATATTCAGCGCTGGCATAATCCAGTTTTTGCTTGACATCCAATAATCCTATCTCAAATCCGTTGATCTGTTGGTTAATTCAAATGCATATTAGTAATATATTTTTGTAAAAATTAAAATTGATCTCACCTTCTCAAGAGTAATGCGAATTTGTGGCCGAGCGCTGCTATATAGTATAAAGATCAGATTGGCCACAATGCCACAGACAATGCCATATTCTAAGCTCCAAAACAGGCAAGTCACAATTGTAACCACAAAAGGAAAGAGATCGCGTTCTAAGAATGAACAAAAGATTTCACAAAATGATGAAGTACATTCTTTGGTTTTAATAGGAGTAAAAACTGCTCTACTCACTTTTTGATTTCCAAACATCCGCAATCTTTTCCAGTTCCAACAGAGATATCATAGCTGCAATAATCAGAGCAGCCAGCGTTGTTTTGGGTATATAGTAAAAAGTTTGAGTGAGAAACGCGAGGGCCATCAGAACTAAGGCACCAGTAACGGCACCACCAAGTGGTGTTCTCACACCACTAGCATTGTTGACGGCGGTGCGTGTGAATGAACCGGTTACCGGCATGGAGAGCACAAAACTGCCCATTATATTGCATATGCCCAATGCAATCATTTCCTGCGATGCATCCACTATTTTGCCCTTAGCTTTGTGAATAAAAATCTAATGTTAATTACATATATGCTTTTGAGACCTATTATTATTTCTACTTACAGAACGCCTTGGATATGGCCACAATCTCTAGTATAGCAATCATTGGAATGGATGCCAGGGAAGCACCCACAGTGCTTATCATCTCGCCAAAGGACACATATTCCCCATCGACCACAGTGCTAAAGGGCGGCAATCGAAAGGGTGGAACACCGGCTGTTATGTTACCTGTGACGCGAAATGGCTGATTGCCATCTCGACTGAGAATGTAGGCCAGAAATGTGCCAAATATGACGGCTAGTGCATTTCGCGATAGCGAAAGATACTTCCATACCAGCCGATATCCCCATTTAATTTTTGGCAGTTGCTGCAGATAACAAATGATGTGTTTAAATTATGGTATGGAAGTCCTTAAATAATTTGCTAACCTTCATAAGCAGTAGAAAGATCAAAGTGGAAACACCAAGCAGGGCATCCCAGGGTCTGATTGAGGAAAGGTGCGTAAAGAAATGCTTCCACGAAGGCAGCCAATCATTTGAAGGACCTGTGCATAGATTAAAAACTGTGAATAACTGACGAAAAAATAAATGAACGTGACTTACCTTTGAGACCAACGAGATTATTAACTTGAGCACTAGCAATTGTAGTTGCTGCTGCCATTGTGAATCCAGTAATGACCGGAATCGATATGAAACGCACTAGGACACCCATGTTGAGGAGACCTAGCAATAGAATAATGGAGCCAGCCAAGAAACAAACAAGGACTGCATAATCTGGACTAATGGTCGCATATTGATTGACCATCAGTGCCATAATAGCAGTTGTGGCTGTAAAAAGTTAACAAGACATAAACTAAACTATTCTACAATATTTATGGCATGTCTGTATATATATAATTTACCAATTGTCACATCCTTGCAAGAACCAAATACAATGTAAGTGAAACAGCCCATAAAGGCAGAGTAGAGACCATATTGCGGCTCCAATCCAGCCACAACTCCATATGCAATGGCTTGCGGAATGGTTGTCAATCCGACAGTGAAACCGGCTATAAAATCTTGCACCACATAGGCGGAACGATACTGGGGCAACCATTTCAATATCGGAAATTTATTGGTAATTGTTGCGGGCCGGCAAAGCTTGCGTCCACTCTCCGCAATAAGTGAGCCAACATTCGGCAACTGCTCCCGGTAGAGATTTTCTGAGAACAATATCAAATTGTTAACAAAAAGATTGTTAGATATTTCATATCACCCGGTAGAAGCGATGAACTAAGCCAACATATGGGAGCCCACGACTAACCCAGAGAGATAAGACTAACATAGTAGATTTTGATTGTGTTGAATTCGGCACGTACCTGGTATCAGATTTAAACCATTAATAGTCCAATGCAATAGTTTTTTTAATGATAACTATTTATTTATTTTTAAATATGAACATATTTTGTTATTGATTTTATTATTATGTTCAACAAGTTGCAATCTTCTAACGCCATAGTATAACCTTCGGGATTTTCCACGCTTCACAAATTCCAAGTTCATTTCATAATAGTCTGATAAGACGCCTTAAATTCAAGTCGACAAATTCCAACATAAATACTATATAATGTAAAAGTAACTTCTCTTATGCCCTGATATATTTAATGCTCGTTTTACCTGAAACTCGAACCCGAAATTTTATTAGTCAACTGCATTCCAAAAATGTAGAATACTGTCGGTTCGATCAGTTTACGATTACTTTTTGTCAACTTTAATGAGCTTTCTTGATTGCCTCACCAAAAAACAAATCATATGCAAGAGAAAAAAACCCCTTATTAACTAAAATACAACAAAAAAACTCACCTTCACTGCCGCTGGTTCTCATAACGTTGCTAGCTCAGCGGCTAATGTTTTTTATACTTTTATTGTTTTTAATTATTGGTGCTACTAGTCTTCCGGCTTCGATGTTGATTTCCGAGTTTTATTACAATAACGTTCGCTCACCGCGACGCTCCGGACTTGAATGACGCTCTCTAATCGCTTGGCGGTCCCAACAGACTACCCAGACTGACTGCACACAAACACACACACAAACTACATGCATATATGTATGTATGTATGTGTGTGTGTGTGTTTTTGCCATATATTTAATGATTTGCAATTTTGATTATCATTGAGATAAGAATTCCAATACAAAGATGCTTGTTAAACAATTGTAATTAAAATTGAATAGCAATTAATATTTATTTATTTAAGTCAATTACAACTTCGCCGCTTTGCCAAATACGTAGGTTATCGCTACTATCCAATGAGCCCGTTGCAATTAGATTCTCTTTGGGATGACAATCGAGGCAAACGATTGTCTTCGAATGCGCTGGAACTTTCTGGACGAGCTCCGTGCTTTGCAGACTCCATACATGAAGGCAATTATCCTCACTGCCCGAGACAATCCACATGCCCGCTGTAACGGAGAATTTGACGGGAATGCAATATCGCAGATGTGTATGGCCTTCATAGATGCGCAAACATTTTGGTATCTTGAACTTCCATAACTTTATCTGGCTGTTCAAATGAGCAGTCATTATATAGCGACCATTGGGCGCAAACTTAACACAGCCCACCGGTGGGTTATCACCATCGATAAGCGTCTTCAGCACTTTACCGCTAATCATGTCCCAAATGCGAACAAGGCCATCAAAGCTGCCAGTGACAAAGAACTTTCCATTCGGGTGGAAATCCACCGATGAAACCAGATCGTTGTGAGCGCGGACAGTTTTTAATGTATGGCAACTGCGCAAATCCCACAAGCGGACTGTGCAGTCAAAGCTGGCGGTCGCTATCACACTTGAATGCGGATGAACGCTGCAAGCGAATACACATCCTGTGTGTCCCTCCAAAGTCCTAATGCAGTTGCCACTGAGAGGTGACCAGAGCTTAATGGTCTTATCATCACTGCAGCTGGCCAAGAAGCTGCTATCCGGCGCCCAGGTCACATCATTAATGCCCCGTTTATGTCCTACATCCAGTGTCTCCTCAAGCTGACCAGTTGCGACGTTCCAGAGCTTGAGCATTCGATCGTTCGATCCACTGGCCAGATAGTTACCCTGACGACAAAATTCCAATGCTGTTACGGGACTTTGGTGTCCATCAAGCTTGTACTTGGCCTCATAGCCGGGCGATATAAATGATACCTTGTTAATGACTTCTTCCATTGGCAGCGGTTTCTTGAAAAGATTATCAAAATCGCTAGCGGCAGCTGTGTTGCCAGCCGCCAATGTTCCAGACTCAGATTTTATGGACTCTTGATTAATTGTTGCATCAATCGCCGACATAGTGCCTTAATTAAAATTCAAGATTTTGTAAAACTTTTTTTTGGGAACTAAATAAAAGTTGTAAAGCTTCTGCGACTGTTGCACCAACAATTCTAACTTATCGAAATAGTTTTGACAGTGCCTTGTAACTGACATAAAGGACTGAGAAGTGCAACTCTGGACAGGTAAATTACTTTTCAAAGTTTAACGTCAAAATAAAAACCCTAAGGTCACACTAAATATGCAACTACACATCTACAAACATACATATTTACATTTTTGCTGCTCACCTACAATATATTTTGCCTTTAATCAATCGACAATTGAAAACAATAACATAACAATTGCCTTATTACAAATTTAGTCTTACGAGGGTATTTTAACGCCAGTCATCGCATTGCAATTGCAAGTGACAGAAATGAACCATTAAAAAATAAAAAATTAATTTGTTGCTTGGAACAGTTAAGGCGTCATATTTACAAAACATGTTGGCTTAAGCCGGTGTGCTAGACATGTTAACCAAACAATAAACAAGTTGGAATGACATGAAGTTATCCACGAAAGCGGAAGATGAACGAAATGCGTTATACAGTTTAAAGAAAAGTCATTCAACTTTTATTGTGGGTCGGTATTGGTAGTAAAAAAATGAATAAATGAACAAGATAAAATACAAATTATACTTAACTCTACTTGACTTTAAAAAAAGACGATATGCTTTTGCTGCCTTTGGCGCCTTTGGCTAGCGCTTTCTCCTTGGCAGTCATGCTGCGCTCCTTAAGGGGCACTGGCGCACTTGGCGAAGTGATTTGTTCCTCTTTAATGTCATCATTGTCCTGCAGACTGTTGTTCAACAGCTGACCAGCAGAATCTTCGCCATTTGTGAGTTTAATTTTTTTGCTATTTGCACTTGATGCGCCCGGCTGAGATTTGCGTTTCTGTGCGCTGGTTTTCTCTTCGACCAGAGCCTGAATCTCGCTGGGTATGTGAAGGCAGCGTGTGAGTTCCGCGTGTAAATCCACATCCAAATAGCGACCCACATAGTCGCAAGCCATACGCATATAATCCATTTCATTGACATCTTTCTCTTCAACCAGCTTCTCACTGCGCACGTAGTTTTGCGATTTTGCGCCCAATCCGCAGTGAACTTGTTTGGCCTTCAGAGCAGACACAATTTGACGAGTCTTAAGAGCGAGCCAGGCCAGCGCTCTATCCGGATTGTACTTGTAGAAGGTCAACTCGCCTGACGATTTAACGTCTGCCACACATTTCAGACTCTCAGCGCTGACAAATTTGGTTAGCAAACGATTGGTGCTTGCATCAGCCTCATCCACACTTATGGTGTCTAAAGACATGGCACGCTGGGAGCAATGTTTTCGCAGATGATGCAATGCCAGCAGAGTGGTATTTACCGGCGTCGTCACATATATGCGGCCATTGGAGCACACCTCATTGTTTAATAGCCAGCTTCGGCGTGGTTCAACATATTCAAGAACCTCCATTATTTCATGGTCATGCAGCGTTATAAACAAAGCTGGTCTCGCTTTGCCGGGGTGATAAAAATGCTCCAAACAAAGTCGCTGATCGTCTTTGGCATCGAGTAGGTTTTTTGATATGTAGAAAACTTTCTTTGTTGCATACGCTACTTGCTGTGTTGGTGCATCAGGATCTGCTTTGGGTTTCGTCGAGCGTGTTGACTTTTTACTCATGTTAAGAATTGTATGGAAACAAGAGCTCCCGCCTTTTATCTATGTTTATTTGTACTACAAAAGTTGCCACCTGGGTGCAAACACTCGATACCCATGGCAATCCAATACCATCAATAGCTAAGCTATCAAAATAATTTTAATGTTTTAACATTATTTGGTTAATGGTTATGTGATAAATATATTCGCAGATAGATTGTTGGTATTATTTGCATGGTAACATACAATTGTTTATATAACTAAAAATCACATCACATTTTCTCATTATTTGATTTTCTAGATATGAAACGTCAGATTTAGTTAGAAATTCCACTCGATAGCTTTTATTAATATCATTTCTATCGCCAGGATGCCAGCTCTATCTTTGCTCTAGTTGGCAACGTGATTCAAAAAGTTGGCAACGCGAACAAAAACAAGCGTCTTTAAGTTAAACCGCCAAAAAGCGAAAACCATATATCAAAACATTTAAACTTACTAATTTGTTGATTTAACCATGGACAGAGAGCTAGGCAATAAGCGTGAGATGCGCTCGTTTCTAATGCCGCGAGATCCCAGCGTAGATCGCCGTTTTCGACCGCGTCCTGAAAAAAAACAGCGATTATTTGACGAGGCGATTCCCGAAACCAGCGACAGCTCTACCGACTGCTCAGACACAGAATCAGACTATACAAAATTTACGGAAGAAGATGGTAGTTCGGTAGATAACAGTGATCTAGAGAGTGGACCACAGGTTTTTCTACGTCTTCGACCAGTGGATTCACCCTCTAAGTTATATATGATTTCCGATTGTGGCAATGTCCTAATCACAAGTGCCGCCGCAAATGAGAACAGCAGCAACAACGCGTGCCGCATGGAGAAACATTACAGTTTTACAAGCATTTTCGATAGCCAGGTGGGTCAGCGGGATGTGTACGATAAGTGTGTGGGTCCGAGGATTACAGAAGAGGAAAGCGTTACGATCATGGCATACGGCACTTCAGGCTCTGGAAAGACTTACACTCTGCTTGGTAAGTAACCAGCAGACTTAACATATAATATGCTTAGAACGCTCTTTGCTATTGCAGGTGACAACGTAAGAGCTGGGGTTATTCCACGCGCTTTAGAAAACATATTCTCATTGTATGTAAGCCAAGTGTACACACAGCCCAAATTAAAGCTGATCAATGCGCGCGTTTTATTACTAGAGGATGATGTTACGCGGCAGGAGATGCAAATGCGACGCCAATTGCTGGCTTTATGTCCAGATATCACCACACAGCACCAGCGCCTGCAACAAGTCATCCGTGGTGATCACGAGTTCGTGGAAAAACCCATGGAAGACTCCTCTGTCATGATATGGGTATCTTTTGTCGAAATATACAATGAGCTCGTCTATGACCTGCTGAACGTGGCACCACGGCAGGCAAATAATATGTGCGCGCCGCCTAAAAAAAACCTTAAAATCGTTTGCAACAAAGGTCAAGTGTTTATAAAAGGCTTGACTAGCATATTTGTAAGGAGCAGCGAGGAGGCATTAAAGCTGCTAAGATTGGGACAGACAAGACTAACGTATGCATCAACTGCTGTCAACGCGAATTCGAGTCGATCACACTGCATCTTCACTGTGGACGTTTTGAAATATCATCGCTCCGGCGAAACCACGCAAAACTCATACAAATTTTGCGATCTCGCCGGCTCAGAGCGTGTGGATAAGACTGGCACGATTGGCTCACGGCTAAGGGAGGCGCAAAGCATAAATACCTCACTTATGGTGCTTGGTCGTTGCCTGGATGCGGCTAGTTCAATAAAAAAAAAAAACAATACCGATGTTATTCCTTATCGAGATTCAAAGCTCACCATGTTGCTGCAAGCAGCGCTGCTGGGTAGGGAGCGTTTAGCCATGATTGTGACAGTTACGCCGCTGGATAAATACTATGAAGAGAATCTTAATGTTCTCAATTTTGCCTCCATTGCAAAGAATATATTGTTTAAGCAACAGCCAGTGAAACAGCAACATACACGCTACTCGGCATTTGTAGAGTACTCGCAAGTTTCGTCAATGCGAGATAAAGAGTATATTTCAGAGCTCGAAGCTCAAAATATAAGGTAAGTTTACTCAAATTGCTCATTCTATATACGTTAAGTATAACTTTACCGTTTTACTTGCAGTCTGCGTGCAGAGAACGATCAGTTAAAGTACGAGCATGTGCTGAAAATGCAGCTGCAGGAGGAGAGATTACGCAAGGAGCTTACGGACACGTTCCAAGAGAGTATTCAGTCAAATCTAAAGATCAGCGAGGAACGTCATTTGAAAAAGATACAAATGCTTAATCGTGAGTTTGATGCAAAAGTAAGTATATTCTCCTAATGTTAGGAGCGAAAAGTGTATTTCATAGTTTATTTTCCTTTCGCAGATGGCTTCGCTAAAGCGTAAATATGAGGAGCAAATTGAAGACTTGGAGGACGAGATCGAAGAGCTGAAATCAGCTAATAGCGATATAGAGATAATCGACGATTAATGTTTACGTTCGCCCTTATTAATTAATGTTGATTTCGTGATTACTATTAGACTATTAAATATTAAACATTTGTGTCAATTTTAAACACTTTTTGCAAAAGCATTTTTATTCAAATTTCTCATATTTTACTGCATTACGTTTTCGTTCTTAATTGTTTTTGTTTTTTTTTTTCATCATTTAATTTAATATATCGCCTTGGTTTTTAATAAGTAGGTATTTTCCCTTTTTTGTTTTAATATTTTTATAATTAGGAGTTTTGTTTTTAATGGAATTACATATATATAAATATACGTAAGTATATATGTATATGCCTGTAATATCTGTGTGTATAGAATTTTGTGTGTGTGTGTGTCTGTGTGTTGTTTTACATTATTTTTTTCGGGCTCAACGTGAGAACCAATTGCACAAAAAAATATATTTAAAAAAAAAAACGCACATAAGTATTATTTATGTAATTAATGTCTCATTTAGCAAAATGTGCAAAATCGAGGATTTTATTATAAATTTTGAATTCTGTTCATTTATTTAAGGTTTCTTTTTCTTTTGTTTTGTTCGAGTTTTGCCTTGTAAATATGCATTGTATCGTGTATAATTTTGCATTTTGTTTAATTCGTACTGGCTAAAAATTTAGTACTATAAAAGGTTATATTTTAAGGTTTTTACTTTTTTCATCTCATACTATTCATATTTTGTCGGATTTTGTTTGTTTGGTTTTCTTTCTTTTTTTTTTTTGTTTTTCATTTAAGTTAAATTCTGCAAAAGCAATTAAGTTTTTCGGTTTTATTACAATTAATGATAAAAATACACATATGTCGCATTTGCTTTGCAAACGAAAAGTTTTATGTTTTTTGTTTTTGTACATTTTGCATAAATATTTTTGCATATTTGTTTTCTTTTTTTCTAAATTCATATTGCGTATGTGTTTGTTAGTGTATATATTTGTGTGTGTTTTCATTTTAATACTATAATTTTTCCTGTAAATTATAATTTTCATTCATTTGTAGCTCTACTTAGCTGACAATTTGTAAGCAGCGCTTTAAACTCGAAAAGCAAAATGTAAATTATTCTTTTAATAATAAATTATTGTTAATGTTTGTGTGTATGTGTAATTATGCAATTCTAAAGGTTTTGCTTTTAATTTAATAACTATATATTTCAATTTATTTTTTGTTTTTTCATTTACTTTTTCGTTTTTGCTTTTTACCTGTTTTTAACTATACAACTTTGTTCGTGTATTAAGTTATTATTGGGGGGTGTTGGCTTTTTAATTTTTGCGTTCTTTTTAAAACATGTTTAAAAATTAAGCTCAATAATCTTAAATTATTCATGTAGTATTTTTTTTTTAGCTTTTTCGGGGTTAAATATGTAAATGTGCCAAGCTTCTTTACATGCTTGCTTTTAAATTTTTTGCCTTAGTTTTCTTTTTTTTTTTTGATGCATTACATAAGTTTGGGTGTATATGTTTTTCTAAAAAGTTTTTAAACATTGCACTGTGTTATTCATTTAATTAGTTTTAGTTTTGCTTTCTTAAGAATTGTTTATGTTTTGTTTTTTTTTTTTTTATTTTTGTTGCCACCTGCTTGATGTTAAATGTTGAAGCTAGCTACTTGAAACAATTTACAACAAATTACAAAATATGTTTTGTAATTTTTATTATTAAAAATGTAATACTCTTTCATTTAAACTTCAATTGCACACACAAGAGTTGCCCTCGTGCTTTCCATGTTGGGTTTGTTTAAGGTTTTTCAAATTGTTTCTTATATTTTTTAATTAGCGTTACGAGAGAGTTTGTGTAGGGAAGGGGTGCGTGGTGTTGGGTGTGTGTTTGTGTGTGAGTATTGTTATAAACGCTTTTAAACTACAGCGTGTAATATATATTTTTTGTTTTGTTTTGTTTTTTTTTTTTTGCCTTTATATACGTAAAGTGGGTGCTTTAATTGTTTATAGAGTTTTACATCGTGTTCTTGTTTATTTTTTTTAATTAATTTTTTTGTTTTTAATATAGTATGTGTAAATATTCATTATTTGCCCATGACCTGACATGGTTGCTATATATATATATAATGTGTTTTTGACGCTTGCCTAGATTTCACTTGCTAATTGCGTGTTGTTATCATATATAGTAAGTATTATAATGTATTTAGAAGTATGCGTACGTACTCTGTTCCTGCTAGATGCTAAAAGCTCAACAAGAGACAAAACATCTAATCGAAAAAGAAGTTTAAGAAAAACTAGTGAATTTTCTTATAGATTTCATATTAATTTTTTTTTTTTTTAATTTTTTTCTCTTTTGAAATCTTTTTAGCTGTGTGATTTTTGAATTTATTTTTAATTCTGTTTTTTAGATTCTACGTTTGTAGATCTTTAATGTGTGTGTGTGTGTTTATGTTTTGCCTACGCCTAAATGTGTGTGGGTTTGGGTGTGTTTAGTTGCATGTCTCTTCTGTGCTTGCTGTGTATGGTTTTTGTTTTTTGTATTTTAAAACTCTACTTGCTGTTGCACAAAATTGTTGTTTATAACCATATATACATGCAGTATATGTAGATATAGTTTTTTAATATGTGTGTGTGTGGTTTATGTGAGTGTTCTCTGAATAAACAGATTTTTTTTTGTTTACTTCCGCATCGCACGCAACGTCTTCAATGTCTTCATTGCCACCAAATATTTTGCTGAAATTTAATAGTAGAATATTTGTCCGGCCTTTTGACGTTTACGCTCCTCCAGCTTGCGATTTATCTCCTGCTGCCGTTCGTTCTTGCTAAGCGCCCGTGCAACGTACAAGAACTTGTTGTCGCCTAGCTGCTTGCCATGAAGCCCGATGACGGCGGCCAGCGCCGATTGTGGATTCTCGAAAGCCACAAATCCAAAACGCCGCGAACGTCCTTCCTCATCCAGCATTAGCTAAAAGATACATTATATTCATAAATAATACTTTTTAAGACACAATTGCACAATTGTGCACCAGCTCTTTTCTCCAAAATACGTCGACTGGTTCTTGAGGGCGGGCATGCGCAGCAGGAGAGCCGGAGCAGAAGCAAAGAGAAATCATTGCGGGTTTTAAGAGCTAAGCCAAAGTGTGCCACATGGTTTAGGCTGCAGCAGCAGAACCAGCTCTCAGCCACGCACCCCCCGCCCACAAGCTAAGTTCGTAACTAGTCAAAAAAAAAAAAAAAAAGAAAAAAAATAGACTAGAAAATGAATAATAAATATATACGCACCTTGTGACTGGTGATGCGGCCATAAGGCTCAAACATTTCACGCAAATGCTGTTCGGTGAACTCCTCGCTTAGATTCTTCACGTACAGATTCTTGAAATGGGTTGCCTTCTCCTGCTCCCGATCACGGCGCGGTATAAACTTGACCACATGTACCTTCTGATTATTGCACAGCATGCCATTGACCTTTTCAATAGCAGCCCGAGCGGCCTCCTCCGAATCAAAGTGCACAAAACCATAGCCGCGCGAGTTGCCATCCTCATCCTTGGCCACATTACAGTTGAGTATGTTGCCAAACACCGAGAACGTCTCATATACGGCCTTGTTATCAATTGAACGCTCCAAATTCTTGATATAGATCTTGCCGCTGTCCGGAGAGCTATTGCTGCTGCCGCCGCTGCTGCCACTAGCCAGCGCACCACCACTAGAATGCGATGAGCTTGAAGTGTGCCCTGCGGCATTCAACGAATTATGGCCATGTCGTCCTAGAACGGCGGCTGCGGCCAAATGATTGCTGGCCGCATGACCACCGCCAACCCCATGGCTTAGATGTCCAGTAGCGGCGGCATGATGATGCAGCTGCTGCTGATGATGGGCTGCGGCGGCAGCCAGCGTATGATGATTCAGTGCCGGCTGCTGCTGATGGTAGTTAGCCGGATTACCGCGGAACGTCATCGAATTGACGAACATTATTGCTGGCTGTTTGTGGAGCGTGGTGGCAGCTAATAGGGTGCAGGTGGTGGTGCTGTAAGGTGGCCTGTGCTGGCTGTGGCTCAGAATTTTGATGGTCTTCGGCAGCGCGCTGACTACTCTCTCTTTCTCTCTCACTCGTTATTGTTGTTGTTATGATGGGTTTTTAAATGTTGTTGTTGTTTTTTGGTTCGTTTGTTATCGCTGGTTGGCGCCGCGTTGAGTTTGCTGTTTCTGTTTTTGGATTTTGCTTCTGCTTTCAAATTATTTTCGGCTTCAATTGAAAAAATGCAAATACAACAAATACAAATATACAAAAATACCAATTGCAAACACAGGCAGGCGAAAATGTACTCACCAGTTCACACATGTACACGTTTTCCCCGTCCACAGCAAATACGAAAATCCGCGTTGTTCTCTGAAAAAATCGTTTTTCTCTCACCCAGACTCTTTTTCACCGTTTGCTCTTTCTCACTCTCTGTCACTCTATCTCTCTTTTTGTACTTTTTCTGGGACTTTCACTTTTGGCTTGCTTTTGCTTACCCTGCCTCGTACACGTTGCAAAACAAATAGATGCGTCTTATTCTACGTTACAGCAATAAAAAATGTAACTACTTCGGCGTATTTTTTATTGTTTAATTAAGTGAGAGTTTAATAAAAAAAATCTATATGTTTCTGCCGAGACCTATAGGGATGTGTACAGTGTGACCGCTTGCGGTCAACGTGAAAACACTTTAAATTCAGTTGACACACACTAAAAGTTACAACTTCGATTTAACAATAGAATCGTGCTTAAATATATTCGATAGCAACGATGAATTTGATTTTGATTATTATGAGTTTGATACGTTTTTGAACACTGGTCATTTGCCCGGGAATTTATAAGTCGGCTGCTACTTATTTATTTTGTTCAATTATATATTTGTTGATTGTTTATTCATAATGTTAATGTTTATGTGCACGTATGTTGATAAATACTATAGGCAACCACAAAAGCCAGATTGGCTTGTATACTGTATACATACATACATATGTATTTATATATGTACTTATGTATATGTAAATGCAATGTGGTTCTTATCTTTCAGTTCTGTTAAGCCACAAAGTACTAAAACACTTGTGTTTATTTCAGGATTATATTGCTTGTATGGATAAGATTTTTTTCGCAGTATACAACAGTCTAGTTATTATCGTTATCAAAAAGATAAATTCACTTGTAGTAACCTTTCTCGGCAGCAGATTCAACAATCGTTCGAATAGCCGTAAATGCTTCACTAGCCGTCGGCTGTATCTCCACAGCTGGCAATATGAACAAGTCCTGGCTGTCTGGGGGGCCACGCAACTCAAATGTATAGGCTATTGGTATTCCGGCCTCAGCATGAGCCCAATCCATGCTGCCACCGCTTGATGGATAGATTGTCTCAAACATATTTCCACTGACGTAATCTCGTCCACTTTCCTTTTTGATCGCAGCGGCTGCCTTCTTGCCAAACTCCTGCAACTCTTCATAGTTGGATACATGCTCCTTGGTATAGCCATAGGGGAACATAAGCATCTGTGAGTAGGAGTGCAGGGCTATATACGTCTTGATCTGTTCCTTCTCAACATTATTTTTGATAAACTCAATTAAACGCTGAGTTTCCAGTTCACTTGCGGCACTGGGACCGGCATAATCATAGCGTGTGGGATCACTGCTTGATCCCGTGGAGTTCCAATGATCTGGATAGTTGCGATTCAAGTCCACTCCACGGCATGTGCCAAATATCTGACGATTCTTGCGCCACATGCGATCGTGCTCAAAAGTGTACTTATATCCATCGGGATTAACACATGGAAACACAATCCAATTGTAGCTCTTGGCCAAAGTCTCTACTCGCTCATCTTTGGAGTTGAGCAGTTCATTGATTATATAAGTGGCAGTCGCAGGAGCAATCCACTCGCGAGCATGAATTCCACTCTCAATGAAGATTGCTTTATTGGCTGGATTATTGCCTAGCTTAATGCCTTTAATTGGATTGCCTTGCGTGCTGCTGCCCATATCCAGTAAGGTCAAACGATCCGGATGTTTAGCAACTAAGCGTTCCATCCAACCATAAATAGTTTTTAAATGGAAAAAGTGCTGCCAATCAAACTGAGCGACATCAACATCTTCAGGCAATACTTCACGCATATTGCGATCAATCTTCTCCTGGAAATTATAGGTCTAAGAGAATTAAAAAAAGATTAGTTCTGCAGCAATTAATCACAAACATGCAGATAAACTTACCAAAACCCGATGCTTCAGCTTATAGGTCTCGAGTATATCCGCCATGTCGGCTACACGATGTGCGGCTACCAGTATGGAAAGCTTTTGACCAATTTCGCGTGCGTGGCCAATAAATGTGAGACTGTCGCTCTGCTCTTCCAACTTTTGAAACAGTTTAATTTGCTCCTCATTGTCAAACTGGACATTATAGATGCGATAATGATCGTACCGAGCCTGATCTTTAGCAGCTGCTGCTGCTGTATCTGCCGTATTCCGTTGGCAGGTGCCGTCGCTAACTTTAGTACCACTCGCAGACATGATCAGCAATGGAATAACTAACAAATGCAGGAACATTTGCCATTTAAGCAAAATAAATGATTTCATTCTGTGTGTTTATTATCGTCTTGGGTTTGCGAGAGAATGTCATAAAGAGCACAATAGCGTGAGAGTTTAATCACACACATACATATGTATGTATTTGTTTCGATTCCAGGCAGACAGCTGTCGAGCAATAAAGTGTTTCTCTAGTTCAACAGTTAGTGCCAGTTATTTCTTTTAGCTCATTTTGCTATATTTACGCGCTGCACATTCTAACTTTCATTGCTCGTTAACCGCCCAAGACTTTGAATCCCAAGTATTTATATATGTGTGTGAAGAAGTGGCAGTGGCTGCATATATGTCATCTGTTTTTCCTCACATATGTTAGATAGAATTACCAACAAAAGGGCGGGAATTTTATTTTACACATTTTTTTTTTAATGATTGCATTATACCGAAACTACATTCGCTTATTCACAATAGGATGATATCGACAAGAGATGTGTGTCAAGATAGAAACGTTACGCCAGCCACGAATTTTGGAAATTTTCATGAGTCGAAACCAATCATGCATCTTTGTTTTTACAGACTAACCTGGATGGTGTGAACAGGAGAAATTCAAAATTTTGAAATTTGTCCACACCACACCACACATCACATCAATTTTTTTTTATGTTGTTTATGAATTGTTATATATGAGCACTTCATGGTTCAATGATTTAATTTGCATGTTAACGTAATGACTTTCCAACGCAATTATAGTTTGTGATAAGTTATTTTAACTGAAGAGTGTCAAAATTGTGTATTAATCTGGCAGCCTTTTTGGAATTTCGTGCATGGCAAACCGTTGCTATCTTGACACACATATCGATAAAAGCTGTATTGTTAAATTTATATTGAGCCGAGTCATTTTACTGAACTCTTATTTAGTTCACCATCTTTTCGATACAACGCCGAAAAAAAAACAAGAACAACACGAGGAGAAAACAACATATAATATTTAACAAATAAAAATATAAATATAACCACATATCGGTGATAGAGCAAAATTACAATAACCCAAAATGGCTGATGTTCTGGATATCGACAATGCCGAAGAGTTTGAAGTGGACGAGGATGGCGACCGTAAGTGAAGACATTATTTTTTGCGAAGCCGGCTTTTTGTGCTATTTGTAATCTTCTCCTAAACAGAGGGCATCGTGCGCTTAAAGGAGAAGGCAAAGCATCGCAAGGGACGCGGTTTTGGAAGCCACAGCAATACGCGCGAGGCAATCCACAGCTACGAGAGAGTGCGCAACGAAGACGACGATGAACTGGAACCAGGACCACAGCGTTCGGTCGAGGGCTGGATATTGTTTGTTACCTCCATTCATGAGGAGGCGCAAGAGGACGAGATTCAGGAGAAGTTTTGCGACTATGGCGAGATTAAAAACATTCACCTCAATTTGGATCGGCGTACGGGCTTTTCCAAGGGCTACGCTCTCGTGGAGTATGAAACGCACAAGCAGGCACTTGCTGCCAAAGAGGCGCTCCATGGAGCCGATATAATGGGCCAGACCATTCAAGTCGACTGGTGCTTCGTCAAGGGACCTAAACGCGTTAAAAAGTCAGAGAAGAGACGCAGATAAGGTGGTCCAAACGAATATATATTATTCTTAAAAGTTAGCAAATAAATCCCAACTTGTCTTAAATAACAAAGCGAATAAAAATTGTTGCGGCCGCAATGCAATCATTGGAACCCCACGTTACTTCATCTTCTTTTGGTGGAGCAAGTGTTTGCGCATTGCCATTTGCTTGTCGCGGAAACTTTTCTTCACCTTGGAACGAGCCTTGTGCCTCATCATGCCAAAGTTTTTTGTCTTGCTCTTTTCCTTGTTGGTCTTGGATGAGTTCTCGTTGACCCGCCCATCCTTCCATCCGAAGCGCTCCCGATCTTTTCGACCTTCCATCACCGTCTCTAAACGTGAATCCTTGTCGTGTTTGCGCTTCTTGTAGATCATCTCAATGCTGTTTAGCTTGACGAACTCGGAACGCTCTTGCTCTAATGGTCGCTTTCTTGCATTAGTTACCGTCTTCTTCAAGTTGGCGGCATTAATGCGCTTAAAGTCTGCGTCGGTGAAGATGCGCGTCAGCGCTAATTCTTGTGCAGCTTCTTTTTCATTAAGCATCTTTATATTTGCCTTCTCCATTTTGTTTGCTTTGGAAGTCTTTTTGTCCTCAGCGTTTTCCCCGCCGTCACTTTCCACGCCCTCATCCTCATCTGCAACATCAGATCCATCCTCTTCGTTATCTTCATCGTCCTCATCATTATCGTCATCATCATCCTCATCATCGCTATCACTGCCTTCCTCGTCCTGTGCAAGTCCTTCGCCATCGTTGTGCGTAACTGTCACCCATTCGCCATCATTGGAATCGGTGTCATCATCATCGCTACCCAAATCGATGGTCTTGGAATCCTTGAGCAGTGCTTCGGCACCTTGCACAGTGTCCTGTATATCACGTTCACCATACGCACGGACTTTGCGTTCTACCTGCGCCTCCGTCTGACGGCCGCGATCTTTCTTGTGGAGCAGAGCAGGCAGCTGTTCCCGATACAATGTGATTAAGGAGCGTGCAGCCATCATAACAGACTTCTCCTTATACGTCTTGTACATGGCTAAATCCTGCAGTAGATCCTCACCCATGGCCAAGGGACAACGCATGCAAATCTCACGAGTTGCATTCAAACCAATTGCCATTACATCGCTCGAATTGCGTTCCGTTATAAAGTTATTTGCAATGGTCTTCAATATAGGCTCAATTATATCTCCGGGCACCAGTTCATGGGATGCCTGTGCTGCAAACTGTAGGACGCGCGTCACCTGACGCTGATGCGGTTGCAGGAAGCGGGTGATATACGGATAGTAGCCAAAAAGGAAAAGCTCGTGAATGCCAATTAGACGAGAGATGACATCCAGATGCATCAGTTTCACCTCAAATCGATCGTTGGTGCCCTGTAGCTGCTTAAAGAGGCCCTCGGCCATTCCCTGCGGATTGTGAATCAAATGTATGCCGGAGAAATTGAAAACAGGTGCGTTCTTCTTTTTCTTCTGTGCTTTGACGGCCTGCTTTTTGATTTGCTGCAACTGCTTCTGGCGCTTTTTGGTCTTTTTGTTTACACGATTCTGCATGAGAGCACCCTTAAGATCAATCTCATTTTCGCTGCCCGAGTCCGAATCGGCTTCATCCTCGTTATCGTGACCCAAAAAGAATTTTAACGATGTGACAAGAACCTGTTAAAATCAATAAAAAGATTTATAAACAGAGAACAACTAAGCATGTCAAACATACCTTGGTTATTGTGGAGAAGCAGCCAACGCCAGCGATGACATTCACTGTCTTGGCATCGTTCCAAATGTTCTTTTTGTAGAGCTCAATCATTATGTCTACTGACATTTTGGCAGCCTTGGGATTTGCATCCTTAAGCATGGCGTACATAAAGTTCTGTAGACTCTATATTAGGAATGTAAGTTTAAAGTAAGAAGCTGTTAAAGTGGAGCAAATGTTCAATAAGGACATACCGAATTGAGTTTCATGTCCTTATGCTTGGCATTCATATTTTTGATGTCGGTAACAATGTGAGTCTGTAAGAATGTACGCAGATTCTTATCTTGACAACGCAAGAGCTGGAAAAATAACTCCAGTATGTCCAGAGGAGGCACAAGATTCTTATTACGCAGCAGAACTAATGCCTTGACAAAACAATTGCGCATTGCAGGATCCAGAACGGTTGCACTGCTCCTAAGCAGATCGGTTAGGTGCTTAGGAAACTGCATGCAGACGTCTGGATAACATTGAGCTACTTGTGCAATAAACATAACAATCTCTTCCAACGATTTGTTTTCCTCAGTCGGATTTAGTGAAAATATTTCGAGCAAACTGAGAAAATGTTCGTATTGGGTATGAAACTCATCCTTGTAGGACTCGGGATCACGTTTGATTAGATTTTGCAACTGCGGAAGATTCTCCGGCAGTTGATTGTTGGGTCGCACCATTTTAAAACGTAGAATTTACGTCTCGAAGGCACGTTTAAAATTGTCTAAAAGAATGCACGTGTCTTCTTCTTCTTGCTGCACGGAGACATAGTGATGCCACCGTGTCGTATTTAAGATTATTGCGGTTCTACTGCACAAACAGCTGATTTTACAAGTAGCATAAAGTGCTAATTATTTGTTAGATAGCATATTCATATATTGTTCATGGAAGTGTATTGTTTAAAACTACAGTTGCAATTTTACAACCTGTTGTTATAAAAAAAAACGATAACTGTTAGAGCGTAGGAACAGTTGAAACAAGTTTCATCTGCGAACGTTTTCCAACACAGTCTTGCGCCACAGTAGAATTAATTTTTTCCTGCAAGATGATGGAACTGCAGCCCAGCGACGACATCGATTTAGAGGATGGAGAGGTGAGTTATTGCATGAATACAGTAATCGAATGAATCTTAATAAACCAACACGCGATTCAGCTGTCAGCGAGCAACGACGAAGATATTTATACGCCACTGCAGCGACCGGCACCGGCGCCGCCTGCCACAGCCACACCAGATGCAATGGTTGTGTTAGAAAGCGTTGCCAGCCCCTTGGCAACATGTCATCAGATCCAGAGCGCCCTCGATGATGAATCGCAGTCGAACAGTGAATCCACATCCGGTGACTCCTCCGAAGAGGGGTGCATCAAGAAACTGCGCACCGACAAAACTGCGGGTGGTCACAAGAAGCGCAAGAAGCGAATCCAACGCACAGTTATGGTGCGTGTACCGCCGCCCACAGATGCCGAGCCGAATCGAACTCGCTTTAAAAAATATAACGTGTGGACGGCCGCCCTTCAGGAGGAGGCACTAAGTGAAAATATGCGTGGATGCGATGTGACTCGCAACAGTAGCGATCGTAATGTGGAGAACTATGATTTTCCGTTAAAGTATCGCCTCAATGGTGAAAACACATTGAAACGT
Source organism: Scaptomyza polygonia (assembly GCA_035044585.1). Taxonomy (NCBI): domain Eukaryota; kingdom Metazoa; phylum Arthropoda; class Insecta; order Diptera; family Drosophilidae; genus Scaptomyza; species Scaptomyza polygonia. Next base: position 472,249 of record JAWNNU010000936.1, on the reverse strand, counting down.
CGCCTATCTAATTCCTCGGGTGATGACGAAACTAGCTCGCATCCGGCTCATAAACGGGGACGGCAGTCCACACGCTCTGGCATGGCGTGCCTGCGGGAGGAGAGGATACCGGTAAAGCAACGCCTCGGACAACGTTCGCGTTCCCGTCGTGGTCATTCGTCCACCAGTGGCTCCTCCGATAACTCGACTGAGCCGCGGCATATACTTGATCTTAATGATACATCCGGACGCGATCCAAGCGATGTTGCCAAAGAAATGGCCAACAAACTTTATGAGGAAAAAGATGAACTTTTGGGTAAGTACTTGTTAATAAATTGGTAAATTATATGTTTATTAACATTTGTGCAGTGCGAGTTGTAAGCGTGCTTGGTATAGATGTGCCTTTGGAGCTTTATAAGGAAACGCAACGTATCGAAGCAGATGGTGGCATGATGATCAAAGTGAGTCCATAATCGTGCAGATAAAAATAGGTCAAGAATCAGATATTTATCGAGATCTTCTTTATCTTTTAGAACGGCAGACGTCGTCGGACACCTGGTGGTGTATTTCTATTTCTGCTGAAGCATCATGATAATGTAACGCCAGCTCATCAAAAGCTAATTTTTACCTTGGATCGACAGAATGAGAACAAATCACGTAAGCAGATTGAAACGTTGATACGTGATCGTAAAGTTGAGGAGCTAAAGAAATGTTTGAGCGAAAAGAGCACCGAATTGCCTTCTTTAAATACACGCAAGGAACATTATATGCAAGGCGATGAATCAACCGCTCAGATTCAACCTGGCAATTGTGAGTACCCTTTGGAAGACATTGTGCCAAATAAACCTTTAACCGACTTGATATCTATCGACAGTGTCCAATCCGCCGCCTTCGCCGGTCGGCCACGAGCAGGGCAGTCCTGAGTATAAGACACACGAGATTAACATTAATGTTGTTGAAAGCCCTGATCTACCTTCGACTTCAAAAGCTGCTTTGACGGTGGGCCTTAAGGAGCTGGTCAGCTATGACGATGATATTCTGGATGTAAATTACGGCCAAATGGACTTTTAATAAGTGACGCACGATTTAAGTACGCATAGCGTTCTCCCGTGCACTCGGGCCATTGGTTAATATTACAAAATATATGTATATAGATATTTATATATATATATATCTTTGTGGCGATGATTTTTAAATCTATATAGCTAGACCCATATTTGTACATCTAAATAAATGCATAGCGATTAAGATTTTTAGTAAGGATTTAATTTTGAATATATACATAAAAACAAAGCCTTTTGTTTTGACTTTGCGCCGAAAACTAATCGATATTTGCCCGAAATGCATCTTACAGGTATCGGAGCTATGGGCACGTAATCGTAATCGAGACAGTAAATAAATATGCAGGCAGAGGATTTCTAAATTTCTAATTTTAATTGTTTGCAACGTAGCAAAAGGTAAATACGTAACTATTTAGAAATTTTTAAGGGGCAAGCTAGAAGGTGAACTTTTGATTTGTGTACCAACTAGAGCGTGTAAACAATAACAATGACGACAACCTGCGAACACAAGTCGAGTGCTAAACAAAACAAATTTGTCGCTAAAACCTACAAATACGAGCTATTTCAAGACGTTCACCTGTCTCTCCCAGCACCAGCTGACAGTCCAGGTGAAACGATTTATACGCGTGGGAGCTTCAACTATTTTCACTACGGCTGTGATGGCACCTTGGATGCGGGATGGGGCTGCGGCTATCGTACATTGCAATCAGCCATCTCATGGATTATAAGTAAGCGCAAGGCAGTAACGCTTAATGTGCCCGCGATCGATGAAATTCAGCGCTTGCTGGTGAATATTGGCGATAAATCACCTACATTTATTGGGTCACGAGATTGGATTGGCACACTAGAGGAGTTTTATGTCATTGATGTTATTTTTAATGATTTGCCCTGCAGAATTGTTTATGTGCAGCAATTTAATTGTGAAAAAGTCATAGAGCAAATATGGAAATATTTCAAGGAATATAGAGGTTTTATTGCGATGGGTGGAATGAGTAATATGGCCTCAAAAGGCATTGCAGGCATACATCGTAGTCAAACGGCTGGCGTCTCACTGCTTATTGTGGTAAGTAAACTTAATTCCAAACTATGTTGATGTAAAGCTTATGCATTTAACATTTTTACAATACAGGATCCGCATTTTTCAGGTGTGCCCAGCTCCAAGGCGCAACTAGTTCACAAGGGATTTGTGCGTTGGATGCACATTAGCAAGTTTGAAGAGAGCGCCTATAATCTCTGCTTTATACTACAAAAATAAGAAACTCCTAATACTTTCATCAAAGGCTGAATAAAACAATTCTTTTAGTATGCAAATCAGTGTTGCTAAGCCCTTAAACAAAAAAAAAAACTAACAATTTTATTACCAATCAATTATTGTTAGTACTCTGAGCTTATAGTTATGTTTTATCTTTTTATTTTAGCTCACGCTATGGCCAGGAAGCAAATCAATTGATAAGCCGCAAATACTAATAAACACAAATTTCAATTGTTGTTACATGACGATGGCGTTGATAAGCATTCAGCGGCACTAACCAATTTCCAATCGATTCGAAAAAGCAAACTACAAAACAGTTCCAAAAACCACTGCCAAAAAGTAAACTTATTAAAGACAAGCAACAGGTGTAAATAAAAGCGCTTTAACTGCACCTTTGACCAAATGCTGATCCCACTGGCTGTAATGAATCTAATGCACGGGTGTTTGTGGACTGCATTGGGTGCTTTGGCACTCTTTTATGCGTTTTTATCGTTTCGGATGGGCTATTGGAAGCGTCGCGGCATTTTGCACGAGAAGTCCAGATATATGCGTGGCATAATCGAAAGCGTGCTGGCAGGTGGCAGGCGTCAGCATGTGAGTGGTCCGCTACAAACCATCTATGAGGCACATAAAGGACGCGCTCCGTTTATTGGCTGCTTTGTGCTGCTCAAACCATTTGTACTGGTGCTGGATTTGGAACTGGTGCGCAATGTGCTTCTGACAGATGATGGCTCTTTCACCAGTCGCGGCTTGTATCATAACGTGGGTGCTGAGCCATTGTCCGGCAATCTTCTTCAGTTGGACGGACATAAGTGGCGCACATTGCACTCGCAATGCAGCTCAGTTTTTACGCCCAGCAACGTGGACAAGCTGCTACCCAGGCTGCTAGATGTGGCTAAGAAATTCAAGCGGCACATTGGGGAGAAAAAGATACAAACAATGAATGTAAGCCAACTTGTGGAAATCTACAATGTGGAAATGATTGCCTCACTGGCCTATGGCTCGAATGAACTGGATCAGACTAAATTTCGCGTTATGACTAGGATTTATTGGAGCAACTGGAGTCTGTGGCGTGCGTGTTTTTCGCTAGAGTTTCCACTGCTTGCCCGCCTGCTGCGACAAAAAAGCTACTCTGAATTCGCCAACTACTTCTTAAAGTTGACGATGACGCAGTTAGAGCAGCAGCGTCGGAAGGATCTCCAGCCCTTGCAGAACTTCATGCAGTTATACACTCGCACAGAGCCATCATTGACTGATGAGCAAATTGCAGCACAAGCCTTTGGATTTATATTGGCTGGATTGACACCGCTAAACGGTACACTCGGCTTTTGCCTTTTTGAGCTGGCTTTGCAACCGGAGCTGCAACATCGCGTCCGTGCTGAGATAAGGAAGACGCTGCAAAAACACAATGGACTATTAACAGCCGATAGTCTTAAGGAACTTAGCTACACGAAGCAGGTCTTAAATGGTATGTATATAAAATACATGCGGGCCAAATTTTATCCAAGCTTTACAAAAACTTTTGTATTCGTTTGCAGAAACGCTTCGTTTGCATACGCCCTATCCTTTTCTGCTGCGTCGCGCCACTAAGGAATTCGAGCTGAAAAATTCAGTGTTTGTAATTGCACGTGGTAACAATTTGATTATACCAACTGCAGCCATCCATCGAGATCCGGCAATCTATAAGGATCCGCAGCGCTTTGATCCGGATCGCTTTGAGGCGAATGAAATTGGAGCACGACCAGCAATGTCATTTTTGCCATTTGGAGATGGACTCCGTGGATGCATTGCTAAGCAGTTGGCTCAACAACAACTGCTTATTGGTCTGGTAACCCTGCTGCAGCATCACCAGTATGCAACTTGTGCAGCTACCGAAAGACCCATCCAGTATGACAGTGGCAAATTGTTGTTAATGCCAAAAAGTGAAATACAACTTAGTGTTGAGCGAGTGGATTAGTTAAATGGTTGGCAAGGATATAGATGTTTGCTTCATAATTGTTTCCATGGAATAGTCTTTCTGTGACCAAAACGCTTTATTTGTTTTTTTATCTTATACTTATTTTTGTATATGCACATACATATTTCATTTATTTTGTAAGCACTAGGCTTGTGTGATAACGCTGACGATGATACCTTGAAAATATTAGCATGTAAGCTTGTCTTAACGACGTTTATCAGAATCAAACGAATGAACAAATAAATATAACTGTTATGAAATGAAATTAATGCAAATGAACATTCGAATCACATTTTCGTTACGATGTTTGGACTTTACGCAGTCGGAGCCACGTGAAGTTGGCTTCGTGTTAAACCAAGCTATCGATATAATGAACAAACTTAGTGATCGATTTTATTGGGATATCAGAATCCAATATCGTTGCCAAACACTGTTTATGTATCGACGAACAGAAGCAAAAACAACGCCGAGAGAGATAGACGTGTGGCAGTCGGTGCGCGCGATTTTAAGTGTATTTGTTTAATAATTATAAACTTAAAATAAAACAATGCTTGATTTATTAAATTTCGGGAGCCAGTGTAAAACGGTGTGTGTGTAAGAAAATTGGAGTAATACGTGCAGCATTGTCTAAGTTTGAGTTCAGAGCAGATGTTTGCTTTAAATGCACTTCCAGTTCGTCTGATTTTTTTTAATATGTCTACGCGTAGTGTGTATAATTAAAATTTAACCCGAAAATGCAAAGTATATCCAACAGGAGCAGTATTAAAATCATAAACGTCTGCTGGCTAAATTGAAAGCAAAGTACACACTAAATAACTGTTAAACGGCTGCGTCAACGGCGATGCCGACTGCACATAACTGTTGTTTGTTTTAAGAGGAGAAAAGAAACAGCACAATTCAAAAAGGAATGAAGTAAATGCAAGCCGTTATAGGTAAAAGTGTGTACATATATTTAAATTTAAAGTGAATAATTTAATTGAAAACACACACACCTCTGTCTGGCTGTGTGTGTGTATGTTTTTCTGTGATTGAGTGCGTGTGTGTGTACAACAAGAATAATAACAACAACTGTGCAAGGATCAGCGAAAACGCCGCCAACTTTGCCGTCAGGGTAGTTTGTTTGAACAAAGCCAAAGCCCCGAGACATTGGTCAGAGACAGGAGTTGTGGAGAGGCAACACAAGAGTTCTCTTCTCTTTTGTGCGCTTTTGCCGCCTGGAATTCGCTGCAGCCCAACAAAAACAAGTACTAGAACAACAACAGCGGGCGACCGTGACAAGCACACAATCGCACACACATATGTATACGTGTACACCGGTACCGGTTGAAAGGGGAGGAAACGCTGCTGCTGCTGCTGGGAAGCTGAGTGCATTTGGGCAAATAGAATTCACAAAGCCGAATTGAATGCATTTATTGTACGTGAGTATTCTTTAAGTGTGCTTCTTCTTGCACTTTAAATTCTTCAGTTCTTGCCGCTCTTTCTCTCTCTCTCTCTCTCTCTCTCTCTCTCTCTGTATCGTTCTACTTTCAATTGTGCTAATTATGAAAACGATTTGGCAAATGTAATAAGGTTGAGTGCTGTAAAACAACACACACAAACATGCAAAGTCTGCTTCCAGTGAAAACATATAGTATTCCAAGCTTTTCCAGTGTCAACTCCAGTCCTGAGAACTTCTTCCATTGCTAGCCAGCCATCAAAAACAAGAGCAGCAGCATTACCAGCACCAACAAAGAACAAAAAAAAAAAAACAATAACAACAACAGCAGTTTGTACTTACTCCCTTTTTGAAGTTTGTCGCGCTATTTGCGCAAGTGCAGGCACTCGCCACTAGATGTGAACGTTGCTCGTGACACGACTTAATTAACAAAATTTTAATCAAATAAATAGTTTTTGTCAAAAGTGCAATAAACAATATCAATATTGTGTCTTAAATTTATTATGTATTATTAAAGTTATTTTGTGACGCACTCTTCTCTATTTCGATAATTGCCGTACATCTTCTTTGCTTGTTTTCTTTTTTTTTGGCTCTGCTAATGTGCATATTTTTAGCTCCCAAGCATTTTTGCATTATGCGTGGGCTACTCATTAACTTTGCTGTTGTTGCTATCGCTGAGTAGCAAACATTGACCATAATAGGGGTATAATCATAACGCATTGGCGGCGGCGGCGTCCCCAAAACAACAGCATCCGTTGGGTTCATTGACTTTTGTTGAGCTGCTATATTCGTACACGCATATCAGATCAGTATTTGTGTGTTTCCTTTCTTTTTGTAGCACCTTTTTTTGGGGGTAACATCTACTATAGAAAAATATGAAATGGGGTTGTTTGTTGCTGTTGTTGTTGTTGTTGTTGTTGTTGTTTTTTAATAGTTAAGCTGGTTTCAGTTATGTCTCCATTTTGCAGTGGAAATCGCTGCGTGTGTCGTAATCAGCGCAGGAACCGGAGCAGCACGTTGCCAACAGTCATAAATGTGTGTAACTGTAAATGTTGTTTAATTAGAATTTCAGTTGGTTTTTCTTTCTGCTCCTCTCCTCTCTCTTTCTTTCTTTCTCTTTTTCACTTGTTGTTGCTTTTCCTTATCGCACTTTTGTTTGAAATTTCATGAAGCCTAAGTAGGCGTATGTATATGTGTATACGTGTGTGTTTGTGTGTGTCTTTGCATACCTTTCAAACGACTTTGCTACGGGGTAGAACTGATAAGACCTCGACACTGAATAGTAGTTGTATATCATGTTTAATGTATACAAACTAAAATTATTTTATGCATTGCCATTAAGAAAATTGTTATTACAGATTTGCATTTGTTTTTTGTTTGTTTAGCCAGAAAACTGCTTTGTATTATTTGTATGCCTTTGCAGCAGAAAAGTTTAGTATTTTCCGTTAGACTTCTATTCTTTCTTTTTTTATAGTGTAACATATTCTAACGTGCATCTGATATGTATGGAATTTCTAAGGTATATATGTACATACTTAGAAAAATATGTGTATACATATTTGTATGTATGTCGTTTATCTGCACTTGGCACATTTTCATTGTGTTTATCTTAGATGCCTCTTTGGCTGCATCTAGCAAATGTGTGTAACCTAATCCCAAAAACCATTCAACTGCTGCTGCACCTGTGCAAGTGTGTTCGAAAAACAGAAAAAACAGAAACGGCACAGCAAGAGAATGTCAAAGAGAGAGGACGAGTTGAATTGAGAGCGCGGGAGTGTAATAGAGACGAGACGAGTGTGGTAAAATAACAGCAACAGCTGGTGCTGGGCACCGAAAAATAAACTTGGTTGGTTCATTTTTGCTTGGTTTTTGCTTAACTTTTACTTGAGTTTTTTTTGCGCCTTCGGCTGAATCAACAAGCAAACAGAACTGCACAAATTTCAAAACAAAGAAAGGAGAGTTTATTTTGTTAGCTTTGCCGAAAGTCAATTACTTTTATAGACAACTTTTTAGTATATTAATCAAAGAAATACATTTTTTTTAACACAAATACATATTGTTCATTAACAATTTCACAAAATGCTAATACCCACTGTAAAGGGTACCGAATGAAATATATTTACACCTCTATAAACATAAAACTTGCGATGTTCTTCTTCTTTTTCTGACCAACCAAGTAAATGCAAACGTAAGAAAACAACAACTATAACATTTATGTAAACTTGTGTGTGCAACTTTTTTTGTTGTTGCTGTTGTTTACTTTGCTCTTTGAGCCATGTAATTTTTAATTATGCTTTTGGGCAATAGAAGACAGCCTATGCTATATATTTGTATACAAAAACAACAACGATGTCGACTTTATGTGTATGTATGCACATTTAATGGACGCTAGTGTCTGGCCGAGCCTGTTTTGCTGTTTGGTGTTTGCATACGCCAACGCATCGTTTTTGTTGTTGTTGTTTTTTTTTTTATACATAGTTCGGTGCTGGGAACAATTTTTCCAAAGAGGCAATCCAAACTCTTGGAAGTTATAAACTGGCCTCTTTGAGCCAAAAAAAAAAAGAGTTAAACTGCATCAATGAATGCATTTGTTTTGCATCTTGTTTGTTCGTTTTGTGGTTGTTTTTGTTGCTGTTGCTGTTGCTGTCTGGCACCCACACACAACAAAAAAAAAAAAACAAAAAAACATTTTGTTGATTTCGATTTCATTTTGGTTGCTTAGATTTTACTATGAATGTCTGAATGAATTCATGAATACCAAAAGGAGAGGCGTGAAGCTTCAAGCTATAAAATAAATCTAGCTGAAAAGCTTTATATACTTACTGAACCTGCCCACACGTAGCTAGTTTTTCATCTGCTTTAAGTCTAATCTAATGAGCAGCTCGCAAGGTTCAGTTTCTATTTTGTGAAATGTCAAAAGTTTCAACCGAAGCTAATGCAAATAGATTTATTGAGTTCTAAGCAATTTCAAAAGCGTAAATGTAAGGGGAAAATCATAGACTAGCGATTTGGTAATTAATCACGTGTATATTACGCGCAGGTTTCCAATATATAAATTTTATTGATATTAACAAAGTTTTGAATTTCAAAACATGATCCAAAAAGTAAAGATCATCAAAATAAAAGTAAAAGCTTTTATAGTATCTCGTAGTCGAACTTTCTACTTATTTTGAACTTTGAGTATTTTGTTTTTAAAAACAAAAAAGTAGTTAAAACTGTCAGCGACTAATGGATTAATTATATGGTGATTTGCTCACAAATTAGCTAAGCATGAATTTGTTCTGTACCTTAAAGCCACAATCTGCATAAAAGCCATTAAGAGCGCTTTTCAGCCAACGAACATAGACAAAAAGGCAAACGGCGGAGAACAATGAAAATTGACATGTGTCAAGACCTTAAATGTTGCCATTGCACTATGTACACAAAACCATATACTATTTATACGTATCTAGTCTGTATGTGGTAGAAGAAAAGAAATGTTTTTGGCCGATAGCAGAATGTTGTTTGTGTGTGGCTTAGAAAAGCGACAGAGCGAGCCGGCAAAACTGAATTTGAAATGAATATACATAAAACAAACTTGAGTGAAGAGAAAATACACAAGCAAAAGAAAACTTTAAACATTTGCCGACATAACGGTGCTCTCGTTTGCTTTTAGCGAGTGTTGACTGTAGCTGCAAATTGTTGGTTTGTTTTGTGACTAAAAGTAAAACTGCAATGCGATAAAGAATTGAATTTATATTGCCAAAAAGAGTTCAGCTAGAGAAAAAAATCAATTAATAATGAAAAAAAAAAAATTTGGAATTATGTCTCGTTGCCTGCCAACAGACGATTTTCCCTCAGTTTTTCGCAACAGGCCAAATTCGAATCGGTTGTGTTAAGCGAGGTCGTACTGTTTTATCCGTTTTGTTGTTGCCATCTGATTGTCTTTCAAGTTAATATATAAAAAAGCACATTATTATTTAAGTCGTTATTTATGCTATCCTAAGTGCTTGCTCAATCAATAACTTAACGTTAATTAAATTTGTTATAAGCTTTCAAGTACCATGAATTAAGTACTTAAACTGTTTTAGTACTACAACACATGAATCGTTGATTAATATATGCGCTATGACCAACAACAACTAAATGATAATGTTTATTTGTCTATTAATAAAATATATGTTTTGTACTAATACACACACGGACTCACACACACACACATATTAATAAATTCCCAAGCCAAAGTTCTTTCAGCCATGTATTTAACATACTTTTTATGCACGATTAAACTGTTTAACGCTTGTGTGCCGAAAAGTTTATTTCCAGAGACGGGTCAAAACAAGAACAACTCGCACACACACACACTCAACACTGTTGTTTACGTATGATGTGTATGAGTGTGTGGGTGTTTGGTTGGTTTATTGCAAAATATGTGTACATACTGTGTGTTCTACTTTTGGGCATATTGTGTTTGGTGTTGTTGTTGTTATGTGCCGTTATGCATTTGCTTATTGCTTTCTCGATCGATAATCGATTGCAACATCGATACACGCTTCAAATGTGGAACTCGTGCTGTTTGACATCTGAGCTTGATTAGATAATAAAATCAGTTTGTCAAACCACAAGCCATTACCAGACCCAGACGCTTATCAATAGAGAGTGAACAAAATTGATTATTTGTTATACATTATACTGTTTTTTTTCTTTCTTTTTTCACTTAATGAGCTGCGAAAAACTTTGAAATTTCCTCACATAAATTGCCTAACACTACAGCCTATCAATAGCATGTGCGTATTGTGTGTGTGTGTGTGCCATTTCGTTTATACAATTGCTAAATGTTATTTATAGAAATTTGGGTTAATGACGTCGAACAGCAGAAAGCATAAACGCTGAGCAAACACAGATGCCGCCGACACTTCTCTCTCACTCTCTCTCTCTCAAATGCGTTCGAAATGCAGCAAAGATATTTAATTTGATGTATAGAAAAAAAAGCGAGTCTTTAGATTATCATCGTCGCCATCTCTTCAACAACATTTATTTTGGCTTGATAAGTTCTTTTCGCTTTTAAACGGAATGCATTTTCAAAAATGAAAATACGTTTTCGATTTGTCAGCAGCGCGCTTTCCCAACAACAAACGGTTGACAACCTACACTCGCTCCCCTCTCCACACCGCCCTTCTCTTTGGCCCTGCACAAGCCACGGAACATGCCTCATTGTTGACCACAGCTGTTGAAATGGCGTTGTTGTTGTTGTGCTTTGTATTGCTTGGTGAAAGTGTAAAGTCATGATGCGCACCATTCAATTTGCCCATCCGCTTACATATTTATCGTTTACCTTGTGGCTGCCACAACACTTCCATATCCACATCCATATCCATATCCACAACAACCTTAGCTAAGCCCATAAATCGGCTGCAGCTAAATCACTGAAGAAGTACGGAGAGGATGGGCTGCAAACATGTTTATTTAACCGAATGCAAGAGCGTTTTGTACTCTAGCAAAATCATAATATTCTTGGGATATATGTATCTGTAAACATATTTATGTTCAAGCCTAATGGGCTTTCATATGTGTTTCTGTGTGTGAAAGCAAGAAAGCATAACACTAGATTAGAACGTCAAATGTTATCTTGTTGACTGACGCCAATTAAATGCAGATGGAAATATGCATACTAGTTTTACTAGTTTATTGTTTTTCCCTCAAGCGGTTTCTAATTACTTATTAGCATTTAGTGGGTTAAAGAAATGCGTAACTGTAGAACATTTTCTAAAAGTGATGCTGCTTATGTCAAAACGTGTATTACAGTAGCACTAACTGTTAAAGTACGATTGAAACTGATGTTGATTGAGGCCTGGTCATAAGTCCTCTGTTGCTTAAGCAACATTTGAAATGCAAGAAGAATGTTAATATAATAAAAAGAGAATATTTATTTTCAGAGAAAAATGTTAAGTATGTTAGAAGAATGTTAAGTTCGTGGCAAAATGTTTATTCTGTTTGCAAGTTTGAGTTTATTGTTGATCTATGAATATGCTTTGTTTCTTTTGTTCATTATGGCATCTCTTTGAATCTTGAAAATGTTAAATGTGTAACAGGCAAAATGTTAAGTAATTCGCCTTATGTTAAGAAAGTTCATGTTGCCTGCCTACTAGAACACACTTTGCCTTTGGCAAAATTAACAGCTGCAGCTGTTTGCATTCTAGCTGACTTCCCCTAATTACTGAAAGTCTGCACAATTGTTGCACTGGCACGACGATGTCGATAACATTTCAAATCGTTCGCATTCACGCATAATTCCAGGCAATGATGAACGTAAACATAACTCGGGTGCGTGTGTTTACATCTTTTGCTTGCAATTAGGATTTAGCCAAACGTTGTGGGTTGAGGGGTAGCAGACGAACTCTGTCAAGTCACTTCCTGTAATAGAAACCGAACTCAGAAACAAAACCCGTCCCTCCAACCAGCTGAGACGCATTGAATTGAATGTGTCGTGTGGCATGCAACGCAACGTATAAGCCCTTGGCTTGAGTTCGTTCGTCTTTGTCAGCTTCCGCAGCAAAACTCTCACAGGGCGCCATCATGGAATCCACACACACACACACACACACACACAACAGCCGCCACAACCACAAATCAAACGTAAATAGGGCGGAAAATTCGGAGTGAATAGTTGAAATTCAAACGCACAACATTCAAATTGTGACAATTGTGATGCGCGGAATAATGATGCGGATTCCTTTATTTTTATTCTACTTATTCTTTTGAATCCCGACTTGGTTCCTCTTCAGTTTCAGCTCCTTTTCTTGTAAGCAAAGTATTTTTTTTTTGCGCTTACCGCTTGCAAAATTGTCTTTTTCCTGTCTGGCGTTTTATGCACGATTCGGTAATTTGCCTGAGCTACCGGCCAAGAATCTGGTACTGCCTGACTGACAGACTGTCTGGTTTTTCTGCCTGTCTTTCGGACTGCCTGTTTGCAGTAGTAGATCACATCACGTTTTTCCCCAGCCTGACCTTTCTCATTCACTCACTGAGCAAGACCGACCGGTCTTATTTGCAATTACGTTTTGTTGTTGTTGTTATTGCTATTATGTATTCCTGTTGCAGCTCATCTTTGTTGGTTGCCTTCGCTTTGCCCTTTGGCAGCTGCCCTTTGTGCTCATTTACCAATGCCCTGCAATCTTCTGGAGCCCTTCTATTACTCGATTATTTACTGAGCTAAACTGACGCATTTCTTTTTATTATTTTTTCGTTGCTTGCGGTTGAGCGATTTGCTATCTGTATTTCTGACGGGTTTCCGCTAGAATCTAGAGTTGAGAGCTTAAGAGGAAATTGATATACATACATAGCATGAAAATCCTACTAGTTCGACCGCATTTTGTGAAACTTTTTTTTTTTTTATACATAAAAGAGATTATTTGCATATGTATGCATGTAGAAAGCGTAAGATACATATTGTATCTTTGAGGTTTATTTAGCTTTGGTAGCGAAATGTTTTTCCATATTTGTTTTTAATTTTTTGGAAAATCAAATAACCATTTCTAATTATTTGATCTAAAGTTGATAGGCTTTTAAAACCTTATTGAGAAATTTTCAGCATTTCTTTTTCATAACAAAACAAAGAACAGAGTATGCTTAAACCCAAACAAAGTCTGTTTTTAACTCTGGGTTCTTTGGAACTCAACTCAAACTCAAGAAAATAAGCTAAAAGACTTTAAACTTATAAAGCTAACTCGTTACCTTTTGGTATTCCAGCATTTGGATGGTTGAGCAAATATCCTTCAGCGAAATCTTCCGCGTTTCTTAGCCAACTTTGTCCAATGTGTCTTAATTTCTTACGCAAAAAAACTAATTCTTAAAAACTCAAGATGTCGATGAAAACTCAAGAAGTTATCAAAAGTTTAAAACTAACTTAATTTGTTTATTCTATTGGATAACTTTTTTTTAAATCTGTTCTCTCTGTTCTTAAAGTATTTAAGATTGATACATTTACAGCCAATTTCTCAATGCCCGGTTAAAGTCGCAGTTAGTTAAACCCGGCTTAAGTTTAATGCAAGGTATGCAGGTACTCAGGTCTCAGTTTAGTTTGTGTCTTCGTTATCCCTAGACGGCCCTTAAGAAACTCAGTTTTGACTAAACTTAGGTTAGTTAAGCTAACTGGACAATAACAAATTTGCCTTTGGACACATTATATTGATAAGGCTGCAAGATGCTAATCAAAAATGCATCTTTCTGGCCTCAACATACGTTTATAACACTTTTTACCATTTGTTTTTGGTTTAAGTGTTTTCAAATCCAGTAAAAAGTGTATATTTCGCTTCAAATCCACATTAAAGTTAAAACTCCGCAAAGTGATCTTAAAACGAAGCAATTTACATCTAGAAGTGTCAATGACAATGCCAATTGCTTAACAATTATATATACTTTCTACAAGAGCGCTGAATATGAACGTTGTTGTTGTGGAATAAGAAAAAAAATACAAAACAAAACTTATTTCCGCACACACTCGGAAATTGCAAGTCTACTTCTACAACAACAACAATAAAAACAACAAGAATAAGAAAAAGTAGAGAAGTTTGCCGCCATTGCGGCTGCCTGCCTGCTTTGGTGGCAACAACTTTATCTTGAAAGGTCATTTACACTGGCCAAAGCGACGAGCTGGCTGGCTGGCTGATGTTGCTGTTGCAGCCGCTTTTTCTTCAACTTGTTCTCGCTGCATTTCACTGCGCTTTTCCAAACACACACACACACATATGGCTAGGCAATCAGCTTTTGTTGTTGCTTGGCTGGCACTCTGCTGCTTGTTCTTCTTCTTTCATTGTTGTTGTTGTCGCGCTTTTGTTGTTAGCATTTATCATTTGTGCATTGTGCATTGTTGTTGGTGTTTTTTGTTTTTGTCCTCTTCAAAAAGAGCTTGAGCACTTGTTTCTTTTGTCAGTGCGCGCGTATATATGTGTATATCTAAAATATATATCTTTGAGTATTGTGTTTGTAATTGTGCCGCCAGGCCAGAACTCGCCGACAGTTGCTGTAATCAGCAAGCGAGACACTTCAACTTTGCCTCGAAAGTCTCAAGGGGTTGTGCTTCTTCTCCATCTTCTTTTCCTATGGCCTTGTCAGGCTTTTGTCAGATATCAAAAGTATCTAAAATATTATATACGACTAGGGTGCTGAGGCTTGGCTTTGGTTTCAACTTGAATTTGCATATGAGTAGAGGCACTGAATACGCTAAGCAGACTCGTCGGAAACTTTTAAATGGGTCAACTGCTCGCTGCTAATGTCTTTGTTTATTAATATGCTCATAACTCTTAACTCGTTAACTGCTACTTGCAACTTCCTGTCCAACTGACTTTGGCTTTGCAACACACACACACACTTGCTCACTGACATATCAATTAACAATTGGCAATTGCATTAGGGCAATTAGCCTGCAATGATTTAAGTGCTATGTGTGTGTGTGTGTGTGTGTGTGTTGCGTTGCCAACAAAAGCACTTGTCACACATACAACACACAAACACATACACACACACATTAATCACAATATGAAGATATCATTATTGAGGTCACATTACATTGATTTCATTTTAGCCTTCGATTCGATTCCATTCAATTTGTTTTACTTTGATTCAATTTCCCCTCTTCGTCGACTTATAAATACACACATGTTTTTTTCTTCTTTCTTTTTTAATGTTACGCCTACACATTACCCAAAAATAACAACAACAACAACAACAAAATCTCTCCCTTGTTACGCCACTGCCTAACAAGGCAAAAGAAAAAGCTTTTTAATAAGCATTATTAAGCATAATAATATTGTTTTGAAAACTTATAAATTTGTGTTTGGCTTGCTTTTGATTATTTTGTTTACGAGCTCGCATTATTACAACGCCAAAGACAAATTTCGTAAATTTATGTTACATGTCAAACATAAATTGATACAACATATGCCACATCTACACCAAACCAACATATACTTTAATGTGTTTGTAAAAATGTAAAGTTCTACAAGTTGGCTGCTGCTGCTCATGAATGAATCATCAACAAGGAACTGATAATTGGGGGTACAGGAAAATATAATAGAATAGAAGACGGTTTTATGTGATTCTAGGAAACTATGATAAAGTTTTATTGAGTGTTTTACTAGTCTGTGTGTGTCTTTGTTTGTAGTTCACACTTAGATGTCAGGGAGTATATTAAATTTACATATTTGAAATAATTATTACTACAAATTCATTATTAAAGTGTTCTCAATCCTTGTTAATATTTATTTTAATTTATTTTAACCTTTCTCTTCTTTCTAAAAATGATTGTCAAAAACATTTCCAATTAACTTGCTTCAACTCTTCTTTACAGCTGCTGCCAAATATCTCATCTTTAAAGTAAAGCGAACGCTAATCGAATAAAATGTCAATAAAACGCAAGAATATCAAGCTTAGAGAAATCTTAATTTCATTGAAGATAAAGTAAATAAGCAAAACCAATCAAATAATAACCATAAACAAAATCAAAATTATATTGTGAAAAATCTCGCGCGTTCTCGAAAGCTAACGAAAACGAATTCGATCGAATTGTTAAACGTAAAAACTCCTGAGACAACAGAATACCCCTAAACTAAAATATGGATCTCAGTCTCGAACGCGACAGCTCTGCGCTGGGCAGTCTGTTCCAACAGATAATCAATGATATGAAGGTAAGTTATTGCAATAACAATATTTATGTACTCTAAAAGGAGGAAATGTTATTGGAGTTTCCTCACGAAACAGCTGACTTTCGCCCATTCAAATGTTTTTTCTTTTTCCTATTAAAACTACACATCAAAAGTATCGTTCTGTGTTTGTTTCACTTTAATTGTAACGGACACGTGTCCCAAAAAAAAAAAAAAAAACTGTCATGCTAACTGCAATTGTTGTGTTGAGTAGCCGACCTATCGTATAACAACCGAAACATAAATCAGTACAAATAAAAAAAAGGTCATTTTGAAATATTCGCTCCAGCAACAATGATGACGACGACGCATTGTCTGAGTTTGAGTGTGTGTCAAGAACTCTCATGCTGGGTTGGTTTCTTGGTTTCAAACAAAAAAAATTATTGAAACGCTTTGTGTAAACAAACCCAAAGCAGAAATAATTAAAGCCAAGGTCAGAGCAATGTTAACTGTGTGTGTGAGTAAGTGCAAAATAAACAATGTTTCAGATAAACAATTTGGCAAAAACGCTTGGTGATAAACGATATATGTATGTATGTATACCGACATAGTACAGCTTGCAATTATCTCAAGGCATCAAACAAACATACGAAAATGTATTTCAGAACGCGGCTAATTGATTTTTTTTCTTTCCTTTTCGTATCTATATTTTCCTCTCTTGTTGGGGGAAAAAAATGCCAAAAATGTTTCAATTAATCTACGCAAAAACGCACGATTCAATTTAATCAAAAAAAAAAAAAAAACGTTCGCTTTTATCATTAATTGATTTTAATACTCTGTAAATAATTTTAACAAGGATCTGCTATAAAGTAAAAATAATGGAAAAAAAGAACAAAAATAATATTGTTAGGAAATAATATTGTTAATTCTAGAAATCGAAGAATTTCTTATATATATTTGGCATTCAAACATTTACCTAAATATTTCAACTATTTTTCAAGTACAGGGTATACATTAGTTTAGCCTTAGCTTGTCTTTGTATCGAATGCTCATACATATGTATGTATTTATGTGTGTCATTGCAGTGTATTCTATCAATAATTTATTATAGCCAATCATGACGCCATTCGCAATAACTACTTTTTTCTTCTAGATAATCGAGATAGCCTTAACTTAATGACAATTTCAATTAACGTGACTCAAGTTAATATAGTTAATATATATAGTTATAGATCCAAACCTAACGCACAACCATTTTTTTTTTTGCAATTAAAAATTTGTTGTTTCTTTAACAAAAGTTTTTGGGTGCAGAACCATAATTCTTAAATGCCTTTGTCGCTCTATCAATATGTTATGTTATGTCCCAAGCTATGTTTTCTGCCTTTTCCGATAACATAACACCAAAGCTTAATGCTTGGGCCAAGTTTTTGCTTTTCATTTCTACTTTGGTTGTGCTTTAGCTGGAAAGAGGAAAGCCAAAAAATAGCTTTTCCTGCCAACACAATCATTTCCGACTTGACTGTCGACAGGTGTTGAACGAACGAATAGACGAAAATGTTGTATTTTCGGTTTGCTGTAGCATTGTCGACGCCTTGTCAGCTGTGCTCTCTCTTGCTACTATGTTGTATATCTAAAACAAAAGGCCAAAAACTGCAGTGGCAAAAGATTAAAGTGCGCCGCTGTTGCTATTTATAATGCCATCATCATCGCAGCACCTTGGTGGGAGCAGAACATCAGGTACAGATCCAGATGCAGATACAACAAGAGGCACATCTACAGAAGCAGATGCAACAAGAGGCACATCTACAGATGCAGATGCAACAAGAGGCAAAGATACAAATGCTCGAGCCAAAAGGCGCAGACAGCTGTCAGGCTTTTCTACTGGCTAGTCTGGATGCGGGCGGTTGGGTTGCATTTTGTATTTATGATTTTTTGTTTTTGTTGTTTTGGCCACGCAATTGTGCAGAAGTTCGTTGTTTGTTAGCTGGGGTTTTTAGTGTTGTGTTAGCTGATTGCAGTTGTTGTTGTTGTTGCTGTTTCTTGGCCTGAGTGCGAATTAGAGCAGAAACATGCCTTGAAGCATGTGCACATCTACACTTCTGTGTGTGTTTGTGTGTGTGTGTGTGTGTGGGTTTTTCCAGCTGCTGCGCTTGGTTACTTGACTAATCATTGTTGTTTTTGTTGTTGTTACTCTCATTCATGGTCTAGTCTGAGGCTCAGAATGCCAATGCAAATGTCAAAAAGAATATGTTTTTTTTTGTTAATTGTTTGCGTGGCAAACTAAAGTTTTTTCTTTCTTCTTTCTTTGCTAAATAACTTCAATTTCGAGCACCAAAATAAGTTTTTCTTCATTTAATTGCTTCGTTGCGTTTCTTTGTGTGTGTCTGGTTGCAGTTTTGGTTTTGAATTTAAGTTGTATATTTAGCAAAAGATCTTAAATGTCAGCAGACCAGAACAAATTTATGCCCCAACCCCCCCTCCCCACCCTTGCACTCTCTCGCTGGTTGTGGCAAATGCACGAATACGATTTAATATTCCAAACTTAGTTTGTGTAGAATCTGCTAACGGCATACGCCCGTACTAGCGGCAATTAAATGCTGGCTAATTTCAATTAGATTGCCAAGTCACAGGCCGAGTCCAAAGTTTATCGGAGCTCTCAAATTTATACATTAGCTTTAACTTCTTAACTTTTAAAGTTCATTCACTTCGTTTGCGGTGTCGCGCACGGCTGATTTTCTTATTTTGGCTTAGACTTAGTGAAAACTCGTGAATCTGTCAGTCTTTCATGCAGTCAGTTTGGCAAATTGTCGCACTCGTTGAATGTGTAACACAAATCAGAGTTAAATGCGCAATTACAACTGTAATAATTATACCCTGTAGCCGTTAAACTATTCAAAGGGGCATACCATACCATTAAACATGCAACAAAAAAGGGTAAATTTGATCGTTAACAAACTTGACTTCTATACAAAGCGTCGTCTTTAGGTTGAGTTAACCTTTTGTATCTTTCTCTTGCAAAAGTGAAATTCGCCTCAAGCAACAACGCTTTCTTTGCCTGACGGCACTTTTCTGGTTTCCTATGTTGTCTCTCCTTCTCCCTCCCTCTCTCTCTCTTTTTAATACATAACAATTGCTTTCCTAAGGTTTTATTATTATTATTATTATATAGTTTTTTGGTAGCACTCAAAGCACTCATATGCACATTTGGCCACATTAATGACGACATCCGAAACGCAGAAAAAACATGTTTACCACACAGAAAATGTGCCTAAAAAGCGAATGAATAAGCTTTATTTATTACATTAAATATGTTTTATACACTTTTTATCGAGTTGCACTCGGCGTCGTCGACATTTGCACTTGACAACTAGAAAGTTTAAAGCCAAATAGATCAAGCCATAGATGGTCATAAAGCTGGCACCCAAAAAGAGTCCGATGGCACCTCCCAGTGACATTAACAGCTGATCCGTGCTAAAGACAACTCTTCGTTTCATGCCCATCTTGGGCAACTCCAGTTGTATAATGATTGTACGCTGAAAATCGGCGCCAGCATATTGTTCGGCATTCTTAAAAAAAAGAGGGAAATTGAAAAGTAGTTTCGCAACTCCAAATTCAACTTACGCCAGTTTGACCTAGCTCCTCGGTTATGATGTAGCTATTCTCTCGGCAAAGGGGCAAACAATCGCAGGGTTTCTCTAGCCACTTGCGTCTTGCCAAACAGATCATATCCTTGACGCTGCAGATGCGTGCCTTTGGCTCTGCTGCCGCTGCATAGAAGAAAGGCTTACAATTGCACAGATTGAGGGCAACATTAATGCGACACTCCAAACGGCACAGACTGGGATGATAGGGCTAAAAGATAGTTAAGAATTGAATCAGCTAATATCCTCAAATACTTCATTTACTTACACTATAGTATTGCAGATTATTTTCCTCGGTGTAACGACATTTGCGATATGCAATCGGCACTTTTCGCACCTCATCCTCGGCCGAAATGGTACTGAGTAGAAGTTTTAGCACAAACGAGGTCTCAGTACCCGCATCAATCAGTACAGTACGACGATCCTGTGGCAACATTACCTCATTAACATCGTGCAGAAACTAGAAAGTTAATGAATCTTTAAATTCAAATCTTAAACCTATCATATTTACTTACTAAAAGCACTTGTGTACCGGGTATAGGAGGCTTAAATGATGTCTGACAGTTTGTAAAGGAATTGCAGATACGTACTGGTGGACCATTAAGTTTTTGGCTGTTGAACCAAATCAAATAAACCATTATATTATATAGTTGAAGAAACACGTATACGTACTGTATGCCATAAGGATTGCCAAAGTGCAAAAGTTGAGTTGTTGTTTGACAGAGTCCAATTTCAGTTAGAGTTGGCACATATTCAACTGGCTGCTGCTTGGGATTCGGCATAATGGACTCCTGCAGTTTAAGCAGCAAGTCAACAAATTTAACATCCTGCAAACTTGTATCGTTTTCATATGGCATCAAAGTATCCAAATTGTTGTATTGCAAGTGATTGAGAATTGTTAGAAAGTCCTGATAATATTCGTACTTTTTCGAATCCACGCCCCAAGTGCTGTTAAATAGACAAAAATAACTGAGTTGATTTTCTACGCAAATTCTCTGTTCGATAACTTACTCATTTATGAGTTCCTCTGCATTATCGATTTTGGGAAACTTCGTACATATTGTGAGCCCGACCAATGAGAATGAGCGCAGCGCAAATAAATATTCATACTCATAGACGATGGGATTGTCGCGATATCGTGCCCATTGCGAGTAGCAAGTGATGCCAGCATAATAAGCAGCTCCCACTGCCATTGCTAGCCAAAAGAAACGCTCGATCCAATGCAGATCCTTGCGTGCCAAATATGGCATTCCATGTACGGCCGACTCCTTGCAAAACTCTGCCCACCAATTCAAGTTTTCATTGCGTTTATTTGCTGCCTCAACTTGCTTGCGCAAATTGGATTTGTGCTTCTCGATGCAAGGCATTACCATTGCGTACTAAATGTCCTTGCTTATGTAACGTTGACTTTCAAATGGATTCACAGGCAGAGAGTTCTCAGTTATTAGCTGCAAATGCAGCCTTTATGTTTATATATTCATCAATTTTAATGGCATTCTCTTGTAGTTTTAATTGCTGTGCATGCATTTTAAATTAAGCTACATAACATTTTGCTTTGCATGAATATATAATTCAGTTTTTCTTTGTGGTGCATTACGAAGGTTAAACCATGTTTCCGAGTTCAGAGTTTTAAGCCTAAAAATATGAATTTACATATAAACAAAACATTTGTTATGCAAATTGTTTAATCAATTTGATAATTTTAATGCAAATGCCCAAATAAGTTTCACACTCAATTTATTAGTTTATTAATTAATTAAGTGTTTTTGTTGCGTTGAAATTGGTCCAAGGTTAAATTTGATTGTTTCGTATATTTTGAGTGTTTGAACAGATTTAATAGAATATTTGATTAAAAACGGTTCCCGCTGAGTTAAATATCCGTCATTAAATACACCAACAGCAGCAGCAGCAGCAATGTATTGTTGGTATTTATAAACGTAAGACAATTGTTCATACATAAATAGATCAATTTACTCAATGTACGTTTGTATGGCTAATAATTTGTTTTTATATATATAGATAGCGCCTCTTAACCTGAACATTGGCAACATCAGCTAGTCGACAGTAGCGACAACAATTATAAAACACATCGCTGACGCAATTCTCAATTATTGGTTAGTAAATGACAACATCTTGTTTTTCTCTGTGTTTCTGTTTCTCGGCTAAGAGCCATATTCAAGGCTAGTAGCTGTTGACTCGATATAATATGGCACAACAGCATTGCATTTATTGTTTGTTTTAAGTTTTTTTCTTCTTTCTTTGTGTATTGTGCTATTGCTTGGCTCTCGATAAGAGTGCACGCAGGATGTGAGCGCAGGATGCGAGCCATCAACTCAGGCTCAAATATGTTGGAAACTGGCACAAGGCTATGACCATGGACGTTTGTGCCGCGTGTTTCCTGTGCCGTGCCTCAAATGTGCGTTAAATGGGGCACTTGAAGCAGCAAGATGTTGGCTTAAACAAATGCAAAATGAACTAACTCGAACTTTGGTTGTTGAAGTCATAATAATATTTGAATTGAGGTTTTTTGGCAGCAGCTTGTAGAATCAACTTCTTTTATCTGATCTCTTTATATACATACCCGACAAAATCTTTTGTTCGTTTAACACTTGGAAAAAGTAAAAAATGTGAACTACAAGCTCTTTTCTCTGTTTTAAAAACCAGACAATGATCCGCAACCAATTTGTAATCTGAGGCATGCCAAAAGTGTTTCCTTTACAGGCGCCGCACAAACAATGAGGCGAAAGGTTTAACCGAGATGAGAGGAGTCAACTGCGCCATGTCGTCGTCGTCGACGTCGCGTCGTCGTTGTCGTTATATTAATTACTTTGCATTATTGTTTCAAACCAAATTGCGGGCAATTGTTTGCGTTTGTGAGAAATACAGACTGTTGTCGTTTAGCTTGGCATTTTGACATGGTATGCATATGAAATTGTGTGGCGTGATTGCATTGCAATGGAAATTGTGTTTTGTGTTCGTAACAAGAGCAGACACATCTTTACTATATAGTAGTTGGCATCGAGACTCCGGGAGAACAACAACAACAACAGCAACAGCAATCAACAAGCTGCAATTAATTATAATGAATACAGCAAATGTTTAAGATATATATACACAGATAACTGGTGTGTGTGTGTGTATGTGGGTGTGGCAACATTATTATTATTGTTGTTCTCATCATTATAACACCCACGCGGAACCCACTATATACTATAAAATTTATGTATTTTATGTGTCTGGGACTGGAGCAAGATTTTGTCTGCAAACAAATCAATTTTCAATGTCAGACAAATGCTTATGATATTTATATATTATTACATCAATTATTCGCAGTTGCAATTACAGTACGACCTCGCTGAACGCAACCCTCGTTGAACGCAACTCCTCGCTAATCGCAACACCAAAATTCTTAACTTGAAAAAAATTTACCTCATTTTACGCAACTTTCTAAGGAAATCATACAAAGTACAGACCACAATTTCTAATTTTAATAAAAAAATAATAAATTATAATGAAATCCATGCATATATACTCGATTTACTTTGATTTAAATGATAAGAAAATGCATCTACTTTTGGAAATAGGTCTCTTAGCCAACAAAAGATTATTCCTCGGTTATCGCAACCACCTCAGTTTTCTCAACAGGCCAAATTCTAATAGGTTGCGTTAAGCGAGGTCGTACTGTAGTTTGTTTGTGAGGAAGTTTTAGTTGTGATCGCATCTTAAATAATGTTAATTTGCAACAAGTTGCATTAGTAAAGAACATGTTTGATAAGCGCTCCGTTACATTGGTCCACTAATTAGATATCGAATAACACGAGTTGTTTTAATTCACATTTCGTGTGTACTCAATATAAATGGAACCGGATGAGCTAGTTATTAAACCATTCGTTTAACAATTTTGGTTTTGAAATGTGGTCAACATTGCTGATTCTTTGGTTTTGTTGTGCTTTGGTCCTGGCTACCGAATATGAGCTGCTCATTGAAGATCCGGATATATTCTCCGATTGCCAAGATCCGCCACCAGGCTCCGCGAATATCAACGGGCTGTTCAATACGGACGAAATGCATTTGAGTCTAGATGGTGACACGGTTCATGTTTCGGGCAATGTAACAACCGTTTGGGACGTTCAGCCCGGTGATCGTTTAACGGTAAATTCAACTAAAAATCTCCAAACCTCGTGTGAACACCATTTGGTTAATCGATTACTTTAGGTTGTTGCTCGTTTAATGCAATGGGATCGCGGTGTCTGGCAACCCACCGTATTTACAATTGCCACACGGGACTTTTGTGATATCATGTATAATAAGGATCAGTATTGGTACAAATATTGGACCAGATATGTAACAAATGCGGATGAAGTGCAAGGCAATTGCCTCAGGCACTTGGGCGTAAGTTCAATGCCAACTTAATCGATGATATCCATTAATTCCATTAATGTTTTGCAGACCAAATTGATTCATGAGCCCTTCGACCTTAAGATGGTGTTTAACAACATGCGTGGCGCCACATTCCATGGACGCTATAAAGTTATATTGGCCGTGGAGGCTTTCGATGATCACAAGAATATCAAACGGCCCAATAGCATTTGCATTGAGATATTGGGTGATTTTGAGCAGATATAAAACGTGCTTTTCCTGTTTATTAATCAAAACTGATCTACATTTTCCCCAAATAATTAATGTGGCTATCATATTAAACTTGCAATTCAATTACGTTTAATGTGCTTTTTAATTAGAGTTCTGTCGATTTGTTGGTTTCTTTCTATTTCACTGGGTTTCTTTATCTTAAGTGTAAAAGTCAACTCGTTCGTTTCCTATTTATGGCTTTATTAGATATTTATCTGAGCTAAACATACTACTTCTCATCATGCTTTGATACAGGGTATTCAAATCTCTTACAATACTGATACTGCAACTGCAGCACGCGCTGATGTCAACAGGCATTCAACTGTCATTCGAGAGTGGCCTTTGTTGCATGTTGCTTTTATGTGTTGTTTGTAAGAAAGGAGTTCTTCAAGCGTTTCGTTGGTGCATATGGTGTTTCATGCCGCGTGTTGCAAACCCCAGTATGCCGTTTTAGGTTACATGATTTTAAAGTGCCTGCTACTTGTTTTCCCCCTGCCAGCCAGCCAGCCAGTCAATGTGGCAATGCAATCCGTGCTTGGTATTTAATCGGTTTTACATACATTATACTATTTAAGAATAATGGACAAACTGCCAAATGGGCAATTGGCAATTGGCAATTGGCATATATGCAAATAATGTACGGCTGTCAGTTATTAAATTACTTGATGAATGGCACAAATCGTTGCGTCTACTACTATTCTCAACCAATCGGTTGTATTGTGTTTTTTTTTTTTTTAATGATTTGGGGCGCAGTTTTAGTTTCTTGCCAACTCATTGCTGATTTTGAAATAACAAATGGTTTTGGCTTCAACCCTGAAACAAAACTTTCATTTTGGGCCCAAAATGAAGTTATTATTAATCATCAATGGAAGCTGCTGCTGCTGCTGTGGCAGCAACCTAATCGCCTTCAATCAAAGGCGTTCGTTCGTTCGTTCGTTCATCTTGCAACACTTTCATTTCAAATTCCTTTACATACTCTATGTACAAAATAACAATACATACGTAAATACATAAAATAAATAATCGTTTTGCAAAAACTTTCTAAAAACAAATCTAAACTCAAAAAAAAAAGGTGCAAATTAGCTGCGCACGATTTTTGTCCAAACAGCAGGCAGCAGATATTGTTGCCTCAGGTCTAGCCTGCCAACTTGCAACTTAAACCAAACATATAGTAGAAAATCAATTGGTAGAACTCTTTGTGATGATGGCCGTTAGTCATAAACCAACGAAGCTCTGCTTGCTTTGCATATTGTGCCAAAAAAAAACAAACAAACAAACGTTGCTAACCCAAAAAGTGCAATGTAGGACGTTGCAGCAGTGGCAATACTAACAACAACAACAACAACTGAACCCGTTTGGCCAGCTACCCAGTTTGCCATCTCTCTGATCTTGTGCAGCTAACCCGCTCTAACCACCACCAAAGAAAGATTCACAGGCACTCACAAATTATCAAAACAGCAACAACAACGTTGGTAAATTTGTTGCATGAATGGGTTAGAGCTGTGAACCAGCTACAAAAAACAAAAAAAAAAATAGCTGAAACAAACTCGTGTAGGATGTTTGTAGGCTATTGGAAAGATCAAGAGTTTATAATGTAACTGTCTGTGTGTGTGTATGTGTGTGTGTGTGTGTGTGTGAGAACTTTTCCAGTTTGCTGCCTGCTTGCCTCTGGCTCGACTGTGACTTCGATTGTAACGCCTCTTGCTGCTGCTGCTGTTGTTGTTTTGTGGCATAAATTGTGGGTCTTTCGAGGTGTCTCGCACAGTTGCAGTTAAATAGATACATGCGAGTACACCCCAAATACGAGATACGTTGCACATTTTATAGCAAAATGCAACAGCAGCTGTAAGCCGTAGGCAAACTTGAAAGTTTTGCCTTTTGGCGCTCGTCACACATTCACATTCGGTTTTGGCGAACAAAGTTTGAAAAACTACAATCAGTCTTTTCACATTATACAAGTTAATTCTAAGCTCTAATGACCTTTGAGAGGAGGGGCCCAACAAAAATGTGTTTCATTCATAATCAGGAATAGCCAAAGTTGACATGCAAGTTTAAGGCGCAGATTTGAAGCTTTGAAACGCCAACGCTATTATTAGCTTGGTCATAATGCTCTCGTAATGACAGCATTGCGTGTGCTACAATCATTCTCTCTCTCACTCACTCATTCGCAACACACAAACAACATTTTCATTCATAAAACGCCGACAAGTCAGCAGAGTCCGAATTCGAGTCCACACACAACAAACAGTCACGTCAACATAACAACCCAACAAACAATGCCCACGCAGTCTTTAAAAACAACATTTCATCCAAAAAAAAAAAAAGACGCTTATCGAGTTTTCGTTGTTGTTGTTGTTGTTGTTTTTCGATAACTATTATATATGTATATATCGCCTAAAGATATTGCATGTGTAGGCTGTTGCGATTTGTTGTGCCACGCTTTGTCATTCATACGGAAATTTCTTTTATATAAAAAAAAATATGTATATGTATTAATATTTTAGCATTTTGCCTTAGTGCTTAACAATTTTTAACTATTTTTGGCACATTTTGGCCCACGCTACATTTAGTTTAAAGAAATTAATAGCTAATATTAATTTAGTTTTAAAATGCGATGGAATATTTAATATCAATATTCATGTTTGTTCATTTGCATTAAGTAAAAAATCGCTTTTATAATCTTTTTATGTATTATTTAGATAATTTCCTTGAGCATATTTCTGAATCTTGCTGTCACTCTGCCATCTCGAACGTTTCGGCGATTACGATTAACATGCAATTGGTTGCGGTAGGTCATTTGATCAATTTGGCCACATACGAGAAATGAGACATGCCAAATATGGCGCTTGAGACAGCCTGTCTCGGGGCCATTGACTGACTGACTGACTGAATGAATGACTGACAACAACAACAACAACGACAATAAGCAGCAGTAGCTGTAAGCAACGGTCCTACCGTTGGCTTTTTTATTTACTTGTTTTTTTTTTTTGCTTTTGTCATTGTCGTCGTGTTGCTGTGTGTTATGAATTATAAACCTTTTGCACTGTCGTAATTTTGATGTCTACCGGCTTTATTATCGTTGCTAGAGATGCCACTTTGGGTGTCCCATTACGTAGAAGTTGCGGCAAAATTGCAAGCAAAGCAAACAAAAACTTAAAATGCATAGTGAGCTAATATATTTTATTGGGTATATTCGTTGGGGATAATTGTTGCATTTGAATGGAACTTATGTTAAAATTAAGTACAGGGTTCTGGAGAAAACTTTGTTATGCGAAAGTTCGACTATATATGGGTATATATAGTCCTGCAATCGAAGAGTTGTTATATTTGAGCAACAACAGTTTCGCTCTCACCTTCAATTACTTATATAATACACTACAGAGTATCTTTTAGTTGACTTGTCGTTTATGGATATCGTATTTTATTTTTTATTACCTTTTTGTTTATTTTGGGGGGGGGGGGTTTTTTTTCTTTTAGCCCCAACGTGTGCTTTTAATGCCAAAAGCGTGTGAGTGAGCGAGCAAAATGAAGAAATACTTTGGCAAAAATAACCGAAATCGATTTCGATTCAGTTTTTCTACCTTTTTGCTGCTGTTGCTGTTGTTGTTGTTGCACCTCTTTTTATGCGGCTCAATGCACTCGACGTTCAACTGCGTCACCTTTTTTTATGCAACCTATACCTCCGCCCCCACCCCCCGTTCACCAATCCTCCATCTCCCTTGGTTATTTGCATTTTGGCTTTTGGTTTTTGTTTTTAAATGGATTTTGTCGATTGGCATTTGCAGAGCGAGCCTTTTATTTTTTATTGTGCTTATTTCTGTTTTTGCGTTCAACGGCAAAATCGAAACTGAAAGCGCATTCGAAATGCACTGTTTTTTTTTTTTAAGGGGGTTAGACGGGGTCTGTTTATATCTCTGGACCGCTGCCAAAGAGAGAGAAAGAGAGAGAGAGAAACAAAACCGAAACGTAGAAAATTGGTTTTGGTTTTGGCAATTTTCAACACTCGACTGGGCATTTTACTGACGCATTGACTGATTGCATCAGTTATTATTATTATACACAACAATTTCAATGTCAACAATATGTGCCGTAATTGAAACTGGCCAGAAAACCAGAACAATAAAATGGTCATAACTACTTTTTAGTTGTCCGTTGTGCGTAAAGTAGATTTTTGTTTTGTTTTGAAATCTCTGTTTTTTGTTTATTTGGAAACTCGTTTTCACTTATTTTATTGACCATTTGGCGCTTCTTTACTTTACTTAACGTTGATTCTCTTAACAAAATCTTTAGCTTCATTTTATGGTGTGTGTGCACAATTTGCAGCCGTTTTGTCTCATTTATGGCTTTGGCAATGAAACAAGTAAAAAAACAAATGACAAAAGACAACAATAACAACTGGCTGCCGCCATGTGGCTTTGACCATATACATATTTCGCACAGATGAGAATCGCATAGTCAACTGCCAACTGGCAACGGACAGCTCTCTGAACAGCTAATAAACTGCTTGGCTAGCCAATTGCTGGTCGTTGGCCCAAGCAGCACTTAATCACTTTCATTCTCTCTGCTTAGTTGTTGATTGGATTTTAAAATTCAAAAAAAAAAAACTTGTAAAGAAACAAAAATACTTCATTAACTACGCCACAGGCAGCGGCTGCACAGCAGCCCTTCGCAACACCAAATGAAGCTTCAATTAAGTTTATAGTCAGTCAAGGTTGGATGAAGCAGGTGAAGCAGGAGGTGGAGGTGCTAATTGTTGTCACCCAATTAATAAAGCTAAAAAAAAATTTTCAGTGGGACAATATTATTATAATTAATGGCAATATGTTATTTAAAGATTTTTTTCTTGTCAAAATATATTTGTTACAAAATATACAAATTTCAATAATAAATTGATATTATATACCCACGAAATATACTAAGGATAAAATTTGAATTTGATTTTTGAAACATTTATTCCATTAAATTTAAAATAAAATACTTTTCAGCTGAATAATATCAGCCAATTGAGTTAAATTGTTTTGTACATAGTTACTTAAAAAGCTTTTCATCGGGTTTAATCGAATGCACAGACAACAAAAGTCGCAACTCAATGAGATTTAATGACATGACATATTCCAATTCTCTACATAAAAACATTATTAAATAGACAGCCAATAAGTTTTTTAAGTGTTTTTCTTGACTGCTTCAAAGTTTTGACTTGCTAAAATTGGCTGAAAGACATTGTTCAGCTAATTGGCGGCAAGCCATGTTCAAACAATTCAAAAACTATGCAAAGCATTCATGACAAGGACGATGGAAATGTTTTTTGTCAAAATCATTTTCCTATTCGTAGTTATCTAAACTAAAGCAGTAAATATATCTAGTATGCGTTTATTGCTACAAATAATCAATCCCTTTTTTCCAAGCTTTTTCTTTTCTTTAACCTTTTAAATTTAGGATTTGTCCAACACGTTCGCACATTTATCAAGTTTGTGTTGTGTTTGTGTGTGCGTGCGTTTCTGTGTCGATGTGTGTGTGTTTTTTGGCAATCATTTTAACTCCATTTTTTGGGATGTGCCCAATAAAAATAAGAGGCATTTGCCTTTGATCTAAAACATATTTGCTGAGTTCGTATTGATTTGTAAACCTTACAGTTATTAAATAGCTCAAAGAAGTTTAGGGAAATATCTATTTAGCATTTATGGTGTTGGAAATAAATGAAATTGTGATTCTTTGAGCGTAAAAGAATGTCAAAAAGAGTTTAATTTTTAATTTTTTTCAATAAATAAATGCCAATTTAAACTAGACAAATATTCATAATAATAAATGTTTATAATTCTCTTATTGCAGAACACATCGCCGCTGTGGGAGGATTTTGTGACCAAAGCGAGTAAACTGCACACATGCCTGCGGTAAGTGTAGAAATTTGAATCCAGCATAAATAAAAAAGAAATGTGAATCTTGCAACAAAATTTCAACATTCTTGGCAATTGCGAAACTTTCGCAACCCGAATTGATTACACACACACAAAACAATGGCATAAACAAAAGTCGGAGTAAATTTGAAAGTGCTTGAAATTATTTTATGTTCACAGTCTATGATTATTTTTTGTTTTTTGTGTTTGCTCGTGTTTAGATTTTTAACCATCTCTCAACCACCGACGCGACGCGACGCGACGTGTGCGTTTTTGTTTATAGAAGATTTGTATGTTTGTGTTTGTGTTTGTGTTTTTTATGCTCAGACTTGGCCCCAATTTGTGACGCCAGCGGCGGCAGTCTCTGTCTGAGCAATATGCAATACTAAATGTATACAGTATATAGTACATTTATGTATACAGAAGTAGTTCCTTAATCATGGTTCTCGAAAAGTATACATTCTTTGGCAAAAAGAAAATATATGCTGCGCCAAGTGTTTGGCCAAATGCGCTTGACACATTTACGCTCTTCATAAATAGAAAGAGAGAGAGAGAGAGAGAAGGCTGGTCACGAACGTCTGAGACTGACCCAACCCAGCATCTCTACTTCTGCAGGTTTTGGGTGCAGTCGCCAGTCAATTGCTCTTTGGACTGGCATGTCTAAACTCTCTGTCTGTCTGTCCGATTGTGTCTGCCAGTTTCAATTGAAATGTCGCCCACGGCTAGTAATTGTTTGTTTTTATATTTGCAATATTTTTTTTTCGGTTTTTTTAGTTCACTATAATCCGTTGGCATCTTTATTTTGTTTAATGCTTCTGTAAAAACTTGTATTAAATCTGTTTGGTTTATTTTTATGTTTATAGCGCTGCCATTCAGGCAATTGCCGCCTATTTGGATGCCTTCCAAAAGATCGCCGATGCGGCCACCAATTCCAGAGGTAAGTTCAAAAGTCATAAACATAAAAAACTTCCTCAGTACTTATTACGTTCATTTGTAGTTTTTAGTACATTATTCATGAGAGAGAGGAAGAGAAAGAGATAGACAGACAGGGTCCGGCAATGCTTTGGCGTCAACGTCGGTCATCGATCTGAATTTTTTTTTTTTGTTCACGCCTGCTGATGTATTCGGTTCTGTTCTCTCTCTGTATTTTCCCGGTTGTAGGGTGCGCTCACGCATTTTAGCTTTTTGCTATTTATATTTATTTATTGGCTGTTGTGTGGCTCTCGACGGGCGGGCGACGGATTTCACGCTTAGCTCTGATTATGCAATGTTGCTCACCTGGGCGGACAACAACAACAACAACATCAAGAATAGCAAAACCGGGAACGGGAACGGAAAGCCACTTGAATTTACTTTTATTGCTGTCCATCTTTATCTATCTCTGTTGTCTGTGGGTAGTTATAGTAGAAGCGACAATTTCAACAAAAGATATCAAAGACCCATGTGGAACGAGAACTTACTTGTACTGCATTCAAGTAGTTGAAGAAATTGACATTTTGTTCGTTGATAAATTGAATGAAAGAAATGTGTAGAAAGTGCCTTTAAGCAAGCATAGGGAATTGCTAGCTAAAATTTTATTTCCCAAGTTAATGGCAAAAAACATGAATTTAAAATTTGTGTTTAGTATTTGCTTGTTTCGATAAATGTCACTCCAATACTCGATAACCTTTGAATGGGTTGGTTAATCTCATAAATAAAGTTTGAATGTAAGGTTTACATGGCAGGGATTTGTCATCTATCATCAATCTAAAATGGGTTTACCTGATTTTCCCAGCTTATGCACATTTTTATTTAGCCATTTTAATATTTTCATTGTCAAGTCTTGAATATTTCACATTAAAATATGTATTTCATTTCAATTTTAATTTGCTTTTGAATTCAACCGATTCTACAGACAGCAAAATTTAATTCAATCACAATTGTGCTTCATGTTTTTAGCGCTTGCATTTCTCATAGCGCTTCATTATGAATCTATTAACGCCAGGACTGTATGCTTCCATGTCCTGTTTGCATTTGCTTTGACTGTCCGTTTGTATGTGCGTTCGCTCTCATTTGCATTTATTGATCCGAGTGGCAAGTCTGGCGTTTTGCACTTTCCCTGCCGGCTGGCTTGGCCGCCATCATCAAAGTATTCTCACATAGCATAAAAGTAGCTAACTTTTGAGCCACCCTTCTGTTGTACCGTTAAATACTGTCTGGCCGTTCTTTGCGCTTACTAAATGGTTTCATTAGTTTTAGTGGTTAGTTGGGGCGCCTATTTGTCTGCTGGGTCACAAGCAGCTCGTTGGCCAGGACAAGTGTCAATTGTCCTTTTGGGCTTGGCCCACACGACGAGGGTGAAACTAAATCCACTCGCAAATGGTATTTTCCATTGCTGTGGGTGCTGGTTTGCTTTCCATTACTTTTTGTGTGGGTGGCTCTGTTTTATTCAATTAACTTGGATTTGGGGGCGTCTATGAAGTGCTTTAAGTGGGATTTGTTCCTAAGCAGAAATCAATAGGATAATGGCCAAACATAATTAGATTTGGTTTGAGTTGGAGCCTAGCTAGGAATTGAGTAGCGTGCAACGATTATAAGTAGCTGCTGCTTGTGTCAGTGCTGTCTGATAGGCAGCTGCCCCAAAGCGTAGCAGTAGTAGCTGGCATAATGGGCACACACGAGACCGGTTGTTGACCGACTTCCCAAGTCTAAAGCTAAAGCGAATTCCGTGTGGCATGCAATGTGAGGTAGCCTCAAATTGAACAGACAGCAT
Organism: Scaptomyza polygonia; assembly: GCA_035044585.1. NCBI lineage: Eukaryota > Metazoa > Arthropoda > Insecta > Diptera > Drosophilidae > Scaptomyza > Scaptomyza polygonia. The sequence continues at coordinate 439,030 of JAWNNU010000936.1, read as the reverse complement.
GGCGTGCCGAACCAAGCATTTCCGTAATTAATCATGTTGTTGTCCCCTTGCAGGTGCATCCAAGGAGATTGGTACCGCTTTGACGCGCGTATGCCTGCGCCACAAGGCGGTGGAGACACGCCTGAAGACATTCACAAGCGCCATTATGGACTGTTTGGTGCAGCCGCTGCAGGACAAGATTGAGGACTGGAAACGCACCGTGGCCACCATCGACAAGGATCATGCCAAAGAGTATAAACGCTGTCGCAGTGAGCTCAAGAAACGCTCCAGCGACACATTGCGTCTGCAAAAGAAGGCGCGTAAGGGCCAAACGGATAATAGTCTGCAATCGCTGATGGATTCGCACATGCAGGATGTGACGCTGCGTCGCGCTGAGCTCGAGGAGGTCGAAAAGAAGTCACTGCGTGCCGTTATGGTTGAAGAGCGTTTGCGCTTCTGCAACTTTGTGCACATGCTGCAGCCGGTGGTGCACGAAGAGTGCGAGGTCATGTCCGAGCTCGGCCATTTGCAGGTGAGTGCATAAAAATAAGGCAAAGTTTGATGTGTTCACAACTTAATATTCTTGATTTTTATTTTTAGGAAGCGATGCAGTCCATCGCTTTGGTCACGAAGGAGCCCAGCGTTTTGCCGCCTGCCTCGGAGGAGCTCATTCACGATGCCAAGTCTAGCATTAATCTCTATCCTGAGTCGCCGGGCGGTGGTTCTGGCTCCCAGGGTGGCGGCTGCTCTAATTCACTTGGCTCGCGCAAGAGCTCCGTCTGCTCCATAAGCAGCATGAATAGCAGCGGCTCCAGCAACTCGCCGGGTCATCATCACTATCCGCGCTCCCTCTCGCAGGTTCGTCTGGTCAACTAGACATTGGCTGTGAATCATAACAAAGAACTATGCAGTTGTACATTTTATGTTTAAAGCTTGATTTAAAGTCCAATGTTTGTATAAAATTATGATTTGATATACGGCCGCTTTAATTTACTTCCCTAAACAATTGTACAATAGAGCCTCGCAATTTGACAAATCGCGCTCATAAGAATTCTCCAGAAATTATAACTTTTTTTTCTAAATTATCGATATTGGTAAAAAGTCTATGTACAAGATTAAAACTCAAAACTTCTAAGAAACATTCAAGATTTTTATTTGTAGTAAAATATTCTGATCATAAATTCAACTTTTCATATCTTTGTTTAAAGGCCCGTTCAAAAAACTTGCAAACATCTGCATTTTTATAAATATCTTTTATATTCAATGTCAATAATTGGCTGCAATTTAGTTAAAAGCTCCCTTCTAATTATCAACAATTTAAAAGTGTTAACCAACAATAATCTTAGCTCTCATTTTTGCAAAAAGTCAAGTCAATAATGTTTCTAAAAATAACACGACATATCATTAATCAAATCGCATATATCTATACAATTGCTTAGATTTTTTCGCTATATATTTAAATTTGCATATCATAATTTAATTTTTTTTATACAAACATTTGTGTTTTAACATTTTATGTGTGTTTGTTTGTTTTTTTTTTTTTTGCCTGTTGCTTGTTTTGCCATATACAACTATATAATTTTGTTTTTAATGGGTTTTCATCTCAACAATCTGTTCATATTTTTTTTTTTTTATGTCTTTTTGTGTTTTTGTTTTTTTAGTTTGTAACGCCCGCAATACGCTTAAAACCTGGTGAATCCAGTGATAGTGGCTTTTGCTCATCGCCAGCGCTAACAACACAGGTTATCATTATTTTTTTCTCTTAAATTTAATTTAAATTCAAATTTTTATATTTTTTGTGCTGTAATTTGGTATTTTATGCTTATAGAAAGTTGATTTCTAATGAGATTTTTATTTCAAAGGCTTCAAATGCGACAAATCCGACTCATGCTGTTTCCACTTGGCCGCCACATTCCCAGGACGGGGTGGACACATTGCCGCCGACTGCCGATCGTCCGCACACGATTTCCACAACGTACGAAAAAGGACATCAGCGTCCACCACTTACCGTTTATACGTTCCAGAATCCAGAGACCATACCCGAGTCCACAAGCAGCGGCAGCCTCAATCCAGCAACTGTTGCTGCCAACGGCAATGGCTCCACCTACATCTCGGACCAAAATACGCCGACAACACAAAAATCACCAGCTGCTACGCTCAGTCGTCCCCCTTTGCCAGTTGTAAGTATTGATTGGGAGAGAGGCATTGCTTCACTTTTGAATATTAGTGCTTAAGTTGTTTCTTCGTTTATGTTTGCTGTGGCAACAACCAATACTAATATACTAGAAGCCGGCACATGTGGTAAGTGGCAAGCGTAGTCCATTTCCCATTGCGCAATCATTGTCCACCTCTTAAACCTCTCAAAAAACGCTCACCACCACTTTATAGTTATTCGCTCTCTTAGCGTCCAGCATCGTCATTGCCATTATTTTCCCAAAAAAGTAATTGGTCTATGAATGTACCCTTGCAGAAAGTGGAATTGATAGCTGTTTTTATACCCTGAACCCATAAAATGGGCAAATCAGGGTATAATGGTTTTGTGCAAAAGTATGTAACAGGCAGAAGGATGCATCTCCGACCCCATAAACTATATATATTCTTGATCAGCATCAATAGCCGAGTCGATATAGCCATGTCCGTCTGTCCGTCCGTCTGTCTGTCTGTCCGTCCGTCCGTCTGGATGAACGCGTAGATCTCAGAGACTGCAAGCGCTAGAGACTTCAGGTTTGGAATATAAGTTCTCCTATACCATGAGCAGAACAAGTTTGTTTAACTAACGATAACTATTCTGGTTTCCTATATACACATGGAATCGATTACAAAAAAATCGAATTTGAAAAATGGGGTAACCATAGAACTTGTCAAAATTTCGTCCAAATAAGTTAGGTAACACCGGACATATCGTAAAGTTAAGCCAGTTTTAAGTTCTGTTTCAATTGATTATTATTTGAGGCATACTTTTAGGGCGCATTGAGTATAATTTTTTGCAACTGCGTTCAGGGTATCTTCTAGTCGGGCTCTTTTTTATTATTTTCTATTAAAAAGTTTAAAAAAGCTTGAAGACTGAGTTTCAATTCAATATATATCTAAAGTATAGGTTTTGTACATACAATATTGTTTTGTTAGTAACAAAAAAAAGATCGAATTTTAAAAAAAATTTTTGAAACTTCTGCAAGGGTTTTTACTACCTTAATCTAAATTTGGCACTTTGAAGATAACTATTCTCATTTCGATTTTATATATAATAAACATTTGCTAATGCCTTCTTCTTATCATCATTATTGTAGCGCTGTTCATCGCTGGAACGACCGCTGTCGGCGCAAAGCAATCATCGCCAGAACAGCGGACAAAATTTGTTGCAGCGTCAATGCCCCTCACCGATACCGGCTCATATCACAAAAGGTATAGAGTTGAACTAACAAATATATATATACATATATATATGATTTTATTTGTTGTGTCCTTGTGTGCACGCCTTATGTTATTTAATGCCTAATCAACCATTCTGTCAGTTAACTAATCAACCCATGTACTTGTTATATTTGTGCTGCTCTCTCTCCCAATCACTCCATGCGCATGCCTCTTGCCCAAACAACACGTTCATCTTAATGCCACAGAGCTGTCCGCCGCACATCATGCACAACAGCAACAGCAGCAATCACAACAGCAGCAACAACAGCAGCAGCAGCAACAACAGACCCCACCCACCTATGTTAACATGTCTGAATTGGCGGCTATGAAACTAACCAACCAACAGCAGCAACAACAATCACAACAGCAACATCAGCAGCCAAAGTCATCTACACCGTTGTTGCAACAGCAGAGCAGCATTGATTCAATATGTTCGCAACATTCAAATGACTCGTCGACAAGCTCGTTGCAACAGCAACTGCTGCAGCATCATCAGCAGCAACAGCAGCAATCACATCTGAACCATCAATCGGGCAGCGGCCATGGCACTCGATCCCATTCCATATCCTCGTCGGTGTCCTCGAACACAGCCTCCTCCTCGTTGCACTCGCATCCATCCATAGATTCAGCTGTTGCTGCCTCGCTTGTGGCTGCCGGTGGCAACACCAACACTAGCACCACAACGCCATCTAGTGGCTGCTCAACGCCACAAAATCACTATTCACCACTGTTAACCAACTCACCAACGTCCACTGCCGCAGGTACTCCCAGCGGTGGCAGCATTGCCAGCGGCCTTGGCTTTGTCTATCAAGTCAGCTCACCCACGCCGCCAGCCTCCGCCAGTGAAGTCTTGAAGATTACAGAACCAGGCGCTGGACAAAACCAGGCGGCAACAAATGCAGTTGCAGATGAGTCAACGGATGATACGGATGAACGTTCCCGTGCCTCTGTGCTGCAGAAGGCATCCATGTTTGAAAAGCAAGCAGCAGCAGCAGCAGCAGCCGTCGCAGTGCCGCCAGCACAAATATCGGCAGCAACAGTTGCTGCCAGTGCGCGACGCTCGGAGGAGCTGCGTGCTGTGGAGCAACAGGAAATGGGTAAGTCAAAGCAAAGAGCAGAAGCACTCTCTCTGACAGCTTCTCATTCATTCGAGCAGTCAAGCAGATCGTTACCCTTTCTCCCCACCGCAAAAACAAAATATGCACAGTTTTGAAACCAACCGAAAAACTTTTGAATTTCTCCGAACGCAAATTTTTCCCCATTCAGAATTTTGTTTGATATATCTCCTCGTTTAAACCTGCTGAAGTTTTTTTGTTGTGACTTTTTTTTTTTAACTATACTTAACCCAATTTTCTTATTTCTGTTTTTCGTTTTTCGTTTTTTTTATTCTATCCCACACCCAATTAAACTTTTAATTGTTTTGTGTGCAACAAAACGATACACTTGTACACAAACGCACAAACCACAATTTCTATCGACTCATGTAATAAAAAAAAAAAAAATGTTTATATGCACTATACAACAACAACAACAACAACAACCAACACCACCACCACAAAACCAACGAAACAAAAAAACCTTGAAACTCAATAATTAGACAAATCTTTCGAAGACTCGATTCAAGCACTTAATAATTTAATTGGCGAATTAGACACCTTTCAACGTGAGATCGATGAGGGCAAGGGCAGCAAACATCAGCAGCAGCAGCAGCAGCAACAGCAACAGCAGCACAACAGCAACATCAACGGCAACAACAATAACAGTGGTGCCAGCAGCAGTACCAGCAGCAGCAACGGCAACGGCAACAACAACAGCAACAACAACAGCAACGAGAACAACAATGATCTCCTTATGCCCGTCAGCAGCAGCCTTAATATTGAATGCTGTGCTATAAGCAATCAAACCAATTCCAGCGGCTGTGGCACCGATATATCCGATACCACCTCCGAGGAGCTGGGCGTTGACGACAGTGGAGGATTGGCTGCTGCCAGGCGTCATCAGCAGTTGGGCGCCAGCGATTCCGAGCTGAGTCGCTGCTATGTGAGCGAGACGAGTTCGCTGACTGGCGGCATCTTGGCCGGCGGCTATGAGAATCCCACATTTGCCCATTTCGCCGCCAATCGAGAGGACTCGAATGGTGCAGCAGTGTATGCGCAAACTGCAGCCGATAGCATCTCGTTGGCTGCCTCGGACAGTATGTGCCAGCAGCAGCGGCTTGCGTATGTGGATACGTGCAGCGATGATGGCAGTGCCGTTGTTGTCATCTATGACCATCAAATACCCAATACGCCGGACATTGAGTTTGTCAAACAGAATTCGGAGATTGTGCTATTGCGTCACAAGGATCCACAGCAACAGTTGCCGATGCACGAGATGCGCGAACTACAACAGTTGCCCGACAATCTTGCCGGCTCACCCGAATCCCCTGATGCTGATGCTAGCAATTGTGTTGGCTCAAGATCAACAAGTTGCTTTAGGCCAGCAACAGCAACTGTAGCGCCCGCCAAGCAGCGTCTATCCTCGTTTCGTGCCAGCAGCGAGCAGCAGCTACAATTGCTGGGACGCGCAAGTCCGCACAGAGGTACGGAAAAGCTTAGGGTTAGTCTAGACAAGCAGCAGCAGCAGCAGCAGCAACCGCAGCAGCAGCAACAGTTGTTAGCAAGTGATAGCAGCAGCAGCAGCAGCAGCACAGTTAAGCGCAAGTTGCCACCCAAACCGATTAGTCTGAGCATATTTAATGGCCCACAGATTGAAGCAGGCAGCAACAGCAGCAGCAAGCCAGTGATACCTAGAAAGTTTGACTTTAAGGCTGATCTAGATGCCAAAATACGCAAGCAAAAACTTAAAGTGCAACAGCAATTGCTGCAGCAGCAACAACAACAACAACAACAGCAGCAACAACATGAGCAGCAACTACCACACTCACCCCAAACAACAACCTCAACAACAACAACAACAGCAGAACCAACAACAACCACAGCAGCAGCAAACTGTAATGTCACTAATAGCAAAACTGCCGTTCTAGCATCCGCATCCAATACAAATCATAGAATGCCAAATCAATATCAAATTGAAACAACAACATCCAATCATGCGCCATGCAAAACGTTCATTACAACAATAAAAACAACATCAGCAACATGTGCATTATCTTCAAATTCATTATCAATATCATCAACAACATCATCATCATATGGGGCCAAGTTGTCATTGCCATTACCAACAACATCAACAACAATGCTTGCGCCCGCATCGCTGCCACCTCAGCTGCCCCCGGTGCCCGCGAAACCAACTCCAACAACACCTTCCAATTCATATATGTGCTCCAATATTACTGCCAATGCCAATGCCAATGCCAATGCCAATCCCCATGCCAAACCGTGCATAACGCCCAGGCCGGCATCGTTGTCGGGTTCGTTTTGTTTTCGTATTATTATGGTTTTTGGTTTTAGTTAAAGAAAAAATGTTTAACCATTAAACTAGAATTGATTTATACTATTTTCCGTCATTTCAATATTTCTTCCTTATTTTTCGGCTTTGGTTTTATCAACAGTTTAAACTTATTTCTTTGTGTTGTGTTTTCTAATTTGCTTTTTTTGTGTAAACCCAGCTTTATTTGTGGCGGCTAAACCCTTTACAACTCACAATCATTCACTCGCAAATACTTGATACTAAAAATACACTTGAACAAAAAAACCCAAACTGCACGCAACTGCGACTAACTGCAACTTAACTGCTTTAAACTAATATATATATATACTCAAATCGAACTTTATATTTGTGTATACTATTAATTCGTCTTGTGGTTTAGGGCATTTCGAGTTTTCATTACAAAAAGTTTGTGTATTAGCTAACATATAAACAGATAATAAAGTATCTAAGAGATGCATATAGATTTAGTAACACGTGTGGCTTCTAACTATCTATGGTATCTGGTGTATTCTCTGTTATCACAATATGTACAGCATATAAATGTTATTAACTCCAATAAACCTTTAAGAAACTCGAAAACATTTGCTAATACCATTTGTGGCACATTTCACAGGAGGAGCAGCTGGAGTATTGGGTGGAGGAAGTGGCTCCACACGCATCGCACGTCGTTCGTCCATTAATCAGGCAAAACCACCGCCGCCAGTGCGACGCAGCTCATCGGTGACGCCAAGTCCAAATGTGGGGGTAAGCAGCAATTAGTATTTTGTTTTATTTATCACATTCAAGTTAGTTAAGTAAGTAGGCAGCATAAGTTAAGCAGCATTAAGTTAAGCTTTGATTGATTGTGCAGCAGGAGCAGGAAAAACAACAACAACAACAGCGAGACACTATAAACCGACACCTTTCTATATTTTCCGTTATGTTTTTTTGTTCTTTGCTTATCTTTATATATGGTATATATATTTCATTTCTCACTTATAATTTTTAAAATGCGCCTCAATGCAGCTGCAACAACAACAACCACAGCAGCAGCAACAACAGCAACAACAACAACACAACAATAACAGCAACAATTTATACTCGAGCGATCATTTGCCGCCACCGCCAGCATTTATGTTGGAGGCAAACGCTTATTGCTCCTCTGCCTCTGCCTCTGCCACCACAACAGCAACAACACCCAGCTCCATGCCAAGCTCAGCTCTTAAGGTGTCGGAGACGGTGCGCGCTTTGGCTGCGATGCGGCATCAGCCTGCCTCACCTGTTGCACTGCGACGCATGCATCAGCAACAGTTGCAACTGCAGCAACAGCAACAGCAACAACAACAGCAAACTTTACAGCAGGTGTGTGCACATCTCTTGGCTTGGGCATTACTTCTCTTTTTTTTTTTAACTATAATTTCTTTAAACTATTTCATTTTCATTCCTCTTTAAATATGCTTTACCTTATCACACACAAACATTCAAACAAAAAACAAACTAAAAACTTAGGCAATGCACAAGCAATCGTCTAGCGATGAAATTGATTATGAAGCTTACTATAACTCCTATATGGAGCTGCATGCTTATGCTCATGCAACACATCCAACACAACCAACAATCCACTCCCAACAGCAACATCAACAACAACAGCATCAGCAGCAGCAGCAGCAGCAATGCTTTATGCAACAGCAACAACATTTGCTTCAAAATCATCATCATCATCAACAACAGCAGCAGCAGCAGCAGCAATATAATCATTTTCAGAAACCACCAACGCCACCGCCTTATCAAGGCCCGCCACAGGTCGATGCTGTAAGTGCTACTACATATTTTGGATGAGCCACTAACGACAACAACAACAACTACCTTTTTAATCCTGCCCACTAATTGTTCTAATATCGCTGCCTAGTTTAGTCTAAATAACAATAATCCATAGCTTAATATATATCATGCATAACTAGAGAGAAAAATAATACTTCTGTAATGTTTTTTAATTCTGAGTTAACTCCTTATATCGCTTACTATATCCATGCTTATCCAAACAAATGTCATATACAAAGCTAATGCTAATAATAATTAATCATTAGGCTTAAGTCAACTTTGCTTTGAAGGTCACTTTTTAATTTATTGCCTGTTGTTTTCTTTTTCTGTATGCACAAACTACTACATTCATGCGCACAGTCATCGTTCCGCACATCATCGCCGAGTGCTGGAGGCGGCATCTATGCGCAGCCCAAACTGGTGAGCAACATGTCCAGCTTTCGCACCAGCAGTCCCAGCCCGAATGGTCACGCTGCTGGTCACCCACTGCCACCGACACAGCCCAAAGCGAATCCGAATCTAATTGCACAGCTCAATGCACGACTCAACAGCAAGCAGCAGCAACAGCAGCAGCACCAGCAGCAACAGCAACAACATGTTGCTGAAGGCATTTATGGGAATACGGGCAACGAATCCATATATATGCGTGGCGGCAACGGTTTGTCCATGACCCAACAACAACAATCGCAACAGCAGCAGCAGCAACAGCAGCAAAACTATGACGGTAAATTTGAACATAAGCTTGCACAGCAGCAGCATAGAATTTACGCTAGTTTCGGCACAACAACATCATCATCAGCATCATCAGCATCGGCAACAACTAACTCATCTTCTATTTTAACAAACTCAACATCTTCCACCTCATTCAATGCTTTGCCACACTTTCCGCTCTCTTCATCCACATCATCGTTGCTCTCTAAAGTTAGTTCATTTTCAAACGCATCAACAACAGCAACATCATCAACAGTCAACAATATATCGCATTATCAGCCACCACAAGCGCCACAAGGCGGCACAGCAACGCACAGCAACAACTATACAAATTCGTTTACTAAAACTTCAGCTGCTGCGCAAACTGCAGCTAACATGCGACAACACCAACTGCAGCAGCAACATCAGCAGCAACACTATACATGTCCACCACCACTTGAAAATCCCCCGCCGCCGCCCATTTATTCAGCAACAATGCCCAAGAAAATGGCACGCGTCAATGCTGCACACAGCAACAATAGCAACAGCAACATGAACAATAGCTATGCTGCAGCATCAAACAGCGCCACATTGCCCAAGAACATTTTACAACAGCAACGTTTACAGCAGCATCAACAACAGCAGCAGCAGCAGCAGCAGCAATATCAACAGCCAACAGGTATCGGTAATGGACATTCTCATCAGCGTGCACCAATGCTGCTGCCACAACAGCAGCAACAACAACAACAACATCGTCAGCCACCTATACCATCGCGTCATTCTAGCGTGCAACAAAAGATATTCGTTTCGACGAATCCATTTATACAGACAACGGCCGTCAAGTTTCATTCGCCATCTTCAGTGCACACGACGCCAGCTGCCTCGCCGACCTGCGGCTCACCCGCATCAGCATCCTTGGCCAGCATTTATGGCACAACAGCGGGTGGCGGCAGTCAGCATCATCATCAACAGCAACATCAGCAGCAGCAGCAGCAGCAGCAGCAGCAGCAGCAGCAGTTGCAATATTATCGCGATGTTGCTGGCGGCGGCAACAGCAATGGTGGCAGTGTTTACTATGCCAGCCACAACAATGCCCATGGCCATGGCCACGCCCATGTGGGCCATATGCCACATGGCCAGGCACATCATTCAAGTGAGAGCGCGTTTGATTTGATTTGATTCGATTGCAGCGCTGTTTATTTTTTTAATTTGTTGTTCAGTTTGCTTAATTTTTTTTTATGGTTTTTTAAGCATTGGTTAATTGAAATCTGAGCTCGTTGCGTCGAATGAAGTTAATTTCTTTACTATATTTGACAAAAACTTGCATGTTGCTTATTGTTGTTATTGTTTTGTTTGATATTGATTTGAAAATATATATTATTTTTTAATGCGCCCAGCAAGTGTTGTGAGAATTAATATTTTAAACCAGCGTAAGGATACTGAGCTACTAAAGGACGATAAATATATATATTGCACATCATTTACTTTCATCACATTTCTTTAACATGACTTTCATATATCAACTTGGAATGCATATCATTGCACTTTTACTAAGGACATTTATATATTTTGCATTTGGTTTCTTTTCTTTTAGTTTTTGTGCATTTTTTTCTATACGCATTTATCTCACTTGCAATTGAAACGTTTTGTCAAAACAACAACAACATTTTTTTTGCTTCTCTCTCTCTCTATGTCTTTTACATAAATGTGCTGCTTGTGCACCGCACGAAACCACAACACACATCATTCATCCCCGCCTATGCTTAGACTATGCCACGAGCACCAATTACGAAAAGACTGGCAGCATACGTGCCAAGACTAAGGCTGAATTTCTCGAGAATCTTAATGCTAAGTTGGCCAAACAGGGCATGTCTGGACGTGCATTTGCAGTGCGAAATTTAATTAATAGCAAGGCCCTGGTAAGTACAATGCTTTGATCACAATCTCTACTCCACTTTCTTCACTATGTGTGTGTGTCTGTGTGTGTGCGTCTGTCGTTTGTGCATTTAGATGTATCAAAATCCACAAAATCTATCGCGACCCAGTGTACAATATCGTAGACCACCCACCTATCCTAACTTCACCATCAACACAACCACCACCACCACCAACAACAACAACAACAATAGCACTTGTGATGAGCACTGTTAAGGTATTTTCTACATTGTTTGTGTTTTGTTATTTGTGTTCCGTTCTTTTATATTATAACTAATAACACCCCCACAAAAAACCGTTGAGCTGAGCATTAACCCACATACATTATTTGTGTGTCGTAAGCTTCTTGTTATTCTAAATTCTAAGATTGATAATTGATTGCTAATTCATTGTTTCGTTTACAATTTCCAGCCGGATCCTCGTATTTGTCATGAGTCGCTGATGGATCAAATAAAGCGTGGCGCGAACCTAAAACGGAATCAGAAGATTAACGATCGTAGTGCCCCAAAAATACATTAAATACAATAATTTAACAAAGCGAATATTATTTATTTTTAATTCCTAAAAAAAAGAAGCGTAATAATAATAATAATAACTATGAGGCGGCGTTGCCTGCTCGATTGCAGGACGCAGAGTTTAGTTTGAAACTAAGAAACTCACTTACACATATGATAACTGATAAAAAATTAATATGCCTATACAAAATATATACTATAACTAATTGCTATACATAACATTTATATTCATATATAAAAAAAAAACATATTAAGCTAAGCCACAGTTTGCAAAATCTGTTAAAGGCTTTTAAAAACAATCTCTTGTTGCAAAAGTAAAACTAATTGGCATTTGAAATTTCTTTCCTATAAATATACAATATCTATCTATACTAATATATATGATATATATTATCTATTCAACTGTATTTAAGTTTTATAATTTTGTTAAGTAAAAAGTAAACCAACAACAAACAAAATGGAAGACAACTGAAGTAATATTGAATTAAAAAACTTTCATGGATTATTTATAATTTTAAACTCGAATTTATTGTTAGTTGAAATCTTAGTTGCACTTTGCGCTTTTATTTAATATTATTATTTATAATATCTTCTTGCTTATGTAAATATATATATTATTTAAATAACAAAAGAAAACTAATAATAAATGAAATTGTCGTATCTATAAAGATTAACTTTTGTGTTTATTCATTTCTTTTATTATCTTGTTTTTGTGCATTCCAAATAACAAATGCAAGTCAATTTAAAGGGTCTGAAAAACTAAGCAAAATTAACACTTTTACAACTTAACATTCAAACATTAACATAGCTATAGGATGCTACATAGACTTGAAAGTAAGGAAACGCATAAGTAGTTAATATATATATATATATATACAGTATAAACTTTTTAAAGTCCAACTGAATTTGAACATTTACATTATTCTTAACTTAGAGTGCTGGTTCATATCAAACGAGCATAAAGCTAAAAATATTTCTATTGGACTGAATCTTTTATTGTGCTACAAACAAATTGTCATTTAAAATGCAAACTGAGTAGAATAGACAGAGAGAGAGAGAGAGAGAGAGAGAAAATGAAAAAGTTTCTCAATTAATCAACAAATCTAGAATCTATACAAAATATCATTTTCCTTCATATCAGTTACAAATAAAAAGAACACTAAAGAACAAATACATAGAGAGCTACTTAATAAAGTTGTAAAGCCCGTTTTATGGAGATTTTTGATTTGTAGTGCATTCTTGCAAATCTAAAATATATGCTTTTAACATATATATTAACATACCAAGCAACTTGTTGATAGCATTTATATACTATACACAAAAACAGAAAAGGTATTTCGAATATTTGATATTTATACTCGTAAAAGTTCTGTCTAGTTAACAAACTTTTTAAATATTTACAAAATATTTTGTATATATGTACGCTTTTTACTGCTTCAATTGTAATCGTATAACTATATAAACGACATCTAATGGTATATTGCAAAGCGTCTATCGTAACAAAAATTCAAAAAGGGCAATAACTAAGCTACAACAAAAACTCCACTAGTCTTAAAAAATTAAAAAAAATATATATACTAACATACGAGTACTACATATACATATATATAGAATTTGGGGCATACACATACATACAAATATATATTTTTTGGCAATCATCTCTATATATACACGTAAAATATACTCGAAAAACAAGAAGGTAATTAACAAACAACAAAAACAATTATTTACAAATCTAAATGTTAGTATAAATGTGTTTCGGTGTTTATTGACAAAACAAAAAATGCTTATTCATGTATAAATATCAAGTTGTAATGCATATTTTTCATTTCATTTGCATTTAGGACATGAGAAACAATAAAGAATACATACAATAAATGTAAAAGCATGAAATGTGTAATCACTTAATGATTAGTATTATTTCGATTTCATAAAGAATAGATCCAATGTATTCCGATAGTATATTTCAGCTAGCTTCTCTTTTGGCTCCTGTTTAATGCCCGCAATTGCCTCCAGAACTTGACTAAGAATGCAGAAATCAAACAAATATCGTATTTAGTTTAAGTAACTGAAACTAACCCAATCTGACATGGTTCGTTGCGTCCATCGATCAAAGTCTCGGCTGTCCATTTCTCCTTCTTTTTGACCGTTGGAAACTTTGTGGTCACATGCTTGTGACTTGCATGCGAGGCGCGTATGCTGCACCAAGGGCAATCCGTCTCCAGCATGATGCGTTCATTGGGCAGCTGTCGCACGACTTCAACATTCTCCTCCGTCTTTAATGAACAGCCATTCAGACCGATGTATAGTTCACCAAAAGCTAAAATGCTCTTGGCTTCCTCAAGCGTGCCAGTGAAACTATGCACTACACCGCCACCACATGCCTGTAGTTTTTCCCGATTGCGCTCCAATATATCCATAAAATCCTTGTGGGCATTTCTCATGTGCAGAAAGAGCGGTAATTTAAACTCTTGCGCTAAACTGAGCTGCTTCTCAAAGTACTGCAGCTGTATTTGCTTGTCACAGAAATGTAGACGATCATAGTCTAGGCCACATTCACCCACAGCAATAACTTTTTGTGTATTTGCTTTGATTTTGGAACGCAAATCATCAAAGTACTTCTCCGGATCGGGCAGAAATTCTCCACATCGCGTAGGGTGAACTCCCACTGTAGTGTAGAGGCGCTCTACAAATGGAAGTTGAGTATACGTTTATACATATGAATGTTAGTTTTCCAATGTGATTTTTACTTGCCATCCTTTGCAACCAGCTCCAGTGCTTCGTCCACATCGATAGCACAACCAGATGTTATAATCAACTTTTGTAAACCATGTTGCCACGCACGTTCCAAAACAATATCCAAATCTGCCGGATGTTTCGTTGAGCCGCCATAGCAGCCACGAAACATGGGATCTGTTAAATTGGCCCCAATGTCTGCAAATTAGGTGTTGTTGAATAATTGCAAGCAAGCTTTATGTTTGTTATTATTACCAATGTATTTTAAAGCCATTCTCAAATACTTGTTCGCACTCATTAACAAGCACCAAAAAATACCAAATGCCGGTAAATCAGCTGTATGCAGATGACAGTTGCTCTTCGCATAGTTTAACAAAATGCCGCTAGAGGGCGCAAATGACAAGCAGTGCGGTTAATCTTTGAAAGTTTAAAATTTGATTATTATTTAAGGATGTTAGAGAATTCAAGTATGAGAAATAGCATGGAACCCAAATCTGGTAAGCCAACTTTATAATTATCTAGCAAAATAAATTCTTGATTGCGTCCTCAACAAAAAGCCTTGCATATTTTAAGCTAATTTGGAGCATTATCCAGTTCAAGCCTATTTAATAAAAAATCAATGCCAGGCAAAATTGCATTTAGAAAAGTACATAATTTGAGCTAATTAGATCATTAGCAAAACTGTTTATTACTATTAGAGCCCAAACACATTGTGCACATCAAAACGTGCATATAGAGGGCAATGCAATGGGATATATCAAAATAATATCCAATAAATAAATCGCTGGTTTTGACTGCGCTTAGCCCCACCCACACATTGGCATTCAAAGTTCAATTGATAAAAATCCTTTTGCATTTTACATTTACTGTTTATGTTGAACATTGTGGAATTTAATGGAAATGCAATTTATAATTTGTATACATTTAAATTGATGCTGCGGTTTTCGGCACCCAGGACTTTGGGTGGGTTATTTGGAATCAGTATAAAATGCAGTAGTCAGTTTTATAATTGATTTACTGCTGGCAATTATTGATGCTCTCATTCTCTCCTTTGCCACTCTAAACAACTTTTGCAATCGAATATGCACTATGGATGTATGCATATAATGTAAAAGTAATTTTTAATGCTCTGGCAGTCGGACGTTAATAATTGGAATGTGGGTGTGTTGGATGCATTTGTGGTTTTGTTTTATTGAATCCATAAATTAATTGAAATTTAAATATAATTAGTGTGCTGCACAAAGCCAAATTGTGCATTGAGTGTAAACGCTTTGAAATTAATATTTATTTGACCTTTATAAAACACATTGCTGCCCATTGAGAAACGATTTGGATTTCAGTAATTAAATGGACACAGTTAGTAAGTTTTTCTTTTATTTGATTTGAAATGAATTACATTTTTTTTTTTAACATGGGATTTTGTATATGTTTTTTGTTGTTTTCTAGTTGGTTTTTTTTTTGTATTTTTTGAACAATCGAATTACGTACACAAATATATGCTTCAAAGTTTTGTTTGTTTTGTTTTTTGCATTAATTCTTTTTGTTTGCTAACAAAATCTATAGTTAAGTTATCTTTGCGCAACAACAATTACGGAGTAAATGGTATATAGTAAGTAGAAGTGGTATAACTGTCAAATTGTGTTCCCATTTTGTTGCTGATATACTTAAGATTAACCAGATTTGTTATAATTTAACTACATTCAATAACAATGTATAAACGTACATATGTAAGTAAGTTAACCTACATATAAAAAGAAATCATGTACAAACATGTCATAATATCGTACTAATATGCTTAAACTTGCCTTAGCCTATAAATATTTTACTGGACGTCCTCAATTCTAGCTTATCCAAAAGGTTTAACAAACTCCAGTTTTAACCAATTACATGCTATTCATTAAGTATTATTTATTCAATTGTTTAAATATTATATATATATTTTTCATCACAATTCACTTTGCATCTGCCTTTTTATTTGTTGGTTTCATTTACAAAGCGCCGTCAAGTAGCGCCAATCCTATTTTGTATTGATTTTTAATAGCATTTACCAAACAATTTGCCTTTCATTTATTAGCAAAAAATAATTACTTACTTGCTAAACACATTGAATCAACTCAAATATTTAACATCAAAGCTTTGCGCTAACTTTTTCAAATTGTTTTCAAAAACATTTATTGATTACGATGTCAAAAATTTTAAGCCTATTTGAGCTACTATATATGTATGGTTGTATAACATTTAATATTTAATACATAAATGTCTAAATTTTGTTCAATTATAATTTGATTGGCTCTTAATTTTGGCAAATGAGCATGCACCCTGTATTATCCTTTGAATATCATATCGTATAAACATTATGCTTTTTGTGGCTTGGTTTGGTTTGGTTTGTCTCATTCTCATCAGCAAAAAGATCACAAACTATGCACGAGTATATAGCAAACATTAATTAGGACCATAATTTGCATAACAAAATGAGTTGTGCTTTTAACTGCAGTTTTTGCTCTTGGCTTTCGCAAAGTAAGTTAAGTAAAAAAAAAATAAAAAAAAGGAACAGTATAATTTTATAAACTGCTCAAACATTGCTTAGCTTGCTGGCTAAAACAAGGTCAACGCTTGTGAACCACTGGCTTAAAGCAACCTTTGTGCTCCTTGCTTCTGGCAACAGGAACTTGCCACATAACGAACTTGTTGCAAACGAGATTTTAGCTAAAGTAACTCTACACAAAAACACACACAGAGAGAGTTTTTTGTTTTTTGTTTTCTTTTTTTTCATTTTGTACCTAGGACATTTTAAACATTTTGAATACATTGTATTTAAATAATGCCAAACGCTAAAAATTTTTCACATCTATATTAACTTATTTATCTCAATAAAGTATATTGTTATTAGTATTTCAAAAAATTAATGAAAAGTTGATTTACTTAGTCTAACAGAGGGCTATTGTTTTGTCATCAAAGGAACTCTATGATTTCGACTCTTTAAATTGCTTCAAGACTGTCGCATTATTTTTTTTTTTGGAATTTCCACGCACACACTCACACACACCCACAGGCATACACAAATTGCTATCTAATGGAAACATAATTTAATGACCAAATAAAAAAATTGGCATGACAATAATCCGCATTTGCTTAAAAAGATATTTGCCTGCGGCCTGCCAAACTCCTTGTCTGATGCCAGACCATATATATATATATATATACATAAATATATATATTTTTTATTGGGAAATTGTTGCCCTTCGGGCTTATTCTGATTTTATAGAAAAGGAATGATTTCAAATAAAACTGGTTCCGTTAAAAAAATAATGATGACAAAATGCGTTCAACAACCAATGATTAAGTTAATAACAATTAAACAAATAATTCCCACTTTTAATTACTATATCGAAATTGGAATTGAGCAACATACACATACATACGTAACATACGTATACTTAATATCCTATTAAATTTAATCAGAATAATTAGCTCGTTTAAATGTGTTTTTGGGCTAACAATTTAGCCAAAATATGCAGCTGGTTATGAGTACTCGGTACGCATTGCTATTTAATTAGCTGACAATTTCATATTATTATTATTATTAAATAACGTACATACATTAATAAATCGTTATATTAATGCGCATTCATAGATTCGCTTGGCAATTTACTGCAAATTACAGTCATCCGATGCGTTGTTAATTTGCTGCTTGGTCTTGCGTGATGCACGGCGTATGAGCGATCTAAAAAGTATGCGATTAGAGTGTTAATGATGTTAACTACACTTAGAGAAAACATATTTGCTGTCGAAATGGTTAGACATTAAGTTAAATTTTTGTAATTCGTTACCATTTTTTTTTTGTGTTTTTTTGTGTTTCTTGTATTGTAATTTTTGTAACTCACCTTGAACGCGGTTTGAGCTTGGCCTCAGCACTAGTGCTTGCCACATCGACGGCGTCCACAAGACTTGACTTCTTATCGCCGCTCACTGAGGGACTGCTCATGCGATTTTTGTCTACAATGAGTTCAAAATGTTGTTAATTAAAATATAAAAAAAATCTGCATTAAACCATGCCTGACTTATTTGCCAACGAAGCGAATTCAAGCGAATTGTGAATTTTGCATTCACCACGTGCTTGCCACAAACGCAAAATTCATAATAATTACAAAAACCAATTTTTCATGCGAAACGCTGCAATGCTAAGCCGGGCGGCAGTACCTGTTACCTGTTACCATCAACCCAATTACTTTGCCTGTTTGCCAGTTGCCAAACGCAACAATGCCCAACAAGGTGGCAGCTGCAACAGCAGCAAGCGCACAGCAAATGGGACAAATCGAAATGTGCATTGAATCTCGGAAATGATTTTACGCATTGAGCAGCATCAAGCCCGCAGTTCAAGGTGGAGATAGTTTCCAAGGTTTCCAAGTAAAGAGGAAAGCAGCATTATTAGCTTATGAGATAGCCTGCTGCAAAACGCTGCATAACATTATTCTCAGAACGGCATCTATGTACATTCTGCCCCTGGACACGCGCTGACACATCTTTGAATGCATCATAACGATAGACGTTGTTTTACTTCGAAAGCAATATCAAATGCAATATGCACCCAAAGGATTGATCGAGATTATTTTTAAAGCATGTACTATCCAGTTTGGCTGAATAAATACGTTGACGGCCTAAAAGTAGGCAACACCCTTTTCAAGCTTTGCTTCAAAGCGAAACTTATAGCTGATAGTAAGCCAAATATATTTCTTCCAAGAAGTTAAGTGATGATGAATTTCCAATTTTAAAACATTCTGCACCATAGAGAAGCAGGTTAATTCACTCTTGCATTTATTTTAAAAGGGATCTTTATTTTGCTCGGCCTTTAAAGATCATGCGGTTGCCTCCATTGTTTTGCAGACTAAATTTTCTAACTTCCTTTGCTGTCTACTCTTTGGTACGCGAATTAATTGTTTATATTATTTTTATTATTTATTATATATTATTTACCAAAATGATTTTATTGTGATTGCAAAATAGCAACATCTCCTTTGATTGCTGTTATGTAGAGATTATTTTAATAATTCTAATTCTAACAAACTTATTTTGTCCAGTTAAAAAATTATTTTCAACAATTTCCAGCTGTTAAGTTTAAGATTTTTGACAAATATGGTAATAAAACTCCAGTTACAGTTCCTTGACTACAAATTATTTATTTTTATGAGCAACCCTCACATACTGTATATTGCTTTTTTTTATATTTTGTTCTATACATAGTCTAAGAGCCTTTCAAGTTCGTTTGTTTCCTTTTATGGTTTGGGAAGAAAAGTTCTTAGAAAGCAAATGTGCTCAAATGATTAGATTATGCTGTGCATATTGATTAACTGATTTCGATGAACTTAAAGCGCTTTCAACCTGAACAAAAGGTTAAATCTAGCATAATGCTGATTTATTCAATATCCGTTGGCGACGCGTTAAAGCAGAAAAGTGCTGTTCGTCAGGCCGAACATAAGCAATTGACGCCAATATGCAAAATTTGAACCGAAGGTTGGCAGTTAATATGGACTAAAGGCCATAAAGAATTTATGCTCATATCATAAAATCCATCAAAGCGAGAGCTGAGCATAATGGCTTTTAGCCCCATTGCTTGTTGTTGGCTTAAGCAGCTCATGGGTATCGCAAAAAACAGGAACACAGAATAAAAACAAATAACCTTAACTATTCTTTACTTCACACAAAGCAAAAAAAAAAAACAAAAACAAAACAAATTATTAAGTCATTTATATTATATATTATTCATATGGCAGCTCAAAGTGATTGCTTAAGTATGTTTGTGTGCAAAGCATCAACTGCAAACAAAATGGCCGACGACGCCATTCTATTTGTTGTTGTTGCTGCTGTACTTTTGACACAAAAAGCGCGAGAATTGCTAGAATCAGGCGAAAATCGCGTTTCGTTTGTCGCCTGGCCGCAAAACCCTGCGTATCAAATATACACCCAATGATTGCGTATGCGTGTGAGTGCGTGTGTGTGTGTGTGTGAGTACGCATTGCTTTGCGTGCTTATTATGAGTGCGGCCTATGCCTGCGACAGTTGAAAAATCATACGCAAAGCTACATTCGCTCAAATTTTGGTAGGCATGAAGCATACGAAATTGTCAAAAAGCAGCAGCGTCAGCACCAGACAAAAAAACAAAAAATCCACTCGCAAAAACATAGATGGAATACGCAAGTAAAACCAGCAAGCCCAACCAATAATTGTGCAAATGTGGCAGTATTTGAGGCATGTGTGTGAAACACAAATTCAAATTACGTTTTTTTTTCTTTCTCATACCTCTGCCCCAGCCAGCAGATGGTATTATAACTTTTTATATGAAATGTGTTACACGTTGAGTGTGGGGATTAACAGGCCCATAAAAAGCAAGCGCTTATTATATTTGTAATAAAAAAAAACTCAGGTGGAATATATTTGCCATAGTTGATTCTTGTAAAATTATTGGCATAACTTTTAAATGTTGTTACAAGGACTAACAAAATTAGTTTGAAGTTTTCATTAACAAACAAATTCATTGCGATTAAATTCAATCAAAAACCTATTTGAACGGCGTTTTTTCTTGTCCCCTTGTAATTTATTTTATGAAAGTTCGACTCTATTTAAGTTCCTTAATTTTTGGTCCAAAATCGGATAATGCATAGCCGAGAGTTCAGCAATCAAATTTGTACACAGCCGTGTAGAATAAATATTCTTTGTGTTTGTCTTCGTATTATTTTTTTTTTGCTGTTTACACTGAATGCTTTTCGCATTGGATGCCATGGAAAATCATGATCAGCTCAATGGTTGTAAAGATTTTTTTGTTAAATAGCATTTGGCCTAGACCAGCTATTCAAATACATGCACAAGGCATGTGGCATGGCGACGCACATGTAAAAGTTTCAATTGAGTTATGGTTTCAGTTGACTGCCAGCAAATAAAACTGTGCTTGCTGGTGTCTGCTTTGCCCTGAAACCACATCACCAGCCTAAACCATATAACGTTGTCGGCTGCGTGAGTCTTGCGGCAGTTGGGGCACACACAAAGATGGTGACGGCGTGCCTTGGGCTCCAAATCCTGTAGCAAGTGCACCTTTGGCTCCTTTCAGCTCAGCTTACAACCCAGCCCAGCCATTTTTTATGCGCCATCACAAAACATATACAAATACGAGCACACGTGTGTTGGAGTGTATTGAATTGTGGCACATAAGCACACACAAACACGGGCATAAACTAACACACCTGCCCATTTGTTGTTTGCATATGGCTGTACACTCAGGTAAAGGTATTATAAGCTAGAACTTGGTTTAACTTAATACTTAGAATTCTATTGTGACAATTATCTTGCTTTTTCGCATCTTTTTGGAGAAAGAAAGTTCTTTTAAGAAATTCAGCACTATACAAATATATTTTCCTTTTTAAAATATTATTTTACTGTTTCCTCCCATGAATTTTATGTAGAAAATTCAATAAAATCATTTTTCCTAAATACTTTTTAAAGGTCCATTTATTTGAATTTTAAAAATAAAAAAAATAGGATTGCAATGCAGTTTTAAAGGCAAAGCTATAAAAAAATATTATACACTTTTGGTAGAGTTAGGAGTTAATTGTTTTTCTAAGTGTACAAGTATTATTGAAGGCAATAAATTGTCCTCAATTCGCGTTGTTAACTGCGCAGACCTATTTTAGATGGCGACTGCAAGTCAAGCACTTGGTTTCTAATATATGTGGCCCAGACTGGGTGCTGTTGAGGCCAAAAGTGCGAAAGAAAAGGGGCATTTTCGAGAGTGGAGACGGCACATTTGGCACATACTTATTGCCATCGATGCTAACGTTTTCTTTGTCGAATATGCTTTCACAAGTACTTTTTGCTTCTATTCGACTGTCGACCTTTGCCATTCAGGCCAACTAACACACACACACACACACGCAAACACATAAGCATAGAGCTGTCAGCGGCAAGTGTTTGTGGCTGTCTACTTGGACAATGCTCGTCTCGATTTTGGCCAAAAGTAATTTACAAATTTGCCCTCTGTTTTGTGTGTGTAAAGCAAATACAAATTGTATAGCAGCATTTTAGGGGCACACTTCAGCAATATTGTTGTTGTTGTTATGCTGTGAGGCTGAACAGAAACGTAGCCATTAAAGCTTTAAACTGCATTTGGTTTTCATTTGTGCGTCGGTTGGCAGCAAACTAACATTTGGCGGTTAGGGTCACTAGCTCTCAAATAATAACTCACATTTTATCAAATGCCGCCAGCAAACAATTAAATTATGGGCAGTGGCGGAGGGCCAAGAAGTTGTCTTAACAACTTTTGGGAGGGGCAATTGTATTCATTATATTTTGTACTAAAAACCAAGCAAGCATAAACACAGGGTCAAAAAGAGAACAACAGCAGCTTTGGCAACATTAATTAACTGTCTATTTATATTGGTAACAGGCGTGGGCTACGAAAATTGAAAACTTTCTTCACTCAAAGTGCAGGAAACGAACTTTTTCAATGAGATAATGTACCTGCCAAATGTAAATTAAATACGTTTACAGGTATTTACAAGGTCAAATTGTTTAAATAATTAGCCTGCCGTCCTTTCATGAAAAGGGAAAGCCAAAAAAAAAAAAAAAAAACAAATCACAATTCAACAAAGTAAACGCTATATTTTTATACTCGATACCGAAGGTAAAGAGTATATTGGGTTTGTGCAATGTCCGTCATGGTGTCTGTCCGTCTGTCCGTTTGTATGTTCGCAACTTTTTTCCACACCCTTCAAGTTAGAGACTTCAAACTTTGCAAATCTCTTTATCTATGGCATAGTAAATTAAAGTGTCAAGATTGGAGCTCTACGATAACTAGGGGGCTGGCAAATCGATAAACTCGATAACATCAAATCGATAGATGCAGCTATTTCGCAAGCCCTTACAGCTAGAACTACCAAATTTGGGGAGAAAATAGCTACTACAAACCCCCAAAAAACTGCATCAAAAATTTTGGAGCCACGCCTACCCATACCGCCCCCAGCCCCCCCGCAGTTTAACCCCAAGAATGCCCATATCTTCTACAGTTTTTGAGCTAGAGCCATCAAATTTGGTTCCAAGATAGGTGTTGACGATCCCCAATCAAATTCATAAAAACTTTGGATGCCACGCCCAGCTATACTGCCCTATCCGCCCTCAACCACCCCAACGCTTCGCTAAAAACGGTAGTGCGTGTATCTTCCAAAGTGTTTGAGCTAGAGTCTCAAAATTTGGTAGGTAGATAACTGGAAACGACCCCCCAAAAACTGCATCAAAGTTTTGGGGCCCCACCTACCCATTCCGCCCCCAGCCCCCTCGCAGCTAAAAAACGGAAATGCTTATATCTATTACAGTTTTTAAGCGAGAACCACCAAATTTTGTGCCAAGATAGGTGATTACAACCTCCAAAAAAATGCATAAAAACTTTGGATGCCACGCCAATCCATACTGCCCAAGCTGCCCCAAACCGCCCCAATGATTCACTAAAAACGGGAATGCGTGTATTTTCCAAAGAGTTAAAGCTAGAGTCACCAAATTTGGTGGGAAGATAGCTGTTAACGATCCCCAAAAAACTGCATCAAAAATTTGGAGCCATGCCCCCCCGTTCCCTAGCCCACTGCATTTTGAAATCAAAAGTGCCTATATTTTCCACAGCTTTTGAGCTAGAGCCGCCAAATTTGTTGCCAAGATTGGAAGTGAAGAAACCCAAAAATTTTGGATGGCGCCCCCACCCATACCGCCCCCAGCCCCCCTTCCACCATATTCTACTAACTTTGAACTAGAGTCACCAAATTTGGTATGAGGATAGCAATTAACATCATAAATAGATCTGCAGCAAAACTTTGGACGCTACGCCCACCCTTACCAACCCCATCCCCCCTTCCCCCAAATTTGACTATTTTTGAGCTAGAGTCACCAAATTTGGTATGAGGATAGCTATTGATATCATAAATAGATCTTCAGCTAAAATTTTGATGACACGACCCCCCCCCCCCCATACCTCCCCCAGCCTTCCATCCACCATATTCTTCTTACTTTGAGCTAGAGTCACCAAATTTGGAAGGAAGATAGCTTTTTGGCATCCCCATCTGTACCAGACAATCTTTGAGGCAGCGTACACCCCTGCCGTATCCGCACACCATTGCAATCAGCTCTCTTTTAATCTGTTTTACTACTGGTATCGAGTATACCGCAGTCGGGTGCGTCCGACTGCAACGTTTCTACTTGTTTTTTTTTTAAGTCAATAAGAACAAAGCATTTGCACAAATATCTACATTTTCTTAAAATAGAATGAGATGATTTTCAACAAGCTGAACTTTCAATTGAATTTCGAATTCTTTGTTGTTTTGCCTATTGCCTCTTGTATTTTGTCTATTAATAATTTGATTTTCCTGTACCGCTTTCAATCGCTAGTACGTCAAAAAATATTTTATACGTAGTCTATGAATAATAGAAAAGGTTTGTCTTTATGCCATTTTAAATTCCATTAACGAGGGCATTAACAAGTTTTATTGGGCTTTCTTTTATGTTTTTGGCTGGCAAAATTTTCACAATTAATTTGGGGTTGAATGCAGATGAAAAGGCGACCCAAAGTCAAACAACCAGCCAGGCAATGTTAATTGCACTCAATTAGCCAAATTGTCGGAAAATTGTCAATTTGAGAAGTTCGTATTTCATTAATTAGATGCTGATTTCAGAATTGTCACAATATGTTTTATTGCAAACTAATAAGAAAAACGGCCCGGTAAGCCAACCTCTCTCTCTCATTAATATGCAGCAATATAATTAATTTGCTGTAAATTAAAGTATGTTTACTTCAATTACAGATATATTCAGTTGCATTTAAATCACTTATATGCTGAAATGACAAGTAATGAGGTTTTGGCTTAAAAGCGGTTCGTTAGTGGCAAAAAGTTCGTATTCATTATTTATTTCTTTGGTTATTGCCTTGCACTTGCAACGCCCATCGTATTTTACGTTTTCATTAATTACGCTCTTGATAATTACACCTCCGTTTTTTTAATCCCATTCCATAATTCTGTAATTGTTTACGACAGATTTTTGCATCTGCAGCTGGTGCAAGTTAAAGGTGTTGATTTCTGGTGCGATAAGCACAGCTCAGAGATTAAGTTCCAATTTCTTTTGCATAAGATACTCTGTCTCTATCTCCTTTACACACACACACACTCTCTCTCTCTATCTATCTAGCTGTGTCTCTTTGGGATGCAACGAGGCGCAATGCTGTTTCTTTTTTTGTTCTGCAATCAAATTGCAAATTGATATTTGCAACTGCAACAAAAGGGCACAAAAGCATATACGGAGCCAGAGGAATGGCGAAATTATTTCCGTTGTCAGTTACCGGGCTGACAAAAGTTGCAACATTTACTGTCTATACCCTGTAATAACTAGAATGTAGCGTTTGATGATGTTGTTGAAAATAGTGTGAAATGGTTGTTAAATTAAATTCCATAAAAAGATATTTTTGATAACAAAGTATCTAAAAACTGTCAGTTAAAACTGCCAAACGAAAGGTTAAGATACGTAGAGGTTGTTGAACTACTTATAAATTCTTTCCTTTGAAGTTAAAAGAATCTAAGTCTTTAAATAAAAAGGCTATGATCGAGGCAAACTCTCCCCGCTAACATTTTTTTTGCATATCAGTTTAAGGTTCAGCTTTAACTTTCAGTTGTAGCCCAACAATTTAACAGTCAAGTTTTTTATGTGTTTTCTTTCTTGCTCAGCTCAACAATTTATAAATTCCATCCTTTTTGTTTTTTACTTACTGCGACTGGACGATGCGCTGACGTAGGCCGACGAACGACGTTTGAAGCCGCTGGGCGCTGCCTCGCCGCTGGCACCACCTGGGCCGCCATGGCCGCTGCTGGCGGGCAGGAAACGAGAGAGGGAGAACAGGGTCTTGAACAGTTCGGTCACGCTGGTGTCCTCCTTTGCCGAGCATTCGAGCACCTTGGCCCTGGAAAAACAAATAACGATGAGGCAGTTAGGAATAACGTTGAGTGTCAAAACTATGCATAAACTGTGGTAAATTTTACGGCCTAAGGCATGCCGCATAAATTACATTTACGTGTACGTCATGTGTACGCTGCGTATACGTAATGTTTGTTTTGTTTTGTTTTTTTCGTGAGCAACCCTCGATATTTAACAAAAATTTACATGAAAAGGCATGAAATATACGCAAAATACACAAAATATAAAAAAAAAACCGCTGTGTTAGTCAAATAACAGCAACAGAAATGTAAAAGATATGCAAACAAACGTTGAAAAGTTAAAGAGTAAAATGTTCTAAGATATTGATCCACAAATCTTTGAAAAATGTAGACAAGTATACCCGATTCAACTTGTGTTTTAGGGTATCATACAAATACAGCTTAAATGTTCGATTTGCCAGATGCTTGTGGCAATCATTAGAATCAACGCTTGCGCCGTTGCTTATGTGCTTGACACAAAAATGCATATGTTAAACTTGCAACAAGTTAGAAAAGTGCAAAACATTCTTTAACGAAGTTAAACTATTGAGTGTAGTTGTTTGATTGAACTTTAAGAAGTAAGCTGACAAACAAAACTAAAGCTTGCATTATTAAATACTCTTAATATAAAGCACTTAACGAAGTAGTAATGGTTAAAGTGTTTGTAGAACGTCGAAGAATCATTTAAAACTTTAAGAGAAATCCTTTAAGTACAACTTATAGAGCTTAGACTATTTAAGCCAATTTCTGGCCACTTGAATATAGTATTTGTTAACCATCCAACTGGAATCTCTTAGCCACAAAAAGGCATTAAATGACAAAACGCAATGGAAGCCAAAAGAAATGGGATACCGAGTCGGTTTCATTGTCCACAGATAACGGAGCTTTCGAATGGCCAAATAAGTCGTATCATGAATATTTGGCCAGTGCTGCCGACAACAAAGAATGCAGCAAGTTGACCAATTGTCAGCTCAATGCCAACGGCAGCCACTAACAGGATTCAAATGGCAGGGAGCCGACAAAACTGCAAGTTTAGTTAAATCTATGAATTATGCATGATTTAAGATGAATAGTTAATGCACTAATAATGCAATAAAAGTTAATCAAAGCTGTGTAAACTTAATTTGTTTATATTGCCATCAACCGGAACACAAAATAAATAGTACACAAAAATTGTGTCATTTTTTTTTTAAAGCAATTTCAATGCGTAAATTAACTACTTTTACTATAATTTGTTTTCCGAGAAAGAGTGAGCGAGAGAGAGAGAGAGAGAGAGAGCGTAAGCGAAAGCGTTTAACCGCAGACAGACACGCGGCAACAAATTGCAACGTTGTGTTGCCATTGCCAACACGACAGACAGCCAGGCAGAAAATTGCAACATGTTAAAAGAGCAGCCACCAACCGAAAACCAAACCAAACCGCAGAGGCTTAAAACCGCTACAAACCAACAACAACAACAAAACAAAAACAAAAACAAAAAAAAATAAAACACAGATAAAAGGTGCACAGGTTGGCACGTGAAGTGAAATGTGGTTGATAAGTGAAGTCGAGAGAGAGAAGGGAAGTGTATCAGGCACAGCAGCGTAAAGTTCAAGGTGCGCACCATCAATCTGCTTAAATGTTTAATCCAAAAGAGATTTGTGATGTATTTGCATTTATTTTTATATACCATATATATATATATATATATATGTACATTCTATATTTGAGTCGTTCGTTTGGTTGCGTGCCTGCTTGTCCTTGACGAAGATGTTTTATTTTATTTTTTACACACGCTTGCTTAAACAGCAAACACGAGTCAGTCATGCCTCCATCTGCCCCTGCGGCGATTGAAATTATGGTAAGTGCGCCTTACAGCCCAACAGACCGCCAGACCAACAGACCGCCAGACCACTGGCCCTACCTGTCCCACACCCATCATCAACACCCAACAGTAAGTGATTTTTATGAAAGTAGAGTTTATTAAGGCCACAATTATGTTGTTGTGCTTGTGTTCGTATATAAGCTTAAGTGAGCCAAGCGACACAAACGGAAGTTAAACTTTAAATCGTGGCAGACTTAACAGCAAAGTTCTTCACGCAAATGAGCTTTCAACTGTATTTGAGACCATTGGCAATAAAAACACATTTACAAATGCCAAGTAAGCCATCAACTTTAAAACTTTTTGGAAAAAACAACACTTACCATGACGATAATAATATACTCTGGCAGACAAAGCTCGAGGATATACATCTATATATTTATTTTTAGTAGCCAATATTTGTTGCGCCTTTTTTAAAGCCTTTCAGAGACTTTACTTGAAAAAAAATTACGTAAACATTGCCAATTTATGAGCAAAATGGAATTGATTTTGATATACTGTTTAGTTGTGACAAAGTCATGGCAAATTCATATGAAGTATGTAAACAGTTGTTATATAGTCGTGATAAATACTTTATATTAAACAAAATGTAAATCAGATTTTCTTTAAATTCATGAAGAATTTTAAACTTCGACAATCTGTTAAAATGAAAACTAAGAGCGTTTTTAAAGACCTCAATCTAATCATTTTTTTCCTCTTGAGACTTTTTCTCAGTTTTGACGTTCTTATAACTTTTTTTTCAGTTTTAAGCCTAAGCCAACAGTTTATATGACAGCTAAATGACATCTACAATACAAACTTGAGCATTTCATCTTATATAGAAAGTCATGAGTCGATTGTCCTGAAGCTAAGGCTTACTTTATAGTTTCAGGGATGTCAAAAAATGTTACATATCTCGTTGCAAAACTTAAATACCTTTTACGAGTTATAGCGCAAAGAACAGAAGTGCCTCAAGCACTTCAAAGAGATAAAAGCACAGCAGACAGAGAGAGAGAACCGAGATGTTTGAGTTATTTTATCTGCCTCCTGTCAGCTTTTCATCATTTTCTTTTTTTTTTGCACACAATTGTTGCCCCCTCATGTCTTGTTATGAAGTCGTTATGCAACCAATTGTCAGAAATAACAAATGTCGTCAATACAACAACAAAATGTACGTTTAAAGCAGCCATTATGCAATATATACCACCTGAGTGTACTCACATTAGCACTTTTAAATGCGTCAGATAAATGTTGCATCAGTTGAGTGGTGCTGGTGGTAGACTGCAAAACCGAGTACGTGTGTCTTGTGCATATGCAACATCAAGAGCATTGTTGCAACACTGTTAGCTGCTTAGCATTCAAAGCGCGTCGAGTGCATTGAACGTCCTTGTCTGTTGCCAAGAATATCAATTCAATGTTGGCATGAGACACCAACTGAAAGCGACTGAGTGGCAATTAGGTTGTATTCTGTACACTGCATACTCCATTGAATGCCACTTGTAAATGGGTTAAACACAAAACTGATTCCATTCTCATTTCATTTTATGCAATTTTCGTTGCTGAAAAACCTATTTTTTGCCGCCCCAAACACATTTTTTGGGCAGCTGTCACGCCCTTTCCTGCAACCTTATTGCCGGCAGTCACGCTTTTTGTCGCTTAATTTCATTTGTTGCATTTAATTGCATTTGTCGGCAGCTGCCGCTGTTCGGGCCATGTTACTGCTGCTGTTTTTAGCTGCACAAATTTATGGCCCATTTTTATGGTATTTATACTTATAAAAATGGCTGCTTTGCGGTGTTTATTTTTTGCAAACAATTAGCAATGGCCATCTGGCCTAATTGCAATTGTGTCGTGATCTATACAAC
This sequence comes from Scaptomyza polygonia, assembly GCA_035044585.1. Classification (NCBI taxonomy): domain Eukaryota; kingdom Metazoa; phylum Arthropoda; class Insecta; order Diptera; family Drosophilidae; genus Scaptomyza; species Scaptomyza polygonia. The sequence goes on along the minus strand of JAWNNU010000936.1, from coordinate 408,834 downwards.
TGTTATTGTGTTAGCTGACAGTTGTAAATGTGTTTCGTTTAAAAATGCCATTTTGTGGCATTGTGTAACTTAAATATAATTTCCCTATATTTTATATCACTATAACTCACCTGAGGCGTGGCAATTCACAAAAGACCCAATCTGTGACCTCCTCGTGACGCACCTCCCGATGAGTCGTTGCCAGGTCGGCTTTGTTGCCTGCGATTACAATGGGTATATCCTGTGAATAATAGAAAGAGAGAGAGAAAGAGAGAGAGAGAGAGATAAAGAATTTGTTCAACTACAGTTTAAGCTGCTGCCACAATTATGCTGTCAGCGAGCGGATTAAAAGCCAGGCCCAACGGGCCAGACCAAAAATATGCGTTGGTGTCCATAATTGACACACACACGCACAATGCCGAAACGCACACACAGCACAGCGCTCAAAATGGAACGCCCAAGCAAAAAAGTAAAGAACAATAGGAACAACAATAACATCGAGAACATCAAGAACAGCAAAAACAACAATCAAAAATTTTTGTGTGTGAAAAAGCAGCGAGCGTAAAACTCAAATTCAGCGCCTGAAAGACTTTAAGCAAAGCTGTGCTTTTTTTTTTTGTAAATACCCTTGCAGAGGGTCATAACATTTTGTTGTTAAACACAACACAGGCTAAAAACATATACTGAAGGTCATATAAAAAGAGAGACACACAAATGTCCTTTACAAAAACTTTGTCTCATTGACAACTGAGAATTTTTCATAGAATTCCTAGAATTTTCCCTAAACTTAGAATGTAAGTTTCTATCGATGTGTCTATTGGAACATTTTATTAATTGTTGTGTTTCGGGAAATAGTATCGCAGGTACAGTGACCCTTCACTTCTGCAGCTAAGCCAAAAAATGTCATTGGTGCAAAAGCGCAAAATTTTGCTTATATATAATATATATGTATTAATATAAAAAATATAAAAGCAAGCAAAAAGTCACAAGAGGCTGAATAAGTAGAATAAACAAATTCAAGTGAAGCCTTCTTTGAATTTCCTCTTTTTCTTCCTTAATTGCTTCTTGTTACTTTTCTTCCTGTGTTAAACATTCTTAGTTATTCCTCTTTTTTTACTTGTTCTTTACTTTAATTTGATTCTTTTAACTTTTTATACCTAATTTTCTTACTTCTTAATAAGTCTTTAATTTTAAATTCCTTAAGATATCTTAGATTGTATTATCATTATTTATTTTTTTGTTTTAACTTTTTCAATTATCTTCTTAACTTTTAAATATTTTGCAATCTAATTTTTTTCGGCTTTTCTTTTTTCTTACTTGCCTTTCCTGTTTTCTAACATTTCCAATATTTACTTTATTCTTTTTATTCCCTCTTTATTATTATTTTTGAGAACCAACGAAATTTTTTCAGTAAAATTGAACGAAAGTGTTCTGCAAGAGTATTAAAACTTCGATGTTCCGCCATTGCTAGACGTTCCTTCGTCATTTTTATATTTTTAATTGCTTTGGGGCATTGAAATTGGGTTACACAAGGGATTTTTCATCTATGTACATATATTTTTTTTTTCATATTTGTTTTTTCTCACAAAACTTCCTTCAGCTGTGCTAATTGCATGCAAAATGCAAAGCCAAACGCTGAAGGGAATGCCAGAAAACAAGAGCTTCCAAAAAAAAACAACAAACAAAAAAAAAACATACCTGAAAGTCGGCGCGCTGCTCTCGAATCTCCTCGAAACACTGTTTTACACACTGAAAGCTGGGCGCCGATGTCGTCGCATAGACCAGCATGAAGGCGTGGGCCGTAGCAATGGAGAGGCGTCGCATGGCGGGGAATTGCATGTCACCGGATGTGTCCAAAATGTCCACCTGCAAGGAAAACAAGCAAACAAAGAATGCGCGCAAACAAATTAAGTTAAAAGTCAAAAGCAGCCACACACACACACACACACCTACGCACACCTATAGAAATGAAAACATAAGGCGTATAATTAAATACGAAATGTCAAAGTGAAAAATACATTATGGTAAACATATTTTATTACATTGGCCTTATGTGGCGTATGCGTAATTTCAGCGATCAAACTGAAGCTCTTATTAATATTTGTAATATGTATACATAGATCTCTGTGTGTGTGTGTGTGTTTGTGTGAGTGCCTTTGCACCCACATATCACACACATACGCCACATGGCCAATTCTGCGGTTACAGTGTTTAATATGATTTCCAATATTGCATTAAGCCCATAAACACTTGAATTTTAACACCACACTTTCGCCAAATGCATATTTTATACACTTGATGTGCCGCACAACCGCACACACACACACACACACACACATAAAAATCACTCAAAATTTAATTTAAATTCAAATTCTACTCTTCTTGTTTTTTTTTTTTGTTGATGCTGGGTATACATGTTTTTTTTTCATCCCTTATATTACTGTGTAAAATACATATATATATAGTAAATTGATTTTATGCTGCTATGACCTGAGCCCCAAAATGCAATAAAACTTTATAAAACGTTTTTGATACTAAATTGATTATCAGACTGCATTGAATTGAATTTAACTTATTGCCACACAGTTTTAAGAGTGGCGAGCTTATCACGAAAAAAAAATAAATAAAAAAAATAGGAAATAAACTAATTGAATTGAACGATTTTTTTTTTTTTAGGTATATGAAAGTGTTTTGCTTTGTGCTTTCGCCAAGGGCCATGAGTTGATTATTAAAAGAGATTAAAATTCAAACAAACATTATAATTGGAATATTTTTTTGCTATTTCCAAATATATTGCAAAATGTGCATAAGCTTAAATCAATGCTTCAATCGGAATTTGCATTACTAACATATTCTAGGTTATTAAAATTGAAAAGTAATTAAAAAAGAAATAAGTTTTAATAACAAAACAATATTTTAGCCACAATGCATCTAAATTCAATTGAAATAAATCTTTTTTTGAAAAAAAAAATTTTATAAGAGCAAAACTTATTGCACACAAATTCCTCTCAATTTCATTTATTAATTTTTCAAAACGTATAAAGCATCAATAAAAATAACTCAAACTTAACAAGGAAACTAACCTTTAAAAATATCATATTTCTAGTATTTTATAGTTCTGTTGAAATATGAAAAGCTCACAATAATTGGAAGCACTTTCCATATCAAATTCCCCAATTTGCATGTTTGCTTCAACCAAATTGCACTTGAATTTTTGCTGGATTTTTGTTTTTTTTTGTCTTAAGCGGCTTCTGGTAATCCGAATTCTAGAAATTCCGAATTCATGAACAAAATCTGCCAGCTGCAATTTAAATTTAAGCTTTAAATTGAAGTGTTCTTTAAAATGAAAGCGAGGAGTCAAACACAAACAGACGGGGCAGGGGTATAGCCATTCAATGCCCAATTGATGCCCAGTAATCCCAAGTGCCAGCATCTGTTTTACGTGTATAAATATACATATAGTATTTAATGCAATGAACATTGTGTGGGCTCCCTGTTCCCGAGTTGCCACAATGTCAACAGCATGCTAAAGCCAAGCATTTAGCGTTGGCGGTTAACAGCGACATCGAGCTGACACATTCAGGACCTGGCTTTCTGCTCCCGGCCATAGTGTCCGCATGGGAAAGCCATTTTTCGGCAATTTGTGGCGCATTGTTGCAGTACGTGATCGTGCCTGATGCTGTTGTTGCCAAGTGCTATAACATTATTAAAAATGCACAATAACAGTGAAAAAGCAAATACACATATTCACACACTTATATATGTATATATGTGTATATATTTCTGGTCAAGGCTTTTTCTTTGCATTATTTTGATTGCGTTCCAGCTGCGTTGGCAAACACACCGATTTGGACGTTAAGGCAGCGGTATGTTAAACGTGTTGTATAATGTGGCATTGAATGGTTGCAAACACAGCGTGTTGCCGCAAAAATAACAAACTGTTAAGCACAAAATCATGTTCTTCTATATACTTCTAATAGCTAAAGTCTATTATGAAAATTGAGTTATGGTTGGCAAAACTACATGGCGTATATGCGATATTATGCTCGAGAGTCACAAGTTGCCTGCGGACAGGAAAATTCAATCAAATGCCTTGCATTTGGCTTACAACTTTAAGCCCAACAAAAAAGTATTAGTTGCAGCCCGGCACCAAAAGCGAGGGACAAAGTCATCGCCGTTGCCGCCGGCAATTGGTCAAAGTATCGAGCGTTAAAATGAAATTAATTAAAACAAAAATTCAAGCGATGATGACATTGTCGATGATGGTTGACACGCCACGCCAAGCCAACGACGACAATGTTGTCGCCACCACCAAGAGTGTCAATGTCGCCATTGCCCCCACCTTAACGCAGTTTAGTAAACATTAATTTGGCGTACGCCCTGCCACGGCAACCATCGAGCCATCAACCAGAGCAAAGCAGAGATTGATACACTTAGAAATATTTAAGGGATAGTTACAACTAGCATAAAAATGTTATAGCTAAACTTTGCAGTTGAATCTTTCTCAGAAACGGTTTAATTCTATTCAAAATTATTTATTCGATTTTCTTCTTTTATGCATACTGTTTATTTTCTTACTTTCTCCAAGTGTATACAAAATGGGAGCAAAAGATAGATGCAGCATACCTATTAATCAACTTTTTGTTACAACTTTTTGTGGTGGGTCTTCGTTGAGGGCTGTGTGTGTGTGCTGCGGTAGTGTTTGGGGCAACTTTCGAGGCAGCAAATAATCAGCTTGTGCACCAAGCGTTGAATGATGTTCGCCATCAGAGGCTGGGAGGCAGAAGACAGACTTCATCACAGCATCATGACACGAGTGTGTGTGTCTAAAATTCTTTTCTTTTTGTGTTTCAAGTTGTTGCCACAGTTTTGAGGCATACATAGCGTGTAAATTTGATTAATGAGCGATCCTGTCTTACTCACTCGTCTGCTTGCTAACTTGTTAAAGCCCATGTTACACTCAAGTGGAACGAGTAGTAAGTGGCAGTGCCCGCAGGATAAACTATGTTTTGTACTACCACTGTACCCATAACTTATCCACTTTATAAGTATATACATACTCAATTTATGTTTCGCTCACAAGACACTTGAATGTTGCATAAGTTTCACTCAAAGAGCTTTACTCGAAACATCTTATTTTTAATGTATCAAGCTTAAAGCTATCAAAACCCTTTGTAAGTATGTTTGATATTTAAAAACTGGATGTTGTTTTGGCAAACTTTTGATATGGGTACCACCTTTAGATTTATTGGATATTTATATTTAGAAAAACTTATTTTTGGGCATAAATATATTATTCACGCTTCGAGGATACAAACTTTCCACAACAATAGCTTTGCAAAAAACAACTAAATTGATTAAATTTGAGAAGGTCTTGGTTAAAAATATATTTGCTACTTTGAATTTGGTTTGGCTCTCTCCGGTAAATCACTTATTATGATATGACGTTTGGATTAGCTTTATATCATGTCAAACAAACATTTACACATGTTGTAGTAGGATAAGTACACATAGTATACATATGTTAACACGATAACGATACACATAAGCCTACGATCCCGATCATTGTATTGAACAGACCAATGTGAGTAAAGTTCGTTATGTTAAGTTCGATAAGTAATCTATAAGTATAATGTTAATCTTAAGGGCTGTAACTTAACAGCAACAAGGCGGCAGTCTGTTGATCGCGCTCGAATTAAGAAGTTGAGATATAAAGATATCGCCTACACACCATTAATAAAAGAGAATACCATCCTTCTACAAACTCAGAAGTGGGATAGCAACCGAACGTCATGGAAAACGAAAATTTAAATATATTTTCGGTCACCCAACTTAAAAATTGGTGTGCTGCACTGAAGCAGCCAACGAAAGGGAGTAAGGCAGATTTAATTGCGCGCCTCAACAACATTCCACCACATGTACGTGGCAGCGCCCCGAATCTCGACGTCGAAGATGAAGCCGAAAGATCGCAGCTCAAAGCCAGTGAGTCGCACACACAACAATTCCGTATCGAGTCAAGTGACGCCAGTCCGGCGCGACAGAATACAGTTAGCCTGTCGCAATTCTAAGAGTTGTTGAATGTGGTAGAGCAGTTGCGAGCCGAAATAGCGGTGAATAAAATGTTGCCGCAACATGTTGAGGAGCCGCGTTTGTTGAACCTACCCAACATCTCAGGGTTGAGCAACATGGATGGCGGCAGCGAAAGCAACCCGTCGGAGGAAGAAAACAATGTTGCAGATAACGGAACTGAAACCAGGGATGGCAGCAACGTCGTCAATATTGCAAACAAAGAAAACGAAGGAATGCAGACAAATAAAAACGGGTCACATGCATCACTCGCGCTAGCAAAGGATTCTGTTTCAGAATTCAATGGTCAAGGCTGTGCACGCGTTTGGGTCAACCAATTTAATAACATCGCTAAAGCCTACAATTTGGACGACATGTACAAGCGCATGCTTTTGGTGACAAAGTTGAAAGGCAACGCACAACGCTGGCTGCATGCCAATTCAACGCGCATGTTTGAGCATGTTGAAATATTGTGCGATCATCTGATATTAGCTTTTGGCGAAAAAATATCAAAAGCGGAGATGAGACGCCTCTTCGAGCATCGCATATGGCAACCTGAAGAGAAGTTTGCCGTTTATTTAAACGATAAAATAATGTTAGCGCAACCCGTAAATGTTGACACCGAGGAGCTAACGGAGCGAATTATAGAGGGTATACCTTCGGAAACTTTACGAGACCAAGCTCGTATCCAACGTTTCACTGATCCGGAGCAGATGCTGCAGGCTTTCGCAGATATACGTCTTCCAAAGAAATGGTCATCAACAAACAACAAAAGGGCACCATCTGCAGCAGCCGTGGCAGTTGGTGATATACGCTGTAGAAACTGCAACTCTAAAGGCCACGTATGGAAGGATTGCCGCAAACCCAAAAGAGCCCCTGGAACATGCTACGCTTGCGGAGAAATGGGTCATTTCGTTGCAGAGTGCGAAAAAAGAAAGAATGAAGGGAGCGACAACAACTATGTAAGGTGTTTTAAAATATATTTTGAATATAATGCTCATTTATCAATAATTGCAGAGTGCCTCATAGACTCCGGCAGCGCCGTTTCATTTATAAAAAAATCTTGTGTATCAAATGAAATTCCACTTGATTTAGTTAATAATTCTTATTTTGGGCTTAACAAAAGTCAACTAATTACGTTTGGTAAAACTTCTTGCTTTATATTCAATGGAATAATAAAATTTAATTTTGAGTTAATAATCGTTGCCGACGAGTCTATGAGTCACGATGTAGTGTTGGGTCGAGATTTTATGAGTGTTTGTGGTCTGAGCATAAATTTAAGCGCCCTGAAAGGTTTCGAGACGGAAAGCCTTTATAAAAAAGTACCAAAAAATTTCAACGTGCAAACAGAAGTGACGTGCACATCAATACAAACAAACGACCCCATGCAAGACGACAACGGTTTCAGAAGCGACAACGACGACAAAAACGACAACGGTTTCAGAAGCGACAACGACGACATCAGCGACAACGGTTTCACAGGCGACAATGACAAAATGTTAAATGATACGACGGTTAATGACCAAATGTTAGATGATACGACTGTTAATGAGCAGAAGTTAAATGACACGACGGTTAATGAATCAATTTTACATGAAACGACGGTAGATGAACAAATTTTAGATGACACAACTGTTAACGAACATACTTTAAATGAAAAACCTACAATAGAGAAAACTGTTAATGAAACGACTGTTAGCATACAAATTTTGAACAGATCAACTGTTGCTGAGCAAATTTCAAATGCGGTGAGTGGTAATGAACAAATATTAGTCGAGAAAAATCTTAGTAAACAAAAGTACAAGGAAAACACTAGTTTAGTAGAAAACGAAACACAAATTGCGGACATACGAAACGAAAATTTTGACAAAGATATGTTTCACATCAATGTAGTGGACGATCAACTTCCTGATTACAACTGTGGCAAAAATATCAGCTTTGAGACCAAATGTAAGTTTATTGAAATGTTCGAAAAAACTTATGTTAATGCAAAAGGACCAGTAGACCCATTAGTCAAATGTGAAATGAAGATTTTTTTAGAAAAGTGCAAACCTTTTAGTTGTTCACCAAGACGACTTTCTTATACAGAAAAAGAAAAGCTTCAGAAAATGTTAGATGATTATTTGGAAAATGGAATAATACGAAACAGCGATTCTGAGTACGCTTCACCAATAGTTTTAGTAAAGAAAAAGACAGGTGACCTTCGATTATGTATAGATTTTCGTAAACTCAACAAAGTTTTAGTCAAAGACAACTACCCTTTGCCACTAATAGAGGATCTCTTGGACAAGCTGGTAAATAAAACGGTTTTCTCAAAGTTAGATTTAAAAAATGGGTATTTCCATGTTTATGTCGCCGAAGAATCTATCAAATACACGTCTTTTGTAACACCGTTAGGCCAGTTTGAATTTTTAAGAATGCCAATGGGAATAAAAAACGCATCAGCAGTATTTCAACGTTTTGTAAACAATATTTTTGCTGATTTAATTAGAGAAAACAAAGTTATTGTATACATGGACGACATAATGGTAGCAAGCGAAAATTTAAACGAACATTTAAGTACGCTGAAGGAAGTTTTTACAAGGCTAGTCAAAAACAAGCTAGAACTGCGTTCGGACAAATGCGAATTCTTACAGTCCAGCATAAAGTATTTAGGATACATTGTAACAAGCGAAGGCATAAGAGCAGATGACAAGGGAATAGATACAGTTAAAAATTTTCCAATTCCAGACAAAGTTCAAGGTGTTCAAAGATTTTTGGGCCTATGCTCCTATTTCAGGCGTTTTATTAAGGATTTTTCAACAGTAGCAAAGCCACTTTATGATCTTTTGAGAAAAGACAGAGAATTCATGTTTAACGAAACAGAGTTAGAATGTTTTCTAACTCTAAAGGAGAAACTTATTCAGTCGCCAGTGTTAGCCATTTTTAACTACAAAGATGATATTGAACTACATTGCGATGCAAGTTCCCTAGGTTTTGGTGCCGTATTACTTCAAAAGAAAGACGATGGAAAATCACATCCAATATTTTATTTTTCTAAGAGAACAACCGAGACCGAATCAAACTATCATAGCTTCGAACTGGAAACGTTGGCAATAATATATGCACTACGTAGATTCCGAATTTATGTGCAAGGGAGAAGATTTAAAATAGTAACAGATTGTAATTCTTTAGCGCTTACGTTAAACAAGGTAGAACTTAATCCAAGGATAGCTCGATGGGCACTAGAATTACAAAACTATGATTATGAATTAGTTCACAAATCTGGAAAGCAGATGCAACATGTAGATGCTTTAAGCAGGTGCACAAATGTTCTGATAATAGAAACAAATAGCTTCGAAGATAATCTCATTATCTGCCAAGCAAAGGATTTAAAATTTCAAAAAATAAAGAATATGTTAGAAAAAAATGAGGGAAAAACATTTGAAATGAGAAATGGAGTAATTTACAGGAAAACAAATGACGGACGATTACTTTTTTACGTTCCCGAAGACATGGAAAATCATATCTTACACAAATATCACAATGAAATGGGACATATAGGAAGGGACAAGATGATGGATATAGTTTCAAAGAGTTATTGGATACCGAACCTTAAAGTTAAATGCCATAATCATATAGAAAACTGTTTAAAATGTGTAGCATTTTCACCCAAAACCGGAAAGGCAGAAGGATTTTTACATAGTATACCAAAAGGAGATAAGCCTTTTGAATTGATCCATATTGATCATTACGGGCCTGTAGCCACTGGAAGAGCAAACAAACATATATTTTTGGTAATTGACGGATTCACAAAATTTGTTAGATTATATGTAACCAAGACAACAAATACGAAAGAAGTCATAAAGTCTTTACAAGACTACTTTAGGGCATACAGTAGGCCGAAATGTATTGTGTCAGACAGAGGCAGTTGTTTCACTTCTAATGATTTTGAGCAATTTTTAACAGAGTTAAACATAAAGCACATTAAGATAGCAACTGGATGTCCACAGTCTAATGGTCAGGTAGAACGCGTTAACAGAAATATAGGTCCAATGATAGCCAAACTAACAGAAACAGATAAAGGAATACACTGGGACAATGTTATTGAGAAAGTTGAATATACATTGAACAATACTTTACATCGTAGTATTAAACAGGTACCTAGCAAATTGTTATTCGGAGTGCAACAGAAAGGTGAAATTATAGATCAGTTAAAAGAAAAATTAGAGGAAATAAATAATTTAAGCGATGAAAGAAATTTAAAAGAAATAAGAAAACAAGCAATGGAAAACCAATTAAAAGCTCAAACATACAACGAGTCAAAATATAACAAGTCTAAACGAAAGCCCAAAGAATATAAAAAAGGAGATTATGTCATGGTAAAAAATTTTGATTCCACGGTAGGAGCAGCTAAAAAACTAATACCAAAAAACAAAGGTCCTTATGTAATTGCAAAAAAACTCAGAAATGACCGATTTTTATTGAAAGATGTTGAAGGTTTTCAAGTCTCCCGAAATCCTTATAAGGGCGTATGGAATGCTCAGAACATAAGACACTGGATGAAAAAGAAAAAGAAATAATTTAATAATATAGAATATAATAAGCACATAATTATTTAAAATATTATAAATAAGAAAAAAGAACAAAAACACATATCATTTAAAAACTTACATAACGTAGCATAAATTGTTAACTACGATCAGGGGATCTAAATTGTAGGATGGCCGAATTGTAGTAGGATAAGTACACATAGTATACATATGTTAACACGATAACGATACACATAAGCCTACGATCCCGATCATTGTATTGAACAGACCAATGTGAGTAAAGTTCGTTATGTTAAGTTCGATAAGTAATCTATAAGTATAATGTTAATCTTAAGGGCTGTAACTTAACAGCAACAAGGCGGCAGTCTGTTGATCGCGCTCGAATTAAGAAGTTGAGATATAAAGATATCGCCTACACACCATTAATAAAAGAGAATACCATCCTTCTACAATGTAACGGTCAGACTGATTGTACAATCATTAAGGCTTAAAGCCATTAAGCTATAAAGTTGACTGAGAACAGCCAACGACTGGTAAGCAGCTCAGCAACTCGCTCGCCGCTCTTAGCTCAGCATTTGGCATTGCGCAGCTTGTGATTTAATTAGTGGCTCACTTCAAATTGCTTGGCAGCAACTGCAAGTCGCAAGTACACTGCAATACACACACAGTGGCTGTACACTCGCAATTGTCCAACTTAAGTGCACTCACTCACGGTGCACCGCTTTGGGTGGCCAACAGACAACAGACAACCGACAACAGACTGCTACAATATATACACAATTGTACGTACACTTTACTCGTACTTAAAAATTCCTTTTTAAATGTCCCGGATGTCAACTAGACCAAAAAGCAATAGAAACAAATTGAAAATGTTTGTGCGATGCACTTAAAAAAATAAAAAAGAGATTATCTGTTGAAAAATGTTTTAATAGACTCCGAGTCTCTAAAGATAAGATGGCTTAGAGCTACTTGCTTCACTAAGACACGAAAACACTTGTCATAAGTTGAAGAATTAAGATAAGTAATAATATTCATTTGCCAATAAAACATTTATCATTTTGTTTAAGTTCTTACTTAGTTCTATCCGAGTTAAGTTTAACCTTTATCTCTAAGTGTACACGTTTAATTTGTTAACTGTATGGCAAACAGCATCCGTTTAGGATGAAGGGAGGCGGCAGTGGCAGGCCAAGTATGTTAGCTGTAAACAACTAAGGCAACAGGGATGTGCCACTGTCACAATTGCAATTGCTGCAGATGCACTTTAAGTACACAATCACACACATACACACACACACACACGCCCACACAAACACATGCACTCGACACAAAAGGTTGTCGTGCAGCCAAACCTCCCAATTCCATTTGTGTCGTTAGGTTTCCTTATTTCTAATGGTCTAACGATGCTTCAATCTTTCTCTCACTCTCTCTCTTTCTGTCTCACTTACCTTTAGTGTGACGCCGCCGAGGTCATATTCGCGATTATAGAGATCTTCGACAGTGGCGCGGTATTTGTCCGTGTAGCTCTTGAACAGGAAACGCTTCACAATGGAGCTTTTGCCGACACCAGCGCCGCCCAGCAGCACCAGGCGTATGCGTTCCAGGTCCGCCATTTTGTTATTGCTGTTGTTGCTTTTGGGAGTATTTTTTTTTTTCAGTAAATTGCTTGCCGTTTAATACCTTTGTTTGTTATGTTTATCAACTGATGTGTTTGTCACTGGAAATTCATCAAATTCGTTTACTTTTGTATTCACGTAACCGCTATTATTCAATTGTTTGCTTGTTATATTGTTATTGTGTGTTGTGCGGCTGCATTATGTTATCACAATTGCACTTGAACTTAAATTTAGGCATTATAGTCGCATAGCCTTGAGCCTTGTTATCATCCGACTGACTTCCGCTATCAATTTGTTGCTGGTACTGTTGTTGTCGTCGTTGTGTTTATTGGCAACACTTGCAGCTAAAAACAAACAGCTTAAGCTTTCGCCGGCAACATACACTTCCGTTTCCGCCTAAGGAACTAAGGAAGGAGGTCTGGCCGAGATTCACGGTTTGGTATGCGAGCGTCTGTCTGTAAATGCAAACAAAAGACTAAAGAAAGTCTGCTTTAAAGCTTCATTACAAAACTCATTTCACAAGTTCTGGTAAAGGGTAAAGTTGTATTAGGCTTATGGCAATCGTTTTGAAAATAGAAGGAAAACAAGCGATTCGAAATTGCATGCCATGCTGGGCGTATTTTGTGTGTAGTTTGTGTTCATGTTTATGTTTGTGGGCTTTTGTTTATTATTTTATGATAATTGCAAATTTGGCAGCCAGACCGAAATCAGCACAAACACCAATAATAACAATAACAGCAACGGCGAAAGCAACAATTTTCGCCAGCTGTTAACCTTGCGACCGAAACTTTACAGCACAACTCTGCAAGTTACCAATTCCCATGGACTACTTATGCCAAACACACACACAAACACACTAACAAACAAACAAATTGCCTTCCAAACATAACTGTAAATCATTGTATCCGTTGGTGTGTATTTGTGTATCGCTATAACCATAATGTGCGTACGTGTTCGCATGAATTTACTCGCAACAAACACAACATCCGCCAAAGGATGCACCTGCACTTGCACAACTGTTCGACTTATTGATGTGTGCACAATTTCAAGTGCTTGAAATGAGATGATTGCTCGACCTGCAGCTACCCTGGAACTTTGTGAACTAAGTGTATTTCTTAAACAAAAAAATGTCAAGCTAACAAGTTGCATTAAAGACAACTTTACACAATCAAAATCGGTTAATCATGTTAAACAAAAATGCATTCAACAGAAACATTTAATATGTATAAAGTTCTCTCAGGTTGAGATAACTTTGATTGCAAAAAAAACGTCTAAATGAAAAAGTATGAGAAAGCAATGCCAATAATAATAAATGTTGTATTTTATAGAGTATAATAGGCTATATATCAATGCAGCAACGCACACACATCTGCTTACACACGAATGCGGACAAGCGTGTGTGCCACTGAAGCGCAACAAATTTGTGAGTTTATGCAGTGCCAGAAATAATCGAAGAGTCACTTAACAAAACGGTAGTCTACCTTGCTGCAAATAAAACCATGCGAGAGCAAAAGCTTTGTACATCCCAGACAACCAAAATAGAATACAGTTAAGTAGCCCTTAGCTGCATTCTTTCTACGACTATCGACCTGTCTATATATGTATTTGTTATTTCGCTAGTCTGCTTGTGTATTTCAATGCTATTCACATGCTAAGTGCAGCAGGCAATTTAATTTGCCAGCAGAGGTTTTTCTTAAAGCTCGAGCATCTTGCTAGTCTGTCAACTAAAAAGAAAAGAAGGGGAGAAACAGCTGCTGTCTAATTGCAATTGCAACGTGATATAATTACGTTAGATGGCAAATGCAATTTGTTGCAATCAGGTGCAAGAGTTAAGCGTGAAACTTTGTCGGCAGCTCCTGTATGATGACAATTTCGATTATGTCCCTTAGAGTATGCCAAGGTGTTAATTACTTATGTACTTGCATGCATATTAAGCGACAGACAGTCTATGCAAATTTTCAATATCGATTATAAGCAAACGTGTTGAGGCTAAAGACAATACACACAACAATTTGCATTGTTGTTCAACAAATTGTCTACAGGAAAAAATATAATAAATAAAAAATAGAAAAGAGAAAGGCTTAAGCAAATGCTAAACACACGTCAGATTAACTGTGGCTGTGGTTGCAACTTCTGAATCTGTATATGCATTTAAGTACTTCTCTTCTCATATGTGTGTGGCTTTTGTTTTCTGTTTGAGCAGAAGCACAGCAAAATAGTAACCTAGTGAATGACAAGAGCTTTAGATGCGAATATGCAAATTGGACACTTGTTTAGCATTGTATTTGTGATAGTCATGCTGCTGAGTAAAAACAAGCATAGTCTGCATTTAATTCGCAATGAAAAGGGTTTATGGATAAGAGTCTATAGAAATTATTTAGTTTTTCTCCACCGGCAAAACTAGCTGCAAGACTAGATTAAAGTCAAGCACTCTCTGCACTCACATGCTAATATGTTTTCACTTTGTTTTTCGAAAACAAAAACTATTTTTGGCTTAAAATGCATTTTTCATTTGCATTTCTGGTTGCCTAGCTTTCCACTTTGAATATAAGCATCCCAAAAAAGTTGGTACATATTTTGCATAGCAAACAATAATGATTATAATCATTGCTGTTCGTATATCTTCGCAACTCTTGAACAATTTCAATTTGTTCTCATAATGGAAATAGATTAAACGAGGTAAAGCGCTAGATAGAAGAAGACTTAATTCAATTTACCGCAGCGCAGAAAAGTAGGCAACACTCGAGAAGAAAGTTGAGCGTAACCTTTGCCAAGCTCTTCTATATAAAATTTTAATTAAATCCACTAGGCCTACACGAACACACTCACACATATCCACACCCACTGAGAGAATAAGACACCAGCTGTGCAACAACAACAACATAAAGAACAATTGTGAATTCCTAAAGTTGACTTTGCATTGTTGTCAACGACCCGTTTCACTTAACATTTTAAAGGCGACTTGAATTAATGTTTTTTTTTTTTTTATAAAATGATTCAACAAATAAGAAATATATAAAAATATAGCTGTTGTTGACATTTGATTTTCTGTTTGTTTTTTGTTGTGTTTGAAGTTTATTTTACTTTCTTTATTTTAGATTTTGTGTTTTCTCATTTATTTTTTGCCGAAATTTTTATTGTTGTTTGTTTTGCCCGCCTGCTGTTTCTTCAACGAAGCTCCATTTATTTTTTGTTTTGGTTGGTAGGCTATCGCTTTGTAGTTAATAAACTGGCATAGTTTGGGAACAGGTCGAGCGATTGTTGTTTTTGTATTGATAACATGACAACAGCTGCTGATAGATAACAATTGCGTCGACTTGACGCCATTCAAAATGTCATCAAAAGCACATTTGTCACTTCAACAACATGAAGAACCGGAACCATAATGTTGCTGCACTCAGATATGTTGCTGATTTGTGTGTGCAACATAAAAACCCATATGACATACAAAAACAGAGATTGAAAGACAACCAGTTAAAGGTTCTGACTTTGTCATTTGTATGTACATTCATATGCGCCTGTCTTCCGCCTGACCAAGACTTATATATTCTATGTGAATGCGGCAAAAGCTGACAGAAACAGCTCAACAACGCATAACGATTGCCAGCCAGCCTGCTGCCTTTTCTTCACACCCATTTCACATATGATGCTCATGTTAAATTCTGGCAATACATATATAAATATTCATTAGCTGCATATGCGTTTGAGTACAATTGCTTGGGCCAGCTTTCATCGGAATGTTGTTTATTAAAATGCCTCGAATGCCGGCTGGGTAACAGCGAAATGGTAGCTGGCAGTTGGCAGCTGACGAGTAAAATCCGTTAGCCACTCACAAAAAAAGATGAGAAAAAGCAAAAAGAGCTCGCGCTTACAGTTAGCGACATTGATACGTTGTGACATGCGTCAGAGAGCAAACGTGTGTGTGTGTGTGTGTGTGTGTGCTCGAGTCAGTTTCACACTACTTCCGCTTCATCGCACTGCCAGCCATTTTGAGGACATTGTTGTCAGCTAATAGCGTATGAATGTCTACAAGCAACGAAGCTCTAGAGCTCACATTTTGGCAGCATCAGCTTATTTATGGCTTAAATCAGAACTCAAAGCTGTTGCAATTGTTTATACTTAATGAAGCATGATGAAGTTTTGGCTGCTTAATATAACAGCAATTAAACGATTATTTTGCCACTTCAATAGTTGGGCAAGCAGCTAACATAAGCTTAACTAATTTTGTTGGCATATGATAAGAAAGAATATTTAATTTTGGCTTAGCCTTTAATATGTTTTGAGTTCAGCTACCACATGAATAAAGTTCAGTTTCATGTAAGAAGAACAGAATAAGGCTGAATGAAATTCAACAGCTAGTTAACTAAAATCTAATTAAGCTTGAAGTAAGTTATAAGCCAAAAACATGAACGAGAGTCTTGTTCTTCGTCTATTCAAGGTGAAAAAAGGTCTTCTACTCGAAGATATATTTTATCGTAGTAAATGATTTTGGGTATAACATCATAGAAACTCTCTTAAACATTTATTTCAACAGGAAATAATTAGTCAAATTGATGGGCTTAGGACGAACATTTAATTAAAGTGTTAATTTTTATGTGCGGCTTGTGGCTTTTGCGGCTCTTTAATCATAAAGTCCAGGGCCAATATAAAACATATGGCGAAAACAAAAATAAGTATGTAAAGCTTTGGCTTTTAGCTTTTGGCTGGTTGGCTTGATTTCGAACAAATTTATTACAATTAATTTAAGCTCTTAATGGAGTCAAGACCGCAGCAATAAACAAATTATTTTATTATACATACGCCAGGTCAGGCCTATCTGTGTGTGTGCGCGTGTGTGTGCATGTGTGTGTGTGTTGGTACTTGCTGGTAAGTCTATTTTGCTGGCTTAATGATTATAAACCACAATGGGTAATTTGACCATACTTTTTGGCCGAAAACCTATTTTGAGATTCCAATTCATTAAATTTTCGTTGGCGGCTTTACATAGGAAAGAGACTCGATTTTAGGGCAACATACCAGAAAAAATTTGAGTTCTAACGCGTTCAATTACTTTTAAAATTAATAAAGCCTCAACTGCCAATTTTATAATGAACTATTGTTTGTCTAATACAACGAAGTGAGAGAAAAAGCCAAAAAGTGGAAGCTATTTTCGGCTGAAACCAGTTTATCCAAAATTCATAGAGTTTTAGAAAGAAAAAATCAAAGAAAATGTGGCACTTTTAATAAAAATAGAAATATGTAATCGTAGTTGAAACGGAAAATGTAAGCCAGCACTAAATTTCATGCCATATTAGACGAAGACAAAACAAGAAATCGTACTATGACCGACTGTTGCTATAGGAGCTTTATGAAATTCTACTTTGGATTTTGATAATAGCTAGCCAATATGAAAAAAAAATTTCCTTTGCTACATATTTTTACTAAGTTTGGTCCAGATATCTTTGAAAACGATATAAGTATTATAGTAACAATCTTGAATGCCAAGTTTGGTCCAGCAAAAAACTAAAGCAGACTTGCTTGCTTCGTTTTTGATTTTTTATAGAATGCGGCAATAAGGGATCAAATTGCCCATAGTGCAAACTAACGCCAGACTGTGACTAAAAACGGGACGACAAGCGTTGCCGTTACACTGTTGATGGCAGACGCTAATGATGCCACTCTTTATGACAGATACACACACAAACACACACAAGCACAGACACACGAAAGGCAAAAAACGTAAAAGAAATAACGGCCACCTGGCTCATGTTCTACGCGGCATTAAAGCCTTTTTTCTGGTTCAATGGTGTGCAGAAAATGGGTCACTTACTGTTACTTATTTATACTAATCAGAGCAAATTGCTGACGAGGCACAGAAGAGTGGGTTTTAGAATGTAGAAAAGTAGGAGCAGCAAGGGGGCGTGGTTGGAAAGGCCTCTGGTAAGTGGCGGTTTTCTGCTGCTATATTCGTATTCGGGCATTTCACATCTACCTGCTGCTTTTACTGATGCTGCTGCTGCTGCCTCAAGTGTTATAAAAACTTTGTTGAGGTGCCTAAATTAAGCCACACAATGAGATGCGCAAAAGTTTTTTGCTGCTAGTGCTGCTGGCCAAGAGAGAGGGAGAGAGAGATGGAGAGTGTTCTTGGCCTACCTCAGCACTTTTGTTCATTTTGAAGAAACTTAATGAGCTGCTTTGCAGTTTTATTTTGCTGCAACCTGAATTGGTTGTAATTTGTTGGCTGGATTGTGTTTGGCGAGTTGTAATGTTATTTTAATATTTCGATAAAGTAAATAGATCAAAAGAGGTCGTTGTTAGTCGGAATTCCATTTAATCTCGTTTCCTGTATTAATCAGTGTAAGTTAAAAAAAAAAAGGTTCAATCGCAATACATATTTGTATTATGACTTTGTGGTCCGCAGTTCTAATCAAATAAATTTGATTGAAACTCAAGCGTAAAAGCCAAACGGGAAAAACGCTGAATCCGCTGCAAAGAAGATATAAAAAAAAAAGGTCAGCAAGCGTTGCGTATACGAGGCAGAGGCTCTCCCTTCACTTCTTGTACAACAAGGGCGTGGCATGGCTATGAAAATTAATGCACAAACCTAATCAAGCGCATAATGAAGTTGCAGCTGCTGCCTTCGAGTTGTTTCAAAGCCAGAGCAAATTGTTAGCAACGGGGTTGCTATCGTATCGACCAGCTGACAGTTGCCAGATCTATCGGCTTTTCGCTTTACAGCTTAACGACTGCAGCAGCAACAACAAAAACGACAACAGGAAGAAGAAGAACTTGCAAGTGCATATCACGTCACAATGACGACATCATCGATTGTCAACATCTGTGGCTGCTTCCACAAATTAAACACAAACATGAACAGCGGCGGGAAGCAAGATGCTCACAGGTCAGGTAGGGGATGTGAAATGTACATATCGAATGGAGACGTTCTCACTTGGTGAATTTCAGATCGGGCTGCTCCTTTTGTGTTCGATTTTAGGTCCAAGAATCATGTCAAACCCTTTGCCATCATCGCCAGCATACACCTCATTATCGAGATTGAATTAAACTGTGGGACAAAATATTGATATATGTGGTAAGTCCTCAATATCCCGAACAAGTGTAAAGAAACTCGTTCTTGAAAAAATTTAGACAAACTTTTGTTTGATTCGTAGATCTCGAACATTCCCGGAACGTTCTGCACGCCAACATTTAACATTTTGATTTTTATTATTCCTGTTGTAATATAGTTCAATAAAGTTTCAATTAAATGTTTTTCAAACGGCATGCAGTTGACTTCCGTTCTTAATAACCTTTTTGCTTTTGAAAGACGAGATATTCTCAGAATCTTTTGTTACTGGACAAACACAAGCATATTCAAATTAAAACAAGTCAAAAGAAACCTTGAGTTTTTCTTTTGAGTCTGTTTGGAAATCCGGTTTTTTCCATAGTTCTCAGACATTCACATTGCACTCGACATGTGCTTTTGATGACGGGGCACGCAGTCCAAAAGCCAGAGCTCACTCTTCTTGGGAACTTTGGCTTTGCGTGTGTGAGTGTGTGGGTTTGTGTATGAGAGATAGGAAGGGAATCCGCCATGTAGGTTAATCGCATACGCAAACCAATGTGTGTGCGCAGTTTTCACGCCAAAGAAGATTGCACTTGCCACAAACTTTGACCCACTTGTCGCCACCATGACTCTCTCTCCGTCCCTGGATCCCTTTCATTTAACGACTGAGTGTGTTTGTGTGTGTGTGCCCAGCAGTTTTGGGCAATTCAACCATGTTTGCTTAGCGCTTGTTTGTGTGTTTGAGTTTGTTTGTGTATTTGTGTCAAGTGCAATAAAAATTGATCATTTTTGTCAGCACTTTATTCACTTTGTGTGCCGCAAAATAGAAATTTGATATTGCATCGCTTGAATTACTTCAACAACAAATGTGAATAATTGAAACAGTTTTCGATTCAAAAATGCTCAAATGCTCCATGACACTCATAAATGTGCGAGCATTTGCGAAAAACTCAAAGCGCTGAACAAAGTGGCACATAAACACTTGATTTTATGTGAGAGAAAAATTTCAAAACCAAACTAATTCAAATTGATATTTACAGACATTGTTCGATTTTTATAAATGGGATCAAAATAATTATGTTCCAAGAACGTTTTATGTAGAATTAAAGTCAATCGATTGTAAATACCAAGAAAATGTAACCGAAAGCAACAATAATATTTGGCGTTTCACAATTTGAATTTCTTTATACATATTGACTTTTGTAGAATAAATTCATTAGCTTCTTCAATGATTTTGTCTGGCATTCCAAAGTCTTCGGCATTGGTTGACTTTGCATGGTGAATTTTAAATTAAAATGAAAAGGAAAAACCTAGGACAATCAATACATTGAAACATAAAACAAGACACGTGCATACAAACACACACACACAACCATATACAAAGATAGGCAGCAAACATGCGTCGTTCTTGCCTTTCCTTTTGTTGTGTTGAACTTAAATGGCAAATATCTGACGGGATAAATTGAGCTTATTTATCAAAGTTTTAATTAAAAACTTCATAGCATGGCATCGTCTCTAAATTGCTAAGTGTGTAATTACAACAGTGACGACAACAACAACAACAACAAAGACAACTTGAACAGGAAGTACAAGAAGTGGAGCAGAACAGTAGCAAAACCTGAGCATCTCATGCTGCCAAAGCTGATGATATTTCAACGTCATTAGACGGTTCGGTGCGCCCTAATATATGCAACAAAATAAATTTTACACAAAATTGAATTAGTCTTAATAAACACGAATACCAAGACCAGCTGGGACCAGCTGGCTCTCCGCAAACTCTTAAGTCTTCCTTCGTCTTTCTCGTCACAAAAGACACAAGTTCAAAAAAATATGCATATAAAAGACGAAGCACTAGAAGTAATAGAGAAGCACAGCGCAGTACAGCATGAAATTCATAAAGCGCGCAGTGCGATTTACGCGTGACTGAATTTAACGGTAAAAAGCTAAAAAAAAAAAACAAGTACGAAACAAACAATACCAAGAAGAGCAAAAATGTCGAAACGAAATCACAAACAACATTCCGAGCCATAACAATGGCCAAACGACAAACAGCAGCAGGACGAAATAAATTGACAAAGTTCTGATGAATATTACACATTTCGAAATGGAGACTTTGTTTTTATGTACCTGGACTATAACAAAAAAGCACACATTTATCACTCAGCAATAAGCATATATATTATTATTATTAAATCAGTGTTGATATCATATTGCATGACAGCTAAGTTGTGGTGAAGACGCTGTCACCTGTCTGTCGCTTTGGAATTCACTTACTTTTGATTATAGTGGAAATGCTGTCAGGCGGTTTTTGCGCTTGGCAATTCTAATGACAAATGCGTTCACTCTAATACCCTATACGGACAGATGTCAGACACAAAAATGCTGTGGCTTGAATGAAGTATACTATAAATTTAATTTCCTTTTGTACATAAATTCACACAATCAGTTGAAATGAGAACGCGTTTCAAAGAACTTGCTTAAAGATGAGACCGGAAAAGAGCAACACGAAATGCCAGCGGCGTTGACAGAACGCCACGCAAATAGGCAAAGAAACAGACAGAACGACCGTACAGACAGACTGATAGACAGTCTGTGTGAAGTACTGAAACAAGAGGACCAAACAGTTGGACCACAACAACACGAAAAACAAAAACCAACTACAACAACAACAACATCTGGAACATCAACAACGCACAAAGCAAAGTAAAAGCAAAGTCGCTGTCGCGGCCAAAAGAAGTATAAAATAAATTGCAAAATGCCAACAAATAAAAAACAAGAAATATTTTAGTATAGGCATGAAATGCGCCAACAACCACCACCCACAGGTTGCCGCCCTACGTGCCCGGAGGTCTTTGGGCGTTTTACAGCGTAGGAAACGCAAGCTTGGAGGAGACAAGAAGATTATAAAGAGATTTGTGTGTCTGGCTGCGTGGTGGATGGCGGTAAAAGTAAAAAGGAAACATGGCGAGAAGGTTTGCTAGCGCTGCTGATGAGCCGACTGATGACAGTCATCACAATCACGATTATGTTAATATTATAGTTATCGTTATCGTTAATGTTGTATTTTGAGTCGCCCAAGCTGCTGCTCCCAATCGTTGTCACTTCGTCCTGACCATTTGATAAAGCCATTTGGCCAATTTGTCAGAAGAGCCAAACAAACAAAAAAAAAAACAAAAACCTGAACTTAATATGAAGAAATTAAAGCCAAGCAAATTTAATATCGCAAACAAATTTGCAGTTGATAAACATGCACATATATGCTTTAATATTTATCGCTTTTATAACTTTTTACTAACATTACAAATACGCATTAAGCTTATTGTTTAAACTCTTTGACAACATTTAATGACGTTCGTTGCTAGCTCAATCTAAGCCCGATGGGCTGAATGTCCCCCTAAACGATTTGTTATACTATAAGCTAATGGTTTAACCACTGGCTCGTTTAAATATCCCGTTACCCCGTTACAGTGCTTTACATTAATGGCCTACATTTAATATGCGCAGCTTAACGATTTAAATATTTTGTTGCCTACTTTCGAGCGCTCAACAATAATGGCCACCAGCTGAAGCCTACAGCTAAAAAAAACGGCTGCTATTAAAACACAAACAGAGAGCCAATTCACAAACTTCATTCATCCCACTTTTGGTTGGCGGATATGCGAACTTATTGATTGCTTTGGCAATTTCAGTTAGCGGCTGCTAGCAAACAAACTAAAAACTAAACTAAATTGCAAAAAGGCAAAAAATAATAATAAAAGTGAAATGATGATGATAAAAGGAAAATCGCAGCACGTGAAGGTTGAGCTGTGTGTTTGGCAGCGGAAGTTAAGCACAGATTGCCAATAGCCAAACAACAAAAACAAAAAACAAGAGTTCGCTGTGTGTGTGTGTTGTGTTGTGTGTGTGTTGCTGTCTAGTTGACTGTGGCTTAGAGGATGGCATCTGCTGCGCTTAATATTGTTGTGGGCGGTTTTTGTTTTTGTTTTTATTTTGCTCAGCACTTTGCATAACAACATAAAATAGACAAATGATTGACTTGCAGATACCCTGTTTAAGTTTGAGGAGCCAGAGCCACAAATGCGTTAGTCAGTCTTAACAACTTTCGTCTTCACCCATCGAATTGGCCGCTAAGCTTACAGCAAAAACAATGCGGAAAGAAAAGTTAAGCCGCATCCTAACAAGCAGTGTCCCACAGAATTAAGAACAAGATGTGGAGCCAATGGGGTCAAGTAAAAGTTTTGCACAATGTTACTGCGGCCTGTTTAAAGAAAAGTTGGCATGCTGGCCGGGTAGTCGGGTGTCCGGGTGTCCGGGTCGCCGGGTGGCCGGGTGGCCGGCTGGCCATGTCATCGTCAGCTGGGCAGTGAAGCATGAGCCGGCAGTTCAGTTGGCCAATGCTTCCTTATTAAAACTGTCAATAGAAACCGTCCGTCATTTGACTGTCGAACAGTCGCCAAAACACGACAGACAAACAGACATTTTGTGGTTGCGGATGCCTGCTGCTGCTGCTGCCGCTGTTGCATTGTGCAACCGTTACCTGAAAGAGACGAGCGCGAGTGCAAGAGAGAGAGAGAGACAGGTAGTTTGGTTTTGTCTTTTGTGTCGTTTTGATTTTCCACTTGATGGAGTGCAAATTTATAGCGCCGCTTGCTGTGCAACGAGGCGTATGCTTTTTATCAAATTATAAACATTTTATGTGTTACTACAAAATGCATTATAAATGTGCCGAACGATGTTAAGCTGCATGTTTATTAGGCTGCCTGCCTCACTTACTCATTCATTTTGATGGTTCAGATGATTCTGTGTTTCTGGCATGAAATGCAATTATATAAATTGTTGTCGTCGTTGAACATTTAAATGCTCAGGCATTTTGCACATTTCAACATTATTTATTTTCTCAACTACCCCGCCACTATTATAACACCAAGTTGAAAGACGTGCTTCAAGCTGTTTTGACTACCAAAAAAAAAACAAAAACCCAAGAACCTCTTACTCTTAGTCTTTTTCAGTTATTTGGCCAAGTGGACAAATGTCGCCAAGTTTTGAAATTGCTTTTAATAAAATAGAATTTATATTTGCTTTTGGCTTGGACCAACCACATCGCCCCCCCAAAATGTTGCCCAAAATGTTCAAAATGAACATTTTATATTCATTAAGTGGCATCAAAAGGCAAAAAGCACACACAAAGTTGCTGAACTCTACTTGATAAATCTCATAGGTACATTGGGAATTTCAATAAACCGTTTCCTTAGAAACAAAGAAAGCAAATAACCTATACCCAAAAATTTGACCAACACACACAATAACACACACTAACACAAACATGTATTTGCTAGAGTAGGGTACACACATCAAGCAATCAAAAAATGTTTGTGGCACTTTAATCAACGTCTGGTTAGGGCAAAATGCGACCATAGAAATCTCAAGCAGCCAGTTCATCCATAAACACAATTCCACACTCACTTGTGCGAGTGTGCGAGTGTGTGTGAAATTTCAATAAAACCATCGAAGCATTGTGTGTGTGAGAGAGGCCTGAGTGCTAGCCGGAGACGACAAGTGCAGCCCAAAAAAAAAAAAAAAGGTAGAAGAAATAACTATTAAAGAAAGTGGAAATGGGCGCATAAGGCGTGCGCACAGAAGGCTCATAGCACTGAAGAAAACGATGAAGATTTTGATTATTTGCATGAAGAAAATGTTCTTTAAAAAAAACTATACATAAAATGCAAATAACAACTTAAGAAACTGTTTTTTTAAAGACCTTTTTGTTGTGTAGAGGCTCAGAAAGAATTCAAAAACTATTTAAAACTATGAATAAAAATAAATCTATTAGTTATTGCTCCCAAACTGGCGCTCAAAGATCATGTTAAGATTGACAAGCGCTTTAATATATAAAATATTTTATTTATGTGAAATAAATTTACAGTTGAACTTCAATTTTACGAACTTCCTTTTAACAAAGTTTTTTACCTAATGAATTATTATCAAAGTCTCTGCAACTTGGGTAAAAAAAAAACTCATTTTAGGTTGCGAACTTTCTCTAAAAAGAAGTTTTCTTTTTGTCAACTTGAGATTTGCTATATGGACCTACGAAAATAAATTTCAAACACACAAAATTCGTCTCATCTTTTTTTTTAAATAAAATAAACATTGATCGAACATTTGTTGTTGTTAATATTTTTTTTCCTGTTTACTTGTTTGAAAGGGGTTAACGATGGGGTTTGCAAGCCATTCGTCAGTCGAGCGCCCTCGCCATTGACATTCTAAAGTAGTCGCCTTCGAATTTAAACCTTTTATGTGCTTTTAATTCGCACACAAAAAACGAAGAAGTATGAATGAATAAGGAAATCATATAGTATGTAGTATAAACCATATAAATTGTAAGACCATGAACTGATTTTTTGATTGTATTTTTTTGTGCTTTGCTCATCTTTTTCTTTCTTTGTGCAATTTGCATAAGCATTACACACGGCGTATGCGTGATATGAGTAAATGGGTGTTTTTGTGGGTGTTAAAGAAAAGAAAGAAAAAAAATCTTATTTTACAGCGATACTCCTTGGGGTTTAATGGGATGTTTGGCAGCCCTTCCCACTGTTAGTCAGCAGCAGCCGCATCAAATGTGATCCATCAATAAACTAAGGACAAGTCATTATTGGTGACTGGAGTGGAAATGGCAAAATGGTGTCTTCTGGGAATTTTGGCTGCTTCATTAGTTGCATTAGCAGCTTGGGCGGGGAGCCCAAGTGCAATTAATTACAAGGCGTATATGCAAATTGAAGCAGTGTGGGCATTAACATTAACAACAGCAACAGCAGCAGCAGCAGCAGCCAACACCAGACATAAGCATCAAAAACAGGCTTTATCAATTCCGATTGGATTGGCTCAAATATAATTAATGGCCAAACACAGAGGAACGAACACACACACACAATCACACACTGTTGTTACTGTTTGGTATTTTATCTATGACTAATGACAGCGATGTGGAAGAAACAACAAGACTCTAATGAATCTAACACTGAGGGCCATTCCAGCTTAAATGTATATCCAATGGATGCTTTGTATATATGTATATTTTTTTGTTGTTGCGAATAAAAAGCTTACTTAAAGCCGCATCCGGTCTAGACTTTATTATCAAACACTGTGTGAAATTGTAGGCTGTGCTGTGCTGGCAGCAAATAAGATACGTACTTAAAGATAAAACACAATAAATGGAGGATGCGAAAAGTAGATGAACAACAAAAAGAACAATATCAGCTGGCTACAGGCACGCCACACGTTTAGCTATGTCGAGGTGTAAGTTAGTGTGTGTGTGTGTGTGTGTGAGAGTATAAGCGTGCTCGTTCGCTTGAATATGCTTGTTTATTCGCCCATTTACAGTTGGCAGCAGAACGTTTAATCTACCATAAACACATGACTGAGTATTTATGAGTGGATGTTAGTAGGTGTGCTAGTAGGTGTGCATGTGTGTGTGTGTGACTCGACAGGTGAGTGTTTTGGCTAAACTGCTGTGACTTTTTTCGCTTGCGTTGCCGTTTTGTTCATAAATCTTTTGTTATCGGCTTAGCGAGTCAATATGTTGAAAATCCCCATTTTTGGCGTTAAAGTCAAAGCTTTATATACTTAAACTCTTTGATACTCATAATTTGTTACTTTTACAAATTAGTAAAAGCAATTACGAAAGGGACAAAGATTTTCGTCAGAAATGTTGTGTGCGCAATTTCCCAGGAAGAAAATGAGATGGGATAAATTGACCTAAGCAAAAGAAGAGAACAAAATGACAAAAACAAAAATATTAATATTAATATATCCGATAACGCTTTTTCGATTCCAAGAATAAGTTTGTCTTATTCCACGAACTGAACAACATTCCATTTTCCCAGAAATTTAATCAAGTATCAATCTATGCCCAAATACTGAAATTAAATTCCATTCCATTTTAAACAACAAATCCGATTATTTGAAGGGCACAAATGTTAAGGTTTGCTTTGTACTTATTTCAATTTTTGCTTTTAATATTTATATGGCAATTTTGGTATTTATTGTTTAAAACTCAAATACCTAGTTATAGGGCTGTGTGTGTGTGTGTGTGTGCGCGCCATTTGCGGGCATAATAAAAATGCATAACACGGCGCCAAGGCATTGTGACCAAAGAACTTAAGCTATCCGGTGCGACATCTGGCGTTGGGTGGCTGCAGACTCGAAACTGGTCTCGATTTCGACTCGAGTGGCATTCAAAATACAACACACAACATTAAATAAAAAGAAGAAAGCCGCCTTACAATAAATTTTCATTAGGTGTGCAAATGTTGGCGTTAAATTTAATTTTGGCACAGAAAACAAATCAAGAGCAATCACCAAAGAGCAAACAACGCGTACACAATTTGAATTGTGAGTGTCTTTTGCCATTTCTTCTTCTTCTTTTTACTCAACATTAGCTACAGAACGTGCTCCTGTTTTGTTGCTGTTGTTGTTGTTGTTGTTATTTATGTTCTAATGCGATCGTTAAATGCAGGACATAAGACACAACCAAGGCTGGACATAGGAACATTAAAAAAAAAAACGACTCTCTTCATAAAAATAGATTACTGAGACACACATACATACACTCTCGCTTAGTAGGTCAAAGAGATTTAGTTGTTGTTGTTGTTGTAGTTATTGCTGTTATTGTGCGTTGTTGTTGCTTACCTGGTCTGGTTGACTTAATCACTGTGTTAAACACTGAAACTGAAGACAAAAGGTCAACTGCTCGTTGGCACGTGAGATTGATTAAGCGACTGATTTATTGTTACTGGGCATACTAGTACACACTCACACACTCACACACTCGCACACATAAACAAACGCATAGTTTTGTATTTTTGTCGAGCTTTGCTCACAAGTGAACATTATAAATGTGAATTCAAAACGCTTATCCGTTCAACGTGCTTGATTTAATAGCCTTTTATGCGCTACACTTTTGTAGTTGCTTTGACAGGATGCGCAGGAAGCGAAACGCGCGCGTTACGTACAAGTTGGAAACTGTTTGGTTCTAGGCTTTGTGTGTTGCTTTTATAAAGCCGCCAAACTGTTTGCCGCCACAGCATTCAAAACACAACATGTTCGATAGAGCGTTTGCAATGAAAACAATACTTCCAGCCTCAGAGAGCGCAAGCTTTATGTAGGGGCAAGGATGTGTTCGATTTATGGCACGGCAGCATTTCATTTGCATTTAGTCCGGACTCGAACCATAGCTTTTACTCTCAATTCGAATTTGTGACCTCCCCCACCCAAGCTGCTGTTGCTGGAAATGTTCGTCTCGAACTTGTTTGAAGCTATGCTACCAAACGCGTTGCCAACTTTTTGTTGCTCCTGTTTTCCACTCTCTCTCTCTCTTTCGCACACACACTCGCTTTGTGACAGTTCAATTTGAACATGTTGCGTGTGTCAGGAATGCATTGCATTTCTTTGAGGCAGACTCTTTATATGCTACTTTATTGAAAGACAAGCAATTATCATGTGGCTTGTTTAAAAATGTTTCAATTAATGCAAACGTTAAGGCATTGAAAAAGATTTTAAAAATAAATTAAATAACATTTTTTAAAAATTAAATGCGCATTTGTTAAATTAAGTTACAAATCAACGTTGAGCGGTTTTTAAATCAAATTGAAAAGTTTTTCTTATCAAACTTTCTGACATTGGCATAAAAAAAAGATCCCAAATGTTTGAAAAATTGTTTCATTTTTCTTCAGATATTAAGGAATGCTTAAACCAAATCCAAATCTGGTTTGGTAAATTGATCCAAGGCCCCCCTGAAATGACATTAATTGGCAATTTATGCTTAGTAGTGCAAGGATTCTCTGTCCGGCCTGCAGCTTTACATGAGTGTCCTTCATACACCTGTGTGTGTGTATCGCTTGGCAACGATTCGATACGATTCGAGGCTTAACTCCAGGCAAAAGCCCAAACTAATATTGTTCAAGCTGCCGCAATCGAATGCCAATAATATCTGTGATAGGCTTACAATTAGCCAACAAACTAACCAAAACGCTGTCAAAGTGCTGGTTCCGAACGAAACAAACCTGTCAACCGGGTTGAAGTTCGAGTATCTGACACAAAATATATTACAAACATTCCATTTTTTTTTTGCGGCTTTTGTCAATATTGACTTACCCGTCCTTTGAATGTACTTACAAATACTAATAAAACTCAAAAGAGAAGCAATAACCGAAACAAACAAACAAAAGCATTGCAAATATATATACCATATATGTAAATAAATATCCAACAAGCAGAGATTTATATGAACGTATATTTAATGAAAATTCGTTTGAATTTCATATTCATTCGCATGAAAGTTCAATTTTAAAGTGTTTGACGACATTTTGTCGTCATTTTGCATAGTCCACCCCGCACCCCCAAAAAAAAGCACACATTCAACTGCCCATCCTCTCAGCCTCTCGTCTACCCTTTTGATGGCAACAACAACTACCAGCGAACATGTCCAAGTTTTTCATTAACCTGACTCGTCCAGATACGCACGATGGCAGCTGTCTATGCAATAGCGTTAACTTGTTTTCCCCGAACTTCCACACAAAACTCATAGATTGACATTGTTTTTTTTTTGTTTTTGTTTTTGATTTTTCCTTTGGTTTTGTTTATTTTATGCCCTGCAATTAATAAGTCAAATAGTTGAGGATGTCACATGACTTGAACATGAGTTTATTTTCAAAAAAAAAGGCAGCCTAAATTAAGAAATTAATTAACTTACAGTTCGAAACGGATAGAAATCCTTAATTTCTAGAATGGATTTTATTTTTGCATAGATTTTTGGACAGGCTTTGGATTTAAGATTGGGCAGACCACGAGGCGTATGATAATTATGTTCCAAAGCAAATCAAGTTGAAATGAAATATTTCAGCTAATAATATACATATTTTATTGATTAAAAATAATAATTTAAAAGCAATAAAAACCAGTAAAACTTATAATTGAAAATGAAATAATAGAAAAAGAAAATATGGGAGCTTTTACGGCTAAAAATTTACTTTAGAACTATACAAAATAAAAAAAGACTTGTTAAAATAAAATTGAAAATAAAGAAGTTTTAAGTTTGTTTATGTTGTAGAGGTTTTATTTACATGTGCCAACAATAAATATAATAAAAAAAAGTATAATTATGCAAGTAAACATCATTAACAGGGTATTCATTCAGCTTATCCGTTTCAACTGTAACATTTCAACTCGTTTGGTTTTTTGGTTTCTTGTCTTAAACATATTTTTAATGATGCTTTCGGGTTGCTGCATTGAAGGGCTCGTGGATAGGATCATGGAACCCGAAACCTGTAGCCCGAAAATGTATTTTATTTTCATTTTTGCGGTAGTTTTACAGTTAACCATGTGTGTGTGAGATGTCTGGTTGTCTAGCATAAAAAAAAAATCATATCGTCGGCCCTCAATGCGTATTTTAATTTATTTCTCCCCCGTTTTTTTATCTGTTGATGTTCTTTGAACTGTGCCTGACATTTAACCAAGAGACTCTGATAATAAAAACGACCAAAATTGTGAAAGCTGAACGCATCGAATACAGCTCAATTCATTAAATGAGCTTGTTGACAACGCAACTTGGTTGCTTGTTTTTTCTCGTTGCATGCTCAGATGGAGTCGTCGGTCAAAGTTTTCCCCAAGGGAAAGAGATAGATAGATGGAAAGAGTGATATGAAAAATGTGAAATTAAAATTGCCGGCGAGGTAAACTTTTGCAAATTAAATGCCAATTGCAATATGCAAACAAATCTGTGCAAGGAAATCTCTGCCATGGCAACCGAAAGCCATCAAAAATAATGCTATTCAAACCTTCACAATACGCTGCACACACACACACACACACAGGTAACAAATTTAACTGGAACTCTTTGCAGACGAGTTAAGCGCAAATGTGCGCATGGCATAATTCCTTAATTACCAAAGTTGTCATATGCACCTGAAAGCCCAAACGTAACGTTAAATAACTACTACTTTCGTACTTGGTCTTCTTTGCTTTCTCCATTTCTGCATTCATCTTATGATTATTCTGGTTATTGCTACTGTTGCCGTAACATGGCCAAATGTGTAACTGACACGTGGACAATTGCGTCTAGCTTTAGTTGGCATTAAGATGAGAGGAAACTACAACTATAAAGCAAGCTTTTTTGACACACTTGAAAATACATTTTGGTAGCTAGACCTAATGTCGTATGATATTAGCTCAAAACTCAAATGTTGCTCTACATTTAGTAGCTATTAATTAACTAGCAATTAAAACGGCAATTTAGTTGGGCATTAAATAATGGCGGTTTCCATTGAAATCCAGTTAAACTAAATAGGTTAATTAGGTTAATTATAATTTCATCATACATACATATACAATTTGTGCTTTGATTGCAAAGAGAAAATATCTGTTGCCAATAGCAACTATTTTTTATTAATTATAAACAACAACAACAAGTGGCAACAACCAATTATTGTTTGCGTTTACATTTGCCAATTTGCTCGAATTCATGTCAAAGGCATGTCAATGACAAACGCAGCTGCGGCCAAAGATTTCCCCATTTCCCAATTTCCCAACCCACTCTTAGTTCTACAGCTTCATTCGCGACTTGCGGAGTCTGCAATTGGCGTGCAGCAACATCATCTACCTTGAGACGCGAAATTTGTGATTTGGTGCAGCGCAATGCGTTTCCTTCCGCTTCCGTTTGCCGTTGCGGTTAGCGCCGCCATTTCAATTTCAATTTGCTGTACGGTAAAATCGTGAAACGCGAAACGCGCGAAAACCCACTGCCACGCTACTTCTGTCTCTTTACCATTTGTTGTTGCCCCTGACAACAACACTGAAGTTTGACGCTGATTTCTCAGTACGGTTTGCTGATCCAATGCCTTGAAGGCTGTGCTGCCACCCACACTGGCCACACACCGCAGTGCCACCAATAAGTGTCGTTTTTGGTGTGCCACAGCAGCAGGCAGCTGGCAGCAGGCAGCAGTCAACAAGAGACAAGACAGGAGACCTTCGAGACCAAACAACTGTCGAAAGTGTAACAAAATCGTCGCAACAATAATGTCACAGAATTAAACGCAACACGAACGCGAATTTAATTAAAATGTTCGACACGTGCGTCAATCCGCACTAATTATTATGTTACGCCTAAATGCTGCAATTGTTGCAATGTTGCAACAACAATTGTTAACTACAATCATGTTGCATACCATAGAGCCATAAATAGTGATGAAAATTCGTTTATGTTCGCCGCAGGTCACATGCCTGCCGGCTTCCAATGTGTGCAAATAATTGAATTCTACGCCAAACTAGGTTTACTTTAAAAGTACCAAGCCAACTGGCAAGGAGACTTTTTATAATGAATAGAAGCTGTGCTGAACTTCAAAGTTCAAACTAGAAGGATACAATACCTTTAAGCCTTTAGGTCTAATCGGTGATGCAACTTCAACTTAAATCTAAACTAAGAATAGGTTTTTGAACAAAAATCAAAAGAGTCGATTTGTTTTTGTTACAATTTTGAAAGTATTTAATTAAATTACAATAATAAATCTTAAGGTTTTTATTAAATAATGTGATTTATTTCGTACAAAATTTGTATTGAGAATTTACCGAATTTCTCAACCAAAAATAAAATGTTTCCAGCCTAGAATCCTAAAGTGTAACAACTTTTGTACTATTTTTTGTTGGTTTTCAGTGCAACCAGACAAACTTCTTAAGCTTACCTCGCTGTTAAGCATTGTTATTTATTAATTAAAATGGTGTATGGAAATTGTATTAAGGGCAATGCCTTAGAATTTTGGAGTGAAAAAGTGTTAAGCACGTCAGCTGCAAGGCTGCCGTTGCACGTTAGGCTGCCTGACAGCTGCTTGCTAAGCATGCCACACGATGTGGGGCAACAGCAAAATGCCCTAACCGGCAACACAATCAAACAATTTTGGGCCACAAAAAGCTATGGCCCACTACTCAGAAACCTGTACAACAAAAAAGCTGAGCCTGATTGCTGCAAATTTGTTGGCATTGTTGTTGATTTGCTTTTGTTCCGCTGCGTGTTTGTGTGTGTGTGTGTGAGTGAGTAAGTGTGTGTGTACCTCCCTTGTTCACTTAACGCTGGCATTCAAATTTCGCTGGTGCATCTCACAGTTATTTTGCTGCTCGTGTGTCGTGGATTGATAGCTGCAGTAACTTTGATTTATTGCCCGTTCTTTTTGCTGTAGCCAAAAGCCACGTGAATGCCAACAAAGAGGGGACAAATGAATAGTCGTCGTCCAATATCCAGTCCAATATCTATGCGCAAACTAGACCCTTGGGCATAATGCCCAAAACTCAATAGTTGCATAAAACACACACACACACAAGGCCGGTGTCCCCTTTAGTTCGCCGCTAATAAACGATCTGTTGTCGCTGAGCCAACAGAAACAACAACAATATTCGCAACATTCAAAGAAGAAGTTTGACATTGTTCTTTCCTCAAACTAATCACAGTAGCCTGCTCTCAAATTTTCCTTGGAAAGGGTATTTGATTAGGTAATTTATTGGAGAAGAGACCTTCGAATGCTTTTATAGTATCTATTGTTTATAAGATGAGTTTTATTTCTTATGTTCTTTTTCAAACTCGTCAATAATACTAACACAATTTTAAATATCAATCTGCGAATAGATTTAATATCTTTTCTAAGCATAAAAATTCAATTAAAAAGTCGAAACAGAATGATACATTTGTTTGTAAAAGCCAACTTTTGATTTACTTCATAAGAATTTTAGTTTTGCTGAAAAAACCAAGTTAATTAAATTAAAGTTATATATGATTTTTTGCAACTAGTGAAATTCTTTTGAAGCTTCAGATTGTTAACTGTTAAGCTTCGGAGAACCGAACAAAATGACATATTTTTTTTGTAAACTTCATGAGAATTTTAGCTTTGCCGAAAAAATCAAGTTTATTCAATTGAAATTGTGTTTCAACTAAGTTGTATTTGAACTGAAATTCTTTTGAAGCTGCAGCTTGTTAAGATACTTATTTGAAGCATTTATTATGTAGTTCAATCCCGTTTAAGTGCATAACAACTAAGTAGTTGTTAGGTAGTTTATTTTTCTTTATCACAAATATAGCTCTTCTATCTGGACTCTTCACATTCGTTCTTGCTGTTGCCGTTGCGATGCACGAAATGTACTTGACACTGAATGCTGCACAAGATGAAAACTAAGCGCTGGCATATATTAGCTTCCACTTGGTTAGCCCACAACAGACGTTTATTAGTTCAGCAGATGCACTTCAGCTATTTCAACTAACAGCTCAGTGTTAGAAACTTGCAAGACAAAAGCCAATTAAGGCTCACTTCAAGTTTAAGTTTCTGTTAACAAGTGCAGTTAAATCTCAAAGTGTGTTACAAAATCTTCACCTTTAAAAAAGTTTAGCTCCATTAAGTGCAGATGCAGACTGCTGGTGATTAATTTCTGGTGCTGCTGCTGCTGCTGCTGCTGATGTCCTTCAACTGCAACTGGCAGCCATTTGCAACTGCTGGTTGCGTCAGTCGGCTTATGAGTTCACCTCATTACCAATAAGCCCAGTTGGCCGAGCATCAACGAATGGGCCAACGAGTTGCGAAATTTCCTATCTTCTTCTCATTCAGCTGCCCTTTTAAGTGTTTGCTGCGATATGTTTTTGGGTCAGATTTCACTCAAAATACGATTAGTGTTTTTTAATTCGGACGCCTTAGTTTTGCCTTTTAACAGCCGGATGTTGGCACATAACTAGCTTGACCCAAACTCAGTGGCCAAATTAATGGAGATTTTGGAATTGTCAGGCGCCTAAAATTCTGGCCAATTGCCAATCAAGAGATTTGATTGGAAATTTGCCATTGCCTGTGATGGATTTCTGTTAAATGTAGCCCATAAACTATCTAAGTATTCGCATTCGAAAAACTATCTATACATATGTAGTAATTTTCTTCTTGATAAAACAAATTTCGCAAAAGATCATTAATACTTATTAGATTAAGTTTGTAATTAACAACTTAACAATAAATAATTCAATCACCCTTCTATCTTGCTCTATGTCATCTCTAATACGCTCTCTTTACTTTTTCGCTTAGTTTCTAATCTTATGACCTTTGATAATTTCATTCTACAGAAACAGCAAACACATCAGTTGGTAAATACCCGAAAGTATTTGTCTAGCTAAATAAACCAAATAATTACAATATGAGATAGTACCACTGAATGGTAAACATAATAGATTATATATTATAAATAGGGAAATCACCATGGAAACTCACAAAAAATATGTAAACAAT
Organism: Scaptomyza polygonia; assembly: GCA_035044585.1. Lineage (NCBI taxonomy): Eukaryota > Metazoa > Arthropoda > Insecta > Diptera > Drosophilidae > Scaptomyza > Scaptomyza polygonia. The sequence continues at coordinate 373,304 of JAWNNU010000936.1, read as the reverse complement.
TACTAATTTACTAAGAAATGATCTAGTATTAAAAACAATCGTTTCAATATTAATTTCGACTTCTCTTGACAGAAAATCTAAAAACCATTAACTATATAAGGAATTATTTAAATTGGTTCACAAAAGAAAACATACTAAAAATCAAATAGAAAACTCGTACTTAAACAAACAGCAATATTGTTCTTACTTTGGTTTCAAAAGTTTTTCACCTGCAAATAGCACATTTCCCTGTTAGTTAATATTGTAAAAAACAAAAAAAAATCTTATTAATAATAAATATATTTTTTTGTATAGATTTTGTGGTCTTTAAAGCTTACCCATTGACTTCGATGAATGCCTACTATATATAATAGCGGAGACTTTAAGCTTCTCATACTTAAGTCTCCTTAGTGTATTGCCCAACTCCAAATGGTCGTAGAACCAATGTGACTTGCCCAGCTGAGAGCAGATTGGATTAAGAACCAAGTAATGAGCATTCCATGACAAACAGTTTTTCTTCTTTGCAGCTAGCTAATTATTTGCGTTAGTGGCGAACAAGACAACTTCTCCTCCTACAGCTCAAGTCCTGCTACCACTACTTACTTTAAGGCAAAACTAGCAGCATGGACGAATTCGAGATCAGGCAGATAGGCATAACGGAAACTCATTTCTAAATTAATCAAAGGTACATTAACACTTTCGGTTACATTTAAATGAAAATTCTCATCGCGAGTTGCATATAAAGTAAATCGCATATACCAGCAACAATTTTTAAGCCGAAATTAAAAATGTGGCGAGATTAGATTGCAATGGTGTGCTGCTTCGCCCAAGGAAAGTCTCATTATTCAGCTTACAAAAATTCATTGCTTATCACAGTTTCATGAGTAATTAGACCGCCGACTAACTTATTGACTAAGTAACTAACTGGCCAGCTACTCGTTGCTTGTTTACGCTTCAATCTTGCTGAAATGTTTACAGCATGTTAACATGAACCATTCTGATTTCTCATCTTTCTGGTAGTTGGTCAATGGTTATCAAACGCTAATGTTAGAAATAATAAGTTCCAAATAATAATTATGCGGACTCGTTTATATGTTTGTAGCACTTGAAAAAGAGCGCAATACTAGATTCAACTTCTTCTCAAATTAAAAGTTACAACTTTATGGTTTAAAAGAAAGAAATTCTAAATATGTTTCTCCAAAAATAAAGTTGTTAATTATTTAATATACTTAGTACAAGAATATTTATTTAATATTATCATTCCTTAAAAACTTTTCTACAAACAAAATTTTTAAAAAAAAGCTAAACATCCAATTTTATATTAATCGAGAGATTTTGAATAATGTTTTGCATTTTAAAATATATTTGAGTGCTTTTAAACAGACTGAACGTACGAAAAAAAAATAAACTAATTTTTTGATAATGCCATGCTTTGCAGTCCTTTCATAGAAGCACTCGACTTGGGCTGTTGGTTGACAATAGATCCGTGTAGTTGAGGGCCCACATAGCGACCGGCAAAAAAGATTACTTTTCTGTTGCGTATGAAGAAAACGAATGGATGATCCGCTTTAAATGTTTTCTTTTGCATATTCAAGCTCATGGGTACAATTTTTAAAACTGAAAAATATAATAATAATTCAAATAAAAATATAACGTTAAAAGATCAGACTTACAGGTAACTGCTGCTGCCTCGCAGCCCGCCTCGTTGACATCGATATAACCTCGATGTTTAGCTGCTGAGATTTTCTGTCCCGTTGCCTTCACGAAGAGCCGTGATAGATTTGCCTGATTGCTAAATATCTCTGTGATGCCAAGCTGTTAGAGAGTACTTTATTATAGATATTTGAACAGATCTTGAATGAAGTCTCTAACCTGCTGCAGCGTTTCCTTTAGATCTATATCGAATTCAACACAAAACCTGGGCAAGGCGATCTCGACGTCTTCCATGGACATTCTATTCTCCATGTCGCTCCAGTCGAGAGTTTTAAGCTTGTGCTCTAGATTGGTCAGCCCACATATCTTATTGGGCAGGATGATAAGCAGGGATATGTTCGAGTCCTCGAACGGCAACTCAACGGCTCTGGCAGCCAATTCAGGCAATTCCACATACTTGAACTTATCCTCCTGGTACATCATGTGCACCTCGATGCGCTTAATCTTATCAATGTAAAAGTCGTCATTCATGGTAGAATCCGGTGTGAAGGGTTTAACGAACAGTCCTTTAAAGTACAGAACATTCACCAGGACAGCACTTGTGTCCCCATTTACATCATCTGCTTTCAAGATATGTCGTATCTTCTTTTCGGTTGCATCCTCAACGAAAGCATTGATCTTAGTTGCGGATTGATCTGCCAAGGCAAAATTGATTGACTCTGGCTCGGACTGAAAGTAATTCTTGGAGATTTCAATGAATTCCGGTTGGATTTTCAGCTTTTCGTTGACGTACAACCGAGTCACAGACTTGAGTGTCATTTTTTCACCAAAGTTAGTCAACACTGTCCAGCAATCGTGATAAGTCTTTGATATCTGTTGTCGGTCATCCGGTCCCAACTTAAGACCCTTACGCAGTTGTTCCGCTGTTGACCCTGATGCACCCACAAGAGCCAACATCAGGGCTGTTTGTATTGAGACAGGTGAGAGTACCGCATTGTGGCCGAGCACACATTCCCCGCACGCATTGCTCCTGGCTACAACATCGTACAGCTCCTTGGCAAAGGCGTTGAAACTATCGTTGTAGTCTGTCATATTCTACACACAGAACAGCAGGACGAACTAAAATAAAGTTCAAAATTTAATTGTTTCTCATTAATGGCAAATATTTCAAATCCATTTAAACTTCCAAATTTTGTGTTTTATTTTTGTGACATTTTACTATTTACGAGTTTTCATACTGCGCAATCCATAACTTTACAGCTGACAGATAACTAAACTAAATAAGCAAAAGAATTATTTCCCGTTAAAAAATAATTTTTATAGCGCCGCACAGCCGAATTAACGGAGAGCGTCTAAGCATTTACTAAAATTGAAAGTGATTAGGGTCTCACTGATTGGTTATTTACCTGAAATAGTCAACAATGGTGAATATATCAATAACAGAACCGACCGATTTAACTGCATATACAGAACTGACCGAGAACGCCAACAGGTGAGTCAGTACAAAGGCATTGTCAATAGCTGATATAAGAGATAAGATAAATAAAAGAGAGGAGCACTCATAATAAGAGTAGACAAAATGATTCTATCTTTACAAATCGAAAGGAAAAATTTAGAATCTCAATTGTAAACCTAAACTAGTACATAAATAATATTGTAATATTGTCTTGAACAAATTATTAAATACAGTTTAATTTATGCTGAAATTCTTTTCATTTTTTTTAATGAAGAGAAGCAGTTTGCAAGCACTCTTTTAGCAATCAAAGTTGATAGAGCTCTCTTAAATTTCGGTATGGCATTTTGATCAGCGAACAACAAAAAAAAATTATCAATGACTTCGAGTTTAACCAGAGCGCCAAGCTCAAGATAACATGAGAGAGAAAAAGCAAGAGGAATATTCAATAGTTGTTGACAGAATTTGTAACAACAATTTAATCAAATAAGTTGCTCGAAAATAGCTGTAATTTTAAGTTTGTGTTCGCTTATCAGTAATTAAAACTTGAATTATTGTTGTGCTTATCAAAACGAAGCGCAGATTCGCACCGACTGGGTCTAATTTTCCTTCGAAATAGCTGATAAGCAGAGCTTCAACAGCAAATAGGAAAAGTACACAAATTGCCTGTCAGTCTCAATCGCACTTCTGTCGAAGCAGTTCGTAAAATAAATTTGACGGTGTTATTGCTCTATGTAAATTACTTAAACTTTTGCTGATATTCAACAAAAAAGCCAGCCAAATGAAGCGACTTTTGCAATTAGACGGTAAGCAAATAAGCCGGAAAAAAAAACCACAGCTAATTAGCTCTTTCAAAAAGAGAAACTTCTGCGAGAGCTTAATTTGAAGATTGTCATACGTGTGCCTAAGAGCACGGCGGACAAAGAGCAAATCGGTTACACATTCACAAATCGCTCACACATACATTTGCATGTGTTTTCTCTGTGCATTAAAAACAACAGCAAACTGAGCGCAAACATTCAGTTAGCGTCCAGACACGCTTGCAAACACGACAAAGTGTCTTCGTCTACGATTTTCAAACTAAATAGAAGCAAAAAAAGAAGCTGCTAGAAACGAAATTGGAGAAATCATAAACAAAGAACTTGCTAATCAGTACTAAGTGTGTAAACAAACACAACAAGCAAAACGGCTAAACAACGCCAAATACTAAACCATATTCGACGAGGTGACTCATACAGTGGGAATTACATAAATTTATGAGATCATTTATAGTTTTTGTATTTTCACCACAACACACTTAAACAAATTTCTGCATTTGTCATTATTCCATAGTCTGCGTGGCGCTCTCGCTACTACTGCTGCTACTCCAGCCCCCGCTACCCCTAGCCCAAACCCAGCTCAATTCCACAGCTGACGTCATGGCCGACTCTGAGAGCAACAAAAATATGATCGAATTCTCGCGCCGGCTGGGCAACTTTTCGGTCAATATGTACGACAAACTGATCGCTCTGAAGCCCAACACAAATGTCGTATTCTCTCCGTTCTCCATTCAGACCTGTGCGGCAATGGCCCGCCTGGGAGCTGAAGGAGAAACTGCTGCAGAATTGGACCAGGGCCTTCAACTGGTTTCCAGTGATGTGACCAAGATAGCTGAAAGCTTTTACCGAGTGCTGGCTGCCTATGAGATGAGCTCGATTCTGCGTATTGCCAATAAAATCTATGTGATGAAAGACTATGAGCTCAATGATGAGTTTAGCTCGCTGGTCTCCAAAAAGTTTCTCTCGCCTGCCCAGAATGTGGACTTCTCCAGGAATGTGGAGGCAGCCGGCCTCATAAACTCCTGGGTGGAGCGACAGACAAATAATCTGATCAAGGATCTTGTGCCGTCCAGTCTGCTGGACGCTGAGACGCGTTTGGTACTGATCAACGCGATTCACTTTAAAGGCAACTGGGTGCACAAGTTTCCAGAGCATGCAACACGCGACGAACTTTTCCATTTGAATGATGCCGAAACTGTGAAAGTGCCAATGATGAATCTTAAGGCAAGTTTTGGGTATGCCAATCTGCCGGATCTTGATGCGGCTGCCTTGGAAATGCCCTACAAGGACTCGGATTTGTCCATGCTGATAGTGTTACCCAACAGTAAGACTGGATTGTCACAGCTGGAGACGAAGTTGCGCTCCACGCCGCTCTCTCAAATCACTGGGCAGCTGCACAAATCCGAGGTGATTGTCAAGTTGCCCAAGTTCAAGGCTGAGTTTGAGGTGGAGCTAACACCCGTGTTCCAGCAAGTGAGTAACCGTTATAGTCTTTTTTTTCTAATTGTATCATATATGGTTTCTCTATTCTCTACCAGCTGGGCATGTCTCGCATGTTCTCCAACAAGGCACAGTTTGGCAATATGCTCAAGACTCCGGAGGAGTTGAAAGTTTCCGCTATTATACACAAAGCTTTTATTGATGTCAATGAGCATGGCACTGAGGCTGCAGCAGCAACTGGTAAGTGTTTTCCGTTCACTTCTGTACACTTGGGTTATCTATATTTGCAACCACTTCATCATTGCATGCAACACACATTATTGCACATTTGTTTCGTTTTGTACATTTGTCTTTCTTTTTCTCTCGGTTTGTTCACATTGTTAGCTGCTATGTATCGCCTCAGACGGAGCCTTGCATCGTCCGAGCAGCCAATTGAGTTCCATGCCGATCATCCATTCATCTATGTCCTGGCGCACAAGCAGCATTTGCCCATTTTCTACGGCTCCGTTGTGCGTCTAGTTGAGGCAACGTCCGAGTCAGGCAGCCAACATGACGAACTTTAATTAAAAAGACTATAGGTTATAGTATTATAGTACTGAACAAACGGGTAGCTTATTATGTACGTCACTTTTACTTCCATATATTTATTTGTTTAAAGTTATCTAATTATGTTAGATTACAGTGGTCGCTAGTCAATTAAAAACTAACTGACATAGAAATTGTTATTAAAAAACTTTTAAAAATCGACTAAAAATGTTGCTTTGAAGTTAAGTTGGTGTGATTTGTTTGGTTTTTTATGTTTTTGAAAACTCTTTTGAGCTTTAAAACTACTTGAAAACCCATTCAAAAACAAATCGCTTTATTATACTAGCTACCACTGTATGTCATAAATTATTTTTGATGCTTTTTCACCCAACATCCGACTTTAAACTCTTTGAATTTTTTTTTAAAAATTTTATCTTGTCTTTAATCTTGGCAGCTATTCTCATGTGTCGTACATTATCGCTCTCATTTGAGCCAGAGCCCAAGCGTTTCTATGCAAATCGAGCGTTTAGCTATTATATTGCCAATAAGCAGGGTACGGTGCTATTTGCCGGCAAGATGCAACAGTCTTAATATACTAGTTAGAGATTCTATGTGCCTTAATTGTATTATTTAAAAAACACATTTTTCAATGTTAACCCAAGTAAACAGAGCGTGTTATTTGGTTTAGTGATAATTGAATATTTTTGTACGGCATGTCTATATAATAAAGATTTAATAAATAACTACTGATGAATTGTTATATTCCATCATCATCTACAAATATCGTCCAAGCTCATCTCATTTATTGTACATTTCTGTGTTTGTCTTTCAAAAATGAATGCCAATCTTATATGCTGTTGTATACATATATATAAAACCCACTCAATTCAATGCCAATCAAATATCTTGAACAGCAACAACTTTTTTGCTGCATAAATATAACCCAAACAACGACACTTTGTCGTTATATAAACAAAGGCAATAACCCGGCACATTCAAGTGCATATGAAATATGACCACACATGAATGTGGCGAGCGTGAGAACGCAGCGTCAGCATTTTCATGCATTGACCGCACATGCTTAAATATATGGTATATGTATAACACTCGCACTCCAATATATAAGAATATATACATAAGGCTCCTCTGCCTGCTGACTTCTCTGTCGAAGCAGCGAGGCATTCTTAGTAATCTAAGATTCATATTTAGAACATATAATAAAGAGAGCTCAGCGGGCACACAAGTGTCTGCTGTATTAAAACCCAAAATTACTTGTCTCATTAATGAACCAAAGATGTAATACCACAATGCTTTCCAATGGTCGAAATTCAACCTTTTGATTTTAAAGTTGATAATACATTTATCTTTTATGTTATCAAATCGCAGAGCATGGTGCTCTATTTTCTCTAACTCAGTTATTTACCAGCCCTTTGGCAGTATTCTATAGCTATATTATATTTTATTTATTTTGTGCACGAAACTTTGCAATTAAATGCCAAAAAGTAATTGAATTATCGCTGGTGAATCATGTTAGTTTTTTAGTGGGCGTTGCTACTCTGTCATATATTTTGTGAAAAATAGTAGACACGCAATTGCATGTTAAACTGAAGATAATACGTTTGCTTTCCAGTATTATCTAATGCATTTTGCAACAAAAATAAATAGCTTTTGATTATATTTTATTTCTAGTTTTAAGATAAAGTCTTTTGATTTGTCGTTATACTAACACTGCATTTTATTTTGCATTTATTTTATATTATTGCAGCTTTTGCCCATCGTTTTAATGGACCCAAGCCAAAGCCCCTACGCTTTAATGCAGATCATCCCTTCTTTTACTATATAGCCAATAATCACGGCACTGTAATTTTTGCCGGCAAATTGCAAAAACCTTAACCTTTAGTATGCCTTAAAATGCTTTGAATATATTTTTTTAATATCCTTTAGTTAACCGCTTTAATCATGTTTGTTTTGTGTTTATCTTTGGTTTCTGCAGCAATGCTTATTGGCTTGGATATGTTGTTGATTGAGCCGGATCCTATAGATTTTAATGCAGAGCATCCCTTCTTTTATGACATTATCAATGGGCAGAACACAGTTTTATTTGCCGGCAAACAGCAGAATTTTTAAAAATTAGTTAAAAATACTATATATATATATAGATATATGTACTAGATATGTACATTTATACAAACGAACCTACCTCTAAACCCAAATTTACAAAATCTGTTATTTGGTTTGAAGTTATTTTTGTATTTTACTTGCATTTTTTGTACGGCATGCCATTAATAAAGCTAATCAAAAACTGACTTGACTGATGATTTATTATAATATTTATATATCCCTTTTATAAGTAAACCCTAACGCCAAAAGGCCAGCCCATATAAATATGAATAATACCTATTAAATAGTTTGCCGTGGCTGATTTATTGGCAATCATCGTGGAGCCAAAACTTAAGAGTTAGAAAGCTAATACTTTTACTCAAGTTTACTTATGACCCGACTCGGTTTTGGAAGTTAAGAATGGAAAATAATTCGACACCTATTTTTCCGAACTTTAAAAAATCCGCCCACAAGGATAATATCCTTTTACCCTAGTTCCCCTTGACTTAAAACTAAGTTTGTAATTTGTTACAAATAAATACATAAATAATTTTTCCAATAACGTAAGATCATTACAATCGTTTGTTTGTCTCATAAAATTTTCACATTTAGCTGTTGCACTATCCTTTATAAAATCATAATGGAATAATATTTTAATCGTGTGCGTGTGTGTGTGTTTTTATTTTTGTTCTTGTCTATCATTATTTCAGCAATGGTCATGTGCTATGCATCGATGCCCATGTTCAAGCCGGATCCCATTCGTTTTCATGCAGAGCATCCATTCGTTTACTACATTGCCAATAAGCAGGGCACGGTGCTCTTTGCTGGCAAGCTAATGAAACTATAAAATGGAAAAAACCAAAAACAAAACATGACATGATTTATGCACTCTAAATAATATTCCAAAAAGACTGCATCTGATTTTACTAAACACGTTTTAATTCTTTATTTAACTAATCAAGCATGTTAAGTTTATTTTTTTAATAAAATCAAAGATATGAACATCTCGATCTATATATTAATTTTTACTTTTCTACAGCTTTCCGCATCATGCCTATTATGGCTATGAGGCGCCACAGGTTCTTTGCCAAACATCCGTTTGCCTATTATATCAAGTCCCAGAGCAATATTTTACTATTTGCAGGCAAACATTTAATGTAATTGCAATTCAAAAAAATAAAAATAAAATAATGCGAATTAAACTATTTTTAAGCTTAATATCACATGCAATAAATAAAGAGTCCATTTTATAATTAAATTAGTTATTCTAAATATAATTTTGGTAAAGGTTATTTCAAGTGGAAATTTCGTATTTAGATTTTGAAAGTACAGCTAGTAGTTTTGTTTTTGAATTAAAAAATAACTAATGAGTGTTAGAACTCACGAGCGATGTGTTAACAGCCGTTTGTACCTGTTTGATTGCTATATATTAGCATAAAAAAGAAAAGAATAGTTTATTGAATTTAGTTTTCCTTTCTCCAGTTTCTCTGTCTATTTTTATACTCGATACCGAAGGTAAAGAGTATATTGGGCTTGTGCAATGTCCGTCATGGCGTCTGTCCGTCTGTCCGTCTGTATGAACGCAATTTTTTTCCACACCCTTCAAGCTAGAGACTTGAAACTTTGCAAATGTCCTTACCTATGGCATTGTTAACTAAAGTGTTAAGATTGGAGCTCTACGATAACTAGGGGGCTGGCAAATCGATAAACTCGATAACGCAAAATCGATAGATCCAGCTATTTCGCAAGCCCTTACAGCTAGAACTACCAAATTTGGAGAGAAAATAGCTACTAACAATCCCCAAAAAAACTGCATCAAAAATTTTGGAGCCACGCCTACCTATTCCGCCCCCAGCCCCCCGCAGTTTAACACTAAAAATGCCCATATCTTCCTCAGTTTTTGAGCTAGACCCATCAAATTTGGTGCCAAGACAGGCGTTGACGATCCCCAACCAAATTCATAAAAACATTGGATGCCACGCCCATCTATACTGCCCTATCCGCCCTCAACCACCCCTACGCTTCGCTAAAAACGGTAGTGCGCGTATCTTCCATAGTGTTTGAGCTAGTGTCACAAAATTTGCTAGGTAGATAACTGGTAACGACCCCCCAAAAACCGCATCAAAGTTTTGGAGCCCTACCTACCCATTCCGCCCACAGCCCCCTCGCAGTTTAAAAACATAAATGCTTATATCTTTTACAGTTTTTGAGCTAGACCCATCAAAGTTGGTGCCAAGACAGGTGTTGACGATCCCCAACCAAATTCATAAAACTTTGGATGCCACGCCAATCCATACTGCCCAAGCTGCCCCAAACCACCCAATGCTTCACTTTAAACGGGAATGCGTGTATTCAAAAAAGCACTAAAGCTAGAGTCACCAAATTTTTTTAGGAAGTTAGCTGCTAACGATCCCCAAAAAACTGCATCAAAGTTTTGGAGACACGCCCCCCCCTTTCACCAGTCCCCTGCATTTTGAAATGAAAAAAAATTTAATTTGGTGCCAAGACTGGTGATGAAGAAACCCAAAAAATTTGGATGGCATCCCCCACGCCTTACCACCTCCAGCCCCCCAAATTTCCCAAATTCTACTATTTTTGAGCTAGAGTCACCAAATTTGGTAGGAGGATAGCAATTGTCATCATACACAGATCTGCAGCAAAAATTTTGATGCCACGGCCCCCCATACCTGCCCCAGCCCCCCTTCCACCATATTCTTCTAACTTTGAGCTAGAGTCACCAAATTTGGTATGAGGATAGCTATTGACATGATACATAGATCTTCAGCAAAAATTTTGATGCCACGGCCTCATACCGCCCCCAGCCCCTACCTTTAACAAACTTTGAGCTAGAGTCACTAAATTTTAAAGGAAGATAACTTTTTGGCATCCCCATCTGCACCAGACAATCTTTGAGGCGGCGTACACCCCTGCCGTATCCGCACCCCATTGCAATCAGGTCTCTTTTAATCTGTTTTATTACTGGTATCGAGTATACAGCAGTCGGGTGCGTCCGACTGCAACGTTTCTACTTGTTTTTATTCTACTTTACTTTATTCCGGGTGTTCGGCAACTGACCTTTACAAATGCATCGCTGAATACACTTTCGTAATTTGTATTTTACAGTTATTCTCTGCCGCTACACCAGTACAATCATACTCAAATGAATATGTATATGAGCGGCACGCAGAATTTGCCCACCATGCAGAGCGTTACGCTGCATTGTTTGCATGTATTATCAAATGGCAGAAATGGGTACCCCTGCCTATAGATGTTAACACATCAAAAAAAAAACTCTTGAGTTATTTAAAGTAATTATCATTTGAGTAACTGTATTTTACTTACTATCTCGTTGAATATTTCAACCTTACAACTCTAGACTTCTAGTTTTTCTGTATTTTGATTGATTCGTTTGTGAGTTTATCGAAATGCATTTACTAAGCCATTGAGGCGTTGCATTCAAGCACGCAATTCAAACATTTAATAATATGTCAAAGTCACCAAACTGAGCGACTCTCGAGCAGTATATCTTCAAATGCGAATCAAGATGCATTGCTTAAGTTTCTTACTGCTGCTAATGCTGAAATATATCGGTGCCAATGTGACGTACACGCAATTTAACTGTGAGTATTGCGGCTTAGCCTTGTGAGTGATCCTAACCACAAAATCCTTTAGTAACTGCCTATAAGGAAATGCCAGCTATGTTTCATATGGATGATTATGATCTGTGTCTGCAGCAGCCTCCAAATCGTCTACTATCACGTAGCACCTATTGCTTAGTCTATGTCGAGATTGTGCCCAATGCCAGCTCCACTCTTTGGCAACAGGTGGAGCGAGTGTCGCGGGATGATAAGCATCACTTTCGACACGATCATTTGTTTGTGGGCGTATGCTTGGATCGCTGCAAGCAGGCATTGCAAACTCTTTCTAAGTTTCAAATACGGCAACTGTATGAGGGAAGCGTGATAGATCAGGAGGTAAGTTTTGGGATTAAACTTAAACTTTGCGGTTAAAAGCTGGTAGAGTGCTGCCATCTATGAGTACAAACTGAAGACTCTTTTGTAAAGGTTGCCACTCTGCTCATATTTTTAGTTCATTTTGCGAACTATTAAATACCGTATTTATAGAAATAATGAGTTTTATTCCTGCCCAGCTAAGCAGCTATTAAACCAAGGTTCACAAACGAGACTCGGATGATCGCTTGCGCTACGATCACTTTATAAACAGCTGCCTTAACCGACATTTGGGCAGCAGATTTCAATTGCGACTTCGCAGCAGCATTGAATACTGCGAACGAGCAGACGAACCATTGGAACAAGGTTTGTTGTTCAAGCACGGCGGACAAAGAGCAAATCGGTTACACATTCAAAAATCGCTCACACATACATTTGCATGTGGTTTGCTTGTGCTTTCTCTGTGCATTAAAAACAACAGCAAACTGAGCGCAAACATTCAGTTAGCGTCCAGACACGCTTGCAAACACGACAAAGTGTCTTCGTCTACGATTTTCAAACTAAATAGAAGCAAAAAAAAAAAACAAATAAGAAGCTGCTAGAAACGAAATTGGAGAAATCATAAACAAAGAACTTGCTAATCAGAACTAAGTGTGTGAACAAACACAACAAGTAAGAAGGCTCTAGTCGGGATAGTCCGACCAGAAGATACCCTGAAGCCAGTTGCAGTCCTTGCATCCTAAAAGTAGGCTTCAAATAATTATCACTTTAAACAAAACTCATAACTGACTTAACTTTACGATATCTCTGGTGTTTCTTAACCGATTTGATTTTGAGAAAAGGTCTATCGTTACCCATTACACCAACCCCCATTTTTACATTTTCCAAATTCGATAGTTTTTTGTTATCGATTCCATGTTTATATCGAAAACCAGAGTAGTTATCGATAATTTGAAGCAAACTTGTTCTGCTCATGGTATAGGAGAACTTATATACAAAATCTGAAGTCTCTAGCTCTTGTAGTCTCTGAGATCTACGCGTTCATACAGACGGACAGACGGACGGACAGACGGACGGACAGACGGACATGGCCATATCGACTCGGCTATTGATACTGACCAAGAATATATATACTTTATGGGGTCGGAGATGCTTACTTCTGCCTGTTACATACTTTTGCACAAAACCATTATACCCTGATTTACCCATTTCTGCATTTGTCATTATTCCATAGTCTGCGTGCGCTCTCGCTACTACTGCTGCTACTCCAGCCCCCGCTACCCCTAGCCCAAACCCAGCTCAATTCCACAGCTGACGTCATGGCCGACTCTGAGAGCAACAAAAATATGATCGAATTCTCGCGCCGGCTGGGCAACTTTTCGGTCAATATGTACGACAAACTGATCGCTCTGAAGCCCAACACAAATGTCGTATTCTCTCCGTTCTCCATTCAGACCTGTGCGGCAATGGCCCGCCTGGGAGCTGAAGGAGAAACTGCTGCAGAATTGGACCAGGGCCTTCAACTGGTTTCCAGTGATGTGACCAAGATAGCTGAAAGCTTTCACCGAGTGCTGGCTGCCTATGAGATGAGCTCGATTCTGCGTATTGCCAATAAAATCTATGTGATGAAAGACTATGAGCTCAATGATGAGTTTAGCTCGCTGGTCTCCAAAAAGTTTCTCTCGCCTGCCCAGAATGTGGACTTCTCCAGGAATGTGGAGGCAGCCGGCCTCATAAACTCCTGGGTGGAGCGACAGACAAATAATCTGATCAAGGATCTTGTGCCGTCCAGTCTGCTGGACGCTGAGACGCGTTTGGTACTGATCAACGCGATTCACTTTAAAGGCAACTGGGTGCACAAGTTTCCAGAGCATGCAACACGCGACGAACTTTTCCATTTGAATGATGCCGAAACTGTGAAAGTGCCAATGATGAATCTTAAGGCAAGTTTTGGGTATGCCAATCTGCCGGATCTTGATGCGGCTGCCTTGGAAATGCCCTACAAGGACTCGGATTTGTCCATGCTGATAGTGTTACCCAACAGTAAGACTGGATTGTCACAGCTGGAGACGAAGTTGCGCTCCACGCCGCTCTCTCAAATCACTGGGCAGCTGCACAAATCCGAGGTGATTGTCAAGTTGCCCAAGTTCAAGGCTGAGTTTGAGGTGGAGCTAACACCCGTGTTCCAGCAAGTGAGTAACCGTTATAGTCTTTTTTTTCTAATTGTATCATATATGGTTTCTCTATTCTCTACCAGCTGGGCATGTCTCGCATGTTCTCCAACAAGGCACAGTTTGGCAATATGCTCAAGACTCCGGAGGAGTTGAAAGTTTCCGCTATTATACACAAAGCTTTTATTGATGTCAATGAGCATGGCACTGAGGCTGCAGCAGCAACTGGTAAGTGTTTTCCGTTCACTTCTGTACACTTGGGTTATCTATATTTGCAACCACTTCATCATTGCATGCAACACACATTATTGCACATTTGTTTCGTTTTGTACATTTGTCTTTCTTTTTCTCTCGGTTTGTTAGCTTTTAATATTCTCCTCAGTATATCGTCCGAGCAGCCAATTGAGTTCCATGCCGATCATCCATTCATCTATGTCCTGGCGCACAAGCAGCATTTGCCCATTTTCTACGGCTCCGTTGTGCGTCTAGTTGAGGCAACGTCCGAGTCAGGCAGCCAACATGATGCAAGATGCAACAGTCTTAATATACTAGTTAGAGATTCTATGTACCTTAAGTGTGTTATTTAAAAAACACATTTTTCAATGTTAACCCAAGTAAACAGAGCGTGTTATTTGGTTTAGTGATAATTGAATATTTTTGTACGGCATGTCTATATAATAAAGATTTAATAAATAACTACTGATGAATTGTTATATTCCATCATCATCTACATATATCGTCCAAGCTCATCTCATTTATTGTACACTTCTGTGTTTGTCTTTCAAAAATGAATGCCAATCTTATATGCTGTTATTTATATTTATTTTTTTGTATTTTACTTGCATTTTTTGTACGGCATGCCATTAATAAAGCTAATCAAAAACTGACTTGACTGATGATTTATTATAATATTTATATATCCCTTTTATAAGTAAACCCTAACGCCAAAAGGCCAGCCCATATAAATATGAATAATACCTATTAAATAGTTTGCCGTGGCTGATTTATTGGCAATCATCGTGGAGCCAAAACTTAAGAGTTAGAAAGCTAATACTTTTACTCAAGTTTACTTATGACCCGACTCGGTTTTGGAAGTTAAGAATGGAAAATAATTCGACACCTATTTTTCCGAACTTTAAAAAATCCACCCACAAGGATAATATCCTTTTACGCTAGTTCCCCTTGACTTAAAACTAAGTTTGTAATTTGTTACAAATAAATACATAAATAATTTTTCCAATAACGTTAGATCATTACAATCGTTTGTCTCATAAAATTTTCACATTTAGCTGTTGCACTATCCTTTATAAAATCATAATGGAATAATATTTTAATCGTGTGCGTGTGTGTGTGTTTTTATTTTTGTTCTTGTCTATCATTATTTCAGCAATGGTCATGTGCTATGCATCGATGCCCATGTTCAAGCCGGATCCCATTCGTTTTCATGCAGAGCATCCATTCGTTTACTACATTGCCAATAAGCAGGGCACGGTGCTCTTTGCTGGCAAGCTAATGAAACTATAAAATGGAAAAAACCAAAAACAAAACATGACATGATTTATGCACTCTAAATAATATTCCAAAAAGACTGCATCTGATTTTACTAAACACGTTTTAATTCTTTATTTAACTAATCAAGCATGTTAAGTTTATTTTTTTAATAAAATCAAAGATATGAACATCTCGATCTATATATTAATTTTTACTTTTCTACAGCTTTCCGCATCATGCCTATTATGGCTATGAGGCGCCACAGGTTCTTTGCCAAACATCCGTTTGCCTATTATATCAAGTCCCAGAGCAATATTTTACTATTTGCAGGCAAACATTTAATGTAATTGCAATTCAAAAAAATAAAAATAAAATAATGCGAATTAAACTATTTTTAAGCTTAATATCACATGCAATAAATAAAGAGTCCATTTTATAATTAAATTAGTTATTCTAAATATAATTTTGGTAAAGGTTATTTCAAGTGGAAATTTCGTATTTAGATTTTGAAAGTACAGCTAGTAGTTTTGTTTTTGAATTAAAAAATAACTAATGAGTGTTAGAACTCACGAGCGATGTGTTAACAGCCGTTTGTACCTGTTTGATTGATATATATTAGCATAAAAAAGAAAAGAATTGTTTATTGAATTTAGTTTTCCTTTCTCCAGTTTCTCTGTCTATTTTTATACTCGATACCGAAGGTAAAGATTGGTAATTGGGTTTGTGCAATGTCCGTCATGATGTCTGTCCGTCTGTCCGTCTGTATGAACGCAGCTTTTTTCCACACCCTTCAAGCTAGAGACTTGAAACTTTGCAAATGTCCTTACCTATGGCATTGTTAACTAAAGTGTTAAGATTGGAGCTCTACGATAGCTAGGGGGCTGGCAAATCGATAAACTCGATAACGCAAAATCGATAGATCCAGCTATTTCGCAAGCCCTTACAGCTACTAATACCAAATTTGGGGAGAAAATAGCTACTAACAATCCCCAGAGAACTGCATCAAAAATTTTGGAGCCACGCCTACCCATTCCGCCCCCAGCCCCCCGCAGTTTAACACTAAAAATGCCCATATCTTCCTCAGTTTTTGAGCTAGACCCATCAAATTTGGTGCCAAGACAGGTGTTGACGATCCCCAACCAAATTCATAAAAACATTGGATGCCACGCCCATCTATACTGCCCTATCCGCCCTCAACCACCCCAACGCTTCGCTAAAAACGGTAGTGCGCGTATCTTCCATAGTGTTTGAGCTAGAGTCACAAAATTTGCTAGGCAGATAACTGGTTACGACCCCCCAAAAACTGCATCAAAGTTTTGAAGCCCTACCTACCCATTCCGCCCACAGCCCCCTCGCAGTTTAAAAACAGAAATGCTTATATCTTTTACAGTTTTTGAGCTAGAGCCACCAAATTTTGTGCCGATATAGGTGATTGCAACCTCCAAAAAAATGCAAAAAAACTTTGGATGCCACGCCAATCCATACTGCCCAAGCTGCCCCAAACCGCCCCAATGCTTCACTAAAAACGGGAATGCGTGTATTTTCCAAAGCCTTAAAGCTAGAGTCACCAAATTTGGTAGGAAGATAGCTGTTGACGATCCCCAAAAAACTGCATCAACGTTGTGGAGCCACGCCCCCCCCCCCGTTCCCCAGCCCCCTGCATTTTGAAATCAAAAACGCCTATATTTTCCACAGCTTTTGAGCTAGAGCCACCAAATTTGGTGCCAAGATTGGAAGTGAAGAAACCCAAAAAATTTGGATGGCGCCCCCATCCATGCCAGCCCCCAGCCACCATTCCAGCATATTCTACTAACTTTGAGCTAGAGTCACCACTCTAAAAATAATAGCTTTGTGTACTAAAATAGTTGAATTTTTAAGTGCTTAAATAATATTCCTGTGACGCACATTTATTTAATTATTATAATAAACAGAAATCTCCAAGAAATATTTTATAAAAATGTTTTTCGTTAAGATTATTGAAATTTATTGCTATTATTTGAGCCCTGGATGACTGCTTAATGATTTATTTATTGGAATCCTCGTTGAATGTCGTCACAACATCAGCTTCCCTTGCCACACACAACTCATTTTTTTTTTTGCGTTATTATTTTCTGGATTGCATTATCGCAAATTTACATTTTTGTGAGCTTTATGGGGCAATGGCAAATATATTTTTATAAAAATATTAATTTATTTATTGTTTCGTTATGTTAACTGATTTATTGATCCCCATTCTTTACTTTGAAGCCATTTAAAGTGCGCTGATAATAATTATAATGGTTTGTTTTTTTGCCTGAACCCGCATAAAAAAATAAAAACAGTTTTTAGTTCAATTCCAATTGCTGATAAATATGTTTTTGTTGTTGTTGTTGTTGCTTTCTTTCTTTTTTGATATCATAGCACTTAGCACTTTGGTACACATACATTTTATACAAATACTACAAGCATTATAAATTTGTTTTTGTAATTATTTTTTTTATTATACTCGATACCGAAGGTAAAGAGTATATTGGGTTTGTGCAATGTCCGTCATGGCGTCTGTCCGTCTGTCCGTCTGTATGAACGCAACTTTTTTCCACACCCTTCAAGCTAGAGACTTGAAACTTGGCAAATGTCCTTACCTATGGCATAGTTAACTAAAGTGTTAAGATTGGAGCTCAACGATAACTAGGGGGCTGGCAAATCGATAAACTCGATAACGCAAAATCGATAGATCCAGCTATTTCGCAAGCCCTTACAGCTAGAACTACCAAATTTGGGGAGAAAATAGCTACTAACAATCTCCAAAGAACTGCAAATTTTGGAGCCACGCCTACCCATTCCGCCTCCAGCCCCCCGCAGTTTAACACTAAAAATGCCCATATCTTCCTCAGTTTTTGAGCTAGCCCCATCAAATTTGGTGCCAAGACAGGTGTTGACGATCCCCAACCAAATTCATAAAAACATTGGATGCCACGCCCATCTATACTGCCCTATCCGCCCTCAACCACCCCAACGCTTCGCTAAAAACGGTAGTGCGCGTATCTTCCATAGTGTTTGAGCTAGAGTCACAAAATTTGCTAGGTAGATAACTGGTAACGACCCCCCAAAAGCCGCATCAAAGTTTTGGAGCCCTACCTACCCATTCCGCCCACAGCCCCCTCGCAGTTTAAAAACATAAATGCTTATATCTTTTACAGTTTTTGAGCTAGAGCCACCAAATTTTGTGCCGATATAGGTGATTACAACTTCCAAAAAAATGCATATAAACTTTGGATGCCACGCCAATCCATACTGCCCAAGCTGCCCCAATCCACCCAATGCTTCACTTTAAACGGGAATGCGTGTATTTTCCAAAGCGTTAAAGCTAGAGTCACCAAATTTGGTAGGAAGATAGCTGTTGACGATCCCCAAAAAACTGCATCAACGTTGTGGAGCCACGCCCCCCCCCCCCTTTCACCAGTCCCCTGCATTTTGAAATAAAAAAAAAATTTAATTTGGTGCCAAGACTGGTGATGAAGAAACCCAAAAAATTTGGATGGCGTCCCCCACGCCTTACCACCTCCAGCCCCCCAAATTTCCCAAATTCTACTATTTTTGAGCTAGAGTCACAAATTTGGTATGAGGATAGCTATTGACATGATACATAGATCTTCAGCAAAAATTTTGATGCCACGGCCCCCCATACCAGCCCCCAGCCCCTACCTTTAACAAACTTTGAGCTAGAGTCACTAAATTTGAAAGGAAGATAATTTTTTGGCATCCCCATCTGCACCTGACAATCTTTGAGGCGGCGTACACCCCTGCCGTATCCGCACCCCATTGCAATCAGGTCTCTTTTAATCTGTTTTATTACTGGTATCGAGTATACAGCAGTCGGGTGCGTCCGACTGCAACGTTTCTACTTGTTTTTATTCTACTTTACTTTATTCCGGGTTTTCGGCAACTGACCTTTACAAATGCATCGCTGAATACACTTTCGTAATTTGTATTTTACAGTTATTCTCTGCCGCTACACCAGTACAATCATACTCAAATGAATATGTATATGAGCGGCACGCAGAATTTGCCCACCATGCAGAGCGTTACGCTGCATTGTTTGCATGTATTATCAAATGGCAGAAATGGGTACCCCTGCCTATAGATGTTAACACATCAAAAAAAAACTCTTGAGTTATTTAAAGTAATTATCATTTGAGTAACTGTATTTTACTTACTATCTCGTTGAATATTTCAACCTTACAACTCTAGACTTCTAGTTTTTCTGTATTTTGATTGATTCGTTTGTGAGTTTATCGAAATGCATTTACTAAGCCATTGAGGCGTTGCATTCAAGCACGCAATTCAAACATTTAATAATATGTCAAAGTCACCAAACTGAGCGACTCTCGAGCAGTATATCTTCAAATGCGAATCAAGATGCATTGCTTAAGTTTCTTACTGCTGCTAATGCTGAAATATATCGGTGCCAATGTGACGTACACGCAATTTAACTGTGAGTATTGCGGCTTAGCCTTGTGAGTGATCCTAACCACAAAATCCTTTAGTAACTGCCTATAAGGAAATGCCAGCTATGTTTCATATGGATGATTATGATCTGTGTCTGCAGCAGCCTCCAAATCGTCTACTATCACGTAGCACCTATTGCTTAGTCTATGTCGAGATTGTGCCCAATGCCAGCTCCACTCTTTGGCAACAGGTGGAGCGAGTGTCGCGGGATGATAAGCATCACTTTCGACACGATCATTTGTTTGTGGGCGTATGCTTGGATCGCTGCAAGCAGGCATTGCAAACTCTTTCTAAGTTTCAAATACGGCAACTGTATGAGGGAAGCGTGATAGATCAGGAGGTAAGTTTTGGGATTAAACTTAAACTTTGCGGTTAAAAGCTGGTAGAGTGCTGCCATCTATGAGTACAAACTGAAGACTCTTTTGTAAAGGTTGCCACTCTGCTCATATTTTTAGTTCATTTTGCGAACTATTAAATACCGTATTTATAGAAATAATGAGTTTTATTCCTGCCCAGCTAAGCAGCTATTATGCCAAGGTTCACAAACGAGACTCGGATGATCGCTTGCGCTACGATCACTTTATAAACAGCTGCCTTAACCGACATTTGGGCAGCAGATTTCAATTGCGACTTCGCAGCAGCATTGAATACTGCGAACGAGCAGACCAACCATTGGAACAAGGTTTGTTGTTCAAGAAATACCAGCTGTTGTTCAATTAATAACTGCTACTGCACACAGATGCACTGGACTTGTTTGTATATATGCTGCTTCTCTTTCTGTTACTGTGTACTGTATTCTCAAGCTACTATGATTTTCGCTTAAAGCGACAGCAGCGCTTTCCTGCCTCTGATTGCGGGAATCTTTTTTATCAACAGCGCTTAAAGACGCGAGGTAAGCTCTCTACTCTCTACACTCAACCTCTCTCGCTCTTTTCTTAACTCTTTCTTAAGCCCAAAGATTTGTTTGCGCCTTTTCGCTGTGTCGCAACTACTATCGCCTGGTGCTGCCCTCAAGCAGCGAGTTCGCCAAGGATCTCAGCTTTTTTGATGCCTTCCGGGTGATTGGTGTCTTTTTTGTTATACTGGGACATACGCTTATGATCTTCATGACAGTTCAGCTACAGAATCCAGAGTTCTTCGAACAGTATCTCTACAAATTTGAGACTTCGCTATTTCAAAATGGCAGTGCTGTCATTCAAATCTTTTTTGTAATGAGCGGATTTCTGCTTTATGTCAATTTTACGGATCGACAGTGGATCAACTCTGGCACAAGCATACTGCGATGCATAGCGGTATATTTTCATGTGTTTTTTAATAGATATTTCAGAATGTTGCCATCCCTCGTTTTGCTTATACTAATGAATGGCACGATCTTAACTCGTTTGGGCGATGGACCATTTTGGAGACACATTACCGAAGCCGAAAGAGTGTTTTGTCGCGGGAAATGGTGGAAGAATATATTTTTTGTAAACAACTATCTGCTGGAGGAGAGTGTAAGCTTACAGCCAATTAATTAATTAATCAACGACTAGTGTATACCCCATTAAATATCTACCCCATGTAGTGTGCTCAACAAACTTGGTATATGGCTGCCGATATGCAGCTCTTTGAGCTCTTTTTGATTATCATCATAACAGTAAAGAAGTGAGAAAATCAATTTAAAATATAATAGTAAGTTTATTAATAAGTAAAATTGTATAGATATCCAGGACTTACCAGGTATATCTATATAATGCTGATTGGTTTGACATTTTCTGTGCCAGCTCTGTTGACATACTACCTTAAATTGGATGCAGTTTATCATATGAAGCCGGAGTAAGTACAATAAATAATAATATGTGCATAAAATAATCAAATTTGTCTTCATTAGAACATATCGGTATTTGTATTTTCGCAATTCGGATACCTTTTACAGCATTTATCCTCCCTTCTATACTAATTTGGGTGGCTATTTGATGGGCTTCTTTTGCGGTCATCTTTATCTAAAGCTTCGCTCCTCTTCAAATGCAGCCAGCTTCAAAGGCAAATGGAAGTTCGAGCTTGGAATGTGGTTGTTGGTGCCAGCTGCGTTTTTGATCCTTTTTTCCGGTTTCATCTTTATTAAGCATGACTTTGAGAAGCCATCCATATGGTTGGCTCTTTATGCAGGAATCTACAAGAATCTGTGGATATTGATTTGTGCTGGATTTGTGTGCTGCATGTGCTTTAAAGTGGGCTGTAAGTAGAATGTTTAAGCTATCGGCCCTTATAAAAGTCTCCTTTCCAGGGCTGGCGTACGAATTCTGCTCGTTGTCTTTTTTCCGGCCATTGGCTCGCATTTCCTTTCAGTCCTTTCTCTGGCATGTTTTTGTGTTGCGCCTCGTAGCTGGCTACTTTCGAGAGCCCGTTTATGTTAACAATTTGTATTTGGTAAGTTTTCAAACAACACAATTGTTTAAGATATAATTTTAATTTTACTGTTTTAGTTCGGCAATGTTGTTTTAGTATTTGTTCTCACACAAATGGTAAGCTTTCTTGTTGCGCTTCTATTTGAATATCCCCTAGCCGAGCTATTAAGGCTTTTGTCAAGTCCAGTTCCAACTGCTGTTGACCAAAAACAGGATACAAACAACTCATCTACATTTCAAATTGAGTTTATTTCGCGCTAACAATTCGGTATGTTAATTAACAACTTGTTAAAATACTGTAAGTATATAAATAAGTTAGGGTGACCAGTTATTAATAATATATCGCCAATAAAAAGTGTCGTATTATTTGTAAAAGGTTGGCAGCTCTGTCGTTATATTTTTTCACTTTGCTGCCCTCGGTCACACTGCTTAGTTGTTCAGTTTTGTTTTCTCTCGTCTCGCTCGTCGGCGTTTTGCTACGTTTCGTTTTTTCGTAACCGCAAATTCTTAAACAGTTCACAACAACAAAGTGCTAAATTCAAAATTTCATATTCTCAAATAAAAATCAAAAGCACATGCCCAAGCATAATTGCTAAATTAATGTGAGTGTTCGTTCAAGTGTGTGTGGGTCTTTTAGTAATTCTATTGCGGCAACTTTTGGCATTTCCCATACAAAATGTCATTGAATCTATGTGGCATTTTTACCAGCAGACGTAAAGTGGCAGCCATTTGAATTGATCTATTAATGACATTTAATTCGTTAACCATAAGATTACACATAAATAATGAACGCGCGTATTACAAAATCATTCAAATCACGGCAAATAAAATAAGTGCGACAATGTTTGTGTTTGCGTTGTGTGTGAGTGTGCGTATGTGTGCCCGCGCGCTTGTGCGAGTGTGCGTTTCTTAGCGGTGAGCGCAATGCATGTGAAGAGTGCAGCTATAAAATGTTGCCACTTGCGCTCCCGCTCCCACACAGTGTTATATGAGTAGCAACACTCCAAAAAAGGGAATAAAAATGAGAAGCGTCTTGGACAGCAACAACAAAAGACCGAACGCCGAAAAATGTTGCAAAATGAAAGAAAAGCAAACAAAACGAAAGCAAGCAAGCAAGATTTCTGCGTTTCTCGTCTCACACATTTACGTGCACATCAACATATGTATATGTACATTAAATTGAATAGTGTTTTTTTTTTTCTCAGCTGCTCTCACATTTTTCGGCTTGTTTATAAAGTTCTGTTATCCGATTCTCAGAGAGAAACAGGCAGCGCTGATAGTGGTGGGCGAGAGCGCCCAATTGTTGCAATACTGAAAGCAACAAGTATCAAAAATCCAAATCCGTTTGGCGCGAACGGGGGTGTCTTTAAAACGTACTCTCTTCTAATGAGCTGTGGGCGCTAACGCAGCTTTATAAGCTGTAATTGAAATATGAACAAAAAGAGCAAAGAAAATAAAATAAATAACGTGGCTCCAAGTTGGCCAAAGCGTAGAATTACAGAAGCAGCAATTATAACAGGCAATCTCTTTCACTCTGTTTGCGTGTGTGTGTGTGTGCGTTTGCATATGCGTATGCGCGAACGTGTTTGTGTGAAAGAAACAAGTGTGAAAAACAAACGACCTCCAGCGGCGTACGTCTGCGACTTCTTCTATGTCTGTGGCGCTCTCTTAGAAAGTGTAAGAGCGCGTGCGAGCACGCCCCCCACGCATAGTTGTTGGCTGTCACAGGCGTTGACGCTGTTGTTGTCCAAAAATGGGTTAAGCAACGTCGGCGAAAAAGAAACAAACGCAGCAAACGCCAATTAGTGACAAAATATAAATGAAAAACGCATGCGGTATGTGCGTGTGTTGTACTATGTCTCTGTTTGCAAGTGTGTGCAAATATGTATGCAAATTAAGTGACAGTATCCATAAAAGCAACAACAACAAAAGCAATCAAAACGACAACTGCCGCCAGTCTGACTAAGCGCAAATGCGGCAGAAATAGCAACAAGTAGACGCGAAACGGAGAAGCGACGTGCAATTAAGATAGCAACAACAACGAAAACAAAAACAACAACAGCAGCAATAGAAACAACAAGCGTGCATAGTTAAATTTAGCAGCAGAGTTCCACTTTCACTCGACGGCGGCGACACCGACATCCACCATACCCCTCTCTTCCTTAGTGTTGTTGTTGTTGTTGTTGGAGTTGCATGTTTAATTGAATGCGTGCCGTGTTTGTTGTTTGTACGAATATGCACGACTCTGCTTTTTACAACACGATAATTAAAACATAAATATTAAAATAGGTTAATCCGATAAATCGATAATTTCCTTGGTTTGTCCAAAAGTGACCATGTCAAAGTTATTTTTTGCTTTTGACAAAGTTCTAACACACCCTTTAAACTCATTAAATATTTGTCTTCGTTGCCACTTAAAAGTCCATCTCTAGTTGCATTGAATCAACTGTCAACCGCTCGAGTAGCTTGCTGCTTGTGGCAGGGAGGAGGCAGACAGACACATGCTGCAGACACTTGCGCGCTTTTTGTCAAGATTTAAGTTAATCGCCAGCAAAAGCAGCAGTTTGATGAACTTAAGTACAACAAGGCAATCACGATGGCAATATATATGTATTGCTGCTGCTGTTGTTGTTGTTGTTGTTGTTACATGCCATTGGTAATTAAAGTAATGCCTAATGACATCATCATCAAGCGCCGCACTGACAGCTGCATTGCATTTAACAAAATGCAGTCGAAAGTTTCCATCGATGAAAGGCTGCTGATAAGACGGGCACACTTGCAACAGCAAAAGCAGCAAGAAGCAGCTGTAGATGCTTATCGCAGGCTCGGTCGTCTGGCAATGATGATGATGATGATTCATTTGCCACCTACACAATGCGTACATACATATTAAATCATAATGCTGCCATAGCTCATATCATGCTCGTATACCCTCTAACAATTAAATGCGCAAGATGGTATACCTGGTATACTGGTATACCAAATTTGGTATTTTAACTTGCCGATGTCAAAAACATACTTCAAAGAGCTTTGAATATTCAAGTTATTCCAAATCCCTTAAATAACTCTTTTTCTTATATGCCAACCCTGTGCTAAGTACAGGGTGTCATAAGGTCAGCCAAGTCATGCTTGTTTTCTTTGTTATTTTGTATTGTTGTAATTGTTATTAATGTAGTGTTGCTCATGACACATTCACGCCACCCCGTTGTCCACTAATTAGATGCTGGACAATTGGGATTATAACGGGACACATATTAGCATTGTGCCGCGTCGAGCGGCAGCCAATTGGAGCAGACCCCCGTTGCCCCTTGGCCCCTTGGCCTCTTGCGCCCTTTCATTTATTGTTCGCTTCGTTTGTCACTTTGTTGTATGCTGTATATTTCTTACACTCGACTGCATTGTATTGTGAATAACGTTACAGAAACGCTTAATTGACGAACGCTCCTGTATGCAGCTCCCCTTAAAGTCACCGTTCCCCTTCTCATCACCCGTGTAGATAACACAACAGGGGGCTGCTTTGGTTATTTAGTCACGCCGACAAAACAGCAAACAGGCAGCACAGCATACACAACAACATTTGTAAGCAATTAGAATTGGCCGGTAAACAGCGTTTCGACAAAGCGTTAAGATTTGCAATCAAGCATTAAGTCAATTTGTGGCCAGTCGACTCCGACGTCGTTGGCGCGTTGCAATCATCAACTGATGAACCGATCAGCGCTGCAATGTAATGAGAAATGGTCGGTGGAAGGTGCAACGGAATGAAAACAGTAGCAAAAGCAGCACACACATAAGTAGTACAGTGCGTGCCATAAGTCAGTTAATTCCCATTGTATTCTTACGCATACAACAATTTTCTAACTGTTACTTAATAGAGTATAACGTTAAGACTAACTAAAAATAACGAAACATGCTAAGAACTAAAGAAAGTTAACTATTAACTGACATCTTGGAGTTTTGAATGCGTTCTTAATCTTAAATACATTTCAAAAAGGCTTGTGGACAATTTTTATAAAGGTATAGTCGAACTTTCAAAAAAGAAACTTCCGTATAAAGAAGTTTTGAACATAACGAATTTATTTCCAAAACCCTGCAAACAGGTTCCTTCAAAGAACCCATTATAATTCCTCTACAAAGAAGGTTTCTCTTGTCCCCTTGGGATTCGTTGTATGGAAATTCGAATGTGTCTTTAAACTTTCATAGAAAAAATAAACAAAATTATTGAATAGAAATTTCTCCTTGCAACAAAAGTATTTTATCACTTTGTTGCGAATTCTTAAAGAATTTGTATTATATACTATATTATTTATGTAGGTAATACCAACTGTTTTAGCACAGAAAACATATTTTCTAAGAACTAAACTTTGATTTGTTGTACTTATTAGAGTTAATCAAAATTCTGGTGCGATGCACGATTTGAATAAAAAATCTCTTTTTTTTAATAAACGTTAAATAATCGCAAAATATTTAAGTGTGATTTAGTTGGACTTCTTAAAAGTGTTGTAACATAATAAAAAAAACACATTTCTCTATTCCCAAGACTATCGAACAACATATCTTATCAGTTTTACTGTGATAAATGTTCGATTTGCTTGTGAAACTTGTAACTGAACTTAACTAACTGTTGTTTGTATATGTATAAACATATATAATCTGCAGTTGCTTTTGACGTCTGTGACTGTTGAGCACTCAATCAGCCGACCCAACCGCACTGCCCCACTGCACCCCATTCGACACCCGCATATAACAAGTATTTCCACATAATACTTACTTCTTTCTACTGACTGAGTCGACTGAGCATTATTTTTGTTTTGTATCAACTTCCGTTATTTATACATACGTTTTACTCTTGAGACATTATCGCTAGCTCGCAAAGGAATGCAAGACATTATCGACATTCAAAAATTGTATACAACTTTTGTGCGGCAAGTGTTTAACCAAAATGCCAAATGCCAAAAAGCAAAGTGCAAAAAAAAAATAATACTACATTGCAAACAAATAAAGACATTAAGTCGCAAATTACAACGTTTAATGGGTGTGCCTGTGTGTGTATTATTGTGTTTGTGTTTATTAATATGAAAATTGAATTTTACCCCAAGATGATTGAATTTTCTATTAATAAATTGTGACCTTCAGCCATGCTGTGAAATATATATATAAATTTTCAAACGAAGGTGTTTTTGAGGCATAAATATAACACAAATACATATAGTTTTCAATATTTTTTATATATACATATATAGCTTGCCTGATCTGACTATATGTATATTGTATCTATAGCAATATCAAGAGCAAATTATATTTTTCAAGTGTTTTGATTTTTTTTTTTTTGTATTATTGTGTTTAAAGCACTTTTTGCTTGTTGGTTGTTAACTGGTACTACATATACTTTATCAGCAGCGTCAATGCGATAGTAACACCAATTGAAACACACCCACTCACACACACACAAACTTACTTAAAGACAGAATTTTACCTTGCAGCGAAAAAGAAAATAAATATAAAACTATATAAAAACTTTATGGGTATTTAGCGGGTCAATGACAAATTCATTGTCTGCCCCACAGCATATTTCAACATAAACACAAACAGCCAAAAACCCATACTATTACTTAAAGCTCAGCAAATCTGAAACAAAACAAAAAGAGCATATTCATAATTTTCAAACCGTCTGTTAATTTTTTTCTTTTCTTGCTTTTTTACTGATTAAAAACGAAAGGTTTGACCATTTATCCGAGTGCCCAACCCCCATTTAAGAGTTTTGCAAATTTGTTAGAGTTTTTTTTTGTTCAGTTTATGCGGCTATAATTCTCGTGTTGTCAGCCAATTTGTTATTTTAGTTTTATGATGTCATATAAACAACAGCACCTCCTTTGCTACCTAGTACAAAGCAAAATATTGTCGATTTTGTGGCTGTATTTAGTTTCTTGTCAATTTTGATAATTAAACACGTTCGAATGTGTTTGTTGCCAATCGAGGTGAAAGTGTTCTTGGGCTATTTATTAACAAAAATGCAGTCATAACACACAATTTTTTTACCTCTCCTTATTACTTTGTGCAACATTTAAAAACAAAACAAAACAATGCCAATGATTTGTTTTTTATGTTTGTTTTTTCTCATACATTTCATAAGCTTAAGTCACAGTTAAACGGAGCTGCTGCTTGCTGCTTATTGATTGTCGCGCTAGACACTCGACGTAATATGCAAATTTGTTAAACAAATCGAGGTTGTGAAACGAAACGAGATTCAGCGGCGCTCAACAAAACTAATGATGAATTATTAGAGACTAGGGAATCGGGGGTTAAATGCAAAAAAAAAAGAAAATTAAATTAAAAACTATTGATTATTTGATTGCTCATTGTAACTACTACGTTTTAGCCAATTTTCAGATAGAAAATTACACCAAAACGAATTGTTATTAACTCTGATTTTCATCTTTGACCAATCAAATTGTTTGCATTAGTAAACGTTGATACTTTGCTTATATTACCTTGACAATCTCTGTGTATCTTTTGTGGCATTTAATAAATGTTACATTCAAATAATCGTGTACTACGTAAGAGAGTCAAATCAAAATTAAAGGTGATAAAAAGTTCAATAAGTTATCCTACAAAGTTTCAAATAATATCAGTCAAAAGTTATGATTTTGTCTCGCAATTATAAGCAAGTAAGAAGGCTCTAGTCGGGAGAGCCCGAGAAGAAGATACCCTGAACCCAGTTGCAATAAATATTTTACTCCGTGCGCCCTAAAAGTATGCTTCAAATAACGATCATCCTAACGATCATCGATATCTGCGGTGTTTCTTAGTCGATTTGGACGAAATTTTGAGAAAAGTTCTATCATTACCAATTATTTTAACCCCAATTTTTATATTTTCCGAATTCGATATTGTTTTCTAATCGATTTCATTTGTATATCGGAAACTAGAATAATTATCGATAATTTGAAACAAACTTGTTCTGCTCATGATATAGGAGAACTTATATTCAAAATCTGAAGTCTTTAGCTTTTGTAGTCTCTGAGATCTACGCCTTAATACAGACGGACATGGCTATATCGAATCGGCTATTGATGCTGATCAAGAATATATATACTTTATGGGGTCGGTGATGCTTCCTTCTGCCTGTTACATACTTTTGCACAAAATAAGTATAACCTGATTTACCCATTTTATGGGTTCAGGGTATAAAATTATGAATTACCTAAAAACAATTTCACTCAAAGTTGAACAAAACCTTAACTGAGTTTTTGGGAATATTTTAATAGAAAACAATCTATCGTTGTCTTAACTTTCATTAGAATTTGACTTTACATATGCTTGAGCTTGCTGACATTTGAATTAGATATTTGTTTAAAATTAATACACGTGTGTTTTATTTTTTTTTTTGGCTTTCAATAAGTAATAAGCCTTTTATTGAATATTTTCCAGGTTAACAAAACGCTGCAACAACAAAACCTACTTTATTGAATAGAATTCTTGGATCAGCATAAAACACCAACCATAGCAACAACTCGAACAAAAACAACAACAACAACAACTACACTTGCTCAACTTAAGCCAGCCTAAATTTAAGTCTCGACGCGTAGAGTCTAGAGCACAGAACATCAGTTATTTATAACGGGGTTAACAACAACAACAACAACAAACAAAAATCACATTAACCGGGAATCAACGTAAACGAGCACAGCAACAAAAAGTAGAAGTAGAAGAAGAAGACGAGGAAGCAGCAGTAGAAGGCGAAGCAGAAGAAGAAGAAGCAGCAGAAGCCACAAACAGAGTTTATAAAGATGTCATTTCGTGTTGTGCGCAGCTCAAAATTTCGTCACGTCTATGGGCAGTCGTTAAAACGGGAGCAATGCTACGATAATATACGCGTCTCCAAATCCAGTTGGGACTCCACATTCTGTGCGGTCAATCCAAAATTCTTGGCCATCATTGTTGAGTCGGCGGGCGGTGGTGCATTCATTGTATTGCCACACAATAAAGTAAGTACAAATAGTATCACAAACGCATCGTTACAATCTAAGAAAATCCCTAAAATCCCCAACATCATACATATATTTTTCTATATAGACACAATGGAGCCCCCCACATTGCTATTTATAGGGATTTTGTTGATTTCGGTGCAAAATGTTTGCGACCATTTGTGGGCTTGTTGCCACACACACAGACACGCACATTCGTACATCTAGGATATGACGTCGAGTGATTTGGCATGAAACATGCGCGTGGTTTTCAATGCTTATAAATAAATTTGAAAAATAACTCAAAGCCTATAGTTATGAATATGTTCCATGCGGACAATCGATACGTTCTCCCACTCTCTCTCTCTCTCTCTTCCTTCTAGGCTTTCTCGCCGAACTCTCTTCTCAATTTCTTATTAAACGTATCTCTTGGGCGCACTTTTCATTTTTGGCCACCAGCCAACATGACACACCAAATTGTCTAAATTTAACAGCATACAAATAGACAAAAAAAAAAAAAACAAAACAAAAAAAAAGAATAACAAAAAATAAAATAAAGTTTTACTCTGTGTAATCATTGCACTTTTTGGCCACGATCTCTTGCTATTTGCAATATTAACCACATTACTTAAGCGTTTGCTAAATGGAAAATTTATGAATTTCCACACGAAAATAAGTTTTTGGCTGCGCCAAAATCGAACATCCGTTCAGCTGTCAACAGCAGAAGCAGCAGCAGCAAATGCGTGGGCACGCGAATGCGATCGCTCCGAATTTGGTAAAAACGTATTTGGCCTAGTGTTTGTCTGTTCTAATTGGCCCCGATTTGTATGCAAACAGCGCGCCATCCACGAAAGTTTTCAACACCATCTGACGTTTTTTATAATGTTGCCGCTTTCACACGCTCTAATTTAAATAGTACTTAATGAGCTTTGAGTTAAATCCGAATCCAAATCCAAATTTGGTGTGTCAATTGAATCGACACGCTTTTTATAAAACACATAAATCGTTAATAATCGCAAACAGGAGTTGAGATATCGAGCAGGACAGTAAATTAATTTAAAATTGTTTTCTATAAAAAATAATGCTTAAATTTAAATTCCAGTGTACCTGAAATGTTTGCTATTTGAGTAATTTATGAAACGATTAATCTAGAACATTATCATGCAGCTGCAGTTATCGGACATAAAAAGTTGAACGATAGCAATCTATATTTTTATACATTTTCCATCTGAAAATACCCCTTTTTAAAGTATTATTTAAAATCATTAGTTCGTTTGCAGTAAAACTCATTGATAATAAGCTAGGATCGTTGTTTTGGCTTGTCTATAAACGGCATTTTAAGAAATCGATCGATTCCCGTTAATCAATCTCTTTGACATGACTATGACGACGATCCCAACAAGCATGAAAATCTTTATAGAACAGTCATGCCAATAATAAATCACTATTCGGACTTAAATCCCCTTCACTTACTGCAATAAATTCTTTAATAGAATTCTGGAAACCACAGGAATTTATGCAAGTGTTTTTCAAACTTCACACACCTGCCGGCCCAGATTAGATAGAAACATATGTGGACAAGAAAGCATGAAGTTTCGCATTATGAGTGCTTCGCTGGGCAATTCCAAAAATAAATAAATTTTGTAAATAGGTCGATGCTTTAATTATAATTGCGTTTGTTTTTTGTCGTTACAGGTTGGACGCATTGCAGCAGATCATCCACTGGTGGGTGGACACAAAGGTCCAGTGCTAGATATTTCTTGGTGTCCACACAATGATAATGTGATCGCCTCCGGCTCTGAGGATTGTGTTGTTAAGGTTTGGCAAATACCCGATGGTGGTCTTTCGCGCACACTCACCGAACCCGTCGTCGATCTGGTGTTCCATCAGCGTCGTGTTGGCCTGGTGCTATGGCATCCATCGGCGCTTAATGTATTGCTCACTGCCGGCTCCGACAATCAGGTGAGCTCTATATGGTTTATTAAATTTTAAAGATTGTTTAACTAATTGTTATTGGCAATTATAGGTTGTCATCTGGAATGTGGGCACTGGCGAGATTCTTGTGCATATTGACTCGCATCCGGATATTGTGTACAGCGCGTGCTTTAATTGGGATGGCTCAAAGCTTGTCACAACGTGCAAGGACAAAAAGATCCGCATCTATGATCCGCGCAGCGGTGAACTGGAGAGTGAGGCCATGTGCCATGAAGGATCTAAGGCGACACGTGCGATCTTTCTGCGTCACGGCCTGATCTTTACCACCGGCTTTAATCGCAGCTCAGAGCGTCAGTATTCGCTGCGTGCACCAGATGCCCTCAATGAGCCCATTGTCATGGTCGAGCTGGACACATCCAACGGTGTCATGTTCCCACTCTACGATGCAGACACAAATCTGATCTATTTGTGCGGCAAAGGTGATTCTGTGATTCGTTATTTCGAGGTGAGTTGCATGTCTGTAATGAAATTAACATCATAAACTAACTTATGCTATGTTTAGGTGACGCCGGAGCCTCCATTTGTGCACTACATCAACACATTTCAAACTCCCGACCCGCAGCGCGGCATTGGACTGATGCCGAAGCGAGGCTGTGATGTGACTACCTGCGAGGTAGCCAAATTCTATCGTCTGAACAACAATGGTCTCTGCCAGGTCATTTCGATGACTGTGCCGCGCAAATCTGATCTCTTCCAGGAGGATCTCTATCCCGACACACTGGCCGAAGATGCGGCCATCACTGCAGAGGAATGGATTGCCGGCAAGGATGCCGAACCGCTCACCTTCTCGCTTAAAGTAAGTGGCTCCAGTTGCGATTCTCGCAAATGCATCTTACTTCTTGGAATACAGCGCTCATTGCTCTGCGGCACCGTCGTTGCTTTCCTGCTTCGGCGCCACAGTTGCTGCTTCTGAGAAAGCGTTAGAGCGTACAAGGATCCTGACCTCCTGTAAATTGGCGTATTGCCAAAACCAGTGTATTCCAAAAATGGCTTTTTGTAGTTGTGCTTTCATGCAACCAGCGTGGCTACCAAAAAATATAAATTGTATGATGCTTGCGCTTGCCTTATCCTTTTATCAGCTTTATCTACGTATTATATGTCGTCTGCGTCAGCCTTTAGTCCCAATCACCAGCTACACACACAATCAGTCAAAATTCACTAACTGCATTCCTAGACGCAAACACAAAAAGCACACCAATTGAAATGTTCTTATTTAGAACATGATAACTTTAATACTCCACTGCTTTAAACAATATATTCCAAAGGAGTTAAAATATGTCGTATGATATTGTTCAACTTAAGACATCTAAAGCCAACCTGCTGACCATCAAGGTTCTACTTGTAAGTTATTCAACTGGGCTACACAAAAAAGCACAAACATGAAACAAACAAAAAATATAATATTTAATTATATTCACCTGCTTACACACACTGCATTAACACGCACGCTGCGTGGCGCTTGTTGTTGTGTTCATTGTTCTTTGTTGTAGTGTTAAACGAACAGATTTTCTAAAAAACCTAATCAGGATCGCGTTTCTATTGTACAGGGCGGCTACGTTTCATCGTCGGGCAACAATTCGCTCTCCGTCAGCAAGAAGGCAAATATTTTGAACAAGGCATCTGCATCTCGAGGTGGTGGCGGCGGTGTTGGCAGTAGTTACACTGGTGGTAATCACTCATCCGCGAACAATAACGAGTCCAGCGATGGCCCACCACCAGCGATATTTACGGTAAGTTTTAAACATATGATTGGTTTGTTTGGTAAAGATTGACGTGTATCGTATTTTGCAGGAGAAGGACCATCGCAATATTCTCGATGAGATACGCAAGCTGAAGGCAATCATTGTCAAGCAGGAGAATCGCATACGCGCCCTGGAGGCCAAGGTCAGTGCGGCGGCCACCGGCGATGAAACGGATGCGCGTAACAGCAACAAAAACGGCAGTGGTCAATCTGCTGCAGCAGCGACGGCGACAGCGGAAAGCAGCAGCCATGCCAGTGAAAGTGCCAATGATGCGTCTTCGTCCGCAACAAAGACGGACAATGCACACGATGAGGATTAGATAAAGCAACAAGGAGATAATAAGAGTGGAAGAGGAGCGCAGAGATTGGGAGAGAGAGTAAACTGCTGGAAGAAGCTCGTCGTTATCGTTTGAATTTCTCTAAATGAAAAATAATGTTTATATTGTGTACACGCTAAATGAGAGTCGTCGCCTATGATTATGATTTCGATTATTTATTTTATATAATTTAATATTAGGTCTTTTTACGAGCGAAATGAGTTGAGCGTAAAATTAAACAAAACAAAACAAAACAAACAAAACACACACACACATACACACACGTACATAGCAATCAAAGCAGAACGCATATAACATAAATATAAACACAATATCCTGCCAAAAATATATAGTGAACCTAAAGAACTACCTACAAGTTGCGCCCAAAATCGAATCGGAAGTTTAAAGTCAGTCTGACTTCTCTTCCGAACTATGTGTTTTTTTTTTGTGTAACGCAAAATGTGAAAATGTTGTAAATTTAACAAAAAACAAAATCAAAGTATAGGCTAAATTGCAATCATCTAAAATTAATGCTGTTTCCTACCAATTTACCAACTTTTTCTATACATATACATAAATAAAAATAATACTTAATGCATATACATAATTGATTACCCTTATCGAGGCAATATATATTCATGACAATAGCTATTATAACACTTATTAGGCATTCACAAAAATTGACTTAACTTATATCCCCATACCGCCGCCGCTTTCATAATACATTTTTCTCGTTCTAACTAATAATAAGTTGTATTTTGTAATAATAAATGAAAGAAAACCAACGAACTATTTTCAAAATACTGTATGTCGAATTGTTGCGATTTAGTAAATTATTGAAAAAATTTGCCTTACGATTGTGTAACAATAACGTGAAAAATGTAAAAGTGCTGACTATAACTATTCTGTATAAATAATTTACAATTTGATACGGAATAAACTATTCAACAATAATTTGCAAGTTTTATTTCATTTGAATTAAGGCATGTAGAGATCGATAGCAAACGGTCACACAATCAACTTTGAGTGGCCAGACTATTTAAGTGCCACCAGTGCAAATTCACCAACAGATTCACACTTTTAAAAAAAGCTGTGCCCACAAATCCGTAAATACAGATCACATTAATAGACATATACACATTTGTGTGTTATTACAGCTCGAAATCATCCTCAAATGTTCGCTATAATTGGTTTCAAGCTGAAGTACTTGATTAGCCGCCCTTTTGCTTGCCATTCACTCTGTATGTCGACACTTAACAACTTGCTGCCATAATAGCTATCGATATATCGATAGCGTTTTTCGTTCGCTGAGTGCCACTACAAAAGCCAGACGTCGGCTGTTGTACAATTCATTCGTGTTTCCCTCGTCATTCGGTTGAGCAAAGTAAAGACGGAACTGTAAGAGCATAGCAAAAAGTAAATTGTGCACGCGCATTTAAAAGCAACAAGAAATATTACAAGTCCAGCATTATTTGATCGGTCTCACGTGTATTTTGCAACAGTGAGATAATACAAGCAAGGATCTTATTGAATGGTCAAAGAAATGCATTTGGAGTTACATAAGCAAATGGCAGAGAGTGCACACTCATTTTTAAAATAATCGTCTAACGAAACCGAAAACGAAGCAGTCTCGTTCGTCTCTTCAGATTGAAATACATTTCATCAGCCAAATAAAATTGTACGTACTTTTGTATGTACAAAAAAAGCTGAATCACAAGAAGAGAAACCAGTTAACAAATAAATTGAATTGAACTGTCTCAAACTTGCCCAAAGAGAAAATATGTGCTCAGTACGAAAACAAAGGCAAATATGTTTAAGTATACGCAGTAACAGCAGCAGCAGTAGCAGCAGCGAAAAGAACGACAGAAAAAAAACAGCGCCTAGCAACAAGACAAATTCAGCATCAGCGAATCGAATTGCGACCATGTGCAACGAGTTTCTTTGATTTTTCATTCAAAGAGAGAGAGAGAGAAATAGAACTCAAACTAAGCCAAAGATTGTAAATAACAATACATTATAATACAAATAGTACAATTCGACTGTCGCACAAGAGAGAGAAATAAAAAAATAATCACAAGTCAAACGCACAAGCAACAACAACAAAATGAATTCCAACGTAGCACCAAAACCAAGCCCCGCAAAATTCAACGTGTTCGCTCATGTTAAATATGAGCATTTAGTTGCCGGCGTGTCCGGCGGTGTTGCATCAACTCTTATCCTGCACCCGTTGGATCTCATCAAAATCCGCTTTGCTGGTGAGTACTCTTGCAAATAACTAAATAATAAAACAAACACTGAACAGCCTTTCAAAAATTGTAATTGTGTTGTAAAGAAATAGAGCTATCGAATAACCGTTATCATAGTCAATATAGAACGACATTGAAGAACCTAGATTCCAAACTTGAGCCCTTTAGCATTACCAGACGCCGTGATTGTTACATTCACAGACAGCTGTCAGACGGGTTACCAAAACTGTTACATTTCAGATAGTATAAATGCGCAACAGTTTGTTTGTCCGACTGTCTAGCACGTGATTGACCCACCACCACTGAGCAGCCTGGCTGGCGTCTGGGTTGCATTTGTTGTTTGTTTTTCGTTTCACTCTTATCTCATGCGGCTTGCCTCTTTCCACTGCAATTGAACACAATAAACTTTCCATGGAAATATTGAAAGCGGAAAAACTACAAATTCGTTGCAATTGCATCATCGTTAATTAGCTTGACTCGCCTTTTTGTTTTATTGTATGTGAATATGCTTTTTGCAATTTATACGATTAATTTATTGACGTGTTGACATTTAAAAATTTGCTGAACGATTATGCTGCTTTTTGACTTGATAAGCTCAAGAACGATAGATAGGCAGCCAAAAGATTCTAAAATGAGCTATCGAAGAGCACGCCCCCAAAAGTGTGTTCGCATTTAAATGTGTTGTTGTATTTTATTGAATTCAAGTCAGTCATAAACTTGAATAGTACAAAGCTCGATATTTACTGTTTAGCACTAATCAACATTAAGCTGGACTATTTTGCAAATAAATTCGCATATAGTATATTAATTTACTTATATCAGCATTCGCTTTCATAGTTGTCCTCGTTTTGACTCGGCGCTAAATCTGTAAACACTTTAATTTCCGTATATGTATAAGTATTCATACTTTTCCATAATATCAACAACAACAACGGGTTCGCTCATAAATAATAAACAATTGTTATTACGCGGAAAAAGCCTCAATTTACTGGGTAAATATGTTCGTTTGTATAGTTTATACATTTTGCACGCGCAAGAACCCTAATCATAACAACAACAATAAATTGTTTATGTTTAAAATGGATTAAACAAATGAAGCAGGCAGGCAGGCAGGCTGAAACCTCGTTATTGAAAGCGTTCACTGACGCCATCTTTTGCTTAGCAGTCGCACTAGCTATGGATAGCCATATTCTTTGTTTTACAATTTAATGACGCATCTACTGCCTACTAGTTGCGAATGGGGGAAATACAAATGCTGCTAACGTCAGCGCCAACAAAACTTGTTTATCGCTTTTTCGTTTTCCTTTTTTTTTGCGGCATCACGTGACCAACGTATTGTGACTGTACATTGCGAGTTTTGTTTAAAACGACAATTGTCGGTTTATATGTGCAATATACATAAAAGTACGATATATGTATGTATGTACATACCATAATTAACTGGTTCTCAAAAAAAAAACTCCAGTTGTTGCCAAGTGTGCAGCTGTTTCATTTTTTTTCGCTTGCAAACATAACTGCTTATCTAAGGGCACAATCAGCTGTTCTTTACATACACATGTATGTGCTTATGTATGTCTAGCCAAAGTCAAAGGTAATTGGAACATCCATTATTTATTGGGCTAATATATTATCGTGCCATATCAAAATAACAGTATTTGCTCACAAACAAGCTTTAACGCAATAAATAAATATCATTTTTTCTTTGACGTTAGTGCAACAATAACAATTATAATCAAGTTGTATTGCCACTAATGTTTTTCGTCAAAACAAATTTCTTTTGTTTTTTAAAAGTTGTGCACGCTTAAAACTACGTAAATATACGCTATATGCTATACGAGAAAATACAATTTCTGTGACGTAAAGTCTTTTTATAGCTAAAGTGCAAACAGACAAAAACGATTGTAACGATTTCCCATGAAACACAGATACTTTTCCCTAAATGTTTTCAAAGTAAACTCTGTTTCCTTAGCAGGCCAAAATGGAATTTCGCATCATAAAATTCAGTATAAGTTATTTCCATATTTTTCTTTACCGGTTCTGGTCTCTTGGCTCAAGGTTAAACAAAAGGCAGTAGCGAAAGATGTTGTGGTGCGTGTTTTGAGCTAAAAATAAACTGCTGATCTGATATACTAGTTTGATAGAGAGAGAGAGAGAGAGAGATAGAGCGACGAGCCCCTTTTTGAACTGTTGTCGGTACAGATGATAATCTGTCGAGATCTGTCGAGCGTTAGCTTCTTATTATAATGTCATTGCTTTCTGTTTTCTACACATGCCTAGTATTTGTTTAAAAATAAGCATATAGACACACGCACACACAAGTATTGTTTTGGCATGTTAATGCCCCGCACGAGCCGCCGATTTCAATACTTATTTCTATATTGAGTTCTCTTATCACATCCGTTGGTTGGTGCTGCGACCAATTAGCGCTATCTCTCTTATGACCGCGAAAAAAAACAACTTGTTGCTGTCGTTATGTGGGACATTAGCCTAAACAGCAACAATGGCTATTGATTTGGCGTACAGTCCCATCGCCTAAAAAAAAAACAAACCCAAATTCGTTTTCAAACCTTAAAGCAATGTATGTGTGTGTGTACAATGTCTAGACATCTTCAATATAAACTTGTATTAAATATATGTAATGTTAACAAACTTTTATTTGTTTTGCAGTTAATGATGGTCGCACTGCAACTGTGCCACAGTATCGTGGATTGGGCAGCGCTTTTACCACCATATTCCGGCAGGAAGGCTTCCGTGGTCTCTACAAGGGCGTTACACCAAATGTCTGGGGCTCTGGCTCCTCCTGGGGTCTATACTTCATGTTGTAAGTACTTGATTTAAATCAATGTTTGGCTTTGCTTAACTCTCTCTGTCTCTGACTTTAGCTATAACACCATCAAGACATATATTCAGGATGGCAATTCAACGATGCCTTTGGGTCCTGCCATGCACATGTTGGCCGCTGCTGAATCGGGCGCACTCACACTCCTGCTAACGAATCCTATTTGGGTGGTCAAGACGAGACTTTGCCTGCAATGTGACGCGGCAAGCAGCACTGAATATCGTGGCATGGTGCATGCCTTGGCTGAGATCTACAAGACGGAGGGTGTTCGTGGGCTCTATAGAGGCTTTGTGCCCGGCATGCTGGGTGTCTCTCATGGCGCCATTCAGTTCATGACCTATGAAGAGATGAAGAATGCCTACAATGAATACCGCAAGCTGCCCATCGACACAAAACTGGTGTGTACTATAATCAAAATAAATATATCTTTATGAACTGTTTAACATCACATGACCAAAACGCGCCTCACGCATACTTTGCCATATGCATATGTATATAAATCATTTGAAATAAAATATATATGCATATGACGACAGCAGTGGCAATTTTTGGCAGCTGTTCAACAGCCAAAATTTAATGGCGTCTCGCTCTCTCGACATTTTGACTAAACTTTGCACACTTTCTGTCTTTGCATGACAACAGGCGACTAGCGAATATTTGGCATTTGCTGCCATGTCGAAACTGATTGCTGCGGCAGCTACATATCCATATCAGGTGGTGCGTGCACGTTTGCAGGACCATCATCATCGATACAGTGGCACCTGGGACTGCATCAAACAGACTTGGAGGTACGAACGCATGCGAGGTTTCTATAAGGGACTCGTGCCGTACTTGGTCCACGTAACGCCCAACATTTGCATGGTCATGCTCATTTGGGAGAAGCTGACCAGCTAAGGCGACGTATAGAAAGAGT
Source organism: Scaptomyza polygonia (assembly GCA_035044585.1). Classification (NCBI taxonomy): domain Eukaryota; kingdom Metazoa; phylum Arthropoda; class Insecta; order Diptera; family Drosophilidae; genus Scaptomyza; species Scaptomyza polygonia. The sequence goes on along the minus strand of JAWNNU010000936.1, from coordinate 332,834 downwards.
ATTAACTAAATACACCAAGCTACACACTAGAAATTAGAATCTTCACTTGCACTAAATACACAAAACTCTGTCGAAAAGCAGCAGCAGATAAATGACAAAGCGGATCGTATACATAAATATTTATATTTTGTATTATTGTTATGATTTGAATTTCGATTTAGTCTATATTAAGTGTACTATTCGTTATGTCTAAATTTAAGTAAATTCCATAGTTAGGCATTATAGTTGCAAGATATACATACATAAACATATGCACATAATTTGAAGAAACTTAAAAAGTAGTTTTGTTTGTGAAATCAAATTTCAACAATTTGCACACATCCCTTAGTTTATAGTTTAGTTAAATTATTTATTTGCATAATAAGTACATTGTGACTAGGATTGATAGTTATGTACGGATAGTTTTCGTTTTGGCAAAAAGATTCTTCATAATTTTTCAAAAGGTTTTAAAATAACTTATAATAATTCTGACATTTTATGAGCACATAAGAATTACATTTATAAATGTGAACTAAAAACACGAAGATAATCGAAAAGAAAAAATACAAAAACAATACTAAAGAAAATCAATCTAAGTACCATAAAGTACATACACATTAAAATGAAATGAAACCCAACGAGAGTTTTCAAGTTTCCCCTAAGCACGAGTGTTTTTTTAATTTTTCTGCCCAAAGGCTGATTTGCAACATGCAACAACAACTTGCAACAATTTGAACTCATCTGCTCTTGTAAGTAGCTAAATATTTTAAGTTTGACAATTGTGCAGAATCTCTTTGCTAAACCGAAACTACAGGCATTGTAAGTAAATTTAGGTAACGCGAAACTCCAACCCCCGTTAACTTATCCATCTACACACACTTGCTTCTCGTTGCAGATACGAGGGCGCCACTGGTTTCTACAAGGGTCTCAAGGCGAATCTGATACGTGTGGTTCCTGCTTGTATGATCACGTTCCTTGTTTACGAGAATGTATCGCATTTCATGCTGGCTCGGGGGAAACGCAAAGAGGAACAACTTCAAGCAATCAAGTCCGAAAAAGCTGTACCCTGAAAAACAGATTATTCCTTATAGTCATATTTTTAACATTTATACTTTTAGCTATTACTGTTGTTTGCCTTAATCAATATGTTGTGAATATTATTTAATTGTTAGTTCTATCAATTACTTAAAGTTATCAAAACTAACTGTGTACTATTCCTGAATTAGTTGGTAGGGCCTGTAAGTTTTCTTTGGAAATGTTAGAGTTATGAATACATTATTGCTTTTAAGCAGCATTAGGATATATTTAAATACGTACCTCAGGCGAAACGGGTATTCAAGTGAAAGTCGTGCTTTAATTATACTAAGTAAAACTAATTTTTTAAATGGCTGTTGACAATAAAAAAATGTTTCAAAAAATCCCAATCGAACGTGTTTTTAATTATGTATTATTGAAAAAATATAACAAGGCTGCCATCTTCTCACATCTTACAAATAAAAATCAAACCATTGGCATTGCATACTTTGCTGCCTGCTTTTTATTATAACGGTAAAGTCAAGTAAACCTAGTTTATTATTTTGCAAATTTTAACGAAAAGTCCACTTACCAGTCAAAAAGTGCACAGAGAGAGAGAGAGGGCGAATGAGCTTAAGTTCAGTGAGTGACGCGCGCTTGTTAAACGGTTATGTGCATAACCGTTTCGGCTACGTCAAGCTTTTTCATAGAGCTTTCGTTCAGTTTACAATTGAACGCAACCGCCAACGGACGTGCTGCGCTTGATTAAATTTTGTTGTTGTTTCTGATGCCATGTAAAGTGAAGCGAGCGTCATTTTTGCGTGTCTGTTTTGTACGTGTGTAAAATTAATTTGTCGAAATTTATGAAATCAACGCACAGGAGCAACAACAGTGTATAAACAAATATAAATATTAACAAAGGCTTATGCAACTGGTAGACTTTTGTTAAGTAAATGTTCAACGTGCTCCACTTCTGGACAAGAAACCAGTTTGCCATTGTTTACTTTAGCCTGACATTTGGCGGTGGTCAAAAGTGCAGAAAGTGGCCAAATCGAGCAAGTTCAATAAACTTGCAAGTGCAGTCAAAAAAAACCAAGAGATAACCTTTGCCGAATTTGCATTTTAAAAATATACATACAATATGCAATTAATGTTGATAAGTGCGCGCCGCCAGACGACTCAAAAAAGTTCAAGTGCAAATGCCTTAATTACCGTTTGACCAAAGGGCGCGAGATAAAGAGCGAGGGAGAACAATAGAGAACATTTGGAAACCACATGTTGCTGTGCGCCGTTAGAAACAGAGAAAAGTAATATGAATAAATGGAATAACATACTAAGTTAAACAAAACACTTGCCCAATCAACCGCGAAGCAAACAGAGACAACACGCATTGTTATTGTGAGTGTATACATAGATAAAGCGCGTGCGAATGACCTTGACTGTAGCTCAAAAAACACAACACAGCAATTTCTCAAAGTCTAAAGAGCAATAACACGAAGCAGAGACATCTACACACCCTCTGAAAGAAAACACTCTCTCGCACTTTGCATGGCAACTAGCGTTATACGTTGCAGCGTTGTCTCATCCTCAGCCGGTCGCCGCAATCTGTGCGACTCATCCGTCGAGGAACTCAGCCTCGGCACGCCTGCAGCTAAGTCAAAGTCCTCCAGTTATCTTAGCAACAACACCAGCAGCAGCAGCTGTGCTTGCCTGCGCTGCCAAAACGACTACGATCAGCATTGCAAGCTTACTAATCATACCAGCCAACACGATACTTCGTGGCCTGTGGAGCACAAGCATCAGCCGACGTGCAGCGTCTCTCTGGGCGCTCTCAGTACCAAAGAATCACCGATATTTGCCAGGCGGCTTTTGGTAGTGGAACAGCAGTTGAGCAGCTCTCACTTTTCGTTGCGCAGCGCGAATCCAGCTTACGCCGAACGGAAACCACAAATCGATCTCAGCGCCGTTGAGGCTTTTAGCACAACAGCACAAAAGATGCCTGCGGTACGCCCCAGCATGGATATTAACCGAAATAACGGTTTTATATATAACGGGGTAAGTGAGCTAAAAGCAGACATTTCTTTGTCTAGCGAGGGCAGTTCAAAAAGAAATGAAATGAAAATAACAATTTAAAACAATTTCAATATCAGAAACTTAATGCAAAACATTGATAAGTTGTTGTATGAGACCAAAACTAAATAAATAAATAATCCATGTTTTGCAACAAAACGCAAAATTGCTGTATCAGTTGATTGCCTTCGGTATTGTTGTTGGCCCAATCCAAAAAAAAAAAAACCCTCAGGTCTTTCTACCCCACCACAAAACGGCAGAAAAAACTATTGTGACAGTTGTTGTTGTTGTTAGTTAACTTTTGAAAAGCTCACTCGAATAACAATCAATAAATTCAAATCACGGTCAGCGGCTAAGCTGGAAAAAATACCTGAACGATTTCAAAGCTTAATACATAACTGGAAATTAAAATTAGAGCAAGTGCAATAAAAATGCATTGAGTGGCATGCAATTCTCAAGAACTGGAATCTTGAATCTTAAGATTCCTATACAATAAAAGTGAATTTTATTTGAATGTCTTACTTAACTAAATTAAGTGGAAAAGCTTTACACGTTTATGATACAACAATTGCCACGCTATTAAAAGGAAATGAAAACTAACATTGTTGCCTCATTTAATGGCCATATAAACAACAACGATAAAACCATAGACAGATGCCCGGAAAGACGTACTCGAAGGCATGTGTTATGGCCAGGGAATTTCACTCTCGATACTTGCTATACGCAAAATATACACATACATACATACATATGCAATATTCAAAGGCCGTTTGAGGTTGCTTGCCCGACATATTTGCTGACTGCGTGTGTGTGTGTGTGTCGGTGTGTGGGTGTGTCCGGACGCTACTTAAACGATTGCTAGTAAAATATATGGTTTGTTGTACTACGTATTTATGGGAACACCGCTCTACGTCAAATGCTTTGCTACCGTTTTCACAACGTTTCACATCACGTTTTAAGGCCAATTAAGCGAAAGTGTGCGTTGGTGGACAGCGAAGAAAAGTCGGTTTGGCGACCAAACCACTAACCCTCAATTAAAGACTAACAATTAAAATAGTTAAAATAAACGAGCAGTTATCATAACAGTTTTCTTTTGTTTTTTTGCGATTTCTATTCTTTGAGACAATCTAATCAATGCGTTTTTTTTTTTTTTTTTTGTTTCAATGACTCAACATTGAATATACCCAAAGATAAGATAACGTTAACAGGCCAGGCTATCGAATTTTGCGATATTAGCCAACAAATTCATTGAGCAATCAATTGAGTTATTCAATAATTTGATTAATACCTATTTTGATTTCCATTTTTTTTTTATTATACATACAATCTGACTTTTGCGCATCGTTGCCAGCTTCACAAGCCAATGCACTTAGTTGTCCCGCTTGTTGTTATTGTTGCAGCGATTGCATTTCAAATGTTAATTAATGCTGCAGGCTGCTGCTGCTGCAACTGATAATACATACAAAACAATAACAATCATCACTCAAATGCGGGCACATTCAAATAATAGCACGCAAGGTGCAGCTTTTTAATTCAACTCGATTGCATATTCAATATCTGCTTCAATATTATTTATTATCCATTCAAGCGAGCACATAATGCCAAAACATTAGCAAGGTCACATTTAATCACAAAAATTAATACAAATTGAAATGTTTATTTTTAAACCCGGACCTTCATTTTAAAAATACATTTTACATATTTTTAAGATATATGCAAACACTTTACATCATTTTTATTATTATTATTATTGTCACTTTCGTTGCTTTTAATTGATTTAAGACCCACTTGAGATATTATCTAAGAAAGCCAAGCATATTTCCTACAAAAACCAAAACATATATGTATGTACTTAGCTTTCTCCCATTTATTAAAATTTAAAATTCTTGCTGTTGATTGGTTGGCATTTTGAGCATTGCATATTTATAGCGACACAAGCGAAAAACATTGCATACTTTCTTGGGCCGCATGCAACAAAAGCACAGAATATAGAAAACAAAAACCGAACAAATAACCCTTTTAGAAAATTGCATTCCACCTTTAAGCAAAGTGGCTTTTCTAAACCTAAATTTGAAGTTGCATAACCACGCCCCCAATTATTACTGCCACAAGCTGCCGTGCATGCTGCATGCAAACAAACAAAGCTGTCAAATTGTTTTCCGAATGGAAAAAGCAGAATAGAATATATCAAAGATTGACTTTGACAACAAAACACTTTTGTGTTTTACTCTAATTCGTATCGTATATAATTCCAATCTGTATCATATCTAAAGTGATATTCGTCTGCTCCACTTTTATGGATAAACATCAACGTTTTCGTTGGGGGCTATTGTTATTGGGGTTGGGGAATGAGGTCGTTGGTAATTGCAACGCTTAAGTGAAATGCTTCGCATGCTTATGTGTATCCTTATTCAGGACTTCAGGCTCCACCTGCTCCTTCGCTCTTTCTCTCCTCTTTTTGTCGATTGCGTGCAAACATTTTCCGCAGCACAAAAGAATTTCCGTTTAGCACAGAAAGTGAATTTCTCATGCTTTCGTTTTCTTTTTTTTTTGAGAACGGTTTGCGGTCGTTAAAGTCCGGAATTTAAATGTGAAACAGGTGAAACTAAAGGTGTCTGTGGAACTTCTTTTGAAATCTGTGTGAAGAGCTAACACAACTTTTAATGCAATGCAATTCAAAGCGGGCTGAAAAAAAATAAAATACTTAACCAGGTGTCTAGTTGCGAGTGCCTAAAATAATACAAAACTTTAAACAGATACTTGATTTTTTTATAAAAATAATGTTTTCACTAATTTGTAAAGGATTAGTGCTTTACGTCGATTCAATTAAGCTCAAATTATCAATTGAACTAAACTTCATAAAATTACTTTACCATGCGATTCCAATGAATTCAAGTATACTCTATGGAGTTTATGTGTTTTCTTGATTTTAAATCTTCAATAAAAGTTAAGCTCTTTCCCCAAGACCTGCATCAACAATTTGGAAGCTACGCCTACACATATCGCTCGCCACCATACCTTTCACAGTTTTTGAGCTAGAGTCTCCAAATTTGGAGGCTAGTTAGCTAGTGATGTCCCCCAAAGATTTGCATCAACAAATCTTTGAACGCTGCGCCCACCCCAGCCGCCCCTTACTTACCCTTTTGTACATTTGGGAGCATTTTGTGAAGTGAAAAGTTTTGAATTTTCCCCTATATTAAAAAGGAGGAAGTTTTGTTATCTTAATATTGTTTGTGTATATATATATTAACCACATGTTCTAGTCATGAGCATACGTATGTTATAATTGATAAACAATCATCTCACTTTGAGAACCGCAAAGCCTGTAAGTCAAGTCAAGTGCGGCCATCGTTTGATTGATACGCCCTATTATATAGAATCTATATACTATGCATATTTGGACTGCTCTAAATTGAGCGTGGCTGCATTAGGTTACGTGCAAATCGACATGACATCAGACAAATGCAACAGTATGTACATATGTAGCTAAAGAGCTTCAGTTTAAGCTTCCGCATGCTTTCCTCACTAGAGTAGTAATTGTATATACGCGATATGTCTTTATTGTGGCTTACCACGTTTTGTAATAAACGTAATTCTATATATGAGCACATGCAAGCCACATTGGTAAATCTCTGGCACCATAACCCAAACCATCAAACCAAACCCACCTCTATCACCCACCGCCCACATCAACGATGCGATTCTTGAGTCTTGACTGACTCTTTGACTTTGAGTCCTCAGCTCAACGAACAAAAAATAAAATAAAATAAAAGGAAGCCAGCGAAATGCGTGTCATGCATTTTTGCTGCCTCAATGAGTTTTGGAAGCCAATTCACTGGTCAGGCACAGCCAGTTAGTTAGCTTGTTGCCTTCATATTGGAAACTTCTACTACAGTGGTCATTGGTCAATAAGAGTTACGTACAAAAAGTGTTGCAATTGATTTAGATTTAATCTGATACAGTAAATATATACATATAATGTAAGAATAAAAGTTGTTTCAAAATTAATCACCTAGAAGTCATAAAAAAAGAGAAATTATAATGAAATAAAGTACAACTTTGTATGAGCTCCACTTAAATTAGGACTGACATTCCCTTCTCCACCAATCTGATTCTTTATACTTCGCTTTGTGTTTCTTTAAGTATTTTATAATATAATTTTTACCAATGTTAAATACAACTTATTCAAAATTGCGAATCAGAGGTTTTATCTCTGGATAAATCCTACAGTCGAACTGTAACGAATCTCAAGGGGAAAGAAAATCCTTAACGGATTTTTGACAGAACCAAATTTCAGTGTTTTGGAAATGAATTCGTTACATAGAATAACCTCGTTATACGATCGTTATATGGAAGTTCGACTGTTGTTTCTAAACCTCAAACTCATCTAAACAACATTTACTTTGATTTAAATAAACTATTACGAAGTACAATTATAAGCCTTGTGCCTTACAATCTTATCAATGCCAATACTCGTTCAGTTGTTATTCACAAGATTCCACTGTTGACCAGTTTAGCTTAGCCCTCACGCCTCATTAACCTGTTTTAGATGTTTTAGACTGACTTTTCTTGAGCTCAGGCCAGATCAATTGCATTGTAGCCCTTGAGCTGAATAGCAATTGGCTGTGCAATTGGGGGAGCAAGTGCGTCATGTGCTGATAGGCAACAGGCGCATTCTTTATGCTGGCCAAGATCATAGAACAAACAAACAGGCGTTGGCTTTGTGCCGTAAAACGATTGATAAGCAAGCGTCTTTGGATTTAGTTGGCACATTCAGCAGCGGTGTCTCTCACGCTCAACAAATTCGTGCACAGTGTTGGTAAGCGCTCCAAAAACTATCTAAACTGTTCGTTCAGTCTGTTTGTTTGTTCGTTTCGTTGTACTGCAATGTAATGTAATGTAATGCAAAACCATTTTGGGCGGGCTCACCGCAACGGGAGCGACTGTTTGAGGGGGTGTGGTATATTGCACAAATTTATATAAGCCCAGGCGGCAGCTTTTCAAATTTCAGTTCGCGTTTAGTTCGAGTTCGTTGCGGTTGCTACGTTTTGCTATTAGGGAAACGAAAGAGGGGGCAATTTAAATTGTTGTTGCTTTAAAGGATGCAGGATGCACTTTGTGAGCCTGCAGAGCGCAGGTCCTATATGAAAAACCCAAGAGTTCAATAATTTAAATGCCATTTTCTACTTGTCCCAACCCTAACTAACAAAACTGCCGTGTAATATGCAAAACGCAGACAACGAAGCGAGCAAAAGCCAAACAACAAAAGCAGAGCAAGACGAAGAAGGATCAGCAGCAGCAGCTAATTTAGAGGATCAGCTACATTTGGAAGAGGATCAGGTCAAATTAAATACACGTTCTCGCTTCGCCGCCGCCTTTCGCAGCTTCTCCAAGCCAAAGAGCAAAAAGCCCAAAGACTTGCCCACAGAGAAGCCCAAAAGTGAAGAGCAGCTGGCATTGTTGAGCGGCGCCGAAGAGGATCAAAGCATCGATAGTGGACTCAAAAAGAAAAGGAGCCTCACACGACGTCTGCTGCTTGGCGGACTTAAGTCTAAGACCAAGGTGCGACCACAAAGTCTGGCGACCAGCGATGAGATTAGCTTAAGAAGCAGCAGCAGCAGAGAGCGAGCAGCAGACGCGGCACCCACAAGCAGTGGCAGCAGCACGCTGCAAATAACCATTCGTGGTAAGAAAGTCGAGCCATCAGTCAAAGGCAAAGGCAAAGCAGCCAAAAGCAGCAGCGGCAGCAGCAGCAGTAAAAGCAAGAGCCACAAAAGCGAAACGGATTATCTGACACCGACACCAACAGCAACTGAACCTGGAAGCGGAAAATCAACAAGCACAACGACAACGCTTACAACAACATCCAGAGAAGATAGAAAAACAAGCAGCAGCAGTCGCACCACCAAACTAATTGTGGCCAAGGTGGCAGCAAGCAACAACAAGCAAAAGCAACCAAAGCTCAAATCAACAACAATAGCAACAGCCGCCAGCAGCGTCGAACAGGAGAAAATCGTTATCACTGAGAGCCGAAGAGACACACCGCCGCACGAACGAGCGCCCGCCAAGCCGAGTCGCGCCAATGCAAATCAGTTAGCCACAAGCAGTGGAACAGTGCGCAAGTCGAGCAGCAGCAGTAGTTCGGCGACTAATCCAGCCATTCTCAAGGAGCGCGATTTGTTGCAACAGCAACAGCAGCGTGGACATCGTGTCAAGCACCGTGCACTTGGTAGTATTAACAACGGCACAACGGCCGCCCCAGCATCGCCAGTACAGGCGCTAGAGACGCCACCCATATACTCAACACCGCCTATACAGTCCGGCAGGTCAGTGAATCTCAGTGACGTGGAGGAGCAAACGGACGCCGTTTCATTAGCGGAGAGTGCCGGTGCACAGCCGCCGGTTGTGCGTTTTGCCGTTGGCAGAGCTGTGCGTGGTCCAGCTGCAGACGCGGATGCCTATGAGGCAGCGCTAGTTGCCGCCGCAACACAGCAGCCCAGCTCCAACGAAGAGCCAAGTGATTCGAGCTTGCGACGTCACAGTTTCGCCAATCAAAAGTTTGCTTTAAGTGATCACGATAGCGTCGAGGGCAGAAGGGAGACACTACATTATAAGTCGGTGCATAGCGGAGATTCTAACGCAGAGGACTCCGTATCGGAGGAGGACGTCGGTGGTGAGGCCAAACCCATGCCGGCCTTTGGTGATTTGACCATGGATCAGGAAATGGAACCGGTAAGCGCTACCAACGCGACATCGTCAACGTGTTGTTCCCATTTGCTGTTGTTCTTCGCATTTAACCCGTCGATTTAGTTGTGAAGAAGCCGTAAAAGTGTCGCAATATTGTTGCCCTCATCTAGTGTTTGCTCGCCCTTACGCTCTTCCCTTCACTTTACCTAGTGTGTGTGCCTTTCAGTGTTGACGGCTCTGATTTCTTGATTCCCGTCAAATCTAGCTTTGAATTGTAAAAGTGTGATCTAAGGAAAAGAAAAAAAAGTGGGTTTAATTTTAACCATTTTGTGACTTTACCAATATAAAAACCTTCTCCTTTTTTCAATCGATATTGAATAAAACCCGTCAATCAATATGGTTTTGCATGAGATTTGAAAAACTTTAACACTCAAAATATGATACCATGTCTTTTTATAAAAAAATATAGCTAGACTTCTGCGATCGAAAAGAGGAAAGCAAATACTAGAACCCCTCAATACCTTAAATTATTACTCTGAAATGGTTGCCAAAGTAGTTTAGAAGGTATTATTCGCGATCTGAGCTTTTAACCAAAAAAGCTTCTGCAGTTATTAAAATTTTTGCAAAAAAATATAAAGATATCCAAGACAAACAAATCATTGTCAACTATTTAAACATTAACAAAAAAAGCCAAAACTTTTATTAATTATCCAGCATTGTTTTGCGTTAAAAATAAAGCTTTTCGGGCACCACTAACTGAGGGGCCATTCAACTACTTACTCAAATAGATTTTCACAAACAGTTATTCTCTGACTCTTTGCAGACCATCATGGCGCCCAGCAGCGAGAAACGGGAACATCTATATAAGATTCTAGTCATCGGTGAACTGGGCACTGGCAAGACGTCCTTTATCAAACGCTATGTGCATCAGTTTTTCAGCCAGAACTACCGTGCCACAATTGGTGTGGATTTTGCATTGAAGGTGCTGCACTGGGATACAAATACGATAGTGCGCCTGCAGCTCTGGGATATTGCTGGACAGGAGCGTTTTGGCAATATGACTAGAGTGTACTATAAGGAAGCAGTGGGCGCCTTCATTGTCTTCGATGTGACGCGCAGTGGGACGTTTGATTGTGTGAGCAAGTGGAAGGAGGACTTGGATTCAAAGGTTCAGCTACCCGATGGCAGTCCTATACCCTGCATACTGCTAGCCAATAAGGTTGGTTAACTGTTTGGTGGTATTTAAGTGAAACATATATGTATATATAAATGCTTTTCACAATTTCAGTGCGATCAAGAAAAACAAGGTATTGTGACGCAACCGGAGCGTATGGATGAGTATGTGCGGGAAAATGGATTTGCTGGCTGGTTTGAGACCTCTGCCAAGGAGAACATCAACATCGACGAAGCAGCAAGAGCTTTGGTGAATAAAGTGAGTATACTAGAACTAGGATCTTCAACTGGAAATAACATTATCAACTCTTTGAGAAAGTTTTATCATTATATATGTATGTATATCATTTTCTTGTTCACCTTCTCAGATACTCATCAATGACAAACTGATAGCTGCCGATGCGAATGATGCTGAGAAATTCAATCTGAGCAACGCGGCCGATGCGAGTTCGGATTTAAAAAGCAAATGCGCTTGCTGACCTGGCAAAAAAAAAAAACAAAAAACATAAATCAAATAAAAACTAAGAAAATAGAAAAAAGAAAAGAAAAGCAACATCACAATCTATTGGGCTTTCAACACATACACACACCAAAGTCTGAGAATCTTATAAAGTAGATCTGTTCTATGTTTGTTGATAAAAAAAGTGAGAAGATAACAATAATGATAACTATGCTTAGGATCTTTTCTAAAGTGTGTCTAAGACTTAGCGTCATTCTTATCATCATACATCATTTGAAATCATTCGCTGTATGAGATATGCCAACACCTGGCCATATAATTTTTAGCCAGGAGCAGTGCGTACCCATAAATTATCTATTATACTATATATCACGATGCATTTATTCTCTGTAAATGCATGCATGCATCTATCTACTGGAGCTCAGTGTTTATGACAATGCAGCATCATTATATATTTGTGTAAAATACGAATCAAGTCGTCCACTTGTTTATTTTTTGTTCGTTTTGCTTTTGTTACTGAGATTTTTTATCTTGAATTTATATACATACGTACGGTACACACATATTTTAATTCATACATAAATACATAAACTCTGCCATCTTTATTTGCATTTAGATAAAGTACGTTTTATGCAACACAGATTACAGCGGAAAGACATTTATATATCTGCACGCAATCAAATAAACATTTTAACTGTAGTTAAGCCAACAAAATGTAGTTTTATTGCTTGGAATATAAAAATATACATACACCTTATGTTGATACATTGCTGCAAACTTAATTATGAGTTGTAAAATACCGCGATTAATTCATTACAACTGATTTTTTCGCAGTGTGTGATAAGATTGAGTATGTACATTTGAATTATTAAAATGGGCGGGCTCGCCTCGACTCATTGAGTGTGGTATCGATATTTGCTTTTGGTAGCCCTGCAATTTACTCAAAATTGATTGGAAGCCACATTCAGATTGACTTACATTGAAATACTAAGGAAAAGTCTCTCAAATGCACAATGTAGTACCTTTTAATTTTCAAGAATGTAAATCTCTTGTCGTTTCGTGACTCTTCATTTTGTTCATCGAATATTTACTAATTGTGATTACGATGCAGCCCTGGTATATTTTATTCGTAAATTGTGGTATTTTTATTGTACCCCGCAACTGGTCACATTGCTTGCGCTGCTGTTGTAAAAAAATGCAAATGCAAAAATTGCAAATATCCACAGAGTTAAAGTAGTAATATAAAACCGATAACCAAATAATTGTAAAACTCAAGTTCAGGCTGGTAAAATGCTATAAATGTTTAAGGTAAGCAACAGAAAGCGCCAGCAATAGTCGTAGAAGTTGAGCTAATTAGCAGCGGTGCTGCTTCTGATTGGAACTACTCACAGCGTTGCCGTCGTCGTCGTCACGTTAACTCCCCTTTTCGGTCATTGTTGTGTGTGGGCCGTGGTCGCGTCAGCAGCGTTGGCAGTTCATTGCTGATAAGTGCGCCAGGCCCAGTTTTCGGTTCACTTGACTTATCAGCAGTAAATTGAATTTTTGGACGCGACGGTCGCCCATGAATCAGCTGTGCCACCCAGCTCTATATATACTTTAATATTCTGTCTGTCTTTCTCTTTCTTTCGTCTTGCTTGCAATTTGCTATCTAGTGGCGTAAAAATAGTGCACATTAATTGTACAGCAGGTAGCATATTTGCTTAAAGATGCTGCCGCCAAAAGAGAATGTGGATCTGGAATGCTTTATCGTTACAAAGCACTCATGGAAAGGCAAATATAGGCGCATACTCTCCATTGGCACCGCCGGCATCTCCACCTACAATCCGGACAGATTTGATCTGACAAATCGCTGGTCCTACTCGGATATTGTAGCCGCCGCACCCACAAAAACCACAAATGTAAGGCAATCACAATATTTAATTACATATATGTAAACATAATTGAATGCAATAATTTTGTTGTGCACTGCAGATACCCAATGAATTTGTGCTCACCATTAAGAAAGACAAGAAATTGGATTCGATCAAACTTTCCTCAGAGTATCGCAATGATATACTCAGTTCAATTTTGAAATACTACAGAGAATTTGCGGACAAACCCAAAAATGCTCTCGTAAGCGTATTCACATTTCTTTCAATTGTAATTTCCATTAACGTATATACTTTGTTACAGCGATTTAATGCATATAAATACCATTGGTCGGGCATTAGTTTGCCCACAGTGCTGGAGGTAACACCCTGCTCCTTGGATCAGCTGGATCCCACCACAAATGATGTGCTTACCAGCTATATGTACAAGGACATCGAGGGAATAATAGGTACCTATAGAAACGGCTTGAACATGCTGAAGGCATCGTAATTTTAATCTTGTGCTGTGCCTTAGTCATCGTCAAAGCTAATGTGCCAATGTTATTGCCTACTGTTTACCCTGTGTGTCTTAATGTTTCATGTTTTAATATGTGTTCGCTTTGTTTCTATTTCTTGTTTATGCTTTTGTTTTGCACTCATCTATGTGGTTTTTCATTTACGCGCACGTTTTAAGCAGGCATCTCGGACTATGATAATGGCATCGTGATGGCCTACGGCGGCTTTAGCCGTCTGCACATGTTCAAAGCGCTCAATCACCATGAAATCGTTCAGAACATTGCCCAACGCTCTTCCCAGTTTCTCGGCATCGAAACTAAAATACTCAAGAGTCAAATAACCCGTGAACAATTCGAGCGCCAGCGTTTCGGCAAATATAGGCAAGTATATGAGATAGAATTTCTATCCCCTCAGCTGAGTGTTTATTAAAAAAAAAAACATTTGTTTACTTTGCAGCGGTGATCAGTTCCAGACCTCAATGACTGAGTTCACAGTGCAAAAGATAACGCCACGCCATCCGGATCCAGTCAAACGCATACTCTGTCTAACTGAGGTGACGCTGCTGGAGCGCGATCCGCAAACGTACAGCGTCTGTACGCTGCGCCCGCTTTCCGATGTATTTGCATTGGTTCGCGATAAAGACAATCTTCAGCGTTTTTGCATTGAATACAAGAACGGCATTGTGCGCAGCTATAGTACAAATGATCGAGACTCATTGTTGGCGACTTTGCTGGATGCGGTTCGCTCTAGTGGCAATCAGGACGTGCACATACGCATTGGCAAGACGCCGCGTGGCAAGCGCTATGTGCCCCTTAATAGTTCGGTGGATGAAGAGACAGAGGCCAACTTGTTGCGCCTGGTCATTAACAATTTCCAAAACCCAAGCAGACGTTACGAAATTCTAGAGCGTTTCAATGCCAATGTGCCGCACAGTGGACTCAACTACAGTGTTACCCAGGATGTAAGTAAAATCAGCCATAACTGGGTCAAGCTTGTATGTAATATTTATATTTCTTGCAGAGTTTGTTTGCGGAAAACAAGGAAAAGTTAATACTAAGTGCACTGCAGGCGTTGGCTCAGAAGGAATTGGATAGTCCAACAGCGCAGTTGAATAACACCGAGCTTGAGGCTATCTTTCATGCGCTGACGCGTCTTCTGGCCAGTAAAGTGGGATACGCAGCCTTTACAAATCTTCCAGGGTAAGACGTAAAGTGTAAAATACAAATAATTTATACTTTATTAACAATATTCTTTTACTTCTTGCAGCTTTCGTGAAATTATTGGCACCAAGGTGGTGGCGTCGTTGCGTCGCAAAGATTTGGCTGTGACCTACTCGGCAATTGACATGATCAACTCATTGATGCACTCGGTCAACACCGATCATGACCTCAAGCAGGAGCAGTTAAACAAATCTTCCATATTATCATCGAAATCATTTCTGGAAACGCTGCTTAATATGTGGACAACGCATGTGGTAAGTTGGAGCACAATTTAACCAAGATTTTTATAACGTAGTGCTGTTTTTTCTTTTCTCCCTGTAGAGCCATGGCAGCGGTGCCCTAGTTCTGTCTGCTATGCTGGATTTTATGACTTTTGCGTTGTGTGTGCCTTACAGCGAGACAACGGATGGCAAGCAGTTTGATATACTGCTCGAGTTAGTTGCCGAGCGCGGACGCTTTTTGTACAAACTGTTTCAGCATCCATCGCTGGCAATTGTTAAAGGTGCTGGATTGGTGTTGCGTGCTATCATCGAGGAGGGCGAACTTCATGTGGCACAGCAAATGCAGGCGTTGGCTTTGGACGAGGCAGCACTGTGTCGCCATTTGCTTGTGGCACTATATACGCCATCAAATGATCCCACATTGATAACGCATCGTCAGCTGTCACGTCATTTGATTGGTCTCTGGCTGACAGACAGCGATGAGGCGATGGAACTATTTAAGCGCATTTTCGTAAGTCTAAAACACACAAAAAAACAGTTTGTATTTATCCTTACGTCTTTATTACAGCCCGCTGGTTTGTTAACCTTTTTGGAGACAGAAGACAGCGTGCCCGAAACTGATGTGGAGGAGGATAAACTTAACTTTCGCGATAATCTCAAATTTGCAATCCAACACTCCACGAAAACTCGCAAGAGTGTGATAGAGAAGCATTTGCAGGGCATCAAGCATTGGGGCATGAACCTTATTGAGCAGCAGGATGGTGCTGCCCAGGCGCTTAAAAATCGTCCAGTGGTGCTGCGTAATCGAAGACAGAAAAAAAAGACTACCGATGCCATTGTCAACTTGCCTTATTTCTTTTATAACTTTGCCAAAGATCACAGTTTACCCAACCTTATTTGGAATCACAAGGTGAGCAAAATCCATACAATAAATCTACGTAAGCTATTACTGTGTTGAATCTCTATCTAGACGCGGGAGGAGCTGCGTATGTGCCTTGAGAATGAGTTGCGTCAATTCTTGAATGATCGCGACTTGGCTGGTCAGATGATTGTGGCCTGGAACTATCAGGAATTTGAAGTTGGTTATCAGTGCCTGGCTGAAGAAATTAAAATTGGTGATTACTACATACGTCTCATACTGGAAAAGGATGATTGGCCACAAAATCTGGTCAAGGATCCGTAAGTAATACATGTTGTAAATATGTAAATAAACTGAAATTATATTTGACCTGACAGGATTGAGCTGTTTAATGCTTTGTATCGACGTGTGTTGTGTCGCCAGCGCATTAATGACGATCAGATGACAGTCTTTTCACTGCAGGCATTGGCCAAGGTGTATAGACGTTATCACCAGGATATTGGCAAGTTTAGTGACATGTCCTACATTCTACAGCTCAGTGATCGCGTAAGCCAATAAATGATACTTTACTATCATATTTATAATGTTTATTAATCTTTCATTCTAATTTTCAAGTGCCTATCTCCGTCCATGCGAGATGCCTTAATCAATCTTATATCATGTCTGGTGCTAGAAAAGTCCAATTGTCGCGCCTTATGCGATCATGTGCAGTGTCTGGTTGACCTGATCACACTGGCGCACTTGCACAAGGGTCGCGCACAACTGAACACCAAAACGAATGTCATCGAAGCAGGCCCCAATATGGGTACTTATGAGGAGAAGGACTGGTACTACAACATTGAAAAGGATGGTCAGAAAGCGGAGCGTCAGGGACCAATTACCTATTCGGAGCTGAAAGAGCTTTGGCAGAAGAGTCAAATAACTCCCAAGACACGCTGCTGGGCCATTGGCATGGATGGCTGGCGTTCAATACAGCAGATACCCCAACTGAAGTGGTGTCTCATTGCCAAAGGCACGCCGCTGTACGACGAAACGGAGCTGGCGTCCAAGATTCTGGACATACTAATCAACTGCACCAGCTTTTTTCCCAGTCGAACACAGAATGGCGTGGCTGTTCTTATACCTGGGCCTAAACTATCGCGCAAACTATCTGAGTTCATTTGCCTGCCGCATGTGGTGCAAGTGTGCCTTACCCACGATCCGGGTTTATTGGAACGCGTAGCAACGCTACTTTGTCAGATCATGGAGGACAATCCTGAGATGCCCAAGGTCTATATGACCGGTGTCTTCTACTTTATGCTCATGTACACGGGCAGCAATATTCTGCCCATCACACGTTTCCTTAAAATGACGCACATGAAGCAAGGCTTCCGCAGTGAAGAGGTAAGTCTGTCAATAGTAAGCATTTTAACCAGATTAAATCACTCATTTCTGTTACTTTTACAGACCTCACAGTCGGGCATAATGCATCGCAGTATTCTGGGTCAATTGTTGCCTGAGGCTATGGTGTGTTTCCTAGAAAACTATAGCGCAGAGAAGTTTGCTGAAATCTTTCTCGGTGAATTCGATACGCCTGAAGTGATTTGGAGCTCGGAGATGCGCCGCTTGCTCATCGAAAAGATTGCCGCGCATATTGCAGACTTTACACCACGTCTGCGTGGTCACACAATGGCCAGATATCCTTATCTGGCCATACCCGTCATCAGTTATCCCCAGCTAGAGAATGAGCTCTTCTGTCACATATACTATTTGCGGCATTTGTGTGACACACAAAAGTTTCCCAACTGGCCCATATCGGACCCTGTTCAGCTGCTGAAGCATACGCTTGATGCTTGGCGCAAGGAAGTAGAAAAGAAGCCGCCACAGATGACCATACAGCAGGCATATGAGGATCTGGGCATTGATCTAAACAAAACGCCCAAACCGGAGGAGTCTATGATACGCAAGAGCTACTATAAGCTGGCGCAGATGTATCATCCCGACAAGAATCCTAATGGTCGTGAAATTTTCGAAAAGGTTAATCAGGCCTATGAGTTTCTGTGCTCACGATCCGTTTGGAGTTCTGGCGGTCCAGATCCAAACAATATTGTGCTTATACTGCGCACACAAAGTATTCTGTTTGAGCGATATTCGGATGGTGAGTGGGCAATGTTTCAAAAAGCGGATTTTATACTGACTTTTTTCACGATCTAACAGTGTTGCGTCCTTATAAATATGCGGGTTATCCGCAGTTAATCAAGACCATACGTATGGAAACGCGGGACGACGAGCTATTCTCCAAGGAGGCGCAACTACTGACCGCCGCCTCGGAGCTGTGCTATCACACGGTCCACTGCTCGGCCCTCAATGCTGAAGAGCTGCGTCGCGAGGAGGGAATCGAAGCGCTACTAGAGGCCTATTCACGTTGTGTTTCCATTTTGGGCGTCGACTCTAAGCCGGAATCGCTGCACTACCAGGTCATCTCGAATGTGACGCGCTGCTTTGAGGTTGCCTGTAACTTTGAGAAGTGCAAGCAAAAGATTATTACCCTGCCGCAGCTGCTATCGGATGTGTGTCGTGTAGTCTACTTTAAGCACACGCTCTCGGTTAGTCTGGTGACCAGTCTGGCGGCCAACAATTATGATTTGCAGTGCAATCTATCCCGCAATGGTGTACTCTGGTCTCTGTTGCTGTTTATCTTCGAGTACGACTACACGCTGGATGAGAGTGGTGTGGAGGTTAGTGACAAGTCCAATCAGCAGCAACTGGCCAACAATCTGGCCAAAATGGCCGTACTGGGCTGCATTGCTCTAGCCGGTTACGGCATGGAGCTGCGTAACAAGCCAATCACTAGCAGTGAATCCAATTTGCCAGCAGCCGGAACTAAACAAGCGCCTGCCATTAAACCCAAGCCACCGTTTACAATCAATTCGTCGTACATGCAAAATGCGCACAATCCGCTGCAGAGCAAACAGCTAGCCCTTACCACAGGCAAGGACACAGAAAAAGAGCCGGCTGTACTAACCAAGCAGGACTCGAACGTTAGCAGCGACACCTCCAGCTCCACTCCCACAGACAGCGACCAGCAGCAAAATCAGCAACTGCGCCAGAACGCCATCCAACAAAAGTTCCTGGTTACGGGTGATCCAAAAAACACGCTAATCAAGCAGGTGCTGGATCGTCTGCTCACCAGATACATTGCCAACCAGTTGGCCACTGCCAGGGACAGCGAGGTACTCAAGCTGCTGACGGCAAACACGCGTAATCCCTATCTCATCTGGGACAATGGAACGCGTGCTCAGCTTAAGGATTTCCTCGAGCAACAGCGCACGGCATCCGCCAAGGAGACGCACGAAGATATTGCTCAGGTTTACGAATTGGTAGCAGGCTTTGAATACGATGCACACAAGTGAGTAGCAAAAGTACAACGGCTTTAATCTGGTTTTATAATAAACTCTTCACTTTTAGGGAAGAACTGCAAATTGGTGGAATATTTATACGCATCTACAACGATATGCCCACGCATCCTATTGCCCAGCCCAAGCAGTTTATCATGGATCTACTGGAGTACTTGAAGCATGCATATACATATTTGCAGCACAAACAAACGAAACACTCACCGTCTGCTCCTCCACCAGCAGCAGTGCCCAAAATGGGCAGCGATGGCATACTGACGCCCACACTGGCACCCAATCATCCACAGCTACAGCAGCAACAGCAGGATAATAGAACAAGTGGCACTTTCGATGAGGTATTAAAATCCTATAATCGTTCGAAGAGTCGAAAAAAGTTGGAAACAGATGCACAGGCGGAGCAACAACTTTCACTGCAGCAAACTAAATACGACTTTGCGAGCGATGCCCAATTGGAGCTCCACATCACAATGGTGCTGCGTGCGCTTATTGCAGTAATCAAAACCAATGCGGAGGTAGAAATTCAATGTATTGGAAATTTCGATATGATATTTGGCTTTTTGGCCAACAATATATTCGCAGATGTAAGTGAAAATAGGGTTTATATATGCCGTATATTATGTGTGTTTCCCATTTCCAGAATTCCAGCGTTAAGGCTGTGGCTTTGGAGGTAGTCGCCTTGGTGTCACGCAACAAGGAATGCGTCTCGGAGGTGGCTGCCTGCGAGATTCTTGGCAATTACTTGGTGGCACTCAAGGATCCCGATCTGCGTGCCAGTCAGGTGAAGGTGTTGGAAACGCTCTCTGGTCTAATGAACGTACAGGAGATGATTAAGGAGGCTCAGGCCAAGGGTGCTGTTATCTACCTGCTGGACATGTTCT
This sequence comes from Scaptomyza polygonia, assembly GCA_035044585.1. Taxonomy (NCBI): domain Eukaryota; kingdom Metazoa; phylum Arthropoda; class Insecta; order Diptera; family Drosophilidae; genus Scaptomyza; species Scaptomyza polygonia. Next base: position 312,515 of record JAWNNU010000936.1, on the reverse strand, counting down.
GCAATTCACGCAATCCGCAAATACGTGAAATGTGTGCTGAAACACTGGCTAAAATGACAGCAGATCGTCTGAGTGGACCCAAGGTGCGCATCACCATATCCAAGTTTCTGCCTGCTCTGTTCATTGACGCCATGATCGAGTCGCCTGCGACGTCTGTGCAGCTGTTTGAGTCCATACACGAGCATCCGGAGCTAATCTGGAATGACGATACGCGTTCAAGCGTTTGTGATGCGGTTGTGGAGACCTGCAACAGGTTCTATAAGCAACAAAAGACAAATCCCAGACATTTGTGGAAAGATCCCGAAATGCTCAAGGATATTGTGTCCGAGGAGGTTGTTGTCGCCGGCGTCTATTTGCGACTCTTTGTTAGCAATCCCGCCTGGACGTTACGCAAGCCCAAACAGTTTCTGTCCGATCTCTTGGACTTTGTGGTCGATCAAATAAACAAGAGCTCCACAGAGCAGGACGTCCTGGACTTATCGACAACAGCGCTCGTGGAGCTATTGCGTTCACAGCCCAATCTCGCTGATGACATACCCATACTGGGGCATATACCCAAATTGTTTAATCTGCTATCCGTACAACCAAAGAACACGCTATCAGTATTACACCAGCTGTCGCTCTCTGAGGTAAGCTGAGCTGGGCTCTCCAAAAATCTGTTAAAAACCACAAAACTTTCAATTTATTTTCTTAGTTCTGTGTAAGCGCCATCTCGCAAACGGAATGCGTTGCGCCTCTCAAAAGATGTATGGAACAAAATCGTGATTGCATAGAGAAGGCATGCGAAGCGCTGAGTCGCCTTTTCAAGCATCAACATGTAAGTGGAAAAATAATAATAATTGTTTTGACAAGTATATTCAAATGAATAATTATGTTGTAGGACTCATTGATCAGTCAATCGCTGGAGGTGGGACTTATACCGTTTCTGTTGGGTCTGCTAGACAGTCGTTTGGAGTTTGTGGACAATGCATCTGCAGTTAAAGCACAAATTGTCGCTGCGCTCAAGGGCATGACGCACAATCTCAATTATGGTGATCGTGTTACGCAAATATTGCTTAAGCATCCAGTCTGGGCAGAGTTTAAAGATCAGCGGCATGATCTCTTCATAACAGATACTAATATACGTGGCTACTTGACCGGTAAGTTAACTAATAAACAATTTCTTTTAGATTATCAATCAATCATTGCTTTTTTAGGCATTAATCCGACAGCAGGCTACCTCACCGCAGGACCAGCGCAAAGCGTTGAAGTGCTTACCTCACCACCGCCAATGGATCGGGATGATCCTTCGGCACGTCAAACAATTGATTAGCGGCTCCTTGTTTGCCACAGCCATCAAAAATCTAAGCGTAACTTATGATTGGTTTTGCTTTAGAAAAATCATTCATTTTAGCTAAACGGCGCCTTCAATTGCCAAGGAAGTTTTTATATGGACATGTTCTGATTTCCCTTATTGTATGAAAAGTTTTGCATAATTTTAAACACACACACACATTGCATGGTCAAAAAGAGAAGAGGCGTGGTTGTCGGCAAACAAGCATATTAACAATCTGTAACAAAGTCTACGAAACGTTTTTTTAGATTTATATAAATTGTATAAATATGTAGTTATTAAAGAATATACACATTTATATATATACACACACACAAACACACATATATACACCCTAACTAAAGCATGCATAAAGTGATTATACAAATGTATTATGAATTAAAACAGACTCATTAAAAATGACAACATTGAGTAGATATTTTTCCATTGAAAGTGTTTGAATTTTTGACCAGAATTTCATTAAAATAATGTCGACAAAGTTGGTTAATGCGACTTAAGTGCTCCATGTCATTAACAATTCGATGAATGTATTATATTAAATATAAGTTTGATCAAAATTATACTGGTCTTATTTTCAGCCTGGTTTTTGATCCTGCTGTAAATTTGGATAATCCTGTGCTTTAATTTTTCGTAATACTGTATTTTAGTATATTTCATTTTTGGTATTTTACATTTAAGATTTTAAATCTTGCGGTCACACTGTGTAATAGGCAAGCAAAACGTAAACAATGTCGCTTGTCGCTGATTATAGCGATTCATCAGAATCTGATACGGAAAGCACTGACAATGAATCTGAAAGAGAGGAAGAAAACAAGCCAGAAAGGTTAGCTAACATTCTTTATCAAATAATGATAAAAATGCTAAATACATAAATTTGCAGCACTCCTGCAGCACAGATAATAACAAAATTGCCAAGTGCTAGCGCTGCGCTGGACAATGCGGCAGCAAAAAGGACTGGCGATGTGTTCAGCAATCCATTCCTGGAGGCTGAGCTGCACAAGACGGCCTCCCTGGAGCGACACGTCAAAATGGTTAACAACGATACTCATTTGCAATTAAAGAACGGTCGTAAAATTTGTTGGAATTATAGAAAGGGACGTTGTCGCTTTGGCACCAGCTGTCAATATGCACACGACTCGGATTTATCGCTGCAGGCGTCAGGTGACAAAGAAGCCAAATTGGAAACAGTAGCGCCCACAGCTACACCTCAGGCAAGTGGCCAAAAAGGCAGGAGTAAGGACAACAAACGCAAGCGTCCGGGTCTTAGCGATGCCATTGAGCCTGGCAAGCGCGTTATGAAATCTTACCAGCAACTGAACGACGGAGCACGCCGTCTCCCCAACTAAGTTTAAATGACGCCGCCATCTGTGATGCGCAGCACACAGCTCCTCTCATTGCTGCCGCAGCTATTGTTTAGCACTTTCAGCAGTCGCAATCCATCGCTGAGCGAAGCATCTGGCAGTTCTAGTACCAGTGTTAGTGTACAAACCGAGCACCAGTAGTCGCCCAAGGATGTGCAGTCCTCTTGCCCTGCCTCTAATTCGGTTTGTGTCGTACCATCCTCGTTGCCATCTGCATCATCACCCGTTTCATCAGCTGCAAAAGTATTTTTGTTACATAAAGTTTGTAAATATATTGAAATTAAAAAAATATATGTATAGTTATTTTACCCTCATCGTCTGGTCTGAAGGTCATGTTTCCCACAATAAAAGCTATGCCATGCTGCACAGCTAATTTTCTTATAATCATGGCCAACTCCGTTAGAAAACTGCGTCCCTTGTTGCGGTTACAGCTGCTGCGTAGCATAATGTAAACGGCAGTAAGAGAATCAATTAAAACCACTCTTATCTTAGACACTGGCTTAAATTTGGCATTAGGATTTGATAGTTGCTCGTGCAGAGATTCTAGCGCTGCAATGAGAGAATGTGCTGAGATGGCTTTGACCACATTGATTTGATCTAAAAGCTTGTCAGCATATTCGGCATCCAGCTGTCGATCCAGCAGAATCTCCTCAAGCCGTTCAATTTCAAAGTCAGAGTTCGTGTCCACAAAAAGCACTCGAGTGTCCTCATGCTTGCATACAAAATTTATGGCTATTGTATGCATTATTTCAGTTTTGCCCACATCACTATTACCAACAATCTCCCAGACACGACCTGGACCAAAGGGCTGGCCAATGGAGTCCAGAAAATTGTCCAATCTGTAAGTTATTACATTTTAATAATAAGTTAATATCAACTATATTTGCATACTCTTCAATGCCTGTTGAATATTTAATAGGATTTGGCTTATAAAGCGTTTTAAGCTTGACTCTCACTACTAATAAATCCAACAGCTCCCGCTTGATTTCCTCAGTTGGATCGCTACTGAGAGCCAAAATTTGGTCAACATTTTCTGCATCCACAAACTCTTCGGCTGTGTTGATATTTTTTTTTTGTAGCAATTTAATATGATATTCAGAGAGTTGCTTTCCCGTTTTTGTTGACAACAGCAAATTTTGCAATTCCTTGAAGTCGGCCATTTGACACATTGGCGGATTGCTTATAAGTGATGTTCGATGAGATGTTTTCAAATCGATAGTCTGTAAATTAATCGGACTTGGAATCTTGCTGGCTTGGTATTCATTAGTTACAATTATCTTCAGCAAAAATTCAAATAACGGAACATTTTTCATTATATGATAATTATATTATAATTAAACCCATTTGTACATTTAATATACTATCATTACGATTCTTCTTCTGTTGAGTGTGCTAAACATAATGTTGCATGTTAATATAAGTTCATTTAATTAGCCGTCAAATAAGGCACGTTTTATACGTAAGTATATAAAACACATAGCAGTTGCTTAAGATGTGCAAATGACTGCTGACTCATTATTTGGATCAAATAATGATACTATTGTGTGCTTGTATGTGCAAAATGGAAACCCCAACGCATACATTCACACTGATGTCGGTACTTTATCTTTAAACAAGCGCGCCTTTAAACTCAATCAGAATGAGCGAAATCAGCATGTCTCAGTCGCAAAAGCACTATGGACGAGGAACCGCATGCACATGAAAAGCTAGTCGCCAAATCAAGGCGTTACAATCAATATGATGCATCTTTGGCAAGCAGTCGCAGTAGCAGTGAGGCAAGTTTTGAAAGAAATGTCTCCATAGTAGCAGCCGTGGCCCATAATCCTGAAAAACTTGATGCAGTCGAACCAGCTGCAAATCTACTTGCTCAGCCAAGAACTTTCCTGTTGGAGCCATTGATATTTATATTGCTCTTTGCTTACAATTTCTCATGTAAGCAACGATTTATTAGATATCCACTTGTACTAATCTTTATAATATTTCAGCAACCATACTAAAGTCACAAATCATTTATCAAAGCTGCACAGCCGATTTTGGCTATACGGAAGCAGTTTGCAGCCTGCTGGGCACCAAGAATGCCACAAATGCAACGAAACATATTGAGGCTGAGGTACAACCATATGCAGCACGTGTTTTCCTGACCATCAAGATTGTGGAATGCATTATACCAGCATTTTGTGGCTTGTTTGTTGGCGCCTTGGCGGATCGCTATGGCAGAAAACCTCTTTTGCTGGCTTCTTACTTGGGTACAGTATGACAACAATTGCGCCTGGCAAAGATTCTTAATGAGTTTCCTATTTGCAGGTTATGCATTGCAGTATATTTTATCTGCCTGTATTGCCTATATGGCTATACAGTTAAATGGATTGGTAAGTCCTTGGTGGTATGTGGTGACCATAATTCCATTATCATTGCTGGGCAGCAGCGTTACTTATTCCGTGGCTGCTGTTTGCTTTATTGGAGATGTTTCCACTGGCAAAATGAGATCATACAGGTGAGTACAAAAAAAAAAAAGAAAAGAAAAACAATTTACTAGCATCTGTTCAAAACGATCTTCTACCACTCAGAATGATTGCGTATGAGCTGTGCATCTATGTGGGTTTGCTGCTGGGCAGTTTTGCCTCTGGCTACGTGTATGAGGCCACCAATGCATACATTATATTTGTCATCTCAGCTGCATCCGTACTAATTGCTTTGTTCCTAATGGCTGCTTTGTTGCCCGAGAGTCTGCATAACAGGCAACGCTCTGAGGGATTTGTTCTGCTGGATTTGTGGCGTTGCTGCGCTAGATCACGTGAATACAAAGATCGTTCCATACTCATACTGCTGATGTGTGTGCTGCTGCTGACAGCTTTTGTATCTGGTAAAATCTGGCTCTTTAATCGATCTCCAACATAACTGATTATTTCCGATATAACTCAGACGGCAGCAATTCCGTGTTTTATATGTTTATGCGTGCCAAGTTCCATTGGACTGTAAAAGAGTTCACCAGCTATGAGTCGGTTAGCATATTGGTGCCAGCTGTTGCCGGATCGGGTGGCATACTATTTCTTTGGTCACTGCGACAGGTTCGAGGGGGATTAACACAAAGCACTTTGCATCATCCGCTAATCAATTTTTTTTATTTTCAGTGCACCAAATCAGCTATTCTTTGGCTGGCTCTCATCTCACTGCTGAGTCATGCGGCTAGCAGTCTAATGAAAGCATTTGCCTTTGTTGACTGGCAAATCTATTTAGCCATTGGCTTAGGTGTATTCAAGTCGCTAGTGAATCCCATGTGCCGTACCATGATTACGAATCTCTTGCCAGGCGATGAGAGAGGTAAGCAGCAAAGCTAATTCTAATACCCTGTAAAGTACGATAAGTAAGAAAGGTAAACGAGTTCAAATGATTTCATCTAGATATGATTTTGATTGGATTTAATTTGATTTTGTTTTTGTATATAATTTCTTTATTCTATTGATTTTTGTATATTATTATTTACCATTCATTTCAGGCAAAATCTTTGCTATGTTAAGCGTGCTGCAAACATTGTCTCCGTTTGCCTCCACCACGCTCTATATCGTATTCTATACTCTTACATTGAGCAGTGTGCCAGGGTTCTTTAATCTGATCAGCGCCAATTTGTTTGGACTTGCTATTGTTTTGCTGCTGTGCGTTAACCTAATGTTTGCTAATTATTAATATTTCATTTACGATGTTTTATTTTGATTTCTTTTAGTGTTGTTTGGCGCAAAAAAGCAAACAATTCTGCACACTACGATCTGGTATTCAAGTGATGACCCCAACTATATAAATATGTACAAAAAAAACTTTAATTATTAGCCAGTCATTTGGCAATTCGCACATCAATTCAACAAATTGGATGCGGCTAGTTTTAGAATTGTTCATATATGGCATATTAAATAATCTATTTACACTTCATAAAGAAAAAAATACGATTCGAAATGTGTGAACTGTTTAGATGTTGTATTTGCGGGTGGGGGTTTTTTTTATTGACTAACTAATAACTCCCATGTGCCCAGCTGAGAGATACCCTCTCTTTTTCGTTTTTCTAAATTTTACCTTCTATTTATATAGTCTCTGTTGTTCTTGCTTTTATTTGGATACATTTTTACACAATTTCAATGTCTCCAGGGTATTAAAATACCCATCAGCCGCAACCAGACAAAGGAAGCAACAAGTGTTTATTTAAATTTAGTTGCAGCAGTTAGTGCGCTTTCTATTTTACCACATTTAATGCATATTTGTCAACAACATTTGGTATAGCAATTATTTTGAATTCGTTGAGGATTCTAGACGCGTGTAAGTGTGTGTGTGTGTGTGTGTGTGTAATATAAATGTATGTATGCATATGGGTTAATAATGTAACCTGCTGCTGTTAATTTCTGGGCAAGCGCGTGTGTGTGCTATCAGTTGACAATTCTCTTGAATATCAGCAACATTAAAAATATAATAATAATAACCACAAACAAAACAACTATGATGTTTGTCAGCAAATGAGTGCCTTGTGTTAACTTCATGTTAAATTGAGCGCTAACTTCATATGCTAATTTTCAATTAAGCGACACACAATTTTTACACCCTTGATTTAATATTTGCTCGCCGACATAAAACAATAATATCTTGCACTGCAACCAGCCATATTAAATAGATTTATTAGAAGTATATATTCTAGATGCTATCTATAAAAACAATTCCAAGAAAAAAACGAACATAAAATTTACAAAACAAAGTTCGTTTATAAAAAAAATCAACAAACTGTTAGGACTTTGAATAACAAATAAGTTTGGACTGTTATTTGAAGCATAATAACAGCTTCATTTTGTAAATAATATATCACATTATAAAAGTGTTTGGTATCACGGTTTACAATAGAAGAAAGTCCCCGAAAGTGTCTAAATCAATTTTGGTTTCGTGTCGAATTCTGAAACCGGTTTTATAAATGCTTGTTATTTATTTTAGTTTTTTTTTTTTTTTGTATATTTATTTACATTTATTTGTTTATTTACTTTTAATTAGAAAGCTTATCCATAGTATTTATCGGAAAAGATGTTGTACCCCAGGTTGAATTTATTTTATTTTTGTTGTACAAATATGTTAATTAGGCAAGTAATTAATAACTGATATCTCCGATTTAAATATGGACACCCCTTTTTTTCGTTTAGAATCTCTTTTCACTGTAAACAAATATTTGTAATACTATAATCAAAAATAAACCTCTCCTTTATGCATTCAGCCTTGACTTTGTATCAAGCGAAAAGCACGAACTCAAATAACAAAAAAAAAATTCACAATGTGAGGCTTAGGAGAGTTTCGGCGCCTAGACAAGCGGCAGCCGCATGTGGTGGATAATCAGCAGCGATGAAAACTTATTTAAGCCGACAACGCAGTGAAATCGAATTTAAACGATTCGGAAACGTTGTCGCTGCCGTGTCAGAGCTTTTAGATACAACATTACCTGCTCGATAGCCGGGAACGGAATTTTTGTGTTTCCAGAAACAAACTAATTGTGAATTACAGACTTATACTACATAGTACATAAAGCACAATAGTAAACACTTAGATATTAAATTTTTGTTATCAACAACTGTTGTAATAACTTTGTGCGATTGGTTCAGTTTCATTTCGGGTCTGTATTTAAGCTAACAAACTTAACGGTGGCTGAGCATTAACAATTGTCGACGGTCGCTGTCAAAAACACTGTTCCACAAAGCTAACAAGAAAGTGTATTAATAACGTGATGATGATATAACCATATATTATACAAACATTTATACAAAAGCTGGATATAAGCTTGAATTGAACTTTCAAGTGCGCATTGAATGATTATTATTTTGTGATTGTTGCCATTGTTTGATTTTGTATGTGCGACTATTTAATAAACATATAATGTAATTACACGATACGAATTAATTTGAATTACCAAAACTGAATAAGTTAAAAAAAAAGACTATAAATCATTGAACTTGGAACCTCAAATAATAGTTGGCTAATAATATCAAACTACAGAGACGTGCAGCTAAATTAAACCCAAAAATTTAATAAACAACAACTGATCAAAATGGTCGAAAAAGTCTCGAATACCATGACTCTAAAACGCCTCCAAAACATTCAATGGCATCGAATTTTTCATATGTTCTACATTGAACCGGTTGTGTTTATGTTGCTCTTTTCGCTTACGTTGTCAAGTAAGTACGAGTTTCCATTACATTTAATGTTTACTAGTTAATCAAGCGATGCTCTTTTTGTATAGACACAATTTTGCGGAATCAAATTATTTATCAGACGTGCTCGGTGATATTTCATTACAATGTCAGCGATTGCAAATTGTTGGATGATAAAAATGCGAGTGCTGAGATAAAGGTATGAAAAATGTTATTGTTGTAGAACTACAGTAGAAAGATAAACTTTAAATTAAAAATTTAAATATATCAAACATTTATCTAAGTTTTAAGTGTAGGAATTTAAGATATGAGATAAAGAAAGCCTTTGTGTGTATTACTAAGTTAATACAGTCAATGTGAAATGTAGTAACAGAGCTTAAAATAAACTTAATCTTAGATTAAATCTAAGTTTCAAGGTAAAATAATTTTTGTAAACAATTGCATAAGTAAAGGAATGCAAAAAGCTTTTAAGAACTACAGTTGTAACACTTGAAGTAAATCTTGAAACAAGTTTAAATTGCATTTAGTTACATAAGCTTCAAAACAGCTTTAATTCTTTTTTAATTAAAACACACATAAAAATTGATGACTTATTAGTTTTATTAGCTGTTAGGAAAGATTTGAAAGGCGTAAATCTTCTAATACTAATATAATGAATATAAAAAATGATTTAAATAAATATTGTACCATCTAATAATATTTTCACCTTTTTCACTGAGTGCATAATTGATAGATATCGGATTTTTCTAAATCGTGTTAAATTTCTATTTAAAGGCAATTGAAACCGAGCTGCAACCATATGTGGCAAATTTATTTCTATCGCGCACCCTACTCGAAAGTATTGTGCCTGCATTTTGTGGCCTATTCATTGGCTCGTGGTCAGATCATTATGGACGCAAACCGTTGCTCATCGTCTCGATGATTGGTATACAAAACTTATATACTCTCTTATAAACCTAATCTAAATAAGGTTGATATGCAGGTTTTGCTGCATCGTTTCTGGTAACGGCCGCTATTTGTGAGCTGTCCACATTTTATATAATTAATCCCTGGTGGTATATTGCGGCTGCAGTGCCACATTCTATGCTAGGAGGCAATTGTGTCTTCTCGGTGGCGGCATTATGTTTTATCTCTGATATAACAGATACTAAATCGAGACCTTATAGGTGAGAGAAGAAAGTTTAAGTCAGGCCTTAGTTAATGTTTACTGTTTACCCATTTTGTAGAATGATCTTTATGGAAGTGCTGTTCTTTATTGGACTTACTAGCGGTTCACTTTTGTCTAGTTTTGTTTATGCTGCTACAAATACAGCAGTTACCATTGGCATTTCTGGCCTTATAACAACAATGGGCACACTCTTTGTCATCTTCTTTGTGCCAGAGAGTCTTCACATCCGAAAGGAACAGGAGGCAAAAGAGGCCAAGGAAAAGGAGAAGGAGATGGAAATGTCTAAAACGCCTTGTGATTTGAGACCAGAATGCGTATCCAGTAATAGTCCACCCATTTTTATGAATCCCAACGATACAGAGTCGGAACATAAGAAGCCAACATGCCAACAGTTGCCCACACCTGCCACACCAGCAATGACCATCGATGAGGATCTGCTGGCCAAGTATGTGGAACGACTGCCACCCAACCTGAAAAGTGGAAGCAAGGGGCAAGCTCAGGGCAAACCTGATACAGAAACCGAGAAAAGAGCTGGCCTGTTCAGCTTTTCACACATCCGAGAAATGTTTAGCACCTGCACAAAGCCACGTGAGAATCATGCGCGTGCAATTATTTGGCTAGTCACATTGGCCATGTGCCTATCGATCTTTGTTTTTGGTGAGCTGTGTTATTGTTTTTAAACAGGAACTATTATTAACTTTTACTTCCATATAAGATGGCGTCATGACGGTCATGTATTTGTTTGCACGCGAAAAATTCCATTGGTCTGTGCGGGAATATACCTTCTATGAGACCGTTAGTCACCTGGTGCCTATGGTGGGTGCACTTATTGGGTTCCTGATTCTCCGTAAGGTAAGTTTTGAATAGAGAAATAGGCGGAGAGGTGAGATGAATAAAAAGTCAATCTTCTTTCGTAGATATTTCGTTTATCTGTTGTTACGCTGGCGCTGTTGGCATTCTTTTCGGAAATACTTAAGAATCTCGTCAGGGGATTAGCGTCGCAGCCCTGGCACATGTATTTATCAGTTGTGCTCGGTGTATTTCGTTCCATTGGCGGTCCTATGTGCCGTACCATTGTATCAAATATTGTGCCAGCATCGGATTTGGGTAGGATCTGTTTTTAAACTCGACAGCTGTTTTTGATTATATTATTTTAATGATTTTTATTTTGTATTGCAGGTAAAATATTTTCTATTAAAAATGTTTTACAATCATTTGCACCTTTCGGTAAGTGCACGTTACCGTTTGTTTTATTTTCAATTATTGCTAATTTGTTTTTGTTTTAGTTGCCGCACCGCTCTATACGTATATCTACAAGCAATCGCTGGGATACTATCCGGGTCTATTTCATTTTGTTAGCACAGCACTCTACTTGATGTCATTCATATTTATCGGGTAAGCTGTGTTGAATTTGTTTATAATCTTTGCTAATCTTGAACTTTATTTTTATAGATGTGTGCTACGCATTAAGTTTATGCATAAGACATACTATGCGAAGGTGTTAAAATAGAACCGTCTATCCAAATGGTTTCCTATGTGATCTTCTAATGAAGACCAATTAGTTAATTAGCTTAATTATTTATGACAAATTGTATGTTGTTCATTTGTGATGCTCTCTGTGGCCTATTGTAGAAAAATAAAAATTTAAAATAAAATAATCCATAGAAAATATAAAGATACGTTCCCGGCTAAACAATAATGATAATATATTTATGATACAGATTATTAAAACTCCACAAAACATTTGGGTGGTGTTCTTAACAGTACAGTAACAAATGGAAATACTCTTATATAACTATCTTTTATTTTTTTATAATTTGATATTTACATTTGATTGGTCTCTCCATTTTTTTTTTTGTCATTATTTACAAATATTGCAACAACCTTTTGTTCAGTACATATATACATATATATGTATTGTCAGTTTCTGTGGGGCAGTTAAAAATTGATTGAATTACAAATACAAAAAAGTGTGTCGAAAAAAACATGCAACTATCATGATAATACTACTTCTTTTAGCCGATATATAAAACTGATTCACATTTTGCTAGTTTGTCAATATAAAAAGACTGTATAAAAATCACAAAGATCAAGTCAAGTTTGAGGGGTTAAGAGGGTACGTTGAAATTGAACTAAGCCAAAAAGGCACAAATTTGTTAGCTTCCGATGACTTTATAAACACTGGTGCTGCCCATCGATTTTTGTATGCCAAAGATGATGCTGTAACAAGAAAAAACAAACCCCGTTTATAAAATATGGCGGCAATAATAGTCATAACATGGTTTACTTACGCCATTAAAATGTAACACAGAAAAGACAGACCAGCGCTAATAAAATTGAATGCGCCTGGATAACTAGCGACAGTCGCTTTATAAACAGCCGTATAGAGCGGTGCGGCGCCTAAAGGCGATACCATTTCCATTGATGTGGTAAAAGCAAAGATTTTGCCTGGAAAATTAAGGTTGTAATGAGAATAATATTGAAATAATGGTTAATAAATTCCGCTAATCTTACCAACATCCGTTGCGGGTGCCACATGAGATAGGATGGCACGACACATAGGTCCGAGAATGCCACGCATCATGCCCAATACCATGCCCAGGTACATCTCCCACGATTGGTGAGCAGTAGCTCGCACAGTGCTCTCCAGCACACAAGCGGCCAGGGCGAGTAGCGACATGCTAATGATGGACACCTTGAGCACACGACGCAGTAAAAGCATACCAGCAACGCTGCCCACAATTTGAACAACAATGCGAGCCGCATTAAACTGACTGATGTCCTTAATGTTCCACTCGAACTCTTCGCGCAAGAAAAGTATATTGACTGTATTCTCTCCCTCCATGATGAAAATGGTTATGGTAAGAGCAATCATGGTCAACCAGATGATGGCGCGATCGAAGTTTCTGCGTGGCAAGAAGCAAGTGCGCACTAGATCCTTGACCAGGCTAAAGCGGAAGAACTCGCGCAACCGTGATCCTCTATGTATTTCCTCCTCTCGCAAACTCTCCGGCACCAAGAAGTACACATAGATGAGCGCCAGAAACATGAGGAAGGCAGCAATCGCAAAGAGAAATACTACACCAGTCGCAGCATATATATAACCACTAGCCACATTGCCAACCATCATGCCAGTGCACAGTGATGCCTCATTAAGCACCATGCTATTAAAAAATCAAAATATGATTAATATCTAATTCCAATTATTGAATACGGGCTAAGTTTACCGCAAAGCACGCTTACGCTCCTTTGCAACATCTGAAATGTAGCAATATATGCCAGTGATTAAAGCGCAAGTACCACCACTTAAAACAGATGGAATCGAAGGCAACAGGTACCACCAGGGACTAATGTTTTGTATCGTCGATACCTCGGCTATGGCAACCAATATTGTTGCACCAGCCACATAGCCTGAAAGAGAAATTTGATTTAATATGATTATATTTATTGTTATTCATCTTAGCAAACCTGTAAAGACCGTTAATAATATGGGCCGTCGACCAAACTTATCCGACCAGGGTCCAATGAACAGGCTCACAAATGCTGGTATAATGCTCTCTAAGAGCGACATAGCCATTGTTATATCCGCTGAATACGCTTGCACTTTAATTTCCAGCTTCTGCAAATATTAACAATTACAAATGATTAGCAACAATCGCAAAACAACTGACTGACATGTTTAAATTGTATGATTCATTATAAAAGATTATATAAAAAAGCAAAACATCCCTTAATTGATATATTCAGATATTCCGGATAACGATTAGTCATAAAAGTTTTAGGGCATTACTTATTGTTTTTCACTGGACAGATAAGAATTGAGCATTGAGATTGTGCTACTTTTAAATATACTACATACTTACTTTATTCTTATCTCGCAACTACAAACAATAGAATTGATTAAATCATGCTCAAAATTTGAGTTTAATGCCCGCATGAATAAATTAGTGATAATATATGTATGTAGGTCATTTTCCGAAGAAAAGTCTGTAAAAAAAAAACTATTTTGCATTATAAATGCCATTGGTCACACTGATAAAATAAATTAAAGAGAGTTAGATAAAAAGCTAGCAACAATTGACATGCAATACAGAAACAATTACGAATCTCTAGGGGACCAGAAAAAACTCTATACAGAGAATTTTTAACATAGCATGGATTTTGTTGTTTTGACCAAGTTGCAGTGTTCTGGAAATGAAATCGTTATATTAAAATATTCGTTCAATGGAAGTTAGATTGGACATTCGATAATTGGTCATCTGTATACTATGTATGTATGATATTTTAATAGTGAAACTTACTTTTGTCGCATCTGATCCACGATCGTTGCCCAAAAATGGCTCACAGTCCGACGCGTTGTAGTGCATTATAGTTACGCAGGTCTGGTATAGAATTTGATTTTGTAGAACTGCCCCTAAAATACGCGTACAATATAAGCACACAAGTGATGTGAAAAACATATAAACAAATACATATCATTCATACATACCGATCAAACAGCGGCCCATAAATATTAAAAATACAGCAGGCTCCAGTATAAACGACTTGTTGCCCAGGCCTGAGCCCCCGTCAGGGTCTTGCGTTATAGCTGGAGCCTCAGCGTCACCCGAATGGGCTGCATCTTGAAGACGTGGCTCTACATCATGCTCATTCTCTACATCTGAGTCGCTGACCAAGGGCGCGTTGTCTGATGCGTTCATCTTATTGTTTAAATACTTGTTTTGGTTCGATTCAACAGCTGTTTGTTTGTTTAAACAAAGAAACTAGCAACTCATTATGCGTCGTTCTCAATAGCAACAACGGCATCCGTTAATCTCCGCAGCCTATTCGCGTCGAGCCCAAATCTGCCACTAAACACTATACGCCTTCTATTATTTGCGACGTAAATAATTTTAGAGTGCTGGTATTTTGTATTTGTGCAATTTTATTTAGCGTTCGAGAACTTCTAGCCTCTTGCACTGCGCTTAGCACAAGCAAATAATGTTTTGTGCATATTCAGACTCTTTTATCGCTTCTCAAACTTTCTAAATAAAAATAAAGCTTTGCATTGAATCAACAGCTGTTTTTGTTTACCATGCCATTTTGAGTAAAACGGCTTCTCTCTTGCAGCAAAACGCAACGTTTCCACTTGTCGCGTTTTGTGGGCGTTCTCAATAATAAATAAGCACTAGAACGTAAAACACGAATCAATAACAAAACTTTAGTGTTTTTTTATTTTAAAATTTTATTTGTTTAGTTTATCAAAATTAAACTATTTTTATGTCCTTAGTACCGTCGACGTTCGCGGTCATTACGTGAATCTCTTTCACGGTTCTCGTGGCGACCGCTCCGCTCTCTTTCCCTTTCGCGTTCTCGCTCACGATCACGATCTCTGTCGTCATGTCGCTCACGTTCCCTGTCACGCTCTCGATCCCGTCTATCGCGTTCACCATCGCGTCGGTTCTCGTTTCGACCCGACTGCCTTCGATCGTAATCGTCATAATGGTTGTGATTGTTATTGCTGTGATTCTGGGTGTCTCTGGTACGCACACGATTCCTTTGTCGATCGTATTCCTCCAGTTCGTCGTAGTAGTCTTTAGAACGTTGGTTGCCATTGGGCGCAGCTCGTCTGTCCCGTTCTCGACTTCGTGACTTGGATTTTGAGCGAGCGCGGCGCGGTCTGCGTACTGTGGTGGACGAGCTGTTCTTTGGTCGTTCGGATTCCGGATCTTCGGCATCTTTAGCCTCGTCTTCGCTGGGCACCTCATCATCTAGATCTTCATCCAAAACAGAAACCTTCGGCTCTAGCTCATTATTCTCCTCAAGAATAGTGCGTTTCTGGATGCGCGGCAAAATAATATCGCAGACGCGATCATTGCGAAGCAGTTCATCTATATACTCATCCATATAGACGATCTCGAATTGGCCAGCACGATTTTGGCGACGCAACTTTCGGTTGTCAATATAAAGTGGCTCCAGATATTTGTAACAATCAATGGCGGCGCCAGTGAGACGTAAATAGAATGCTCCGAGGGCTCGCACATACTTGAACTCCTCGTTTTTGATAAATTCTACCACAATGTCTTTTTCCGGTTGTATTTGAAGCATTTTAAGTGTAAGGCAGAGAAACTGCGTTGGCCGTATATTTCCTCCATAGACGCCGCCAACGAAGCGGAGCTCCATTGCCTTGTCCACGAGTAGCTCGGCAGTAAGTGCAAAGCATTGCTCCTTCCAATACTTGGAGTCATAGATGCGTGAGCGTATGATTTTCTCGATAAGATATTGAGGGTTCGTACCGTGCACGTTTTTCGCCTCTTTAACCGTGCGATTTGCCATTTTTTTGTTTTGTTTTCAGTGGCATTTAGTAAGACGAACAGATCTGTCTTGTAACCAGGGCTGATTGTTCAAGGGCTGCAAGCTGCATATCGATTCAAACTCAATTTGTTTGTGGGTTGCTCTTTGATACATATGTTTTCCGATAACACGATGACGCACACTCATCCGTAGACAAAACACCAGACATCGGGGCTGAGGAAAAACGCAATTAAAAAACTTTTATAAAACATAGAATTTGTGCTGTGTGCCCGTGTGAATAGCTAGAAAACAAGATGAGCTTCTTTGGCAAAATGTTTGGTGGCAAAAAGGACGTGGCTCCGACGACGGGCGAGGCGATACAAAAGTTGCGTGAGACTGAGAACATGTTAATCAAGAAACAGGAGTTTCTCGAGTCTAAAATTGAGGAGGAATTAAATACAGCACGCAAGAATGCATCCAAAAACAAAAGAGGTATGTAAGTGGGATGCTGCTAAACAGCAGGAATAACCTGTGTGCCTCTAATCAGCGATGAAAGTTATGACTCATTATTTTTGTTTGCCCTGCATTTTTTGTTGTTATATTTACTTAAAAAATATCCACTTGCCACGCTAGTTATAGAACCACAAGTAAAAATTCTGTATATTTCTTCGACTCCTTTCTTTATGCGCTCTACATACAAAACATCTGCATACCACGCTGGCCTCCCGGATGCTAAACCCATACTAAGAACGTAATATAAACATTTTTCTTAGCAAAACAAATCACTGTTATCGTTTTCAAATTGGGCGAGATAACGAAATTTGTCATCACATCTCAAGATTCGTTATGTTTACGTGATGTAATATAAGCAAACAATTAATTATGCTGATTTTGCCACTCTTTTTCCAGTGGCTTTGCAGGCGCTCAAAAAGAAAAAGCGGTTGGAGAAGCAGCTACAACAAATCGATGGAACCCTCTCCACAATTGAGATGCAGCGAGAAGCTTTGGAAAGCGCCAACACGAATACGGCAGTCTTGACCACGATGAAAAATGCCGCCGATGCCCTCAAATCTGCACACCAAAACATGTGAGTAAACAATTGAAAATATTGAAACAAAATCGGCTAATAATTATGCTACTTTGTGTTTAAGGGATGTGGACAAGGTGCATGACATGATGGATGATATTGCCGAGCAACAGGATGTGGCGCGCGAAATATCTGATGCTATATCAAATCCGGTGGCTTTTGGTGCCGATCTGGATGACGAGGATCTCGAGCGGGAACTCGATGAGCTGGAACAAGAGAACTTTGATAAGGAGATCATTGGCATACCTGAGCCGACACACACATTGCCCGAAGCGCCAACCGAAGATTTGCCCGAGAAGGCAAAGGAAAAGAAAAAAGCAGCTCCAGCACCAACAGCTACCGCTGCCGATGATGGTGAGTACTGGATATAAAATACGAAAATCTTAAATACATTTTAAATTTCATTTAATTTTGCAGATGATCCAGACATGAAGCAATTGTTATCTTGGGCCAACTAAAAAACGCTTATAAAATCTCCGCTCGTTGTTTAATTTGCAAGAATATCAAAGCTCGATCCTTTTGTTGTCATTGAATATATTCAATATAATTAAGTTGAAAATTTAAGTTGGAGAGCATAAGTTCAATATGCAAATTATCATTAGACACAAACAAAAAATATGCATTATAAATAGGAATGTGATTTTTTAAATAATAAAATAATAGTCAGGCCACACACATAAAATATTAAAAAAAAAAATGAAATGTATTTAACAATTAGAACTATATATATTTTTGCACCAGTTATTGAGAGCGCGATTTTTTCAAAAATTTTGGTAACACAACGAAAAGAAAGATATTCAAAATAAATTTCAAAATCATGGCTTTATTTTAAGCAGTTTTGTTCCAAAGCGCTCAAATTGACAAATTTAAGCTCTTTCCGCTTCAGCAGACGGATATGCGACATGAATATCAATTAATTAGCCCAGCTGGCTCTCATTGTAAATAACATTTGGCTGGGCGGAGGATTGAGTAATACGGTGGCATTGATTGCAACAAAATACAAGAGTCGAAAACACGATTGTTCGACACATTTCGGACATGCTGTCGTTGACGATCCATGCAGTTGACCGAATTAATTCAAATCAGTTGGATTTGATGTGAGGAAGGTGCAAGGTGTTGCTAGCCGGGTCAATTAGACTAGTCAATTCGAAGTAGTTGCAATGTGCAAATACGTCTTAATTGCAATCGCAATAATGGTAAGTGGCCAATTAGTGGCACACCACCCAGCCAACCCACCCATCATTGCATCACATTAACATTGCCCTTGCAGTTGCCGGCGACGTGGGCAACCTTTCATGAGTTTGACTTCTCCAATGTGGATCTGGTGAATTTTGAATATTTCAAGAATCTGGACTCGCAGGATCCACGCACTGGAGCACAAGCAAATCCAATAATCGTGCATTTTCAAAAGAAGAAAGCTGTATTAGATTACATTGAGCGCTTGTTTCTGGGCAACTCTCCATTTGAACAGCCCAGTGAGATTCCTTTTGATCCACACTTTGGCCGCAATTGGAGGCCTAACTACGAACGCAAATTTGGAAAAAGAGGGGAGCGTTTAATTGCTGCACTCGGCTCGGGCTATTCTATAAAACAGTTGCGGCACTTTGGAGCCATACCTCAGGAATATGGCACACGCTATTATCCCAGCTAAATATGGTTTTATAATTTATAAAAAGTGTGTGCTTGTGTATTTATAAAGTAAACTAAGTAAAGTTTAATTCAAACTCGGCGTTTCTGTGTGGAGATGTAGAGCACATTGTTGCCGCGTATAAAAGCGTCACCATATTTGTTTTTAAGCTGCCCATTAACATACTCCTCCGTCTGATCGAGTGCGATATTCATATAGCCATCCAGACAGGCCAAAACACCTGCGAATAAAAAACATTTGCCATTGAACTTTTGCTTTCTGCCGGCAACAAACACAAAAAGCAACTGCACCTCTATAATCCACGCCATTGTTCAACTTGACGGCAACTGGTCGGCCGTGGATTTGATTGATAAACTGTGATAGAGCTTCTTTGCGTGACATAATGTTTGTTCTTGTTTAACAAATATTTTAAGCAATTTAACAAAACGCGTCCGTGTTTCTTCGTTTACTCAAACTATTGCCATTCACAGCGGCAATGAAACATTCACAAGTAAAAGAAACATACTGCCACAGCACCATCTACTTTTCGAAACGCTAACTTTAAGCGCGCACATATTTAATATTTAAATGCTTTAGGATATAAGAAACATAAATTATGAGCTACAGTTCATTTACAATTAAAATAAGACTAATGATGCTTAGTGTATGCCCTCCAGTGGCGTGTAAGTCTTGTATTGATACAGATCAGGTCCACCATAGCCATACAGTAGTTTGCCCCGACCATTTTCATCGTAGTATGGATAGCGATACTTGGGACTGTAAACATAAGGAAATATTATTAAATAAAGGCTGCAAGTTTAACGAAAGTATTTACCGTTCAAAGTATTGAAAATTGGGCGCTCGAGGTTGCACTGTGGCATGCGATACAACAACAAGTAAAAAGAGCTGAAACGAAAACAGTATAGGTTAAATATAGTTTGCAATTTTGTGAATAGTGAAATATAAAATACAAAGCAATGCCGGCTCATTAGTTCAGTGTGTCAGATACCCCATCAAAATTGTAATAAATGCAGACAAGCAATTTGGCTCATGTCTTGCATGAGTTAAGCCGAGTAAAAGCAGCAACAGGCACAACAACAACAACAACAACAACAACAAGAGCAACAACGGTTATTGCCTTGGTTATGTAATGAAACAACAAAAATTACCACAACAATTGCCAACAAGTGGCTGCCTTGAGATTATGACACATTTTGTATTTCTCTTTCAAATTGGCCAACTCACAAGAGAGAAAGAGAAAATTTATAAGAGAAAGAGAGCAGACAACTTGCTTCGATCATTGCAGAATTGGGCAATGGGCACACTTTCAAGGTCTAACGCCAGAGGGCGGGCAGATACTCAACAAATTTGGCACGACCACATTTCGTATTGTGTGTGTGTTCGATTCAAAAGAAGAAGAAAGAGAACAACAACAACAACATAACAATAACAGCGACAGCAACAGCAAGTTCATTGAAAATTTCAGTCACATTTAACGTTGTTGGACACTTTTCTTTTTGGTGCGACTTTCGCGCAGGCGCAGTCGGAAATTGTGTCAGCTGGCTGGCTGGCGCTTGAGCGTACGAACGTGCGAGTTTTGCTTTGGCCATGTTAATTGATTGGGTCAACTACAACAGTGAAATGCACACAGGTCGCCCAATAACTTACGGGCAACAGCAGCAGCAATAGCAGCGCATTCACATTTGCCATGATCTCCAAATACTAAATGTTTGTATATAAAATAGTTAACAAATTTTAAATGTGCTTATTAGCCGGACACGCCTGCGCAAGTTTTAAAAAAATTAACGGTAGTTATTTTTAAAGTCGCTGCAACGCGCGAATTCGTGTTGTTAACCGCGCGCGCTTTGTTTGGTAACTGAATAGTATCAACCAGTTGCCAAAGCGAATGTTGCAGAGCGCACAAAGCTTAAAAGCTCTTAGGCAAAAGCTCCGGCTTAAACCTATTAAAACTGCAATTTATACAGTCGGTATTTTTAATCTAATGAGCTAAGATTTCGCAGCGTCTGCTCTGAAAGTGAAAGTCCTTGCGCCGCTGTTAAATAACAAAAGTCGGCAACAGGTGTTTGGTCACAAGGAACGGTAGCTGACAGCTGCAATTGCAGATTTGCATGCCGGATATTTGAGAAAAGTTTCCGCTGCAAGCGCAACTAAAACTTAATTTTACTAAATTTACTTGTTGAATTTTTTTTGCGTGGACAAGTTACCTGAGAGTGCACATAGCTTTTCAAGCGTGCGTCTATGATGGAAAGAGAGACAGAGGAGAGTGGATCTCAGCTTAAGAGAGCGAAGAGTTGCGGCGCCGCTCAGCTGTTTAAGTGCAGCGCAGCAGCAGCGCAAAAACTTTGACGGAATTGAGGCCAAATTACTAAAGTGTTGTCTTTGGCTTTCTGGTTTGCTGCCTCGACACTCGATTCGAGTGGATGACGACTCCATAGCGATCACGATGATGATCGTTTGTGTAAATAATGACCTGGACATTATGTAACTTCTGCAACAATAATACGCCCAACCAGTTTCGTTTGGTTTGTCTCTCATTTCATCTTGTGCCATTTTCTATTTGATGTCTTGCGCACTTTCTTTGCAGTTCGCCCGCCCGGCTGCCCAGATATTTGCACTGGTTTTTGGCTTATTTTTCGCTGTTGTTTTGTTTAAGTCAGGTGCCAGTAACCTTTAGCAGCCCATTTAGTTCCGTATGCCATTAACACAAACTTTTGTAAGCCATTAAAACGAGATATTTAAGCTCACACAAATTTTGAAGCTTTAATTGGGGCATCTGATGTTTGAACCTCAAGGTCGCAGTCAAAGTTTGGGTTCAATGCAGCCTCAACGTGTCTTCGTTTTTATGCTCAAGACCGAAGGTAAAGGGTATTTTTGGTTTATACAATGTCCGTCATGGTGTCTATCCGTCTGTCCATCTGTATGAACTCAGCTTTTTTTTTTCGATATGAACGCAACTTAATTCGATAAATGAAAATCGATAAATCGACATATTTCATACATCCAAACAGCTAGAGTTACCAAATTTGGTATGAAGCTAACTAACTAAGCCCCCGCCTTTCATAACTGAGATGCGTTTATCTTTTTAAGCTAGAGTCATTAAATTTGGTGGCTATACAGCTAGTGGCCTTTCCGGAAGATCTGCATCAGACAAACTTTGAACGCAGCTTGCAACCTTGCCGCATGCGTATCCCTTTGCAATCAGGCCTCTTTTAACCATTTTTAAACAGGTATCGGGTATACCGCAGTCGGTTTCGTCCGACTGCAACGTTTCCACTTGTTGTTTTTTTGTGTGTTTGGCACTCATAAAATTAGGCCTTGCTTTAACAATATGTTTGTTTGATAAGTTAAGCTTGTAACGGTTTATTTGATTTGAGTGTAGCTGAATTTACCAATGCCTAAGTTTATTGAATATTTTTTTATGCACGGTCTCTCACTTACAAATCCCTTCTCTGTCTCTCTAAGTAAAGTTTCTCTCGCGGCTTTTTTTTTGTTATTCGCATAGCTCTTAAACTTCTCAATTTTTGTTTTGTTTGCTTAACAAGAAGTACAAGTATTTTAGTTTTTTCTCAATACGTTTTTTAATTTGGCGCTTGGCTGCTTTTTATGCAACTGTGCGGTTTTTATTTTAGTTTCGGCTTTAGTGATCGATGGTCCAGTAACTCGCAAGCGCTAAGCTCCAAAAAAATTTGTACATTCAATAAAGACATGTTGCAAATGAGATATTTGTTTTTGTTTGCTGTAAGTGAGAAAGTCCAATAAATGTGTTAGACATGGCGAGAGATTTGTGCAAGTCTGTAAAACATGACTCAAGTCATTCAAATGGAAAGTCAACTTAAGCAGCAGATTTTTTATAAAGGCCATAAGCTTTGTTCGTTCGACTGTCAAACACAAAAATTAGGAGTATAACATAATCTTGATATACAAGGAATAAGTTAGAATTTTCGATGTTTGATTTGAAAAACTGTTATTGATTGACAGGAAGAAGGAAGCTTTTCCGACAATATGGATTATATACATACAGTCGAACATTTATGAAACGAACTTCCGTATAACAAATTTATTTCCAGAAACCAACAATTTTGTTCAACCAGAAGCACCGTCTATCTTAAGATTTTCTCTATGACGAAGTTTTTTCTTGTCTCTATAAGATTCGTTTTATGGAAGCTCAACTGTATATTGATCAGTATAATCATCCAAGTAGATTCCAGTAGATCGATAAATATCGATAGTTCCTAATTGCGACTTACATCGATAAAGCCATAATCAATTAACTAACTGTCATTATAAATAAACTTTAAAGATTTTGAATAAAATATCTCAGCCTGAGCTCATAGTTCAAAATAACACTTACACTTTTGTGGACGTTGTGGATTTCTCTCGTTCTCTCTCTCTCTTTTAAGTGCATCGCTCTGCTGTTGAGAAGTCGGACTGCTGATGGATTTGTTCTGCGACTAATTACCGAAACCCTACAAAATAATGTCGCCGGCGAGCCCATAACCCATGAGCGAACCGAATGGAACTTTGATCCAGAAGCGGCAAAAAAGGCGCGTTCCATTTACTATGAGGTTTGATATACTAATTAACAATCAGTTAACGCTTGTAACTATAATCGATTTTGTGTGTTATAGAAAAATGGATATCGTTCTGCGAAATTCATTGAGCGTCTAGGCGTTGGTCTCGATGGACACCATGAGGAGCGACGACAGGAGCAGCAGCAGCTAGACGTGGGTCGTTTGAATGGTGAACATTTTATCAACTATCCAGCAGAAGCAGCGGCATCGGCTTAGTTCATAAATTACCATTTAATTATGCGTTAAGTGGGGAAAAAGGAGAGGGGAGAGGGGCATATAAATCCTTCTACAATATCTAGCGCATTGTCATCATTTTAATTTGCAGCGATTAATTGTCATTAATGTGCTTCACAAGGATTTGCGTAATTTGCCAACGTTACACATATGTATGTAGGCAATGCAGCCATCATTCAACTGCCAGGCTTATTGTTAATGGCTCTTGAGAGATAGAGAGAGAGAGAAAGAGTAAAAGAGGGAGGAGGGGATAAAGGGTTTAATGCGGCAGCATCGTGTTGTTGTGGTTTTAATAAACGTTATTAGCGAGCGACGGCGAAAAACTGCGAATGCAAATTGCTGGCAATTACATTTTGCGCCAAAGCGAAAAGCAGCAACAGCAAAAGTAGCTACTTACTTTCGTAATTTCATAATGCCTGCGCATAATTGAAGCCAATTTCGCAGCTCGGTTCTTTGGCGCACTGTGTTCGGGTAATCGGGACAATGCCAATAAGTAGGCTACAAACAAAATTGTATAAAATTAATGCAGGTGATTCTGACAACTTAAATGTTGGCAATTAATGAAAGTCAAAAAAATAATAATTAAAAAACATAAATTAATAATATTACCAAACAACATAATAAAATATGTTAAGCCTTGTTAAATGCAATAGAGATAATTTTTATGACAAGCCTAAAAGTATGCTATGCAAATTTTAAAACAACTATTGATATTAGAGTTCGAGATTTCAGCAATTTTGTCAATGTGTAAGTGCATTTCCAGTTGAAATGGAATGCGAGACCAGAGGAGACATACTGCACAATGTCAATGAGCAGCTGCATCGGAAATTAACTCGCATGCTTGCTGCCAAACTGCAGCAGATAAATAAAATTACGCACAAATTGCCTGTAAAGGACGATGGATGCGTCGCAATTCCGAGCGGAAATGCATTACGGAAATTACATTACAATTGTATGCGTGTTGAAAAAAAACAAAAAAAAAACATCGACTGTTCGGCGTATGCGTAATGCAGCGAGCCGCAACGATAACACCATAAAATTGTTTAATAAATTGTTAATACCACGTTGTAAATTATTTGTAGGCCGATAAGCAGCAATAGAGCGTGAGAATTGTTAGCCACGAGCACATTTGTTGTCCCGTTTATGACACTAATTTAATACAAAATCAAACAGGCAGCGATAAGATAGACATGCAGTAAGAGGGAGAGAGAGAGAGAAAGAGGGAAGAAGGTGTACATGGAAAGTGAGCTGAATTTTATTATTAAATCCAAATATGTGTAGTACAATCATAATGGGGGGCTCACTCCTGCCGTTATTGTTGTTGTTAGTCGTTAGCCTTATCAATAGCAAACATCAAATAAAATATTTAATAACAACAACAAGGTAAAAAAAGAGTAGACCTTGCTTGAATTTGTTGTTGCTGTTGTTGTTGTGCTATTACATCTGGCTTATCAGCCAGTTTCATTCAATTGTCCCGTTGTTGGGTATTAGCTTTCATTTTGTGTCGATTCTCCTGACATCAATTGCTGTGAAAGCGGATTATTTGTCATTAAAATAAACGAACACAGCTACAATAACTTTGTATAATGTTGCGCGCTTTTAGGCGCGCTTTGGGAAATGTGTGCGATTTTGTGTGGGATGTTTTCAACAGCAATGGGGCTTTTACATATATGACACAGGCAACGCGTGGCATGCGTACTGGTATTATTGCTCTCGCACTCAATATCATTAGCTAGTTATTTGAATTGGTTTTTGTTGTTGTTCCAGATCAATCAACTGATGATGATACATGTTTATGAAATATTCGTACTTTTGAAAGGGTTTCAATCTTTTTATTGAATTATGCACATAAAAGGAGTATCGTATAATTTTTACATTCTATTTTTAAATTAAATGGTAGCCATTTATACTTAGTTACATGCTGACCCCACAATATGTTTATCGTTCTACTTAAAATAATGTGTCAAATGAATCGAAAAATTGGCTAGACATCGCATTAGGTTAAAGCCCATAGAAATACATATACATTTACAAAGTGGAGAAGAGAAAGGAAGTGTGTGTGTGTTCGGTTGTGTTATTGTGTATAATGGTTGTATTTTGTTATTATGCAAGTGGCTATTAAAAGCATTCTCTGCCATGCTCATATTGAGCTCTGATTGGTATACCTGCTGGCGGGTTGGCTGGATGGGGGCCAAAGTTGAATTTCTTAATGCATTTCCGTAGCGCAATTGAAGTCAATCCCAAGCGAAGGACATGGCACGAAGAACTCACTCACTGCAGGCGATTGCTAATGCACAGCAGCTGGAAAAAAAAAAACAAAATGTGTTCTGCATGCAAGTGAAGGCAACGCTGGCACAACAAATAAACGTGGTTGGCTTTTCATGTTATGCATTAGCCTGTGCACAAAATGTAATTTATAAAATGTAATATAATATCAACAGCATGCACACACACACATCTATAATGTACAAGAGTGAAGCACAGTCGGAGCAAAGACCACAAACAATGACATAAACACAGCCATAATGTCAACTGGCTTTTGTCCTTGTGGCTGTAAAGCCGGCGACCTGCTGTTGTTTTTTATACCCTGAACCCATAAAATGGGCAAATCAGGGTATAATGGTTTTGTGCAAAAGTATGTAACAGGCAGAAGGAAGCATCTCCGACCCATAAACTATATATATTCTTAATCAGCATCAATAGGCGAGTCGATATAGCAATGTCAGTCTGTCCGTTCGTCTGTCTGTCTGTCCGTCTGGATGAACGCGTATATCTCAGAGACTAAAAGAGCTAGAGACTTCAGATTTTGAATATAAGTTCTCCTATACCATGAGCAGAACAAGTTTGTTTATCGATAACTATTCTGTTTTCCGATATACACATGGAATCGATTTTTTATTTATTATTTTTTTATTAGATGAATCAATTAGAAAAAATATCGAATTTGGAAAATATAAAAATTGGGGTTAAAATAATGGCAACGATAGAACTTTTCTCAAAATTTCGTCCAAATCGGTTAAGAAACACCGAAGATATCGTAAAGTTAAATCAGTTCTTATAAGAACACTATAGTGTTGCTTAAATTGATCATTATTTGAAGCACACTTTTAGGGCGCACGGAGTAAAATATTTATTGCAACTGGGTATCAGGGTATCTTCTAGCCGGGCTCTCCCGACTAGAGCCTTCTTACTTGTTTTTATTTTTTATTTTTGTATCCTATACTCATTGCAAATGTGGAAGAAGGGTATACTGAGGAGTGCACTTAAATGTATAACTGGCAGAAGGACACTATAAACTTTATAGTATAAAGTGTAATTTTTATTGACTAAAAGACATTTATCTCTGATCGAATTTATGTTACTTTATTGATAAAGTCCTATTTGGGGATCTTTTTTGTTGAGATAGCTCAAACGATAGCATACACTAATTATTATTATTATCTATTATAATTTTTTCCGCTAAACGAAAGCATTTGGCAAGCTGGTGATCTAAATAGTTCGATATTTCCAAAATGCACATACAAGAGAACAAATGTTTAGGTCAAGGGGGGGACTTACACGTAGCACAACCTACCATCAAATAGTAGAAAGATGTATTTAAATTTATATTGCTATTTTATATTATAAAGTTTCTTTATTTTATTCTAACTAACTTGTACTATAATTCCAAACCGCTGTAGCATGTAACTTATATAACAGGTATAAAATTAGTTCAATAAACCGTTGCTGGAACAAATGCTATAAGTTGCACTAATTACTTAGCCTTGGGCCACAAATATTTATAAGTAAATCATTTTCTTTAGGCTTTAGTTGATTGAAAACAGCTTTACAATGCGTTTGCTCTGGATTTTCTATATAATAGCTGTTAAACTTGGCCTGGCCAAGGGATATGCTCAGCCAAGTGTCTGCGATAGACAAAGTTTTTACAATCTATACGAACCCAGAGACTATTGTGGCGAGAAAAATCAGCCACACTTGGCCTGTAATAATAACAATGTAAGTACCTTTATCTCAATTTTTTGATTAGAGACTTGATTTCGAACAATTTTCAGATATGGGACATAAAAAATTGCGGCTATCATCAAGAAATATACACAATGACACCGGACATTATCAAGGAAATTGTAAGACAACACAATGTTTATCGCAACATTGTGGCAGGGGGCGATTTGCCTGGATTACCAGTTGCGGCACGTATGCTCAATATGAAATGGGATGCTAACCTAGCCAAATTAGCTGATCTCGCAGTAAAACGATGCACTTTAGAACCAACTAGCAAGAGTTTGTCAACAACAGGTGCTTCGAATCCAGACTTGAATGCGATCTCAACCACATATCCCAGTAAGCAGACACAAAACGAACTCAAAATCTTGAGCTCACATATAAAGGCTTGGTATAACGAATACAAATACGTAACTCTCGAAAGCCTAAGAACAGGAAAATCTCCTGGTGGGTAAGTAGTTGGCTTTAAAAACTCTTTGAAAACACCAATGCCCAAGCAAGCATGTTTTAATTTTTTTTTTTTCAGTCAAGAAATTTCACATTTTCTGCAGCTAATGACTGGTTTAAATGATCGTGTTGGCTGTGCAATAGCTATTTATCATGATGCTCAGTGGAAAGTTCAGTCGATGGTGTGTCTATATGCATGCAATAAGAAAAGTAACAAATTTCTTTATCGATTTGGCAATACGCCTGGAGAGGGATGCAAATGTGGAAAAGATTTGGAATTTAAGAACTTGTGCTCAGCTGGCGAGTCTGTTGATGATTGCACTAAACAAGACGATTATGAAGTCTTGCTAAAGTGCAACAGACCCTTCGAAACAACACCTACAATTCCTACAAAGACAACACAACGACCAAAAGAATGCCACGGAATTTTATCCTGCATAATAAAGAATATCATCAATTTAGGAAAATAGGGTTTTATCCCTAACCCTTAAGAAAACAAAATATATTTCTCCTACTTATTTGTTTTGTTAAATGAAATGGTAACTGCTATAATATTTTCTTCAAATAAACATAGGTGTTTGGCCTGTTCGTATGCATATAAGAGTTTTCTAGATATTTATTAAATAAGCCAACCCAAAAAGCAAAAAAAAAAATTAGTTAAACATTTTTCGCTATCATATTTATAATTTCTACCACTGAAATAATGTAAAACATTAACTGTTACCAATTAAACTATTTTCAATAGCAAACCTAGACGAAAGGATTAAGTGAACTTAATTTTTCGCGAAACGAAAGCATTTGACAAGCAGGGGATCTCTATAATTAGATATTTCCAAAATGCACATTCAAGTGAATAAATGTTAAGGTCAAGGGGTGGACTAACACGTAGAACAACCTACTATTAAACAGTGGAAGACGCGTTTAAAGTTTATTTTGTATATATATTATACTAGCTAGCCCGGCGAACTTTGTAACGCCTTAGAGCAGACTTTATTATCAATGTCAATATTTTATTGTGATAATTAATGTAAATTAAAAAAGTATTTTAATGATTTTTTATTGTCCATGTATTTTAGTGCATGGGTTCCACTCTTTAGTGAAGTACCTTGTGATACACGACATTTTTCGTTTTATAATCAGGTGCATGAACAATTAACGCAGATGATATTCCGACTCGTAAACGAAACACTCAAAATTTATATTTCTCTCGATTCAGATTACAAACTTTTAAGGATTGGCTTTCTGATTTGTTGGTGGTCATGGCGAATGCGAGATGGATCGGAAATTCAAGTCGATTAAATTCAAACGACATGTTGTTTCGGATCATCAGGATCCTTGGACTTAGAACTTCTTCACCGTTATTGTATGTTTATATTTATAATATAAGGTTATTCTTTATTCTTACTAACTTATATTATAAGTTTATGACAATTTCAGATGCTGCTGCAATCTTTGTCGTTGTAGCACATAACTTATATAACGGGTACAAAATTAGTTTAACAGACCGTTGCTGGAACAAATGCTATAAGTTGCACTAATTACTTAGCCTTGGGCCACAAATATTTATAAGTAAATCATTTTCTTTAGGCTTTAGTTGATTGGAAACAGCTTTACAATGCGCTTGCTCTGGATTTTCTATATATTAGCTGTTGAACTTGGCCTGGCCAAGGGATATGCTCAGCCAAGTGTCTGCCAAAGACAACTTTACAATCTAATCCCACCCAATGACTATTGCCACGAGCTGAATCAGCCACACTTGGCCTGTAATAATAACAATGTAAGTACCTTTATCTCAAGTACTTGATTACACACTTGATTTTGAACAATTTTCAGGGATGGGACACAAAAAATTGCGGTTTTCGTCAAAGTATATATACAATGACACCGGACATCATCAAGGATATTGTAAGACAACACAATGTTTATCGGAACATTGTGGCAGGGGGCAATTTGCCTGGATTACCAGTTGCGGCACGTATGCTCAACATGAAATGGGATGCCAACCTAGCCAAATTAGCTGAGCTCGCTGTAAAACGATGCACTTTAGAACCAACTAACAAGAGTATGTCAACAACAGGTGCTTCGAATCCGGGCTATAATGCGGTCATTTCCAAATATCCCGCTAATCAGAGACACAACGTGCTCAAAGTATTGAGAACTCAAATAAAGGCTTGGTATTCTCAACACAAACACGTAACTCTCGATAGCCTAAGGACAGGAAAATCTGCTGGTGGGTGAGTAGATCGCTAAAAAAAACTCTTTGAAAACACCAATGCCCAAACAAGTATTGTTATTATTTTTTTTTTTTTTTCAGTCAAGAAATTTCACATTTTCTGCAACTAATGACTGGCCTTAATAATCGTGTTGGCTGTGCAATTGCTTTTTACGATGAGGCTCAGTGGGAACATCAGTCGATGGTTTGTCTATATGCCTGCAATAAGAAAAGTGACAAACTTCCTTATCAAATTGGCAAAGTTCCTGCAGAGTGGTGCGATTGTGAAAGCGATTTTGAATTTAAGAACTTGTGCTCAGCTGGCGAGTCTGTTGATGATTGCAGTAAGGTGGAAGATGATGAAAACTGTTTAGAGTGCAACAGACCCAAAGAAAAAACACTTGAAGAATATATGGAATGTAATCGCTAGCCTTTGACATAACAAAACATATTTCTCCTTCGTATTTGTTTTGTTCAATAAAATGGTAACTGTTATACTATTTCCTTCAAATAAAAAAGGTGTTTGGCCTTTTCCTTTGCTTAAAAGTGTTTTCTAAATATTTATTTGATGAGCCAACAACAAAACAAAAAAAAAAAATCTACAAAACCACAAATTGAATTTTTCGATTCATCATGCTATTTTTTTAAATTAAAGATGTTTGTAGATTTCAAACTTAATTGCTGAAAAGGCATAGCCATACAAAATGGTAAAGCGGAAAAAAATGTACTTGGTTAAAAAAACTCAAAGGATTTTTTGGAGCTAGTCGAATTCAATCAGAAATGAATCGGCGCTTAGCTCACAGCTTAAGTTTTGGTTTGATCAATACGAATATACAAACCTGCAAAGCCTCTGTTCAGGCAAAGCCAAAAATGCGTTAGTAAAAAATGAGTTTTAGTTAAATAGATTAATGTCTGATTTTCGTACAGCGCTGAGATCTCACACTTTCTGAAAATTGTAATTGGTGGCAATGATCGCATTGGCTGTGCTGTTTCACTGTTTCAAATTTGCGAATTTAAATATCAATTGATGGTTTGTCTCCATGCATGCTATACGATTAAAAATAAATCGCGTTGGCAACAGACTCGGCGAAGCGTGCAAATGCGGCGTACATGGAAAATATATGAACTTTCTATATATAAATATTCGGAGATTGTACAATCCAACAACAAAGCTGGCAAAACCGAACATGACTCTAAGCTCTTACCGACCAGTTGTTAATTCCTGCCTTGCTTTTCGAAACTTTCGAAGAGATTGTTGCTTACAGAAAACCTCAAACTTATCCACCAATTTAGCTTGTGACTAGAATGAATACTGCAACAGAATCTTTCTTGATATTAAACAGGCTTTCGATCGGTTCTCGCACACCTCCTATTGTCAGACCCAGAAAAATATCGATAAATTGATTATGATTGTTAATATTTTCCTTGTGCACGATTATATATAATATTTCTTTCTGTTGACGCTAGTGAGAAATTCTTTTGCACTAATTTCTTGCTTTACATTCATTTAAGGCTACGTGAGATAGCGAGTGCGGCTACCTGGTTAAGTATATCTTGTCACAGGATATCTTCAAGTCAAGCTCTGTTATTTAACGTATTCTTCGTTGAATGTGGTTCTTGTTGTTTCTGTTTCTCATTCCATCGTTGCTGCTGTTCCTCCTTGAGCTACTCTGTGCGCTGCATTTATTTTATTTCATTATAAAATGAGCAAAACGCTCGCCCTCTCTTTTTCTTCATTTCTCTCTCTCTTCTTCTTTTTTGTCGCTGCGGGCGTTCCTAGCCGCATATCCTTGTGCCTTTCTTTTTGTTTAGTTCATTATATGAACTTAATTACAATCCAAGCAGTCCAATTTTAATCATTATCATTTCGCCCGCATCTGCCACTGACAGTCAGCTAGATTTATATATTCGCTTTGTTTTGCCCACGTAATTTGTGTTCAAGCAATTAGATTTCAGTCACATAAAAGTCCTTGGCTGCATGTGACCAATGTTGAAATTCATTCAAAAGGTTCGGTAACTGGGATCCTTTGGGTACATTTTAATACTTCATACCGAAGGTAAAGAGTATTTTTGGTTTGTGCAACGTCCGTCGTGGTGAACGCAACTTTTTCGAAACCCTTATCGATAAATTCGATAACTGAATATCGATAAATGCACATGTTTCCCGCATTCTTACAGTTAGAGTTGCCAACTTTGGTAAGGGGATATCTAATGGCATCCCCCAAAAAACTGCATCAACAATTTTGGAGCCTCGTCCAATCATACCGCCCCAGCCCCCCACCTCATTTTACAAACTGAAATGCGTATATCTTTTTGATAAAGAGTTACAAAATATTTTGGGAAACAATTTAGATCACTCTCCCCCAAACTGGAAATGGGTGTCATTTTCTTAGTTTTTGAGCTAGAGTAACCAAATTCGGTGGCAATATAGCTGTTGGCATCGCCGGAAAATCTGCATCAGCCAATCTTTGAATGCGGCGTGCACAACATCGCGGCCTGACCCCTTTGCAAACGGGGTTTTTTTTTTCCATTTTTCTGACAGGTCTCGAGTATACCAGAGTCGGTTGAGTCCGACTGCACGGTTTCTACTTTCTTTTTTTTTACATATCGTTTAACGGCCTGGCATATCCACAGCACAAACAGTATGTTAGGCTATTGTTGTTGTTTTTGTTGCTGATTTTATTGTTGATTTCTTGGCTTTGTTAAATGTATTAGCCATGTGCATAGCATAATGGCTTACAGCTGGGCCAAGTTAAAAGGCTTAAAAGCCAGTTTCTTAAGGATGTGTATCGATTGATTTGTGGCATAGAAAGTATTTAAAGAATTCTAGTTACGAGTAAGCTAAAACTATAGTGCTTTTTTTTTTTTTTTTTAATAAAAGGAAACACACTTAAATCCTTACTGGTTAAAGCCATTTGCAGCCCTTCAACAAAAATCGATATCAAAGGGAAATTCAATTCAAGTTTATTAACTTCAACATCATTCTCATCTGTCTGGGCTTTTTTTTTCTTACCTTCTGCAAATAAGGATATTTTAATATAATAGTCAAGCTGCTCTAAAATTATAGTCATCATTTGAAAAGTCATTGCAACATTTCCGCTTTGACTCCGTTTCCCTCTTAACGTTTTTGCACTCGAATTCACTTGATTACAAAGTAATTTATTGGAAAAACAGGCGACCAAGCAGCAGCAGTAGCAACAACAAATACAAAAACAACAACAGTAGCTAGACACACACACACACACATACACTCACGCACACACACACACACAAACAGATTTGTTTCAATGGCACCCAAGCTTCGTCTATATTCCGTTTGTTGCCAGTTTATCCGTTGTGCATACCAAATGCGGCAAATCCCAAAAATCAACAAACAAATGAAAAGAAAATTCAATAAAATACGTTAAGGCCAAAGAAAAAAATAAAACTGCCATAGAAGTGAAGAGCAAAGAAAAGAGCGAAGCGAAAGGGAGATGGAGAGAGAGAAAATGGGGGCTTGCTAACGGGAGGAAAGAAAAAAACTTGTGGCGAAAACTAATTACAACCAAGTTGAAATTGCGACTTCCAAAATGGGCGTGTGTTGCTTATACGCCCCATTTAGAACAAGTGCTTGCCCATCTCTCTTTCTCTCTCTCATGCTCTTATTCTTTCTTTCTCTTTCTTACTTGTATTTTTTTGCCATGCACACTGCGTAAGACGCATTTAATTGCGTATGCGTCGCGTGTCCTTTTCAAAGTAAATGCCATAAACTCCCACACATTAAATTATCGTCCGCTTTTTACTCCTCTCTCTCTTTCCCTCTATCTCTCTCTGACTTTCGGTGTAAACCCAACGAAATCTAAATAAAAAAAGAGCATCTCACGAATAAAATTAATTATTTTGTCAGTTGATATGGCAACGTTTAACCAGCACCCGCAACAACCACAGCAGCCGCCAACAAGGTGTCCACCACCTGCCAAGCTAAATTGGCATGTTGTGTCAATATAGACGGCAGACCAAAGAGCAACACCAGCAGCAGCCAAGAGAAACTCCTCGCCTCACGCCACACACCGTTGACATTCATGTGGCGACTGTCGCAGCTTAGCTAAGCGGCAGACTCTCCCCATCAGCGAAAAAAAATAATAGAGAAAAATATATACAATACACAAACGAACAGCATTGACTTTGGCGTCCTCGTTATACACACAACGTGTTGCCTGCGGTCATGTTATTTTTTGCAATTTGAACCGTGGTGGATGCTGTTATCAGCGTTGTTGGAATGAAGGTGGTTATGGTTCGGCTAGTCCTTAAACCAAAAACTGTGACTTGCACGGAGGAAAAATGCATTTATAACGATAATACTTGTTTCTAAATTTGAAAAAGAAACTTTACAGTTTAATAATTGTAGAAATAAGAAATTAAAGAACTCAATTTAAAAATGTTTATCATTATACTATAACTCAGCATCAAAAGTTTAATATTTTATTTTTTTATTTATTATTACTAGTTTAATATTTTAAACTTAGGAGCTTTGATTAATATTAAATGTTTCCTTTATTCTGACGTATTTCTGAGGTGCTCTTCTTTAGAACAGTAAACTAGCTTTTCATCTGTAAATTTGTCATTTCGGTTATTTTAATAAATGGTTAAAGATGTTGTTTGACTCATTTACTTTAAAAAAAGCTTCAATTATAATAATGTAATATCTGTTAACATGTGGATTCAACTTTAAATTTAGCGATAAAATTATTTGTATACCCCAAAGAAGCGTTTGTATTTCCCAAAACCAAGATGCTTCTTTAATGAAATTTATACTTTTCCACATATATAGCTGCACAATCATATGTATATATTTATTCATGTGTTTGCACCAACACCAACACCAAAACTGACAATAGACCAAACCAACCACAGTTTTCCAAACAATTACAGGCAAATTGCGTCGACATGAAATTTTGCAAAGTTACGCTGTTCGATTTTTGCCATTTGCTGGCAATTTTTATGACAATTTTTTTGGTTTCGCTTGTTTGTTTGTTTCTTTTCTTTTTTTTTGGCCATTTTGAACAAAACCGAAAAAATTTCATTACAATTTGCAATGGGCACAGTAAAAAGAACGCATAAAAGTAGGCAACGCAAAATTGCGGCGCAGCTAAATGCAGAACAAAGCAACGGCAACAGCCAAAAAAAAAAGAAACACAGAGAGAACACAACAAGCCATCAAAAAAAGCACTACAAAACCAACAGAGGCAACTGCAGCAGACAAAGATTAAATGAACGCTAAACTGGCAAAAGCCACAAAAAAATGGCGACCACACACGCACACCCAAACACATACACCCTAACATGTCCTGCATATGTGCTAATCTCTGAACGTTGATTTTTTGTTGCAGCTTTTAGGCGCAAACGTTTATTGCATTTAGTTTTCGTTTTCGGGCCCAGGCCAAAAGTCAAACAAACCCAAAAAAGCTGAAAAGCAGCTAACGAGAAATTGCACTTGCCATGTCTGTGTGTGTTGGTGTTCTAATGAGGCGGGAGTCGGTGGGCCTGTCACGGCTGCATAAATGAATAAAAATGCCGACTTATTTGCACATGCTGAAAATTTAAGCGCTTTTAAACGCAATTTTTATAAATAAACACAACAAAAAAGTAACAAATTTCATTTCTGCAACGTTTTTGTTTGAGTTTAATTGTGTGCAAGTTTTTCAGCTGTCTTTTCTGTTTCATATTTATTTTGGACGGCGGATTTTTGATGCTCGTTGTCGGGGCAAATAAGGAAATTTACAGCACTTTTGCAAACTCACACTCGCACACCCACATATACACACATATGCATGCTGACAGACGCAATTGAATGCAATTTTGCATGGTATATTAAAAATTTTTTTTGCTTGCCGCTTTTGGTTGCCCAGTTCTTGTCATACTCAGTGTGTAAGTTCGCAACAAGGCTTTTCGGGCTTCTAGAGTTGAGTTGGCTATAAATAAGCCTAAGGTCTACGTGAATAAATTAACAGTTTAATAAAATAATTAGTCAGTTATTAAATAATTTAATGAATTAACAAATTAATATTAAAATTAATTTGTGTATGAAGGCATTGTAAATTAGTATACTAATTATAAAATTAAAAGAATCAATTAATGTCAAAATAATCAATGGATAAACAAAAATAATTATACATTTAATTCAATGGATGAATGAGTAAATAGGCAACGACAATAGAATGAATGAATTTTTGAATAATAATAAAATAAATAAACGAATGGCTAATTACAAAAATGATTGAGTATATGAATGAATTGAAGGATTGGGTATATAATAAATATAAAATATTAGACTCTCAATTTAAATGCTGTATTAAATAAAATGCCAAAACGCTATTGCTTTTTTATATCGATCCAATTTAAAGAAGTCCATTGTTGTTTTAACCAATGTTTTTGAGTTATAAAGACCGCAAAAAGGGTATCTCGTCAGTTTAGCACTTACTTTCAACCTCTTTTACTTGCTATTTTTTTGTGTAATTTTTGTTTCTGGCTGGTTTCTTTTTGGGTGCCAATTGTGTGTTACATTTCCGCACGGAAAGGGAGTGTAAAAGAGAGTGAGGGAGAGAGGGAGGTAGGAGATAATAGGGTGTAGGGTACTGTGTCTGTGTGGTGGACTTTTTATTTTATTACGCGCACATTATGATGCAGCAACAATAACAATGAAAACCGTTTTTAATGAAATTTTTGAACAAGTTTCCCATAGTCAACACACTCGACAGTGGAACTGTGCCTGCAATAAACGCAACAGTCGGCACCAAAGAGGGGGTGCGTTTGCTGATGGGGTCTCATCAGAAATTCATTTGCATGGCCATCAACACTTTTCAAGTGAGTGTGTGTGAATTGATTTCTCAATTGTTGGCTCTTACTCGTTGCTCATTTGCCAATCTGGCAATCTGACAATCGGGCCTTAAGAGGCCTAGCCAAGGCTCTCAACTATATAATTTTCACAGAATTTGTTGTTTGAGTGCTGCTTTGTGCGAAGGTTTTTTCCAGGAGTTATTGTTTTTTTTGCTTTTTTTGTTGAGTGCCTAGAGGCACGCTTCACACGGACCACAAAAGGTGTGTGATTACAATTGTTGTTTGTTCGCAAGGCGTGCCACGCCCACACAAAAATACACATATGTGTAAAAGGGCGCAAAAGCAAACGCCATCAAAAGGAACTAGGGCGAGCCTATAGCGCCTTATTGTCCTTTTACTGGGTTTTTGGTCTATTTGTCTATTTGTTTGTTTGTTTGGCTACACTTTTGCATATTTTTCTCAAGTCCTTTGTTGGTATGCTTGCACCGTACGGTAGCCATTTGTCCATTGTTCGATGGACAATTTTTTTTTTTTATTTTATGTAATTCAAGTGCACAACAATGGCACAGGTAATTCCCATGAATTCCTTTTCACATGTCACATGTGCCGACTCCAGTTGACCAATGGCCAATGCTCAAGCAACAATCGCATAATTATCTGGAACTATTTGTCGGCAAATGGCTTTCAAGTGAGCAAGTAGCAAGCGGAAAGCGGCAAGCGGGAAGCAGTAGCAAGGATCACGTTGCTCATATGGCCGGCCTATTTAGCGCTTATCTTGGCCAGAAATTTGTTGGAACTGCATGCCACACATTCATATCTATTCATATGTGGCTGCTGCTTGGTGTCAATTTGCTCCAGATTAGCCATAAAACATATGAACTCGTTTCCAAGTAACAGATTGTATCTATAACTTGTAAGCGTGTTGTTCAGCGTCTTCCTGTCTGCTGCCACAGGCATTTTCACTTACCTCTGGATCCACAACATTCTCTGCGCAGTTTCACAAAACTGCTGGCGGGCATAATAAACATTTCAATATTGTCACGAATCCAAAAAATGCAAGACACAACTCTGACTCGGATATTTATATGCGGTCTGTGGTGGGGATAGGGCGAATGTACTAAGTATGTCTGGCCAACGGAAGCTTTCATTTATTGTGCGTTGCTGAGTCCTTTAACTACACACAGCGCCTCCTGCTGTGCACTGCCTGAATATTAAATTATGAAACTAAATGTCAAACAAGCGCTTGATTTCACTCAACTACAGATAGAGCTTACCTCCCTGTGTTTGATTATGGCCACAAGCAGCAAAGGATATTGAGTAACTTCATCGTTACTTTGCCTCTGTCCCTCTGTGTCTTTGTCTGTCTGTGTAGATAGACCTAATACTAAGCTGAGCTGCGGTTGCTGGCCAACCCAATAGTAGCTTATTTATTACATTTTCTGCAAGCAATTTGAAGTTCGTTTGCGAAAACTATTTATTATATGCTTTTGGATTAATCTAAAAAACAGGGTGTTCTTATTAGTAAGCTGTTTATTTTCTATTTAATTGGAAATATTTAAAATCAGGATACAAATTTTGTTGTCCATTATTTTCTTTATCAAAGTTTAAGAATTAAAACCAATAAAAGTTTATTAAAATTAAAATAAAAATCAATTTGCTTCAAGCATATCACAAGTTCCTGGAAAAAAACCAAGCAAATTCATTGATTATAACGATTAAATTCGAGTTTTAGAAAACAATAAAAGAATGGTAATATGAACATATCATATATGTATATTATTTGATTGAAAATATTTTACACCTTTCTTGCAACTCAAACAAATGACCAGAGTTTTTAAGTTTATCGATAAATTTACCTCTGTGCTGAAATTCGATAAACATCATTGAACACTTAATACAATATAATCATTTAAATCATTAAAAACATTAATAATATTTTTTAGTTACTTTCATTAGCATCTTAATTATTCAGTTTATTAAAATGTTACACAACAAGTCAATTTCACTAAGCTGTAAACTTACATTGGCTACATAGCCATATAATTACATATTTTAGTAACTCTCATGACATTATTTACCCTTATAATTAAGAAGTCAATCCTTTGTTTATTGCCTCAACCCTCTCACACTGTCAGCAGCAGCAGCATTTATAAACCATCTCCCACACCTGTACCCACCCACACACACACACACACACACACACACAATTAACCCAAAGTCAAAGAGAGCAAGAAGCAAAAAAAATCTAAAATTAAAAACCCCATTGCGCTCTATAAATGAAACCCTCCAAACCAAACCAAAACCGAGCCCAAGAATTTTCCCTTGCTCTGGAGCTGCGCTCAACATCCGGCAGACAATGGAAGGCAGACGCTAAGTAGACGAAAAGTTTTTAGTTGGATTATATTTTGTGTGGGGTGTGGAAAAGGGGGTGGAAGCAACGCTCGCACAACACACAGCGAAATTCGTTTTATTACTTTGATATATTAGATTTAATGGTTAAGAAAAATGTTGCCAACAGCAGCAGCTTCTCACACACACACACACTCTTATTCACACACACACACATTTACGCTCGCACTCATTGAGAATTGTGTGTCTATTGTCGTAGTGGGTGTTATTGTGGGTCGTCGTCGTCGCAGTTAACCTTATTAAAAGGTGAACACAGTCATGGCACCAGAGAGAATTGCCACAATGTGTTTACACGCAGCTCAAGGGGAGAGAGTTTGTGTAAATGGGGTAGGTTGGGGGTTGAAGGGGAAGCGAAAACACGATAATGACCTCGTTGTAACTCAGCTCGTTTGTGTGTGTGTGTACTGTGATAAAAACAGCCAATAGCAGTAAAGCTTAAAAGCGCATGTCTAAAGAGAGAAAGTTTTGCAAACGCTCTTGGCTCGTCTCCATTTTAAGCCCGTTGAGAACGAGTATTTTAGAAGGGTTGGGGTGATGCGATGGGGGTGCAGCATTGATGTGCTAATTTAGAAATTACATTGAAGTGCAGCCTTCAATGAGTTTGAGTTTGAGTTTGACTTTGATTCAATTTGTCATTTCACACTTGCGCTAAATGGCTTTGGTTGCCATGACTGTTGGAGTGTCGGCTGCCACTTGATGCAAACAAACAAGGCTAGAAACATGCTGATCATTCTAAAAAATAAGGGGGCTGGACAGCAACCAGGCAATTAGCTGTCAAATTGATCAACGTCTAAATAAAAAGAGTGAGAGCCAAAAATGCGATTTGATCGTCAGGATAATGGATTGTCTAAGTGCGCTTGATGATGCTGCACTATAGATCAAAGATTAGGACAGGTAGGCGCTGACAAGGGCCAGCCAAACACTAAGTCCTTTGCAGGCTCAGCGCAAACACAACTCAGCTCTATATTAAACGAACATGAAATCGGATTTCTGAATGAAAATCTGTACCGTCGTTCGTGTCCTATGAAAATATGATTAAGCGCCGATGCTTTATGCTAATCGCAAGCTCAAACTGCTCAAACTCCTGTGTGCGAGTCCTTTGCGCGTGAAGTGTGGCGTCACACATCTGGCTACTTAATGAGTTTGGGCAACGACAACACAACTTGTTCTTCGCACAATTTCCGGGAAACTTCGCTCGCTAGGCGACGGGCTAGGTGCCGCATTGTACAGATTTTTGGCTTTGGCTTTCGCATTGTTTTGAGCACAGCTTACAAAACAAATTGTGTAAGTTTCAACAAATTAAGACTGCGAGAGAATAAAAGGTCTGCATTCTCCCGTGCGGGCATTGTTAGTGGCGTTGGAAGTGCATTCAGGCATTGTTTGGTTTCTGGAATGCCAATCTGTAAATATGCCATTTTGGCTGCTTCTTTGTTGTTATGCAATTCGCATTGTCATCCTGCATCTCATTGCATAAGGCCCAGAGAGCGTTTAGAGTGGCCCAAAGCTTGTCACACAGGCATTTTTTCTAAGTCCGGCTCAGTCAAATCCTTGTGGGTTCCAAGGCGAGTTTAATGCTGAAGGTTTGCTGAAACTAATGCTTGAGACTGGGCTACATTTGTTTGATTTTTTATTAGAACTGGTTTTTTTTTTGTCTCTAAAGTAAAATTTTCAGAATAACCAAGTCAAGTTAGTTTGCTAAAATGGTAAGATAAAATTAAAATGCCGAAAAACTCTAGTTGTAAGTTTCGCTAAGTAAATCCTCAAAAGAGATAATATAATTATTAAAGACCTGTGAAGCTCAATTAAACGTTCTTAAATCATGTATATACGATTCGAAATTATCAGAACTAAAAAATATAAGCTAA
Source organism: Scaptomyza polygonia (assembly GCA_035044585.1). Taxonomy (NCBI): domain Eukaryota; kingdom Metazoa; phylum Arthropoda; class Insecta; order Diptera; family Drosophilidae; genus Scaptomyza; species Scaptomyza polygonia. The sequence continues at coordinate 270,922 of JAWNNU010000936.1, read as the reverse complement.
CACTTTAATAATTTTTATATTTATTGAAAAACTTTAACTTTTAAAATAATATTTTTTTTGGCATAAATAGATGTTATAAAATCTTTAATATACAACTATTAAAATGACTGTTTAGCTAACATTTTAAGCTGAATAAAAGTATAAACAACAAAAAATTTTATTCAAAAGTGAATGGAATTTATTTTTTCATTAGAACAGCAAACTGAATAAATTAAATATTTTAATTATAGAATAAAATTCCTTGTTGTACACTCAACTTTCGATTGTTCGACTTAAATAAAAATTATTTATGTTAAACCTCGTCATATTGTACTTAGATTTTAGTTTAAAGTTTTAGCTTCTGTAGTCGAGTTGAGAGCTATGTAAAAATATTTTGAAGCTTAAAATTAACTTTAATATTTTTGCTTAATATATGATAGTAACATAAAATTACTCGATTTACTCTAACTTCCATAAATTTCAACTAAACATGTTGTATATAATTAAAATTAATTTCTTCTTAAATGTTTACTACCAAAACAATTAAATTAGAAATGTTTAAAAACATTAATTCAATATCAATGTAATAGAGAATATCACCACTAACGACAATCCCGTAGATTAGATGGTGCTGTACCTCACCTTTAAACGTGCAACAGATCTGCTTATTCAATGAAACCCTTGCAACATGCTTGCTTACTTAAAGCAATTCTTCATTGAGCATTTGGATTGTTCAATGAAATGCGGGGCTCAATGCTTAACCCGAACAGATCATAAAATGAGCCCGGGCAAGGACAAGGTGCATCATTTATGATGTGACCAGGAAAAGGTAAGCTAAGGCATAAAAAAGCGGAAATCATAAATGCGCTATAAATGGCCGCCTAGCTTCAGGTAGGAACTAACCTGTTTTGTGATTTGTTGATGCGTACACAGATGGACTGTGAGTGTGCAAGAAGGAGAGAGAGAATGAAATAGAAAGAGAGAGAGAGAGAGAGAGTAAGTAAATGACAAGTTATAAGATGTTTGTGTATGTTTATACACAGAATAAGTAACTAACAAAGAGAGCCGTGTATTAATGAGTACATTTTTTGAAATTAATCAGCAAACATAGATGCACAGCTAAGTAGCAATTAAATAGAAAACGTAAGGGTGCAAGAGAAAGAGAGTGTGAGTTAAAGAAGAAGAGAGCACACCAAAGAGAGAGAGAGAGCGAGAGCCAGAGTGTGTAAGAAAAAGAGAGAGCCGCCCCTAGATGACTACCTGTATATTGAAAACAGGAGAACACATTCTTGCCTCAACCCAATGAAACGGAGGAAACAACCCTGAGCAAGCGAGACAGGACAACATTGGCAGGATAACGGCAGCTAGCAGCAAACAGAGCCTGCGCCTCGCCTCGCCCATATTTCACTTGCACCAGCAGCATGCAGCACGCAGCAACAACCAAAAAACGCCTCTCCGACGTATTTAATGCCAATGTTGAGCGGTCGCCGAGCTCAGTCGGTGGTTGTTGATCGCTACCAGTGTACGTGTTATTGTCATCCGAGTCATAGAGCCAGCAATCGTACCCTGCCGTACCGTAAAGCCCATTACTAAATTGCTTGAGAACTAAACTTTTGTGTGTGCTACGTTTTTAGTAACTGCCAAGATAATATCAAACAAGAAATAAACCAACTAATGATTAAAATATAAAAATGTGTGCAAATTTAATTTAGTTAGTGCGCCGGGTCATGCACAACTCGAACTTCTTTTGGCAGTAAAGGGTATAACGCTAAAATTGTGATTAATTGTTGCTTGCGCTCAAGCGATGATGACAACAACAGCAACACAGCAACATCCCATCATGCCACCAGCCATGCGTCCAGTACAAGAGAGCCCCGTCTCGCGGCCAAGAGCCGTCTACAGCATCGATCAGATTCTAGGCAATCAGCATCAAACAAAACGCAGTGGTAAGTTCTTTTAAAAATATTGAAAATGTAGCTAATTGCGCCGAAAGTCTCGTAGATAGGTTAATAATGCATAGTAGGGCTTTCCTTTAATAAATAAAAATAAATAATTAAAACAAGTTTAAAAGATATTCCTTAATTTTCCGTCGGCGATCGAGAGAAAACATAAACTTTGTTAGTAATTGTTCAAATGACTAATTATCAGGATAGTTATAAATTAATTTTGATAGGTATATAGTTTGTCAACTTCGTTAAATCTTAAAATAATTTAACTTCAAACAACTAAATTGAAAAGTATTTTAAGCTATTTTGTAAAGCAGTTAAAAAGCTTGATTTTTATGATTTTGTTAGGCTTTGATATATTTTTTTTTACCACTGGAAATATTATAAGTAAAGGAAGATAATTAAATTTATTTTAAAAAATTCATAAAATATCGAAAGCGTTATTTGAAAAATCTTTCTTTAGATTTTAAAAGGAATCAAAAATCAAATATTCATTTTCAACAATAAAACATTCATTTAGAGTCAATATCTGACAAATATTTAATTATTTAAATTGTTTAAATATAGAGTGAAAAATAAGCTCAAACAATATTTACCACGAGTTTTTATGACTAAAGAAATTATTAATGATATGATTTTTTTTTTGTCAAACTAATACTATGAATAGTCGAATTCTAAATATACAAGTTCCTATTCAAGAGTAGAAACTATTAATATTTGTAATGGAAATTTTTTAAAGAGAAACTCTAAAGTAGAGAATTTCAAAAGTAATTAGAAAAGCAATTACTTTTACACTCCTCATTGATTAAAAACCCAATACCCAATCCCATGCATAGACCATTTTAGAAGAATATCATATCGTTTCGCTTGAGCTGAGGATTGAGTGTGCTCCACTTTGAAAGCCACATCAAAGGTGTCCCAGGAACCGTTGTGGCTGTTTGTGGTTGCCGCATCATCCCACATATGCAAATGAGTTGACGAAAGGACATGGACATGGTCATAGTTTTTGGGGACTATCAACATAAACTGGCCATGTTTCACACTCAACTCCCAATGGGGGCGTTACGTTGTTTGATACCTTGTAGTGGGCGTGGTCCGGATTGCCCGCTGAGTGAAACACGCGCTAATAATGCGCACCCAGAGTTGAGGTGAGGGCAAGGCAAGAAATAAAAATAAAAAAAATAAAAAATGGAATTAAGTGAGAGCGCTCGAAAGCAAATCAAAACATATCACGATTTTGATATCCTGGCAGCCGGTCTACGTAACGAGACGCTTGGCATCATTAGACCCGTAATTAGATTGAGATTGACAGTCATGGGCAACAGCAGCAGTTGCAGCAGAAACAGCATTTATATTGCTAGTGGCACCCAATGTTGTCAATGTAAGGCTACAATTTGTGACAACGTGCGCACCGCAGGACACTCAATTTTTTGGGCAGGATATACGTATGTATGTGTACTTAAGGCAAGCGATTTGTGCCGCGTAATTTGATGCTTTTGGAAAATTACCTTTTTCGCCACAACAAGCGGCATAAATGTTACGAAATCACATAATCGCCAGCCCAAAAACGATAAGGATAACAACAGAGAGCAGAGAGCAACATAATGCTCTGCTCTGCTCCGATCTCCTGCTGTGATCTTCTCGTCTGCCACGTCATTGTGAATATTATTAATTTGAGGTTCATTAAAATTTGATTACATGTTCTGCTAGTATGACAAAAAAAAAATAAATGAACTCATGCTCAGGTTCTCCACACACACACACACACACACACTCATAGAAGGACACGTTTTCGAAGGGCGTGTGAAAGAACTTTGCTTAGGGGTAGAAGCTAAGGACAAAAGGGCTGTTGAAACTCTATCAAATTTGTAGCCAAAGAAGAAAGAAAGTTGTTGGCTTTCAAGTTGTTGAAAGTTAAATTCGCTGCCATTCATAATTATTTGTTATTGATTGCCAAATCAAATTGCGTTGCACTTACTCTAACACACACACACACACACACGTACACACACACTTACATTAAACACTTGAAAGCTTTAGCATTTAAAAAGGGGGTTAGCTGGCAAACAGTCAGTGTGGATATATCAGGATATTACTACTTCAGTTACAATTCAATGAATTTTGCTGAACTTGGCAGCTGCCGAACAGAGCAAACTTTATTTTATTTTTCCCTTTAGCTCTTTGTACCGAATTTTTATTTCAAAGTCAAACAGAAAACTGTTGAAAAACTTCTCAAGCACTTGGAATCAATTGAATTGCATTTGGCCAACATTTTTTTGATTTTTCTTCAATTTTTTTCAGATACATCCAATGAGGTGCTTATAACGCATTCCCATCACATTCACCATTTGCACAACAACAACAGCAGCAACAGCTTGCTGCAACAGCATCAACAGCAGCAACACCACCAACATCATCACCAGCAACAACAACAACACCAGCAACATCAACAGCAGCAATTGGCTGATAAACGCGAAGATTCACCCACAAACACGGAAAGCGGCCTGGATGTCGACAATGATGATGAGGTATCATCCAGTCTGAATAACGGCCATGATCTTGGTGATATGGAAAGGCCGCGCAAAGTTCGTAGGTAAGCTATAATACAAAAAAAAAAAAAGAAAAAAACGAAGAGAATAGAAATCAGAATCTTAAATCGAGTTGTTTACAATCCGCTTAACAGATAAAATCGTATTAGGGAATTGTTAGTCCCATTAAAAAGCAACTAAACAACATCATTGTTAACATCAAACATCATCATCATTATCTTATTACCCTTTGTTCCATTTGTAGATCACGGACAACTTTTACAACATTTCAATTGCATCAATTGGAGCGAGCATTTGAGAAGACACAATATCCGGATGTGTTCACAAGGGAGGATCTGGCAATGCGTCTAGATTTGAGTGAAGCACGCGTTCAGGTAAGATATAGATATTTAATTGAGTATTTTAGACTGGTGATTATGTAATTATTGGGGTAAGGTGCAGTGCCGAAAGCTAAGCGGCTTAAAGCACAACAACTTAATATCGTGCAGGATATACATACATACATATGGCATGTACTAGTAATTGGCCAACAAAAATCGCCAACAATCAAAGGACTTAATTTGTAAATAGTCTTTTAAACACTTAGCGTCCACTTTGTAGGCAAACAGTACTTTGGGGTGGTTGCTGCATTAGGGGTGGCTAAAGTACATTAGATATTGTGATTTTCCAAATGATTAAATCGGCAGACGGGTGTTGGTATTTTTATTAACTCGACTAGTACACGATGGGTAAACAATTAAAGTGGCATTGGGTGATGCAAACACGCGACGTTTGCTTAACGCACGACTTAACATTTAATTTTTTTTTTTTGACGATCCTTTGCTTCTGCTGCCATTGCGATTCTTGCGCAATTTGATTTCAGTTGATATGCTTTTAAAGCACTTGAACGTTGACAGATACCAGTTACCAAATACATATATACATGTATATATTTTTGTATGTGAAAACAACTTGACCTAAGCGCTTGGCACTCCACTGAGGGATTAGCACTCGTCCTGTGTCCTGCGCCCTTTTTCGTGTCCTCGCTGTGTCCTAGCCTTGCCTCGTTGTGCATACAAATTGTTCGTTTCACGGTTGTTGTATCCGTTGGCAGATTAAGCGTAATTGGTCATTGATTCATACATACATAAGTTGCATATGCGCCAACCTCTCAATTCCCATTTCAATACTTCAATAGTAACAGATTTAGAGCGTTGCTTTTTTGCTTTTTTATTATTTTGTTTTGGTTCAGCCGTTTTTGTTTGTTTGTTTTGTTTTTTTGTCTCTACTTCTAGTATCTATCGGATACTTTTGTAGATAGAGTTACTAGGGGTTGATGAGCGGTCAATTATTTTGGGATTTGCATGACAGGCAATAAAAAAAAACAAAACACACTAGTAAACATTGATTTATGCTTTTTGCGATTCTCATGTTCTTGATTTTGTTTTACTCAAATTATGTACTTTGTAAAAGCGCATTTCGCATAACAAATCAGTTTGAAAATTTCTGACAAGTTTGATATGCGAGTTGCTAAGCGAATGGAATTCAAACGAAAAGAGTTCGATATTGATAATTCCTGGAATTGTATCGAAGCAAAGAGTTGATTTAAAGAAAATACAAACATTGCAAAATAATGTTTTTTTTTAAATCTGTCGCATAAATACGTACATATTAGTTTACTCAGTCTCAAATTTGCAATAAATATTGAAAAAATTTCATAGAAAGCATTTCAAATTATTTATTTTGAAAAAGTTGATTCAAACAAATAAGACAGTTTTTAATTCATATATAAAATATTAGAGTTTGATATGAAAATAAAGATTATTTTTTTTGATTTCAATATGAAAATCTGAAGAATTTTATCAAAAGAAAATATCACTTCTTACAATTTAAGCTGTTGCTTTACATAAAATGTAATATTCCAATTATGCTAATAAATTATTTTCAAAAATAGTTTTGTACTTATTGTGTAACAAATTGTGTAGCTCGTTAAGTCTCTTAAAATTTTATAAATGCACTAAAAATGTATGTATATATAATGCTACATGCTATGCTACATTTTAATATACTTAGAATTTAAAAACAAATAAAAATTCTTGTATTTATTATATTCACTTTTTGATAGTTCATGTGTCTTTTTAATATTTTATCTTTTATAAGTTTTTACACACTTTTTTAAACTTTCTTATTAAGTAATTTTAATATTCTTAGACATCTCACTTGAGTAATATAGTATTCTTTTATAGCACATTATCTTGCTTGTCATTCATTATGTTATTTTGATCGCACATGTGTGATAAATGTGGGCAGGATATCCGTGAATTCAACTTTATACGAGTGGGTCGTCGGCTGGCTGGGCAAGTGGAAAGTGGTTTTAGATTGTTGGCCAAAGCCGCATTATAATTGCGCTACTAACAATTAAAATGCGCACACAACATAAGCACAAGGGTTGCAGCAGGTTGGAGGGGTGGTGGGGGTATGTTCGGGAGAGACACACAGCAGAAACAGGACAATAATTGGTAGCAATTATTGCAAGGAAATCGTTGCTAATTTACTGCTCGCTCTGTTGCACGCATTGTTGTTGCAATGTGGCTGGCCGTGTGGGTGGGTTAAATACAGGGTGTCTATAATTGCACAGAAATCTCTCATTCTCTCTCAGTCTTTCTGCACACAGTCGTCAAGTGATTTCAATTTACAAACAATTAATTTTGTGTAATACAAGAAAACGAGACAGCGAGACGAGAGCATCTCTGAAAAGTTCCGGGCGGAAGTGCTTTTGGGTGACAGCAGCCAGCAGCTAGCAGCAACCACCCTGTCAACCCTGGCCAAGTGTCAAAAATGCATAAGACAACCCCCCTTACAACACACACACACACACATACGTATATATTTAGACAATGACGAGTTGGAGTGAACTCTGTGCACAAATCAGAGCTGCACACTTCCGATTGGATGCCATTGTATTTTGATAGACGCAGACTCCGACTGCGTTTCAAACTCCTCCAACTCTGACTCAGGTTTTGAGCTGGTTAGTTGATCAAGTTTTGTGCTTGATAGATTCGGTCAGGCAGTCAGGCAATTACACAAAGACGTTAACACAATTTGCATACACGCAACTCTAACTGCAACTTTTACCTTTTCTGTTGCTTTTTGCAGGTGTGGTTCCAGAATCGTCGCGCCAAATGGCGTAAACGTGAGAAGTTTATGAATCAGGACAAGGCTGGCTATCTGCTGCCCGACCAAGGTAAGCATTTCATACAACACACACACACACATAGTCGACCTCAAATTACCGAATTACGTGTGCAACATAATTAAATTTACTTTGCATTGCTAATCAAGGACACACATCGCTATCTCTCTCTTTAGGTATGCCTGAATTTCCGTTGGGTATTCCACTGCCGCCACACGCACTTTCCGGCCATCCGGGTGGACTGCCCGCCGAGTTTTGGCCACCACACTTTGCGTTGCATCAGCATTTCAATCCGGGCCTGTTGCCACAACAGCTGATGCCGCCTCACTACAAGCTGCCCAACTTCCATACGCTGTTGTCCCAGTATATGGGTCTGAGTAATCTGAATGGCATCTTTGGCGCCGGCGCCGCAGCGGCTGCTGCTGCAGCTGCCTCCGCTGGCTACCCGCAGAATCTTTCGTTGCACCCATCGTCGGCGCAGGTTAGTCCGCCGTGCAGCAACAGCAGTCCTCGAGAGAGTCCCAACTCATTGGCGCCACATCCGTTGCATGCAACGCCGCACAGCGCTTCAATGCTTATCTCCGGCGACCTGACGCTCAACTCGACGGCAGCGCAATCGCCGCGCAGCGCAACTGGCGGCAGCAGCAATGCTTCCACGCCCGTCTCCGTGGTAACCAAGAGCGAAGACTGAACCCGATGGAGATACAATGCACAATGCGGGGATTCGATGCGGAATTCTCGTACTTGTGGTGATATATATAGTATGGATGGATTATGTGTATATTGTATAGCATGTTTCTAGTGTATAGTTATGGCCAAAATGTACTTACAGTTAGTGTTGAAAGTATTTCCCAAATAATAAAGCATACTTATATGAAAGTATGCTCTTAATTTAGCTGCTGCAAGTGTCATACAATTTTAGTTATTAAAAAACGTGTAAATTTATATAAAATAAGGAAAAAATGAAAATAAAATGAAACTAAAGAAATACATTTGTTGACAATTTGATTTTATATAATTTATGGCTGTGAAAAGTATTTTCAAAAAACTCTTTTTAGTTTTTAATAATTGATTTTGGTGGGGTTTTTTTTTTTGTTATCAGATAATCTTCAAGTAATAATAATATATAGTTTCTAAAGAAAGTTTCTCTAAACGAAAAAGTATGGTGTGGGATATATTTCAGGAAGTTTAGAATGACATTAATGTTATGCAAACTAAAGTTGTCAAGGATGTGTTCAATAAAAATGACCTGGGTTTTTTTCTAGTACGATAAACTTAGCAAATTTGATTTTTACTCTTATGACTATGAAGTTATTAAAGAGCTTGATTAGAAAATTATCGCTCTTAAAAATATTTAAACCTTTTTTAATTGGAAATAAAAATAGTATCCTTTCAAAGGCTTTTCTAACTTAACCAGCAATTATATAATGCAGTCATTCAAAATTTACCTCTTACTATTCAATAATCTTGTCAACTGTAGTTTCAATTGATTTTTGTACATTTCCTTTCAAGATAAGCGCGTTTCCTTATTCGCATTGTTATTGCGAATGTTGTGCAGTTGAAGCGAAAAATTAACAATTCATTAAGAGTAACTCGCAATCTGAAGAACTTGCCCATTATAAATATATTGTGTACAAGCTGTCGACCTTTTTTTTTGTTGTACTTGATCAACAGCAAGTCAATGGAACTGATCTTCAACAGCAAAAGATTGAAGTTGAACTATTATGTAATATAGCTAACCATTAAGAGCTGTAGCAACCCCCGATAATGCCACAATGCGCCCTGGAGCTCGGCTCATTGAATCAAGGCCAAGAAATGAGTATAATAAAAACTGAGAAGTAGTCGATGAAGTTGAAATTGTATAATAATCTTGATATTATGTCAAATTGCAAGCCAAAAAGGAAATGTTTCATAACATACTTATACTTATATGAAAAGAAGACGAGTCGAGAATCAAGAGAAGAATAGAACAAGAAATCGCATTGTGAGCCGCAGACAGCAGCGGAAACAGCAGCAACGAAGGATGTGAGCCAAAGGATTTGCACAAATTTCCAAATGACGTAGATGACGGTGGTTGTGGTGTTGTTGTGTTGGTGTGTGGTGCACAAGCGAACCCAGTTTAACCTTACCGAAACGACTCGAACTGGTTTGGTATGCGTCTTTTGTATAGCTTTTGTACCGCATGCAGCGTTAAATGCTGTATTGATATCTCGTAATTTGTGCCATAATTACTTTTTAATAATTCGGCACTAAGTGCTGCGGCGCCACAGGACATCGCATCAGCTTTTTGTGTGTGCAACGGCCTTAAATTTAATAAAAAATCACCGACAAGTTTGTGCTTCTTTTTGATTCACATTCAGATTCAGAGTGAGTTTTGGGCTGCTGGGTTGCAATTTGATTACACTTACCATTCTGTGAGGTCAAAATTGAATTCCCTGCACAAATATAACATCAACAACATAATTATGTTCAGCATCACCATTATTGTCATAATGAATGAATGCGCGACTTAGCGGATTTGTCACAGACAAATGCATAAAGTCGAGGACCAGCTGCCAGAGCGCGCCCCATAAAGGCGGCCCAGTCAGCGTTGTCAAAGGAGCTTTCATAAAACTCATATGCAAATGCTTTTGTGGAACCAAACAGCAAAAGACATCCAACCTTCACAGCTTTACATACTTTCCAGAAAGAGTACTAAACATTTTTTAAGGATGTTAAATTAAGCATTTATTGTGAATGAAATTGAATCAAATGGTAATTTTTCATATAATAGAGTGAATGTGTAAAATGTTTAATAATAAAAAATATGCTTTATTTTTAAAAATATTGCTTAAAATTTGTATTTAATTCGTAGCAGAAGAGCATTTTGTCGTCTATGTGGAATTCTCACAATTTGTCTTGTTTCTATCAACGAAAATTCAATAAGTTGAAGTAGATCTTTTATTTGTGCAAGTGTTTGGCCAAGCTGCATGAAGAGCAGCTTTCTGAAGGCAGCACAAAAATCCCTCTCTACCGGCCATCTCCTTTATTTCGGGTCCCGTTGAATGTCCTTGTGTGTGTGTGTGTGTGCAAAGAAATGTATTCAGTGTGCAAATGCAGCGCCACTCTGCGGGCTATAAATATATGAAATTTATCAAGTGGCCTTTTGAGTTTCGTATTTTTTTATTTGGCTCTATGAAATTGAGTGTCGAGTGTCTGTCGCTCTCTCTCTCTCTCGCTTTCTAGAATCTGTGTGTTTGTGTGTGTGTGTGAATGTGCAGTATTTGCATTCGGCTCAGTCCAACAGTGAGTTTCACCTTGTAATGGTATCTCAGATTGGATATGAATGTGTTTGTGTGTGTGTGTGTGTTTATATCAAACATAATCAAGCACATTGCCATTTTGCTTGCAATTTTTATGAACCTCTTCAGAGGCCGAACAATGAATATGAAAATCAATTTCGGTACGACACTTGAGGCTCGAGCGCATTAAAATGGTAACAGTTAACATTTACAGCCCAAAACTCAAAGCTCTATGGGTGGCGTAGTAGAAAGTAGATGGTGGCTGAGAAGCAGGCGGGGCGTGGTGGTTGGGGAAAGGGACAACCACTTGAATGGCTGGCTACATTTTGTTGTCGTGTAATGAGCGCAACTGTTGACGGCAACAGTGGAAATACTGAATACAGCGGTAATTAAACAAGTTAAATCCGCTCAACAGATGCTCAAGTCAGATTTCATATTTTTTAAAGGCAGCTTGTCGTCTTTTTTATTGCTGCTGTTGCGCTGCGCTGTTTACCGCATCATTATCAACTGCAAAAACCATCATCATCATCATCATCGTCATCATCAACGTTGTGTGCACTTAAAAAATTATTTAATTCATCAAAAAGTTGTCAGCGCAATAATTATGCAGCTTGTCTTGCTCTCACTTTCATTTGGGGTCCTCATTATGTATAAGACAGCGCCTAATGAGACGCCATTTTGTTGTTGTTAGTTGCTGTTGTTGTTGTTGTTGTTGCATAGCGGCGGGATAATTACTGTAATTTGTGCCGACTTGAGACGCTGCCGCTTGCAGTTTTGAATGCCTCGAGTATCGCATGACATTCATTTCGATTGTTGATCTGTCGATCGCGAGTACAAATTGCCAACTTACCGCAACATGCGATTGCAACAACATTTCCGACAGGATATAAGTATCTTGGCGACAGTCGACAGTTTACAGTCGCAATCCGATACTTTTGTATCGATCCGAATTCAAAGCAGGCCGCAACGATCCTTGAGCTGAAACGACTTATCTTCGGCAGCGTTGAAAGTGAAGTTTGAAGTTTTCCTTTTTGTGCTGACTTCAATGAGCTAAGCTGTGCCTTTATTTATCGTTTAAACAGCAGCAGCTGATTGATCCTTGGGTGTTGTCCTTAAGTGTTTAGCGTTCTCTTTTTCTCTTTCCTCACTGTCTGCTTGTTGTGATTAAAGAATGAGCAGTGGACCCCGCATTGGTTTTGTTGATCGTTTTTGCCAAAATGGTTTCATGCCTGATTTCATGCGATTTTAATTTTTTTTTGCTATTTATCTGTGTTTTCGGCCAGTCCGATGTTAAAAAGAAAAATAGCCGAAGCCAGGTAGTCACATTTTCTCTGTACAGCTGCTCCCACAACTTCGGCTGCAGTGCAATTGTGCAGTTAATTGTTTCCTCATTAGCCAATGGTCGCCTCGACTGCTTTTTATTCCTGTTGTATATATATGTATATATATTTGTTGATAATTGACGACATTTTCTTTTCTCAATTTCAGCATGGTTACCTTTTGAGCATCATTTTGTAGGTATTAGTTTTATTGTTCATTTTGATATTGATACTTTACAGAAGAATAACAAAAGATATTGTAAAAAGAGAAGTACAGAGCTAGTGGTTTATTTGTACTGTCCGAGTTAATTACATATTTGGAAATATATATTAAACGAGTCTTCTAGTGACAAGAACAGATTTTTGACATTTATCGATAACTTTTTAGTTGTGTGTAGATTTGATATCATTGGTTATATACATCATTTTGCTATCGATACGTTCTGACAATGAAGGATTTACAAATTTTGAATTTATATTTTTAAGTTTATCTTGATTATCATATAAAGTTTCTAACATATTCAGTGTCTATCATCACGTATTCTAGATTATCGATAAGTATCGATGTGTATCGATTGTGTTCTTTTGGCAAGCATTATCTCTACTTTTGAATTCTCATACCGTACTTTCTAGTCCCTTGAACCTTGCTTTATAACCATAACCAGCCACCTTCATTAAACAGCAACATTCAGCTAAAGCCAGCCATGGCTGTTAATAGCGATAATAAATTAAATAAACAAACAAATATATCAAAAATTACAACAAAAAAAGAAAAGGTAAAGGCTCACGACCAAGTGTATTAAATAGAGCAGAATATACTATTAAATTAAGTTAATCAAATGCATACGCTGTGAAATTGAGCAGCTGCTATTCCAATGAACGTTGACTAGGTGAACTATATATGTATATGTTTGTATTTGCTTATATATATATGTATGTACACCTTGCCGCTAGGCATTTTCAAAAACACAACCACAGGCTCATAAATAATATTAATAAAATGCAACAACAACAATAGCTCGAGTGCGAGGGTTAGTTAGAACTACATACATATGTGTGTGTGTGTGTGCATTTTGTGTGTGTCATTGCTGTTAAACTTTGTTTACATTTTGTTTATTAAACGACGCGGAAAACTAGTGACAAACACACACACACACACTCAGACACACATGTGTGTCGTGTTATAAGCTATCAAGTCACACCTGACTGAGAATTCGCTACCCCTTTTCATAGTGGGGGGCGGGAGAAAAACACAAAAAGAGCGCTCGCCTTGGCAATGAGTGAGTGAGTATTTGATTTTAATTAAATTTCCCATAAGTTTGTCACAGTGTGGGCTCGTAGTTTCTTGTGCCTTCTTGCTTAGGAACTCGTGGATAGCGTGTTATTTGTTGTCACTTTTACCGTTTTGTTTGTTTTAGCCGAGTTTTTTTTTTATTATAATTACTTTCCTTCGCAGTTTGGTTTATTAATTGCCAGGTGTAACAGTCAGACAGGTGTTGCTTACGATTCTCTTTTGATTTGCTCAACGTTTCAATGTTGCCTGATGATTTTTTAGACATCATCATTGTAGTATTGTTTTAGGCGAAAACTTTTAACGTTGCCCATTTCATGGCTGGAGTCGTTGATGTTATTCAGCTGCTCAAGAACCTGAGGTGAACGTGCCAAATGGGTACGTTCTGTGGATCATAATAGTATAAAGTAGTTAAGTTTATGAATTAGTATATTTACCCAGCTCGCAGGATATGCGATCAATTGTGGGCATGAAACTCCACTCGTCTTTGGCAATGGGCATTTTTTTTTCGGTTCGTTTAAAAAGCCAAATAAGATATCGAACTGAACTGTATAATTTTGAAAAGGCAAATGTGAAATGCCTAAAGCAATACCTGCCTAGAAACAAAATCCAAAGCATATCAAATAAATTTCTAGGTCGTTTTGAGAAGTCAATTTGTGATGTTGTTGTGTTGAGTTGAGTTCAGTGAGTTTGATTGTGTGCACGCTAACTTGGCCCAATTATTACGCCTGATTTAATAAACTCAATGAGCCTCCTAACTGCCTCTAAGTGCCCGCTAATCGTTTAGCATCTTTTGCATCTGGCAACGCCGCAAGTGTAAAAGTGCGAGAGAGAGAGAGCCAGCAAATTGTGGAAATGGATATAAAATTGTTATGCGACAGAAAGCACATCAAACGAAATTGATGACAATTGAAGCTCGGCGCGTCCTTTTTCTGTCATCAGACAGTTCTTGTGCTGCTACTTCTTCGTTCTTCGTTCGGTGCTGCTCATTCACGCTAACTGCGGAAGCCGGAAACGCGAAAAAAATTGCAAAGTTTGAGCTGCGACAGTCGCATTTGTTGTTGCCGGCTTCTTCTTCTTCTACTCCGTTGTCTGTTTTTTCTTTGTCAAATTAATTTTATTTCAGTTTTTCTTTTTTTTTGTATATATATATATTTTTATATTTTTGATCTGCTTGCGTAGGCATGACAAAATGGCAATTGAGCAATTGGGTAAAACTGAAGCTGCTAGGAAATTGACAGCAATTTTCCTTTTCACTTTTCGCATTTCCCATGATTATGCGACGATTATAATAAATGCGAATTTCCTTGCCCATTTCCTTAGCTGTGGCTATGCACCATTTTGCACCATTTCTCTTCGGGGCACTTCACAACGCAATCGAATTGAGAGTTGTTTTCTTTTTTTCTTTAGGAGGTGTGTCCTGGAATTATCTGTTTTTGACTTTCTTACCACTTAATGAAATGGAAATTTTATGGAATCGGGTATATAAGTTAATATTAAAGCCTAAGTTATTTTTTAAGATCTTCCTTGATTAAAATTTTTGTTAAATATGGTGAGCATTTTATAACAAACGGGTTGATATGTTCTTATGAAAAAGCATTATAATTTAATGTTGATTGATTAAAGCAAACAAACTGGATAATACCTACAATTAACAATTAACAATTACCTATTTGCTGATTTTTGATAATTTCTGCATTTAAATCAAGATTTTGAATCATTTTGTTCGTCAGGGTATTTGCAATTCGATAATAATCATATTTCTACTTCTTGTTTTTTAGTTGCTGTGTTTGTTTCTGAGGCTGTCAACACACATGAATTCATAATTCGATGAGTGAAGCCATTTTTGCTTGGCATATTTTCAGCTTGGCTGCTGCTGCCGTTGGTTTATGATTTTTAAAGGCTCGACACGCATGCAACTGCAATGTTGAAGTACAAGCTGCCATAATGATTGTCCTTTCAAGGACACAAACACACACACACACACATACACAAAAACCCAAAAAAGCCGCAAAATTCAAGTGCTAGGCACTTGAAAAAATAACACACTCTACAAATAAAGAGAGAAAGTGTGTGTGTGTGTTTGTGTGAAATGCAGTGCAGCATTTGTCACAAATTAGCAACCATTTAGAGTTAAATCAGGCGCATAATTATTTTCCCATTTGCGGTTGAAAACATTTGAACTCACATACAAATATGTATACATATCTATTTGGCTGGGCAGGTATTAGCTGGCTTTGCCAAAAAAGGTGTAATGTGTGTGAGAAGAGGACTGCCGAGTGACAAAAGGATGTGTGTGTGAACGTGTGTGGGATTTCAAACCTTGGGATTGTAATTGCAATTGTTTAGTCACTGTGTTGGCTCTTGTCGCCCTTCAACCAAGCCGACGACGCTGGCTTATTCAAATAGCTAGCCTAGCTGCTAAATAGACGCATTATTCGCACTAATTTGCGGGCATTTCAAGCATTTCAAGCATTTGTGGTACAGACTTATCACACACACACACTAAAAACTCGCACTGCTGTGAAGTGTGTTCTTAAGTGTAATTTGCCAAAAACTAAAGAAACCCGTCTATAAGTTGGCCTGAATGTACTTGAGCCATGGCTCAAGATACGCCTGAGAATACTGCCACAAATGTTGCCAACAAAATGTTCACAAGTTTTTAAACGCATTTGCTACGCATAGCGTATTTAAGGTTGTGCAACCCCTTTTTGGACCGAGACCAAGTCGATTAGAGTCAATTAGCGCGCGATTATAATGGCATTTTGCACGGGTTGAATGGGGCACATACCCCACCACTTGGCATTCGACCCCCTCCTTTCTGGGCATTGCTTTAAAGTCATTGAAGAAAATTTGCACATAAATTGCGTAAAGTGCAATTTTTTTGTTCAGCCCTAACACGTTTTTACACATACGCACACACGCAGCCAGGACGAGCACAAGGACGACATGTAGGTTGTGTCTGCAATCACCCCCATCGTTGCACACCCTTTCTTTTGTATGTGTACCAGTTCGCAGTTGAATGGATTTCCCTTGTACCCGCACTCTTGCTCTCTTCCCCTCCCCCTTTATATTTGGTCAGCGTACATTGTCCGACCAATTTCACACAAAAAATGCAATCAAATGTGACGCTTTTATTATTCTTGCGAATATCCTAGCTATTTGGATTTTTATTTTTGGAATGGGACAAATTGAAATCAATCAAATTAAATCGCCTTGTTCGCACAATTTTATGCAGTCTGCATTTATGCTCAAATAGCATTTTTACAGACTGCACTCTTACTAATTTTGCAAAATATAGCTATGAAATATAATAAATATGTAAAGTAACTTGCCAAAAAAAGAGGGTTTGGGTCAACCTTAATAGAAATTATAATAAAACAATTGAAAATAAAACGTTCTAAAAAATTACTGGAATATAAAAACTTGATTACTTTTATTGCGTTCTACAAAAGCTATTTTTTTAAGAATTCATAATGAAAATGATTGTTAATTAGTTTTTAACATGCTTGAAATAAATACGGCTTTAAAATTTTCTGTTACAACAGGAAAATAAATGTTAGCTTTCTGCGATATAAACCTTACTTAATTTAGTATTCTTTTTCAAAGTGTGTCTTAAGTAGTACTTTTATAAATTTTAGTGCAGCTTTTGGAAAGAATCCATAAAGAAATTAAGTTATGATAGTATTATATTTTTAATATAACATTCCAAATATTTAAAGCCAATTTTAGATCAATATTTCTGACACAATTCTTTGTTAAAGCTTCAATTAAATGTTTGCTTTCATACTTGCTGAAAGCCAAGCTATAAATCCATATAGAAAATAGTTTTTCCAACTTTCTAGTATTAAACGTTCAGTGTAGAATCATATCATTGCATAAGGAACAAATAATTAAAGACATCCCAATATAGAAGGTGATTTAAAGACAATTTCTTATTAATAATTAATAACTTGATTTTATATTCGAGTTTAAGTTTTTGTTAAATGTTAGTAAGCTTATTCGGTGACTCGAACGTAATAATGATTTGTATTTTAAGCATTAAACATGTTTGATTTTGAGAAATAAAGCTTAAAAGACTCAGGAGCACTTTGAATACGCTTGAATGATTTCGAAGTTCACGAGTTTTTTTTTTTCGGTGGCATCGATAATAATTGAAGTGAAAACAAAATGTGTGCGATGGCGTGTGTGTGTGTGTTCGGTGAGTGTGCGGGCATGTGTGTGTGTTCGTTTGAGGCGGTCGTAAAGCTTCTTGAAGAACTTGATGCCCATTGCCTCGTCATTGTGCTTTGTGCTGTGGTGGCAGTCATATTATACATATATGTACATACATACATAGTACTAATTGACCATATGGGCTGTTCTGTGTTGCATACTTCAAATCGTCAAGCGACGAGTAGGTTATTTGTGTACTCTTTATTATAATATGATGATGAATTCCAAATCGAATTTGTATGGAAATTAAAAAACTGAAAATTGCATTATTTCGACGTGCCCGACGCTTATTGTGTGCGTGTTTATTTTTGTTTTTGTGCAAATTGATTAGTGGGCTGAAACATTTTGGGGTTGTAGAAGTCGCACTCAATAACGAGGCAGTGGGCTGGATTTTGTTTTTTTGTTTTTTTTTTTCATATTTTTATTTGCATTTTGGTTTTGGCTTTGACTTCGAACTTGGAAGTTGTTTTTTGGCTTTCTACCTTTAGCTTCTGCATTGTTGTGCAGCGCCCTGTAAAGTGATTCGCTTGAGAAAAACAAGCGATACCACAACAAAACCATAAGGTATTCTTTAGAATACTTAAGTTGACATGCAATGCAAAGCAATTTGCGCCCATTTTAGTTGTCGGACAGAATTTGGCGCAATGCCAACAAATGTGCATTCATTAGTTATCTATCGTGTGCAGTTGCATCTGGCAACAAGACGCGACCGCGAAAAATAAAACAAAAAACAAGCATACAGCACACAAATTTCATTCATGAAGATCGAGTTTAAATTAAACGCCTCAACTTTAAGGTACAACGTTGACAAATTGTGTTGTGTTGTGTGCATTTGTTGCAAACGCAATTAGGCAGCAAAACATTTGTCGTATGTTGTACTTAAGATTCATCACAATGCCAACTCATGGGCAGTTGCTAATTTGTCTTTTGTGGTCTGCATTTGGTGCATTATATGGCCGCTAATTTGTACAATCTGTTCTTGTAATTAACGCTGGCTGTTTACAAATTACTCTCCACATAAAATGCCAAAATCTTGAATTTTAAACTTAATTTCTTACTATAAACGAAATTGCTGAATTTTTACTTATTTATGGTAGAGATTTAATATATTTTGTCTTACATTAAGACTTTGTGTACTTAACAATAATTTCAAGTAATCAAACTTTATTACGAAACTTATTGTTCTGGTTTTATATTCATAATTGTCTTTGCCTCTCTGTGCAGATACTTTCTATCAAGATCTTAGCTAGGCGATAAAAATTACGTAGATTTCGTACAACGAATTTAAACTAATTTCAAAGTGCCTTAAACAACCAAGAGTCTCCTTAGTGTACACAAATTTTCATCCAACAAAATTCTGAATGATTTCTTTGATCTTTTGCTATGTTTCTATGTTCTATGTTTTTGGGCGCTGTGCGTCATGGCCTATCGAGTTACGCTGCTTATGAAAGTTTTCTATGCATAAACAAATTCTTTTTCTCTATATGCTTTTGGCTTTGGAATGCCTTAGGTGCAAGCTAAATATATCCAAAACATTTGGACTTTTCGAATACACACGGCAAGAATGTAAACACAATTTGAAAATATATTTTTGGCATGCTAAACATAAAATAGCTAGAAAAAGCTTGAAAAAAGCTCAAATGGAAATATAAAACGCCACTGCCTGGAGCTAAAGAATTTTGGGAGAGCTTTTGAGGTGCAACTGCAAATAGAAAATCGAAGCTGAAACATTCTCGAAAAGATCAGAGAACTGAAAAGTTCTTTCACTCTGTATGCAAGGATGAATGTATAATGCTTGAGACCCCACACATTGACCCAACAGCCCTGTTTTGAAAAAACCTTTTGGCTTTTTTAGAAAAATTATTAAATCTAAAAAATCATTTTTATTTATAAATAATTATAAATTTTTTTTAATTAAAATTACATTCATTCGATCATTCTATATTTCGTAGCAATAGACCCCATAACACTATTGGTGGATGTTCTATACAAAACAAGAGGTTGGTAGTTTCTTAATAAAATAATCGGCTGGTTAACATTGATGAAAACACGAAAAAACAAATTAAAATGGGGTTCGTTTTCATTACATGGTGTTCAGTCAGTACAAAAAATAATCTGGAACCAAAGATGACACACTGGTTAGGTGCATGATTGACATCTCAGATGGTCGAGATGTAATTGATGTTGTTGTTGTTGTATGCATAGCAGACCCATAGCCATGCAAAAGAGCAGGCATGAGATGCTAAGCATACGCTGGAGATGATTAGCAAGTAAATGCTTAGAAGCACTTGCGGTGGACAATGCCGGGACCGGACTCGTCGTATTCCTCCTTGGAGATCCACATCTGCTGGAAGGTAGACAGGGAAGCAAGGATGGAGCCACCGATCCATACGGAGTATTTGCGCTCTGGGGGAGCAATGATCTTGATCTTGATGGTGGATGGGGCCAGGGAGGTGATTTCCTTCTGCATACGATCGGCAATACCGGGGTACATGGTGGTACCACCAGACATGACAATGTTGGCGTACAGGTCCTTACGGATATCAACGTCGCACTTCATGATGGAGTTGTAGACGGTCTCGTGGATACCGCAAGATTCCATTCCCAAGAATGAGGGCTGGAACAGAGACTCGGGACAACGGAAACGCTCGTTACCGATGGTGATGACCTGACCGTCGGGAAGTTCATAAGACTTCTCCAGGGAGGTGGAGGCGGCAGCGGTGGCCATCTCCTGCTCGAAGTCCAGAGCAACGTAGCACAGCTTCTCCTTGATGTCACGAACGATTTCACGCTCAGCAGTGGTGGTGAAAGAGTAGCCACGCTCGGTGAGGATCTTCATCAGGTAGTCGGTCAAATCGCGACCAGCCAAATCCAGACGGAGGATGGCATGGGGCAGGGCATAACCTTCATAGATTGGCACGGTGTGGGAGACACCATCACCGGAGTCCAGAACGATACCGGTGGTACGACCGGAGGCGTACAGGGAGAGCACAGCCTGGATGGCAACGTACATGGCAGGAGAGTTGAAGGTCTCAAACATGATCTGGGTCATCTTCTCACGGTTAGCCTTGGGGTTCAGGGGGGCTTCAGTCAACAGGACTGGGTGCTCCTCGGGGGCAACACGCAGCTCGTTGTAGAAGGTGTGATGCCAGATCTTCTCCATATCATCCCAGTTGGTGATGATACCGTGCTCAATTGGGTACTTCAGGGTGAGGATACCTCTCTTGGACTGAGCCTCATCACCGACGTACGAGTCCTTCTGGCCCATACCAACCATCACACCCTGATGACGGGGACGACCAACGATCGAGGGGAAGACGGCACGGGGTGCGTCATCACCGGCGAAACCGGCCTTGCACATGCCGGAGCCTGAACATAGTCAAACAAAAAAATACCGTCCGTTAGCCAAAACACATAACACGTAAAAGTTTAACCTTCCCTTAACCAAACGGATAGTATACTACACAAAAAGTATCTAAAATTGTGTGACATTATGATCCCACAGAAGATGTGAACAAATTTAAGAAATGACTCATATCGTTATGCTCTAGATATGTTCTGTCAAAAAACTGTGTAGAAAACTATGTCATGAAGAAACATAGGAAATTTCTTGTCGATATAAGTAAAAAATCTTGATCGATAGGTAATGGAATTCTTGTGTGTGAAAATATATCACAAATATTGTGTATTATATACTCTTGAAATTTAGAAGGCTAATAAAGTGAATAGGAATTCTTCTTGATAAAAATTAGGGAAAATATCACACTTCCGTAGTGGAATGTTTTGAAGATTTAAGTGCTTTTGTTCTTAAAGATGCTCTTTGAAGCTTATTGGATAACTTTAATTGAGGAATTTGCAAATTATGATTGCATTAAACTTTGATATCGCACAACTTGTGTGTTATCATTGGAATTTCTTAGCACTTTTCATTTAATCACTGCACTGAGTTTCCTCGCAAATTTTAATCCACAATATTTGCATGATAATCCATTTTGATTGATCCTAACTATCCGTTAGTATGTTGTATGGAGTAGTTGTCCAGTTTTCTGTTGGTATACGCACCATTGTCTACGACCAAAGCAGCAACCTCATCGTCACACATTTTGTCTGGGATTTGTTTGTATTACGGTACCACGGGTGAATTTAAATCAAGAAATACGGCAATGTGTACGCGTTTGGGACACAACTGACTGACTAAAGTATCCCCGCGTTGGTACTCGGATTTTATACCAGCAGAGATTTTCTTAGCGTCCAAGAAAATTCAACATCGTACCATAACCGCGTCCGTGTTCCCTCCCCAAGCAGCAGCAGCAGCAGCACTAGCAGTAGCAACAACAAAAGCAATTTTACAGATACAGATACACATTGCTAGCTCATGGATATCTGCCCACCTTCGGCACAGTTCGGCAGCCAGAACGAAATCGGTTTTGTGGCGCCTAAAAATAGATCCTTAGTATAGGGGGGCCGCCTATGGATAATGCTGCTAGCGGCTGTGAGAACGAGAGAGTGTGAGAGCAACAAAGCAGTTCAGCATGATCGAGCGTGCTGATCGCAATCGGTTCGTCGACAACGAAGCAGTTGTTAGTGTTAATGCTATTGCTATTGCTGCTGCTGCTGCCAGTTTGAATGTGTGGCCAGAGTCCAAAAGTGCCGTATAAGGCAAGGCTGCTGCTCCAGCGATCTCACGCGCGCTCTCTCTCTCTCTCTATCTTTCTGTTTTCCACTCTCTCCTGCTCGCTCTCTGAATGTGCGGGTGTGCGTGAGAACAAAAATATATGTCTGTTGCTTTCGTCTTCTTATTTAGGTTGTGGGGGGATTTAGAAAATTAATTTTGTTCGCCTCGATCCCATTTGCACGTTTCGCCCCGTAGATACTGTTCGTATTTTGAATTTTTCTCTTTGGTTTTCATAACTTTTTGTGTTTTTCGTATGTCGTAATAAATTAGTTTTCTATTTTCGATATTTCACATCTCAATCTCGCAATTGAAATCGCTCTCATCTCTGAATTCAGTGCTGCGTATCTTTTGGCGCGCACGTTTGCACCTTCAATGAAATTCCACGGTTCGCACTTCTATTTTTGGTCATACTTTGCCCAGAGCACGCTCTCTCTCTCTTTTTCACTCCTTTGCAACTGTTTCTAAACAGCGCTGCCACGCCCACACCTCCTATTAATGTAATGAGCATTATTTAACTATTTAATTGTTTGTTTACAAATTGTTTGAGTTGTGCATGAAACTCCTCTCGGCTGGGGGGGAAGTTTGAAATAGTTGCCTATGAGCATTGCAGGGTATCTATTTTAATTGGGTTTATGGTGTATTTTTAGCAGCAACTATGTGGGGCATGTTTACGTTTAATGGCATACTCTTTTCCAACATCATGTTGAAAGCAAACAAACATATACATAAGATACATACATATATCAACACACATTTATACATATTTTTATGTATGTTGTTTCGCTTCAAAATTTTACTGCACAATGTGAAATATAAAAGATTTATGTCGCAAATAGGACATCGAGGCCATAAACATTTAAAAGCACTATACTTATTTGTATATCTACACTTGAAAGTATATGTATGGATTGACTGCAATGGCTTAGGCCAAGACAGCCAATGGGTATGACTAATCTATGGCTATTACTACAGCTATAATTCGCCATTGACAATTTTGGCGAAAGTTTTATATTGAATATTATATTTAGCTTGTTCTTTGACTAAAATTAACCTTACTGGTCGCAACTATAATCTGTGTTTTCCCCTATTTCCGTTTGAAATAATTATCATCAAGGAGCATGAAGACGAACATAGGAGTAACACAATATATTGAATACTCTATTAATATAAGATATACAATATTTGTATTCATGTTTTCAGTGATTTACTAAGAATTTTACTTATTTTTTAAGACCGCCGTTGGTTTTTTAATAACAAAAAAATAATAACGAAAAGTCTGAAAAACTAAGACATTTGTTTTTTGTCAGTGTAGCTATTTATGCGTACACATTTCTTAATTTTAAAAGCAATATGTAACTGATATTTATTTTTATCTGAACTCTTAAATTAAATAAATTCATTATTTGTGGTTTATTTAGTTCCCAAACTTCCTTGGAATATTTATTTAGATAAATAACTAACATTTAATAGCTTCAAAAATAAAATAAACTTAGTTTTTTATAAATTTTACCTTTAAAAAAATTGCCTAATAAAAATAACTCTATATTTAATTATATTGTCAAATTTTTTGTGGCATGTCAATTTTATTTATTGCTCAATAGGTCAAACAGATTTTCTACATCAATAGATGTACATCATCCCCACCACAAAACGCCTTTTCGATTCCCAAGTGGCTTTTTTGACAGCGTTTATGTGATTTCCCACATTTGTTGGTTGTTTGCCAGGTATTATTATTATTATTATTATTATTTGGGCATATCCCTTTTTGTCGACGGCTATGTTCGCATGTCAACCCACAAGAACCCACCCCAAGCCAACACAAACAACAGCAACAATTTTGTTATAGTAAAATGTTTCCAAATGAACAATCAAAACTCGCGCGACATAATCGCAATCAAATCGCATCAGGCCAAAGACCAAAAACCATAGCGAAAATGGCCCGAAGTCAGAACGCCTTAAGGCTCCATGGCAAACCCAAACACAGCTTTTGTCGTTTGTTATGAAAATACGAATCAAAAATAAAACCAATTGCAAATAAATAGATTGTATAAATGGTTAAATCAAAATTTAATAAAACCCAGTCAATTGTGCAAGGGGCGGCGTTGGCTTTGGCCAAGGAATTTTAATAATGAGCACGTATCCTGGCAGCGCTGTTGTTTTAGTGCACGTGCGCCAATTGCCAACACTAAAGGGATTCATTTGTGAATTACCCAAAAACTCTAGCTATCCCCAAAACTCATGAAAACCAAACCAAGCTCAGTCTCAGTCTCTCGTTCCTAAGTAAACATTGTGAGAGAGAGAGGTCTGGCCTTTCGGGCTAGCCGGGGTATGGGAATCAAAGAAAACAAATTGCAATTGAGCCTGTAACGGTGACAAAGTGGCCACCACAACACACAGACTCCCACTCTCTGAGGGAAGGCTGCGCTGCGCATTTGACAGGCCGAGCGGAATGCACACAGACAAGGACGATGCGGCCGAGGATGAGACACGTTCAGACGCCAGGGCAACAAGCCAAAACATCATAATGAACTTGAATGTAACGTGATAATAATGATGTGGGCCCACCCTTAGGTCTTTAATGATGAGCATTTAGATTCGCATTTGCGGAATTTGTATTAAGTTGGCAACATTTTGAGGCAGCAGCAGCAACATTCGATTTAACTTGCTGTTGACAGAGCTCATCAAAGTGCCCAAACTACTGTGGGTGTGTGAATTAATTTCAAATTAGTTTGCCATCGGTTCGAAAGTGCATTATTGGATTTGTGATCCCCCCACCCCCCTCTCCTAAAAACCCTTTTTCCGCACGCGTGTGAAATCGAAAACAATAATGCCAGCCGAGTGCTGTTCAGGGTGTTAACCACAATCGCCTAATGCTCCTAATTGGCCTAATCGTCAATTGTTTCCATTGACCGCTGTCCAAAACAATCGCAGCTGCAACAACTCCAAACAGCGACTGCAACTGTTCCAGCTGCATCTGTTGTTGTTTATCATAAAATGCGCCACTTGGCAGCTAATTTGAGGCACAGCCTGGAGCATGTGTTAAGTAAATCAGGTCAACAAATATACACACGCATAAATCTATATATGTATACATATACACATATATAAACAACAGAATCTGCATAAGAATTCGATTCTAGTTGCATTAATTTGTGTTAATGTGAGAGCATGAAAATGAGAAGAATCCAGATGAAATGTTGATCAGTTGCATGAGGGAAAAGGGGCTTAATTTGGAAAGTGTGAGTGCACGCACTGACTCGGAAAATTCCAAACAACATACTTCAGCTGGAATGGAATATTTTCTGTACAAAAAGAGCATTTGAATATTCGTCTGCTATGAATTACCCCCAAGGAAAAAAAACTATATATGTTCCATTTGTTTAAAACAATAATAAAATACTCTCTCTTATATACATATATCGCATTTCATTTCCCATACTGAAGAAAAACACAAAAGAAAACTCAACTCAATAGAATTTTATGTTGAACGACAAATATTTAGTCATAGATGGATTCACGTGCTGCCTGCAATAATTTTTGAACCCAAAGCAGACAAGTGGCAATATCAGGAGCGGTCTATAAGCAAAGCCTACGAATAAATACACCCCAGAATCGAATATATACGAATATATATGTATACCAATAAATATCTATAGCTAAATGTAGTTATGTATATCTAAAACTGAAACGCTCCCAAAATACATTCGGATATGCGCCACAATTCGCATAGTCTACAAATGCTCGGCACTGTACGCTTCCAGAGTGAACAAAATATTCAAGAACAGATATATAAAAAATACGAAATACAAAATAGAAATAGAGAAGCATGCAGCGCAAACAAGAAAAATATATGTATAGACAAAAATCATAGAAATAATTTGATGGCAAATAGTGGCATATAGATACAAGTGTGGATGATGCTATAGATAAGAGTGGACCTTAAAATTAGAGAAACTACTTTTGATGTAGATTTTTTTTGAATCTAGATAAAAAATATTTATATAAAAATTATAATAATTAGTAAACGTATTTTAAAACTTAAGGCAAAGCAGAGTATGAGGATTAAAACAATTCAAAAAAAAACAGTTATAAGTTAGATGTAGCATGTTATTATAAATGTTAATTCACATTTAATATCAAATATTTAAAATCTTATGTAAAAAAATAAAAAATGCTTTAAAATATTTGCTGGATTGTTTGATTTTGTTGTTAAAAATATCTTAAAATTGAAATTCCTCATGTTTGCATGTTTGGGTTCACCCCGTACAGCGTATGCTCTCACTGTATACTCTATACTCTATGGGCAGTGAAAATAAATGACGCGGACATTTATGGTGCGCGGTAAAACAGATTTTTTTTTTGTTCTTCTTGTGTTGAGTTAGCTTCATACATATAGACAAAATGCTGTTCAATAAATTGTTGTTGTTGTTGTTGCTTTGGCGCTGGTTTCATTTCGTGCTAAAGATTTTATTTTTAACAATGTTATTTTATATACACAAAATCGAGCGCATACAACAAAAACATACACATCCCAAAAATAATTGGAAATATCTAAATGAGAATGTACATACATACATATGTATGTATATAAAAAACAATGCCGCCAACGCTTTCATCATCGACCAAACTGGCTAGATCAGCTGTATGTCATCAATATGCGATATATCTATTAAGCATTTTTGGACACAGATATTTATAATTGAACCATTAACAATTTTATACAAGGTAGTATGTAATCAAATAAATTGAAAGTTCCTTGTTATATGATTGTACTCAGATTCAGTTGGCTTTGTTTTGGGGGCATCTGCGTAGTGTCAGAGACGGCGGGCGCCATCCACTCGGAATCGGTGGTTTTTGACTAGATCTATATATAGACCGTCATAGCATACAGTCCAACACATTGGTTTTTAGCTTGTTGTGGAACACTTGTCGCTGTCTGCCCAAAAGCCGATACCATGTTTGCCTTTTACCCAAATGAATCAGGAATTTTAATTCGTCACTCTTTCAAGTTCAATTCACATGGACTTTGACTTGCACTTGCACTTGCATTGCATTGCAGTTTTTTGCTTCGTATAATGTATTTATGGTATCCCCAAACACACAGACACAGAGAACTGGCAGAGATTGTTGCATTCACTTCCCATCTGAATGCCACACATGTGTCTTAGTTTAATCTTAGTGCTTGAGGGAGGCGCTGTCGCATTTTCGCCTTATATGGTGCTTTGGCACCCACCATACCATTTATTGTGCTCTATTGTGGTATTCTTGAGGCAAGTGAATCACGTTGTTTGTTGTTTTTCAATCGATGCCCTTGTCATTTGGGGCGTCGGTTTTCTCATTTCGAGTCTATTGCTCAATCAGCGGCAGGCTAATAATAAGTTCACATTAGTTTTGAAGTGCATTTTCCCTCCGAATTCTAATAGCTCATTTACAGTTTGACAGCTGTGCAGTAATAACAAAAAAATGCATACAATTAGCTTCTGTTTGATTTATGCATTTTGAGAGCTTTCGTTGCATGTGGCAGATAAAAAGCTTCTGAATGAAAGCTTTTTAAAAAATGTGGTCAACCTCTTGCACTGCTTGGTTTTTCGAAAACTTATTATTTGTATAAGCGTTATTATTAAATACATAAAACACTAATGAAAAACCATAGAAAACTACAAAAACTATTATTTTGTTACAAATTATGTGTGAATTATTGGATTTGTATATTTGTATTGCTTAATATACGCTGAAGCTTTTTGAACTGCTTGTTGAGTATAAAGCAGTTTTGACACATGCACTGCTTACGCAGTGTCTTTAGATGCTTTTTGCATTGAATCATAGATGGCGCCACAGTACCTTGCAATGATTTATTTATTGTGTAATCAAATCAAAACCGTTTTTAAAGATATAGATTATAAAAGAACGGCTAAAACGGTGATTTTGAGATTGGAATCTTCTTGCACTTAATACTTTTTGTTGGCGCTTGCATATTTTCAATACATTAAATAACTTGAAACCCTAGCAGTATAATTTGGAGCCATTTAAAAATGTAATTTTTCCACATGCATTAATCAACTGTAATGAATTGGTAGCAAATGGATTGCAACGTTGCAATTGCGTTTTAAAATAAAATCGTACACACAAAAAAGCCACCCCTAATACCAAATAGTATGTTTACCTATTTCCCTTGATAGTTCAACACGAAATACACAAACAAAACAAATACAGTTCCCTAGTTTATGTTTGCATATTGAGCGCCTTTGAGTGAGATTCTTGTAGCGATATTGTGCGTGTGATAAGCAAAAGAGTGTAATTGCCAGCAATTATCATTGTGCATATGCAGAAAAGAAGGTCGCTCGGATGTATTTTAATAGAGTAAACATATGAGATATAATATATGTAGTATATATACATGTAGTATTTCAACTATGTGTCCCGCTGTGTAGCAGCGTGCTTGCATTTTAATTGCCGACGGCGTTAATCAATTATAATTTATTCATTATTTCATTACATTCAACGGGCGACTACTTGGCAGAAAATATACTTAGTACATATATTGTAGTTGTAGAATATTTAGAACCTGTTCTACTTTGACGTACTTTGTTCCTGTCAATTATGTGTCATTATGAGGCTTTGTTTATTGTGCATTTAGTCGTTTTTAATTGCATTTAATTGCTGCTTGTCAGCATTTTCAATTCATTCGCCTCGAGATTTTCTTTTGCTTTTCTTTCTCTCGGTCTCTCTGTCTCTTTGCTTCTGCTGTTTTAGGGTTTTGATTATTAATTTAGTCATTAATGAGTTTTCGGCAGTTGATTAACAAGGCTGATAAAACTTTTGTAATTGCATTGAAGTGAAGCAAGAAAAAACGCGACGAAAGCTTATTAAGCTATTAAGTATGATATGAAATTGCCTAGATAAAAGTTATATATTTTCGAAAGGCTTCCAACTACCACTAATGTAATTACCAAAAGCTTTGGCAACTGATGTTGAAAATTGAAATTGTTTGCGGTTTAGCAATTAAAATTTGGCGCCATTTGCCATTTTCATTACCCCCTTCACAAACAGATTTTAACCAAACCAAATTTATGTGAGCTAAAACTTGGTATTTATATTTATTTTGTGCTAATATGTTTTCGGGGAATTTTTTTTTAGGAATTATAGAAACATTACAAACAGTTCAATTATGCACATTTAAATCTATTTTAATGTGTTTTTAAGGTTACAAACTGGTTTTTGTTTTGTTGCTCACTGGTTGTTGTCTATACAAATTAAGATTTTACAACATTAAAAATTCACTAAACTAAATAAAAACACACAAACTAAACATATACGATTATGATAACTTATTGTACTATGTATATATATGTACGTATATAGTGAATTTCTGGGTTTTGATTTTGATTGAGTTCGTGAGACTTTTCATGGTGTGTGTGTTTGTGTGTGTGTAGAAACTAAGGCTAACATTTTGGAGTGCAACTAGACCATGGAGACTAAGCCCTTGTTGAGATTATCCAGATGCTCCTTGGCCTTGATGCGCAGCGTGGCAATTGAATTGCTGCGCATATCCACAGACGGAGGTGGCGATGTGTGTCGCTTCAATGGCTGCAACGATGATTGCGGCGGTGGACTCTCTCTGCCCACATCGAGCAGCTGCTCGTTGGAGCACTTCTCGAGAGCACCAGCACCATTGCTGCAACTGCCAGCATCGAGGTCACTGTGGCAATCGCGTGGATCACCCCCATTGGAGTCGGCATTGGAGATGCTGAGATTTTGCGGTGACATGCAAACATCCGGACCGCTGCACTCCAGCGACGATGAGGAGGATGAGGCCGTTGAGCATGCAGTTGTTGCCGCCGTTGTTGTCGCTGTCGTCGTGGCAGCAATGGGCAAAGGCTGCGGCTGGCCGTGATGTGGCGACAATGAGGTTGCATGCGGCGACATGCGTGACAGGTGCGGTGAGAGATGAGACAATGGCACGACCGCATGATGATGCGAATGCGGTGGCGGTGGGTGCCCACCTGGTGGTGGTGGTGCCAACTGGCCGTGCTGTTGTGGCGGCGGTGGTGGTGGACCATGATGATGACCCATGGCGGCCAAACTGCTCATGGTGAGATTGCCTGGAGCAAGACTCAGCGGCGGCGTCAGATAGCTGGGATAAACGGTTTGAGGATGCGACAAAAAGCCTGCGAATTGTTGAAAATGCGATTGAATTGCTGTCCAGTCTTGTTGCTGAGGATTCCACATGCGGTAATTACCTGGCAGCGCACTAAGCAGTGGCGGTGATAGCCAAGGATCCACGGGCAAACCGGATGCACCGCAGCCCAAGCGATGCGGCAGCTGCGTAAAATGCGTCAGGCCCAGACGCAAGCTCTCCGACTTCTCTTGGCGGCGCCACTTGGCCCTTCGATTCTGGAACCACACCTGCAAAAAGAGGCAAAACGAAATAAATAGAGAAACAGAGAGAGAGAGAGAGAGAGAGAGAGAGAGAAGTGTCAGTTAATTAGACAGAAAGCAATTAAACGCAGCACTTAGGCAATAAAGTGAGAGGCGCTAATTGAATCAGGCGCATTAAAAAATATAAATAAAAAATTGTCTAAAACAGGACATAGAGACAACAACAACAGCAACAACAACAGAAATGGAAAGTCATCAGGCATAATTGAAAAACTGAATGAGCTTAATTACTCAGCAGCAGTTGAAGAGAAAAGTGTGTGCAGAGTGGAATGCAAAGAGAACAAAAATCACAAAAAAGCAAAATGGCCGACTCAGCCAAATTGTTAATGAAAGCAGACACACACAAAAGTCAGAGCGAGATGGAGCTACTTAAAAGAGCGAAGCTCACAAAGAAAGGGGCGCCCAAAAAGCCAGACAAGTAGACAGATGGACAAACAAAATGGCGGTACAACAACAAATAGAAGAAGAAGCCACACACACAAAACGTTTGACGTGGCCAAAGCTGTTAAGCGCCAAAAGATGTAGAAATAAAATTCAATTAGTGCCCGTAGCACTAATTAGAATTATCGTTACAATGTTTGACTGTATGTGTGTGTGTGTGTGTGTGTGTGTGTATAAGCAGCATTGGCAAAGCACAGCGCAGCCCTAGCGTCTGTCTAATTAATTCCAACAACCCAACAGTGAGAAAGAGCGAATCAAATGCAAGAGAGAGAGAGAGAGAGAGAGAGAGAGAGAGACAGAGAAAGAGTGTGAAGTTATATTACAGAGAGCGCTGTGGATGTGTGTGTGGGGAGGAATATTTTGGATTTCCGTTGTGCCGCCGGCGACGCTGCTGCTGCGCTCAAAGTAATTAAATGCAATTTGCGCAAATTAATAAGAAATTATTTCTGATGGAAATTTCATTACCATAATGTCGTCGTTGTTGTTCTTGTTGCTGTTGCTGTGGTTGTTTTTAGTCGAGACACTGAGCTCTGCCCCACAAAATATATAAACAAGTAAAGCTATCTACCTCTCTCACCCTGTGCATGTGTGTGTGTGAGTGCGTATTTCGCTTTGGTTGCTGCGGCTGTTTAATTAAACATAATGGCGCGTAAAATTATTTTCGTTGTCAATTTGGCGCACAGGCAGAAACTGATTTGCATTACAAATTTACACAGTACGTGCAACAACCAACAACAACAGCAGCTGCAACCATCTCTGAACTCTGTCAGACTGAGGTTCTTGATGTTTTTGTTGTTGTGGTTGTTGTTGGTGGCAAACGCAAACAGAAAGTGAAAATATTCGTTGTGTTTTCCCTATGAGTAAATCAACTTTGGCAAGTAATTAAGTCTGATAAGTTGTTAAAGCTGCTGGTTAATTGCCTGTTTTTGGCAAATAGCGCATTTTTGTTTGCACTTCAAAGGATCAGCTTATGCTACGTGTTTGCCAAACTTAAATAGAATAGATTCTCTTCAGTCAGCCAAGTCAACATTTTTGATTGCCCCAAAAAGTATGCAATGTTAGATTAAGTCAAACAAAGACAATTTTATATATGCACTGGGGTGTATTTATTTTTGGATATTGTCTATTGCTGTGAGTATCTTGCCAATTCGATTCTAAAAGAAATCTTCTTGATATCACAATAATTTTTTTTTTCAGAACCAAACCTAATGAAAATTTATCTTAACAATTTTAAGCATGACAATCACTTGAGATAATTTTTAGCTTGGTTATTTTCTTAAAATATTAAGAGAAGTTAAGACTTAAGAAGTTAGAATTGTCGAATTGGTATGTTTTTATTTTTTTTTTTATTGATAATAGGTTTTAGTTAAACTTACAAACTTAGTTTTCCTTACATTTTTGTGTGTTTAACGTTATTTCTCGACTAATCAAAAACTGAACCTATAGATCCATTAGCACAGTAGCATAACATAAATAACCAAAACCCCAAGGAGCACACAAGCTGCTCAGAGACTAATTTCCTGTAGCTCAAATCTGTACGAAGAATATAAATTAAAGTTAGCAGCTTTAGGCCACATCATCACACACACACACAGACACACACAACCAGCGAGAGCTTCAAACGTTAAATGAATATTGACATTTGACAGTGTGTGCGAGTGAGCGAGCACGAGAGTAGGAACAGAGAAGGGGCGGAGGATGGTGAGGAGAAGGAGCCACTCAAAAGCCAGCGAGCAATCGAGTTGGGTTGACAGACTTTTGGACTGTTATAATTTGAGTTTGTGCTTCTTCATTTAAATTAAATCATCAAAATCAATTTTGTAATTTCCATTCATGGTGCGTCATAAGCGCACACATTGAAAGAGAGTGAGAGTGAGAGAGAGAGAGAGAGAGAGAGAGAGAGAGAGCAAGGAAGTTGATGGGTGGCACGCCCCTTCATCAGCAACAACAACATCATTATGATCAGCATCATCATCATCATGAAGCTGCCGCCCATTGAAGCGTTCGGTAAATTGTCTGCTTTCATCTTTGGCTGTTGCTCGCTGGGCGTTCTGTTGTTTTGTGTGTGGCATCAACAGAAATAGAGGGAGAGCGAGAGAGAAAGAGTCTATTCCCCACCCAGCACCAAACTCAATTTTCCACCCTATAGACACAAATACAAACACAAACACACACACAGCCCGCTTTCAGCCATTTTCAATTTTGCTACATTTTCTGCAATCTGCCAACTCTACCCCCTTTCGGCATCCACGCTGCCTGCGGCATTTAACATTCATGTGGAGCCGTAGCACGCGCCCAGCCACAACAGCTTTCCCCCTTAATTCTCCCTCCATTCCGTCAACCACTTTTCAACTTTAATCTTTTTCATAAACTTCACATTGGCAGCAAACAATTTGTGTCGCCCCAATCCTCGTCTCACCAACCCAAAAAAGAAAAAATATAAAAAGAATGCCCAAGGCCCACAGTTAAATGGCGTTCAGTGCATCATCCACCAACAACCCCCTGTCGCCACTTGTCGCAAAACAAGCAATGGCCAACCCCATGACGCCCGTTATGCTCATCGTTGTTGTCGTCATCGTCGTCGTCTTCTTTAATTTTGTTCGCAGCAAAGTTTTGCCGTTTTATTGGAAAACTTCTGCCGCAAAGTGTCGTCGCCCAAAAAGCGTACAAGGCGTATACGCAATTTGGCTTGTACTCTCTCTCTCTCTTTCTCCCTCTCTTTTTGTGGCGTGTGTATATATGTGTGTGAGTGTGTGTGTGTGTGTGTGTGTTGGCTATGGCACAAATTGCTTTTCGAATGTTTTTGACAGTTTGCAAATTGGAAAATTGACTTTTAACACACAAGAGTTCAGCAGCTTAATAAAACTGTTGGCAACTTCTGCAAAAGCATGGCACAGAGAGACAGTGAGTGAGATAGAGTGAGTCTCTCTCTCTCTCTCTCTCTCTCTGTCTATTGGGCAGTTTGGCAACATCTTGTCATTACAAGTTCATTGTTGGGCTACTCTGTTTATCCATTCCGTTCTCTACTCGTCTCCTTGGTTTTTTTGTGGCTGACAAATTGGAAAACGTTTATGGCCAGAGCTAAGTGCTCTTTGGCTAACTAGCTTTGGGGCCACTTGCTTATTCTCTGGAGCCCAATGCTGCGTGGCTATACACTATAAAATCTAGACGGCCCGCTTGGCGACCTGCAATTATAGATCGCATAACCATTATTCCCATTAGTTTTCGTTCTGTCATGCAATTTAATCAAATTGATTGAATGAAAATGCATTTGCCGCTCGTTGCGATAACGTATTTAATTGCATGGAGCAAAAAAAAAAAAAAACCCGTATGTAGTATGTAGTGTGCACCATATAATTAGACCCCTGTTGCGCTCAAGGATATTGATAGCGGCGCCTAAGCTAATGCCCTTAGCCACTGCCACTGCCACTGCTATTGCCACTGCATCTGCATGAGTTGCTGCGCCGTGTGGAAGCTTTAATTCAATTAAAAAACAAATTTTTGCCAGGCAAACGTAGCTCAAACTCACATGCCCCGAACCCTATTCCGAACCAGGGACCGACCCTAATTATATGCCTGCGCGAGACAGACAGACATCAGTTATCCTTCAATGTTTCAGGCTGTCATAATTTCAAAGCGTACTCTGGTACCAAACTCAAACACACAAAGACACAGCGTGGAGTCCTTTTGCGCTAGTTTATGACATGTTTTCTTTTGTTGGCTTTTAGTTCCGGGCCCCTCGTCCATGGCCATGGATTGCATGCGAGCATGCCTTGCTGGCATCCTGTTTCGGGCCGACGACTCGACGACTCACCGACTCTCGATTCGTTGCCCAAATTAGAGCTAAACAAAAGGATGGCGGCCACAAAAGCTCGCGTTCGCTGTAGAAGATGTTTTAATTAGTTTAAGAGCCGACAAGCATATTAATTTACACTCGATGCCGCTTTGTCCTAAGATGCCGCCAGTCTTACACGAAAAAAGAAACCACGACTATAAAAGCTTTTGCTAATGAATCTTGTGGTTTTGATTAAAATTTCGGTAGGCTCTTCAAAATTAGCAAGTCAATATCAAATCCATAAGGTTGCTAATTTTACAAAATGAAAAGTTTACACAAAAAGTAGTTAGTCCTGACTGACTGATGTGTTATTAGCCTAGCTCAGACTGTAAAACCTACAGAGCTAAATATTGTAGACGGCTGATATTCTATTTTGCTTCAGCTCTTTATTTACTTGTATTGCCGCAGTCTACCGATCTTGATACTTGCCGAAACCGAACTGCCGCCCTCTCACATGCCTGTGTAACATTACATTCTACTGTTACAGCGTAATACAGAGTTGCACTTAACATATACACTTAACATCTATGTATCGTATATGTATGTATACTCCTCCTACTACAATATGTTTCCTTTTTTGGTGGAAATTATTACGAAGAAAGGTTTTTGAAAGTATCTGTTTGAGAATTTGGTTGATTCACAGGAAAACTTTCGTTTAATTACATTTGACCTGCTTCAATTCAAAAATATTGATGCTATTTTTAATTGATATTTCTGTTGATATGATTTGTTTGCGTTGCCCATAATAAAAGCTAATTGAATGTTCAGGCTGAATGTTTAGGATATTCCAAGTGAGTGGCCTCATTATATTTAATAACAGTTTCGCTTGCATTTGTAATCGCTGTAATCCAAAGCGAGGCACACGACTTAACCTACCCGGCGCCGCCTATCCCTTATAACGCCTGCCAGCCACAGACAAATAAAACGCCTCAAATATCGCATGTGAAAAGTCAAAGGCGAGTGTTGAGAAACGTGCGGCGAGTGTCCTTCAACTCATACTTCTGCTACTTCATTTGCTACTCCTTATGGCCCATTCAACACCCACTCGATCAACGAGCTCAAATTTCCTTACTAAAATCTCAATGTGTGTTTTGCCTTTTTTCTTCTGCTCAACTTGAACTGACTTTGACTGCTGAATATGAAAGCGGGGAGGGGGAGGGGGAGGGAGAGGAGTGCAGGTAATTCGACTAGTTGTTGGGTTCGGTGATTTAGCTTGTTTGTCGGGGCGTGTTTGCCAGCGCCACGTGTCACCCTGTATTTAATTAGCTATTTATTTACTTGCTGACATGCCGAGCAGAGTCATATAGTGAAAGCTAAGGGTATGGAAGCAGGGAGGGGGGTGGTGTTAGGTGAACAAAGCACGAGCACACGCACAGTTAATAAGCAGTTAAATCGGCTACAAAGGACGATAAATATGCCCAGCAGCAGCTGCCTGCCTAGCAAATACTCAAAGACCAGAATCCAACTTACAAATGAGAATGTGAACTGTGAGTTTCAACGGGAATGGTCATTAGGGGTGTGGGGTAAGGCCTGAAGGCGTGGGTTGTTGGATTGTGTCACACGCTTTGTACACTTATGTGAATGGTCTCTCTTTCTCTCTTTTCTAGCGCGCATTTTGTTGACACTCGTGCGACGCATTTTTAATTTGCAACTGTGCCAAAGTGAGACGGACAGACTCGTGTAGGGTCTTATAACGAGGGCAGTTCAATAGGTATGTGATGAAATCATATTTACATGATATTATATACATATGTATATATAGTTAGTAGTCAGCAAACAAGTGGATGATTAATGTTATACATTGATCTAATTTTTAAATCAACATTTTATGATGATCAGGTTTCTTAAGTATCCTCGAGAACAAGTTAAATTCTTAATAAATGATTGCTGTAGCAAAAATGAAAAAACTTTGAACAGATCACTCCACTTTATCATTCTTTTTATGAACTCAGATTTTTTAGATTTTCCTTTCTCTTAATCAGTAAAGATCATTACGTTTCAAGCAGCCCACGTTCACGGCATGTCCTTTAGTTTTAAGCACCCAAATACATAGCTCCAGGCTATTTTACGCTTGCTAAAAGCTGACTAACTAACTCGCTAGCTGGCTGGGCTTGTGGCAGGTCGACTGCTGGCTGGCTGGTCTGATTACTGGCATAATTTGAATAAT
Source organism: Scaptomyza polygonia (assembly GCA_035044585.1). NCBI lineage: Eukaryota > Metazoa > Arthropoda > Insecta > Diptera > Drosophilidae > Scaptomyza > Scaptomyza polygonia. The sequence goes on along the minus strand of JAWNNU010000936.1, from coordinate 233,613 downwards.
GCCTTATGACAAAATAAATTAGTCGACTTTTTGAGTTGCAGTTGTTACTAAAACTTTGTTGCATATATTAAAAGTTCTCGGAGTTGTTGTTGTCGTTGCCTGATAACTTAATTATATTTATTTTGCGTGCGCCAAATGGTAAAATGTTGCGAGGGTAATGAAAAACCAGCAAAGCGAACCGACATTTTTGTTTAGGTGATTAATTAGCACATAATAAAAACAGTATTAGTAGCAAAAGCGTACGGAAAATTATTTAAGTGTTTTATGATTTATTCATTAGCAAAAACAAAAGCAACCAACCAACAACCAGCCACAAATTGTTCAAAACTTATATATACGTATATACATAATAAGCGAGTGATTTGCGTAGAACAACGCATAAAGCCAATTAGCATGTTAGCACAAATTGATTAAAAACGGAAATCAAAAAGCCACTTACAAAAAAACCATGTCGCAACGTTATGTTTTTATATATTCAAGTTGTTTTTTGTTGTTGTTATAATTATAAGCAGCTTGTGACACACATAATTAGTACAATATGTATATTAGTGTGTATGTGTGTGTGTGTGTGTGCGAGAGTGCGTGTGGGTTGACATCAAGCAGAACCTGAGCCACATCTTCCAGCTGAGCCTTCTACTCCTCGTTTGTCGCTGTCGTTGTCACAACAAGCATTTATATTAAGCTGATTAAGTCACATTTCACATATCGTTTTTAGTGGGCTTGGACTGAGTGAGTTGGAGGGTGAGTGAAGGTGGAGGTGGAGGTTGGTTACCTCATAAGTAGTACCTGCCGCATTTTGTTGAAAATTTCTTTTCTTTTTATATGTGTATGTATTTTTTTGGGGGGGGCTATATCATGTGTATTTTTGATTGACTCTCCACATTGAGTCAGTCAAGAATTCAATTTGTTTTGTTGCGACTAATTTGACAACTTAAGCCAACGCTCATTTAAACTGACAGCAGTCGAAAGAGTATACAAGAATACATATCGGAAAGTTGGTACTTTCATATCTGCTGCGGTGACATTCTTTGAATCAATTGATGAATATCTAAATATGCTGTTAGATATGAATGAATTAGGTGAATCAATCAGAAGTGTAACACGAGAATGTGGAATAAGAATGAGAGATATTTCTTTTATGCAAAAAAAATGTTTTCATTGAAGATTTAAGAGATTATTTGAATGAATAGAATTAAGTTAACATACAATTCTTCAACTATTTAAAACACATCAAAGAAGAATATTTTCAACTTTTATTCTTGAAAATACACAAAATTCATTATTTTAACAATTTTAAATCGCTTAAATTTTACAATAATGAAAGTTGTTAAAGCAAAATAGCAATTTGTCAACATATACAACGGCTTCTCTTTCTTGACATCTGACACAATATAAGTGTAACAAGGCAAGTGCCATAATGCAATAATCAGAATAAATAATAATAATAATAATACAAAAAAACTCTGGCTACATAGAAGAAAAGAGAGTCCTGTTGATGTTGATGTCGCTGTCTTTTGACTCCTGAACCACTTCAAAACCCTTAGACGAACAGATGTGCAACTCATTACAAAGCATTTAGGCATTTCAAATTGAATAATATTCATAATTTACTTGAAAACAGCGAGGGGTGTATGAGTGCCACCCCCTTTTCGAGTCAACAACACTTGACATCTGAAGTGCTGCTGAAGCTGTGTTTGAGTTTTCGACCCGGCCAAGACAAGAACTAACAGCTGCTCTTTGGAGTCTTTTCACAGCGATTAGTTTAGTTACAGCTCCTAAGTTCCGCAACTCACTTTTTGTGACAATTTTGTTTGCAATTTACCATCAGAAATAACCAAAAAAAAACAACAAACTCTAATAGTAATTGTAATTGTATTCGCTTGATTACTGGCTCGGATCGTATTTTGTTTCACTTTAAGCCAAACATATTTCAAGTGCGCGCCCTCAGGCAAGCGTAGCAGTGCTTTTGGGGTGGGAGTAGAAGTGGGTGGGTTTGTCATGCAGCGCAATGTTTGTGGCATGCTTTTTATATACATATTTTGTTCTCTTTTGTAACCCCTAATGTCAAGTGAGGTTATGTTTGTGCGCTGCCTGTCACTTTAGGGGTGGAACTGCCAACGGCTGGCGATTCAGAAAGGCGGAGGAGGTAAAATAATTTATAATTTCATTCCATTTGATTTATACATTTATATTGAAATGTGTTGACAGGTTACGCTAAATTTGATATGATGCCTAACGAAATTATAATTCAGGCATTGTTATTTGCCCTTTTCAACAGATCGCTCTCTTTCTCTCTGAAAGAGATTTAGTGACAGCCACTAGCTGGCAGGCAGGAATTCATCCTTACATATTACAAATACGACACACGCGTCCTTCTTGCAACATTGCCCAATTTGATTTCATTAGCTGGCAAAAAGCGCAATCATGGCATAAAATAGGCACACCGTAGAAGAGAGCGGAGAAGAGTAGAGGGCAAGTTCGGCAGGACACGTTTCGCAGCTTAAATTACGCACACGTTGCCGGGCTAAAGGATGCGACTTACAAAGTAAAGTTTTGGCGGCTGCTTTAAAGTTATGCCCGAAGGCAGCAAAAGAGACCGATAGAAAGGAAGAGAGAGAGAGAGAGAGAGAGAGAGAGAGAGAGAGACAGCTCTCGCAGACGACACCCTTTTGGCCGGGAGCCGATGCCGTCCTGAAGCTGCGCGCAGCGTAAACTCAATAAGTCGCATAAAGGAATGAAATTGGATGCCATTGCAGCACAGCGAACGGCGGCAGCAAACAAACAAATGCCTGAACAAACGATGCCGCCAACAATGTCCTTTCGCTATCTTGTCCCTCTTGTCTCTCTACCTGCCCCAAATTCCTCCCTGCCCATCTCATCGTCTTGTGGCTGACATGAACTGCGTCATCATCAGCTTGGCATTTGGATTTAATTAATTGCGACACGCATTTGCTTAAGCGGTGCCCCCGATAATACCAAGTAATGCCGTGTATTGTTAGTATTGTATAAAGCAGCCGCCTACGCCAACGCGGTTTCCAACATTAAACGAGCTTCTAATGAGGGTTAATTGAAAGCGGCATAGCTCTCAGTAGCAGGCACAATTTAAAAGCTTAGAAAGGTGTTTGTTCGTTGTTATTTAAGCTAGTGTAAGTTCTTACTAGATAAAAATAGTTGAGAAAAAAAACTCTGCTGTTAGTTTAAAAATATGATTCTGTTTTAAAAGATATTCCATCTTCAAGATAACATGTCGAGCCGTTTATTATGAGTATAACAGTTAAACAAGTGTTTTTGAATTATACAATTGAAGTTGATATCAAGCTGATTGCCTTAAACAAGCATTTTACAGGGCGTTGCCTGCTTAACTAATAAATATATATTTAAACGAATAATAAATGATCGCCATTAATTGATTCTCCTTCTTTAAACGCTAAGTAGTATAGAAAACTTAATCAAATGTTTATAAAAAATGATCAGAGGTTTAAATTTATTAACACAATACATTTATTTTCTTAGCCTTTTCAGCTTTTCGCCATTTTGCATCCAACATAATAGTAATGACATATATTTTGGTATATTTCATTGTTTGCTTGTTTGTTTGGCATAATTAGTCAGCTCGTTTCAAGTGTTTGCTCTGCGTTTATTTCGCTTGCTTTGTTTTATTGGACAATTTACTGTACAGCATAATTCTATACGCAGAGCAGATGTGCAATAAACATACACACACACTCACTCGCCCACACACACACACACACATGTATACATACCTTGGGTAACCCTAATACTTGACTTGACTGCTTTTTATTAATATTTATTATTATTTACCCCTGCGGTTGCTTTGTTGTGTGTTTGGGTTTTTTGTTGTTCGTTGTTGTTGTTGTTGAATGTGTCAAAGGTGGCATAATGTGTTAATTGTTCCCCGCCCACGCATTAATAACGGCACTTGAGCATTTTAGAGCAGCTGCCGTTTTTGGTATTTTTTGTATATTATTTTTATTAATTGTGCAAAGCATTAAGCATTTAAATACCAATTGATATTAGGAGCAAAAACGTATTAGATATATATTGGATATATAAAAAGGTCTCCTGACAAATCACAGAGAGTGACCAATAAATGGACAGTACTATGGTCTTTGTCCACGTTCCCCAAAGTGCTAGCTGTTAACGCCCCCCAGCACACTGAAAACTTATTATTATGTGGCGGTTCCCAAGAGGGAAACAATCGAGGAAGTTTGGAAAATAGGGAGTAAGGGAAAATTAGCCCATTTATGCAATTGTCGGCAGCTCGATTTGTGGGAATTTCATTTGATATTTGGTGGTTTGTTTGATTTTTAACGGCACAGCATAAATGTTTCAATAGTTACGTTCTTTTTCTTTTTCTTGCCGTTTGCTTTTTCTTTTATGATTATTTTGATTATTAGATTTGTATAGGATTTCAATAAAAAATGTTTGCGGCCCAAGGAAAAGCGCACAAATGAACCTAATATGCATTATTATTATTATTTTGACATGTGAAAGCGAAAGCGAAAGCAAATCGAAACGAATCGAGCTCAACTCGATATCGTTATTAGTTGTCGAAATGTCTAAAGACAAATGGAGCGTTACAGACAGACATATGAGGACGAACCACATGGAATGAGTATAAGAAACAAACTCGACTCGAACTAAAAACTGAAGCCAGCCAGCCAGGCGGGCCATGACGATGAAGCGAAGCAAGTGGAATGCAATAAAAATCTATTTTATTTGTTAGTGAAATGACATTTTTATTTGTTTGCTTTTTTATGCACACACACACACACACACACGCATACCGACAGACATTGAATAATATCAGTCACGTCAGACACACGTCGTATGCGCAATACATTTGTGGATAAATAAACATTTCTCATATATATACACATACGTATGATATGTATTTGCATTACGGCAAACGTAAATCTATATGTATATTGAATATTGTTGTTTTTTTCCATGCGATAGCATTTGTACTTGGCATATTTTGACAGTTTTACGATATTTAATCATTTGGCCATGCAAAATAATTGACAGGCATTTTTTCATTTATTTGTTTTTGCTACTAATATTATTAATAATAAAAATTGCCCTGCCTGACAATTTCTAGCATAAACAATACACACACACACGCACACAAATTTGGGTATTTATTTATCAATGATTTACTTGAGTCAAGCAGACAAGAAGAAGAAAACATCACGCAACATTTTCTAAGGTTTTTGTTCGCTGCTCTGAATATTTAAAGGCTGCTAAAGGGCAAATGAACTAAAAATATATTTTTACCTTGGATTTCTGTTTATTTATTTTTAACAAATTATAAACGTTTAGCTTTAGATCTCTTAGATTGTATCCTCAAAAGACATTTCTTTTATATGTATATTTTTTTTTTTCGATATAAACTTATTCTATTTGTGTTTTTGCTCTTAAGTCAATCATTGAGTCAATTGTTGAAAACATTTCTATTTATTTAGTGTTACATTTATTTACAGACATCTCAAAATCTAACATCAATCAACCCCATAGACTTGCAATTTGCTCTGCTTTGCCATGGTAAATTAGGTTTTAATTAAACTCTTTCGCTTTCTTTTTTTTTGGTTGTTGTGGTTGTTGCTGTGTCTTTTCTCGCCCGATTGTGTTTAATACGGCGTATGATTGAAGCACTTTTAACCCTTAAAAGGAGAGAGATAGAGAGAGTGTATAACGTCTGTGTTGAGAATTGCTAACCCTCGACACAAATTGTTGGCTGTCAGCGAGTAATCCAAATAAAATAATTGTCATCTACTATGCTGATGGCCATATGTTCTGGCTCACATCATAAAAGAGAAAAAACGGAAAAGTAAAACAAAACAAACACCAAAAACAAAAAAATATATAACCGAAGACAGACAGGCAGCTGATGGACTCGCTTATGTTTTTGCAGTGTTAATGATGTGTCTGAGTGTTTAGCTGTGTGTCTGTTACAGTTTTGTGGTTGTTGTTGTTTAGCTCGTTAATCTGTTGTTTAATTTGCCGGCTTAACGCGTTTTGTTTTGGTTACGATCTAAGATAAGCCAAGCATAAGCCGTGTAAAAGTTCCCTTTCTTTCTGTCTTTCTATATACAATTTGGGTTTTCGTAATAATGGAAGCATAGTATATATTAATTGCTTTGCAATGTGGAAGCAACAAACCACAAATGACACAATTTCAATTTGATTTGAGCGTTTTGCTTTTGCATTAAACTGTCGCTAGCAAAAAGGAAACTAACTAACTGCTCTCCATTACACAATGTGAACGAGTGGCAGGCAATATTGCCATTTAAACAACAATCAAACAAGCCACAAAAATGCACACAATATAAGAGGAACAACAACAACAACAAAACAACTATAACAAGAACAAAGAGAACAACAATACATCAAATGCAAAATCCAATCAAACTTTTTAAACAAACATTTAGCAAATCTATTACAATGCATGTCCCAAAACCCACAAAATGAACTCATCTAAACGAGAAATTGCTGAATATTGCTCCATTGCCTCACTGATTGACTACGACACGACTTTGGTATGAGTTTCTTTTGCCACATACATACATGAAGGCAACTTCATATACTTGTGTGCTTTTTTTTTGTCCAAGTAACAAACTCAGTTCCTTACTTTGACTTTTTCTAGTTGGCATTTGTGTGTGTGTGTGCAAACTTAATCAAAACAAATTTCCACCTTCAACGAGTTGCACACCAAGCAATTTCCCCAGACCCGCAACGATAACTAGAACTTCATGCAAACTAACCGCAAATACGATTACACACACACACACACACACAAAGGGTGCAGGCAAAAAATGAAAAAAAATTGAAGAAGAAAACGAAATAAAAATGTGCCCACCAAATCGAAAAAACGAACGAGTTAAACTTTTTGATGGGGCGCCCTATACACACTGAGTGCTTCCAAAGGGGAAGTTCCTTTTGGCTCTGGCATAATTTGAATTCGTGTCAATTTGACAAAGTGACACATGAGGGCCGGTACGCCATCTAGAAAAACGCTGATAAATCGCAGAGCCAGAGCGGCGCAAGAAATTTTTATGCGATTTTCGTTCATTACTTTTGTATTTCGTTTATATATGTTTATGAGGTTGGTTGTTTGTTTATTTATTTATGTGCATACATTTGTGTTGCCACGCAGACAGAGATAGCCAGAGAGACAGAGACGGTAAAAGTGTCGCCAACGTTGCAACGGTTGCGGAACGATAATGTTTAGTCAATAAAAATGATTTGTCGTCGGAGGAAACGAAATTCATGATATTTGATATGTCCTTTGCCGGTCCTGTCAAGTCGCCTAGCCTGTCGCCTGTCGCCTGCACCTAGCTGCTTGGTCTTAGTTTATGGCTTAGAATAAATACACACACACACACAAATAGGAACTGGTATGCCACAAATCGTCCAGTGTGCAAATATGCAATTAGATGGCCTCAAAAAGCTAAAACGCTAAACTGTTTTATTTATACAGCTCAACTCAAATCAATTCAATTCCACAATTCTTCAATACTTCAGCGCTTGCTGTCCCACAACTGTTGTTGTTGTTGGTTTTGGGGCTGTTCTCGTATTGCTGTCAGGCGTCTTTAATGCTACACCGCTGTGAAAGGAATTTACTAGGCGCCCAGCCCGTTAACGTCGCAATTTGCCACCCGAAACGAATGGTTGCCAGACATGCATCGAGCTGCGAGCATATAAAGAGCCCAAAAGGCCCATATTCCCATAAAATGCATAATTTCTGACTCCTCCAACATAAGAAACCCACAGGCCTTGTCATTTGCATTGTCATTTTGCAATTGAGACATAAATTTTAATATGCACTGAAAGAAAGTTGCACAAGTTTCTTGGCTGCAACAACAAAAGTTACTCCTTTTCTGCCACAAACTTTATTTTTGGGTGAACGGTTAGAGTTTTTCAACGAATTGGCAAGGGTAACTGGAACGAGTTTTTATGAAACACAAATCTATTGTTAGAAAAAGTAACTAACTAAGTAGTTAAAGAGAGTTATATTAGGTAAATAAATAATCAGTTATAGAACAATATAGGTTTGTAAAGAAAAGTTTAAGTAGTGGAAATGTTTTTTGTATCCAAAGAATAAACAACTTAATGCAATAGGAACAAAAAATCTGTCTTTACCATAGGAAAATAGAAAAACTTTGAGTTTTAGTGTTGAGAGAAGGAATACTTAAGGCACTAAATGTTTAGAGTCAAAAAGATAAATGTTATTAAGGCATTAAAATAGTGTTTTTAGGCTTTCATTTGCCAATCTCATAGCCAATAATTTATGTAGCTCAAACACTCAAAGTCAATATATTTAATGCTATAAATCCTTGTCAAGTTTGGCCCAAAATATATTAGCGCCTTTGCAGCAGCTAGGTGGATTTGTTTGTGTAGGGAAAGCCGAGAGAGAGCTTTAGTTGGCACAACTTAATTTCGTTAAAATAAATTGCAAACGGAAATTATTTAATTTCCGGTACTGACTGGCTGGCTGGCTGGTCAGACACACCAATTTGTTGTTGATTGCACAATTAGCAAAGCCAGCTCGTAAATAAAACTGGACAACTAGATAGTTGGCTGATTATCTTACTAACTGGTTGTAAAGCATAGAAACTCACCTGGACACGCACTTCAGGCAGATTCACCTTCATTGCAAGCTCTTCACGTGAATAGACATCGGGATAATGGGACTTTTCAAATGCGCGCTCCAGCTCATGCAGTTGATATGTGGTAAAGGTTGTGCGATTTCGACGATGTTTCTTCTTGGCACAGTTCTCGTCCTGGCCTACAGAAAGAAGCGAAAGTAGAAATACAGAGAGAGGGCATGAACTATAGTTCGTTTAGAACTCACCTTCATCATCGCTGCCGGATGTAATTTTTTCGCCCTGTTCACTGTTGTTGGTCTGATTGAGATCCTCGCTGGAGGCACAGCTGCCATTCACCAAACTATCGTTGTCACCATTTAAACGTTCCACATGCTCTACACTATTGTTGTTGTGGTTGTTGCTGTTGCTGTTGCGATAGTCATGTTGAAAATGCTGCTGCTGCTGCTGCTGTTGTTGTTGTTGTTGATGTTGCTGCTGATGTTGATGTTGCACTTCGTCCAGACTGCGCGCCCTTATACCATAATTGCCGAGCTGCTGGCCATTGGCTAATTTTGGCTCATTATCATCACAATAGGCGGAGGCAGATTTGCGCTTGTTGTTGTTGCTGCTGTTGCTGTTGCTCATGGGTCGTGGTGTGGGCGGTGAAGTAACATCAATATTGATGTTGCCATCGTGTTGCAATTGCTGCTGTTGCATCTTTGCCGCATCATCCTCATCGTCGTCCAGATCGCTCGTCGAGGACATTGAACGCTCATCGTATTCCCGTGCTGTTGTTGTTGGTGTTTTAGTATGTGCGACAGTTGCTGTTGTTGCTGTCGCATCCGGCGCAAAGTAGCCAGCAACAGTTGTAGCCGTTGCTGCTGTTGGTGGCGATGACTTGGCATATTTGTTGTGCTGCTCTTGCGCATGCGCAGCCAGCGCCGCCAAGTGTTGCTGATGGCTACCATAGGCGCCAGCTGGCGGGGGTTGCGGTGTTGCTGCTTGGGCTCCCGTGTGGGGCAACTGTGGTGGCTGCAATTGATTGGCTTCCACCATTTGATGCATCGAACTGAGATAATTGCCCGCCGCATCCTCCTGATGACCATAGTTGTGACCATGACTGTGACTGTGACCGTGACCGTGACTGTGAATGTGACCGTGACCATGACTGTGACTCTGGCCAAAGCCGAAGGCATTATGGTAGCCAAATGGGGCATGTGGTGGGCCAGACATGGCGCCATGATGATGCGACTGCGATTGCTGTTGCTGCTGCTGCTGCTGCTGTTGTTGTTGTGAGGATGGAGGAGGAGCGGGTGGTGTTGGGGAACCGTAGGTGAGACCATTCTTGGCATGCTGCTGCAGCATGCTGACCATGCTATTATCCATATTGCGCAGCTGCGTCAGCGACATGCCGCATCGCAGATCGGTGGCATCATCGTCGGCCATTGAGGCATCGCCATCACCTGGAAGCAATAAGAGATACACAATGTGTCTTCTTAACGTTAGTTATGAAATGTATTTGAGAGTACTACGAAATAATGGACTCTCTCAGTGTGTGCAAAAACAGGGTAACTATAAAAATAGAAAAGAAGTCTATGGGTTTAATATTGGTAAGATTAAGAGAATATATTAAAATTATCTAATCTCTAAAATTAGTTATACTACAGTCAAATTTCCTTATAACAAATCTCAAGGCGATAAATTAAAACTTCATTGTAGAGAAATTTTATAGTGATGAATGGATTTTTGATTAAATTGGAAGAAAATTTGATAATTGAACGGTTTGATTTGTGACTCTTAAGGTAATTTAAGTCTGTAGAAGCTTTTAAGTGTGCGTCCAACTTTTGAATAATTATTTATATAGTACTCTATGATTTAATGCCAGGATGAATCTAACAACAACGGCTTCTTAGGTCGTTAATCGATTTATCGATTAGAGTTGAATGTTTGCCAATCATAATTGTTAAAGTACTCACATAAGTATTCCTAATAATCTATTATTCTGATAACTCTTACACCACCCTGCTATTGATATATTCTCTCTGCTTTTATTGCTAAATCTAACTTGATTTAAGGAAAAACCTTTGTTGAATTCACTTTTGCATTAATCATTACTACTTATACTGTAATTAAATCATGATGTACGCACACTTTCTGCTTAACTCTCAGTTACGTTATACTCATTCATTTTCTGTTTTGCGGTTGATTAGATTTTAATTAGCTAAAGGCTAGTGGCAGACGGTTGGGCCAAGTCATAAAGCTGTCGCTGCCCATGTGGTTAAAAGCCTGACGCGGTAATAACAATGTGTTATTTAATTTTTGGTTGCAAACCCCTGCTTACTTGTGAAACTCCCTTGGATTGCCACCCCCACCTGCACCTGTTGGGCGACCCATTAATAAACGGCTTTCAATTAGTCGCCTCGTATTTACAATGTGCGGCAATAAAAATTCTCAGAAAAATGCCGAAGGCCAAAGCTGGAAAACAAGTTTGGTGTAAACTACTATAGTAGTCCTGGCTAAAGGGGAGTAAAGGAGAGAGTTTAACTGTAGGAGTTTGTTGGCTCTAATGGGCGTTCTGGCTGCCACTGTAGCACATATCACGTGACATGCAAGGAAGTCATTAGTTGTCGCCGGCGAGTGTCGAATGGAGCGTTTGGGCGGGGGGGCTGGTGTTTATGTGGGTGGCGCCTGTTTGCGATGACTTTTGCAGTTGTTGGGTTTTCGGTTTAGGTTTGTTATAAGTAAATTCAATTTCTGTGTTAAATTGGGTTTTCAAAAAAAAAAAAAACTGTTAAGAGCTGGTGGCGTCGCTAGGAATCCAATTACCTATTCAGCTGCCCTCAAATATCTGTAATTATTCGATAGTCTTTTGTGTAATTGCTTTTTGATGTACTTATATAAAGAATACATACTACATACATCGATAGTACACTTGAATATAATTTGCATGTAACTCCGGTTCGATTACACAAAAAAACCAGTCCACCAAACGATTGTCTAATGTAATTACGTATGCCACAATGGCCAATAATTATTGGGCTGCTACTTAAGTTGGCTTTCAGTAGGTTTTGTTGAGTTGCTTTTTTTTATCTAGCTATTGATTTTCCGCTTTTTCTCTCTTTCTCAGGCATTAATTGGGTCAAATGTTTCTTTTTTGGCTAATTAACCATAAACAGCAGCTGTAAAATTAGGGCCAAAAATGCCCTGAATTAACCTCTGCTGGGTTTTCACCCAATCAAACGAAATTTACACGCACCACATGCGTTTTATTTTGAGCCACTGTGGCGTTAATGAAATTAACAGAAAACTGCTCGAAAGAAATTAAAAATGCCAAAAAATAACAACAACAAAAAAAAATTGGGAAAAATCAAAAACAACAAATACTAAACAATGCGGCAAATGAGGTAGCTCAAAACATTAAAAAAAAAATCCAGCAGCACGCATAACAATAATAATAATAAATAAGTAATAATAGAAAACCAGCATTTACAAAAGGCGTGAAGGCGCCACATGAGGTGCCACAGCGACAGTAGCCGGGCAATCTCAGACCCAAACTAAGAGCCATGTCCGGAGCCAGAGAACCCCCGCTTCCATAGGCCACACCGAGTGCGTGCGTTAATTGCGTGAGCTTGAGACCAAGAAAAGACTAACGCCAAAACATTAGGTTGAATGAATGACGAACCACATGAGCGAAAAAAAAAAAACAACAAGGCCTGTCGGAACAGTGTGTGAGGTGTGTGTATGTTTGTAAACCCTGAGCTTAATATATACATATATAAATATATATAAATTTGCGTACAGCTTTGTTCACATGTCCCAGATATTTATTTCCATGAAAGATTGTGTGTGTGAGAACATGTTTTAAAATTGAAGATTTGAGAATAGCTTTTATTATACGAAAATAATTGAGTTTAAAAAAGACTTAAAAAAAGTTACAGATAGCTACATTATTGATATTTTAATTAAATGACTGACTGCTATCAGCGCACAGCTTTAAAGGTAAGACAAAGCGATCTTATTTGACTTTGCGAAATTATAGCAATAAAATAGTTGTATTTAAATTTGGATATCAAAGGTAACTGAATATTTCAAATTCAAGTCCGCAATCTACCATTCTGGCGTTTTATAATTAATTGGTATTCTAGTAATTTTTATGAGTATGAAACGACGTCGGTTTTATTGAATAGTTAAATCAAAAGTGTTGATTATAATAAACAGTAGCAAGACTTGAAAATGTTTTGTCGTGTATTAAAAGCATCAAAATAAACTTTCTTGTCTCACACTCTCATTTTTATAATATATATAATTTGTTATAATGAATGAACTTAATCTTTAAGTAAAATCTACAGCAGCAGATGTCTTAGGCCTTGTCAAACATTATTCACTATTCAATATTCATTCACATAAGAGTCACAAAAGTCTCAAGCTAGCAAATTGCCTGATCGACAGTTCAATTAAGAAATGATTTTGAGTTTGTTACGAGTTCGTTCGCTTGTATTGCGCGATTGCTTCCTGTGTCTATTGGCCATTAGCGTCTGCGGCAATTAAAGTAGCCAGCTGGAAGTTTTTTTTGTTTTTTTCTTCATCATTTTTGTAAGTTGTTAACAATTTAACTATGAATACGCGAGTACAAAGTTGAAATGTTAAAAGGTTCAAATTAATCCAGCTACTGACAAGATGAAGCTGTACCTCAAGCTGTCCGCCTTCTGTTGCCTCTAATTGCGCCAACACAGAGAAGACTCGTTAGAGCAACCCTAGTTTTGCTCTAGTTTTGTGGCAATAAGACACGATTACGTTTAGCAAAGCCAAAGGACAAATTGACGTTAATCTCGTCAAGCCGATGATTTGACAGTTCCTCAACAACAACAAAAAAACTCGTCCATTAGGCGGCCTAATTGAAATGTTATTAGCCTTTTTCTTACAAAAATAATAAAGCAACAACTCGCATTCATATTTTGAAAAGTCATTGGCAACAGGTACCCGTTGTGGAAATGCACCAAAAGTGTTTGGCATCTTCCGGCGCATACATATATATAAAAAAAAAAAACTACAAGATTCAATATACAAGATATCGAGCTCATATCCAAAAATGAAACAAGCCATAAACAAAACTGTCAATCAAGTGCGATAAAGTAAAGTGGATTGTTGTTGTAGTTGTGGCAGCCGGCAACAAAGCGGCTAATAAGACGCAACGACAACTACAACAAGAGCAACAACAACGTTTAGCTCGCTTCGGACACGCATTAAGATCATTAAGTGACTTAATGCTCAATTTAATGCCGCATCAACTCAATGTGAATGTAAATGTGTTTGGTTTGGATGAATCAATGGACCGATCCATGGCTTAAATTCTTTTGGCCTCAACATTAGTAGTTATCCCTCTCGCACAGCATGAGTTGGTGGTTTTATTTTGATCTGAATGCTGATGCACAGCCAAAAAAAAAAAAAAAACACAAAGTCCACTCAGTTCATTTTTTGAGCTCAGTTTTTATTGCATCCTAATGCACTTGTGCAGCCAACGCTTTAATGCATTTAATAAGCATGTCTCTCTTTGCGTTGTCTTTCTCTTTCGCTCTCTTTCATTCGTTCAATCTGTTTTGCACTCTTTTTTGTTGTTGTTGTTGTTGACGCCACCGCAGCGAGCTGTCAGTTTAAATGCTTTTTGACAGCTTGCGTCTAGCCGCAGTTCAATTATGATTATGAGTTAAGAGGCTCAGTCCGGTTTGTATTGTTACTGTCCACCCCCCGCCCTCCCTCACCGACTATACTCTCTAGTTAGCCAGCTTATTTGTATGGCTTCTAATTAATTTGCGGCCATTTAACCTGTGCTTTTGTCGCTGTGTTGTGTTTTGTTTTTTCTTTCATTCTTGCACAACACCATTTTGTTTGCAAAACTTGTTTTTGCTATTTGTTGTTGCTGTCAGCGGTCTGCTTTTTTCTCCTTCTTCTTCTTCTTGGTTGTGCTCATCAGCGGCAAGATCGAGTTTATTGTGTGTGAGTGCTGTGGCATTGAAAAACGCAATGCTTTATAATTGAATTAATTGCAACGTCTTTAATTGAACTCGCAATCGAACGTGTATATCTCACATTTTGGCGAGACTTCAAATCAAAATTCAATAGATGACATGGCAGTAAATTCCATACAATACAAAAAAATATATGTGTTTATTATTCAGCAGCTGTCAAATTCCATTAAATTTAATGAATTTTAATAAAATAAATATGTGTTGAACATTAAATAGAAGTTATTAATTATGCTCATGCTAATAATACAGTTGATTTTCATATTAGTTTAAATTAATTGAGTTTCAACTAATTAGATGGATGATGGGCAGTTCAGGGTTAATGACATCAAATTTATATAAGCAATTATGTAAAGTTAAACTGATTTTATGAAAAGTAGGTGTAAATAAGTTTATTATTTGAATTTGTAGAGATTCTAAACTACATTTTAAGCTCATTTCGGTCTATCTAATAGCCTATTTTGTTCTGACTTTCTTATCAGTTTGTTTGTAGACAGCCAAAAATATCACCTTTGAGGTGAAGGAGCCTCCCATTTTTCACAAGTCGCTTACAATTGGGGCTGAGTGGTGTTTTTGGGCGTGCGACAATCGCTTGTCGGCAATCAAAACACCAAAAAAAAAAAATGAAATAAATTATAAATGACGTCCTGTGGCACAAAGGAATTGGCCATGCATTAAACCCATTTTGTAGGTAGGATAAATCGGTGACTGGCACCGGTTACCATAAATCCAACTATAATCCAGTTAAAAAGCCTTCAAAGTAACGACTGCGCCCAAAGAAGCATAAACTTTAAATTGGACAAGAAGCGAATGTCATAGAAATAAAGCAGAAATAGCTGCAACAAGAAGCATGGAGCTGGAGTTGACGAAAATGACGCCCACGCTGGCAACTTGAGTTCTAATCCTGTTTTGGCCATGTAAACGATTACCGCTGACTGATTTGCCCTTATCAGCTGTCGTGCATCGCAAGGCGGCGCTAAAGTGCTGCCCCAGACGCTTGTTTAGCAGGCAGTCAGTCAGTCAGCCAGCCAAAAAGGAGTTGGCAGTTAGTTGGGATTGAGCAGTGAGCATTCGGCATTGAAAAAGAGGCACAAGTCAACAACGACTTTCATGCCACGCGATAGTCAAACCGAAAATAAATGCTAATATAATTTCGCGATTATGTTTGTTGATTTGAAGAGAAAGACTGCGAAAGAAAGAGAGGGAGAGAGTGAGTTGCACACTGTAATTGAAATCGATTTGCATTGCGCTTATCGCTTATCGGCATACCTATTATGTTATAACACTTCTCTATGTGCTATGTGCTATTTGTTGTTGTTCTTGACATTGTTTGACGTAACTAATGCGTTAATAATAACAGACGTTTAAAGGTCACACTACTTACCATCGCTGCCCTCGGCTTGTAGCTGGCTATGGGCCTGGCCATTGCGATTCTTGAGTCCCAGTATGGCGTCGATAGTGTGACGCGGCGTCAGCGTCTGACCGCCAGCGCCAAATTTGCGTGCGTTGTCCTTGAGCGACATTTCGCTGTCTGCAATAGAGTTTGGGCGAAGCGGTTAACAGCGGGCAGCGAGAAGTTGGAGAGTAGAGAAGGTGGTCAAAAAGGAGTGCATGTATGAGAATTAAAAGCCTGTTTGCCAACAGTTTGGAAAGTCAATTAGGAGCACGACAGCAACAGCAGCAGCAGCAACAGCAGTAACAGCTATGCAAATTTGTCAGCTATTTTCAAAGTATTAAAATGTACATACACACACACACACAAACACATAGGGCACAACTTTATTTACAGTTTTAACGAGCTAAAAACTGTAATTGCAACTAAGCGACACATTGGCCGCCATTTGATATAGGTGTGTGTGTGGTTTCTAATGAGCGTTTGTCATGTCAAAAGTGCAACTGAAAAGTAGGCAACACTTTTTACTCTTCCGCTTGCACTGCTTGGCTACTGCTTGCTGGTGCTGCTGCTGCTGCCGCTGTCGATCATTTAATTTATGTACTTTAAAAAATGTTTATTGGAATTGTTGTCGTATGGCTTGGATCTTAGGCCCACGTTTCTTGTGATATGCATGCCTTTAGCAATTAGTTTCTAATTTGCAAATTATTTTAAATGCCGGGTAACGAGCGCATGTTAATAATCAAAACAAAAAATACTCGCTGGCCCCAAAATGCAAAACATGTCTGTGAACACGCAGCCAAACAAACAACCGGTGCCTGTGCTGCCTGTCAATATGCATATATGTATATGTATATGTTTGCTTTCATGTTGAGCGACAATTTGTGTTAATTAAATCGGTAATCAGTAATGGCGAGCGCTTTCCGGGAACTAAACATGCAGCTTGAACAATTATTCTTTGCTGCCGTCGGCATAAACTTTCTCGCTTACTCTCAACTTACCCTCAATGATCACAGTGTTGTTGTTGCCCAGATGTGCATAGTGCTCCTGGAATTGCTCCAGATTCTTAAACTTTTCCACTATCAGCTGCAGATTCTTGGCATCTCGCACATTGCCCAGCAAATGACGCAGATGGTCCAGCTGCTTGGGCGCCAGCTTAGGATTGCCGCCGCTTTGTTGCACTAGCTGCTCAAAGATGTGCTGGAATGTTTGCTTATGCTGCAGTTGCTCTGCTGTCAGACAGCTGCCTGCTGTTGTGGGCGATGGTGGTGCACCGGCAGCATCCACAGCTGCTGGCATTGGTGGTGTCACGGCTGTGGTCTTAATATCCATAATGCTTAAAGTGGATTTAATTGATTAACAAACACACTCCCAAACACAACAC
The DNA here is from genome assembly GCA_035044585.1 of Scaptomyza polygonia. Classification (NCBI taxonomy): domain Eukaryota; kingdom Metazoa; phylum Arthropoda; class Insecta; order Diptera; family Drosophilidae; genus Scaptomyza; species Scaptomyza polygonia. The sequence continues at coordinate 216,204 of JAWNNU010000936.1, read as the reverse complement.
ACACACACACACAGTATATTTGAATATAATTCGATTTTGTTTTTATCTTTTGATTGTATTCATGAACAATTGATACAAGATAATATGCACAGGTATTGTATGTATATAGCGACGGCTTTCGACACAGCAGCAACTTTCGAGCTGAACTTGAACTGACAAAACCTTCTGTAATACTATTTCCAACTGTTATTTATAAACCGCACTTCAACCGAAACCGTTGCGCACCGTGCCAAGGCAGAGTTGGCAATAAACAAGTTGACGCTGCCAGCTTCGAGTTCAGCTCAGAAATCAAATTGGAAACCGGTTGCATGGCTCGTTGGTATATGTGTGTGTGTGGTGCTAGTGTTTGTTTAGGGGCGGAGCTTGCGCAGGATTCAAAAGAGAAAGAGAGCCAACGAGGTACTGAGAGCAAGTGAGATAGCGCACGCGCTAATATTGCGGGTTGTTATACAGTCTGTCTGCAAGTCCTTTCTATTTCATTAGTTTTTTCTTTTGTGATGTTTTGAGTATTTGCTGCAGCACGCGTGGCCTATTGTTGTTGATGGTGTGTGCGTGTGTGTGTGTGTGTTGGTTGAAAGTGTCGCTTTTTGGTAAGAAGACTAACTTATGTTTGCCAGCTGCTGATTGTTCAGTGTGCAAACTCTGTCTCTCGTGTTTTTTGTGTTTTTTTTTCGTCTCTTGGAATATGCAACAAATGATGAGCTTAACTTGACTTTACAACTATAATCAAAGATATTGGCTAACAGCTCGGGTTTCCTTTACTCGTCTAAGTGGATTTTGTTAATATCCTGCTTTTTTTTACACATTTGCAAAATTCAACTCAAAGGAAATAAGCTTAAGGGCAAACAGTTATTCAGTCAGCAGCCTGTTTTTAGCCAGTTTACTTAAGTGTTGAGTATTAGTTTTCATTTCAATTGATTTTAACTTAAACTCTTTATCCTCACTTACCTGTTGGCATGAGCTTGTGGCTTTGGACCGTTCCGTTGCGTTCAGTTCAGTTCAGTTGAACTCAATTCGATTCCCTTCACTCATGGACTCATTTGCTCGTTTACGCTATCTTCCATTACACGTTAAATGAAAATGTCAGACAGCCAGCGGGGATACAGGAGAAACAGAGGCGAAACAAGGCTGTTGTATCCTCTTGCATGTCATGGGCTCCTTTTGCCAGCGATTCGATTTGTGCCAACTAATGAGCTCTTAATGTGCGTTTATTCTTACGCATAACGAGCTTGCCAAACGTAATTATCTGCTCTTGCTCTCTATATGCATGTGTGGGTGTATGTGTGTGTGTGTGTTTAAGGCTGCCATGTTGGCGCGCTGCTTAATTGAAGTGGAGCGACTGCTTTGGTGGGCGTGTGTCTGTCTATAGCTTTCTGTACAACACACATATGTATATCTTGGTGTGTGTGTGTGTGTGTGTGTCGGCAACCACCTTGCGTCATTTTCATTTGCGCTACATCCGCATCTCCTTGCTCGCTTGTGTAAGTGTGTGTGTGTGTTTGCTGCCTTTCTGCTTGTTTTGTGTTTTAAATTAATTTGCTTTTAATTTGCTTTATTATGTGGCAATTTCTCCTGCTTCGTACTTTTAATTAGTTTGCTTTTATCGTTAAGCTGTTAAGCGCCTTGCCTTGTGCACAAAATCTATTCAACTTTTGTCCTCTCTCTCTCTCTCTCTCTCTCTCTCTCTCTTTCTCTGCTAGGCAAAGTTTTGTGGCAGCTGTTGTTAGCGTATACGCAACTTTTTGCCAGGTAGACAATAATAATTGAATGCATAATTTTTAATCCTCTTTCATATGTTCATTTGAGAATTTCTTTATGTATTTTCGATATGATCTAAGACCGCTCTGGTCATAAGCTCATTGACAAGCAGTTGGACAAGAAGTGAAAGGCTTAAAAAATTGATTTTTGTTCAGATTGCACTTAGCTTATCTCTGTCAATATATCAAATCTGGCTGCGCATGCGCAATTTCGAACCCGTTTTTAAGTAGAGCTGGGTTCTTTGTCTCACTCACACTAGCAGTTATTCTACCTTTCTCGCTCAGCTATACTTTGTTCTTTGCTCTTTGACAGAGGCGTGGCTTAAACCAGTCGCAGCTGCTGCTGCTGTTGCTGCAGAGAGTCAGATTGAGAGTGAGATATAAAGAGAGATACAGAGAGAGCGCTTCGGCGCATTTATTCTTTGTCACAAACACACACACAGACACCCATACACAGTCACCTACACAAGTACGCCTTGTGGTAGACCGTTGAAAAAGTGATGAAAATAACTCTCTGTCACTTTATTGGCGCTTAACGAGTTTGAGTTGATGAAGAATTTAATTTATGATGCTGCTCACACCACACCACAGAGCAACGGTCTGAGAGAGAGAGAGAGAGAGAGAGAAAGAAAATGTGCTGTGAGAAGGGTGCTAGAAGGGGGTGGATTGGGTTGGTTCACGTAGAACCGCAGCGTGCACAAGTGCAGACGCAGACCGAAAAGCTGGCGCTGAAAAAAGGCTGAGAAATTAATGAACTCGTAACTGTCGCTTTTGCAAATTGGGCCGGCACTGGCGCATGTGTGCGTGTGTGTGTGCCCCGCCATTTTATGGACACACATGCATGGAGATGGTTAGATATAGAGAAAGAGAGAGAGAGGGAAACAGAGAGAGAGCGAGGCATACAGGAGGCAACGGCAGCAGCAGACGCCGCCAGACGTCAAGCTTTGATGATTTAATTTTCTGGTCTTCTAATTTAATTTTATTATAGAAATACAGACGTGTGTGCAAGAGAGAAAGCGCACATAGAGAGGAAAATGGGAGTGGGGAAGAGCAAGAGAGAGAGAGGGAGAGAAAAAGGGTAGACTGATGGGTGTGTGTGTGTGTGTGTGAGTTTCTGCCACACACATAGAGACATGCATGCAAATTCGTTAATGGAAAATGGTGGCGTTTAATTGAAAAAGGAAGTGCGCCAAAGGGCGTGAGGACCTGCCAGGACAGAAAGTGCACAGCAACAGCTCACAGCACGACACACAGAGATAAAAGCGTGGAAGAGGGACAGCTGATAAGAAAAAGAAGAGAGAAGGGAGTTTATGTTAAAGCAAATATATTTTTTATTATTATTATTAAATTAATATCTGGGGCAAAAAATTGCAGTGCAATCTTTATTTATTAATATTGTTGTGTTTTTGTCTTTGTTTTTTAACTGCGGTCATTTTTGCAATAACAATTTGCAATTACAGCTATTTGTTTGCATTCAAACAATTGTTTTTTAAATTGACAGACAGCAGCACATTTGTAGTTTTATTTATTTATTTAACTTGGGGTTTTTTTTTTGTTTGTTTGTTTGGCTGACTGCTTACGCAAAGTTAATTGAATTAAAAATGCGCAGATAATTACAAATAGCCGTTAATTAATCGTCAGCCGCCATATTGGTTTGCAGCAACAATATTTAATGATTAACAATCAACAATTACCAATTAACAAATAACAAATTGCATGCAAGCTGCGATTTGTGATGTCCCTGGTCTCTCTCTCTCTCTCTCGCTCTCTATCTATCTCTCTCGTTTACTGTTCCTTAATAAAAACCAATTAAAATTCATTAGCACACATACATTCTCATTCACAATCACACACTAATGCCATCATGCGCTCGTTTTCTCAATTATTCATTCAATTTTCATGCCACACAAAAGCCGCATACAGCTTCTTCTACTTCCATATATATATACTATGTATATTCATGCAGCTAAATGAAAACGGCAACACTTAAATGCAATTTACCTCAATTTTAGCAACCACTACACACACACACACACACAGCTTCATTCCTTTATTCCCATCATCATCTTCTATTCAGTTCTAGCGTCAGCAACGCGTCTTACTTCTCCATCCTCTGCTTTTCCTTCTGCTTCTCCTTTTCAGCTCCGTTTAGAGCATCTTAACGTCTTTTCATGGCACTTACATCGTCATTCTATTCGTCTAATTTCATTTTCTTGCCATTTTCTTCATGGCACACTGTGAAAACTTTGGCAAAACTTGCTCCTGTTAGCTGCTGCTGGTGGCTTGCATTGTGTGTGTGACTTGGCTTGGCTGGGTTGACTGCCTGCCTTGCACAAGATTTGGCAGCTCATGCGTTTTTCTAATTACATTCAATTAGAATGTTGATTGATATGTTTGTCTAGCAGCAAGACTTTCAAAGTTTCCAACAGGATTCAAAGAAAGATTTAGTTACTCATTTGAATTGTCGACTTAATTTTTAAATAAGCAATAAATGCAGATTTAAGCTTGAATGAGTTTATTAAAGCATTTAAAGTATTCAACTGCTGTTTATTATCACATGTGCTTAAGTAAAAATTTAAATGTGTGACTTTATAAAGTTTTTCCACCACAAAGATATTGAGAAATAGAACATAATTGTCAATAACTATGATTATTTATAAATTGAATATGTTTCTCATTAAGCTGAATAACAAAATATTGTTTATTTGGCAACAAAATATTTTCCAAACTAAATTCTTAACCCCTTTTATTGATTAGAAACCGCTCGATTATTTATTATGCATATTAATTTTGGTAATACAAATTGTGCTTTTATGCTACAACAAACTCAAACACACAAATTATTGCTATTCTCTTTGTCCCAAAAACAGTTTGATTAATTTTGCAGCAAATTAAAAACATTTTCAATATTAATTGCACATTTTTGTGTGCCTAATGCTAAAATAGAAAAAATTAATTTGCATATCAGCGTGTACTTGCATTAATGAATTGAATTAAGCGTTCTAATTGCAATTTTGACAAATTTTCTATAGCCTTTTCAAGCGTTATTTTGTGTTGCATTTCTCGTTGCAATAATTATTCAGTCAAAAGAATGCAATTTGGCATTGCATTCAATCGAATGTGACCAAAAAAATTAAGCTTTATTTGTGAAAATGCAATTCAATTAAGTTGCCAAAACAGACAAACTGCCAAATAACGTTGCCCAAATGTTATCTCCCCCAACAGCAACAACAACAACAACAACAACTAAAAGTTGTTTGTATAATTTCATTAGCGTTGATTTGCAGCAAATGCAATTCAAATTTGCAGCCTCCAATCGCCTGTTTCTAATTAAACAACCCACTATACTAACTATTTATGTATGTGTACATATATGTATGTATTTGTATTATATACTAAATCATTCTATCGTTCTATATTTTCATCTAGCATCTATATAAAACTGTATCGTACTCACACACACACCCAAACCCAAACCAAACACAACCACAGGGCCAACTGATAATTATAAGCTACAATACATCATGTGTATGCGCACTCATCAGAGAGACAGAGACAGAGAAAGAGAAAGAGCGAGTGGGAGTGGGAGAGCGAATGAGAGGATGAGCAAGAGTAAGAGATGAGGGTGCGTCACCGCAGGGGTCCCAATGCCAGGACCCACAGTTACCAGTTACCAGTTTTGCCAAATCCCAATACCAATTCGCAATCGCAATCCCAATTCCGGGCTGGGCAACATGTCCGCAACAGTTTCCGCTGCACTAACGAAATTATAAACGCAGACGAATACACACACACACACACACACACACACACACACACACACACAAACAAAAATTCTAACACATGGACGACTGAGCGCAGAGCCATATCCTGCGGCGCTGCTGCCTCCCAAAAAGGACCCTAAATGCCTGGTCGACAACATGCAACAGCAACAACAACTGTAACTGTAACTGGCAGCAATGCTGCTTTGCTAAATGCTCTTTGAACGTCTAATTAGTGAATTACAACAACGCAAACGGCGACAGCCCGATGAAATTGTGCGGAAGATTTACTCTCGCCCAAAACCAGGCTAATTAGCCGTGCCCAGGAGGGGTGGGGTGAGATAAGGACGGGCATCATAACATCACTCAGCCGAATTACTAAAATTGTAAATCTATCAACATGATGTTAAAACTTTTAGCTATTTTAATGAAGTTATTAGGAGTTATTTAGAGTTAAGGCACAAGGTCCAATAATGAAACAGAAAATTTTATTATCGATTTAGTTTTTAAAACAAAATGCTGCACAATAAAAATAATGAACCAAGAAAAATTTAATTATTATTTTAAAATTATATTCCGGCTAAAAATTTGTTATTAACAGCTTGCAGGAAAAGTAAATATGAATCTAGAAAAAAATAAAAAAAATTATGGTTATAAGAAAAACTTTATTTAAAATTGAGTGAATTTGAAGATTGAAAATTTATTTTTGGTTTTTTTGTTTTTTCTTACGAAATAAAAGTGTGAAAAACTTTGATTTTTTATTCAGATGATTAATTTTCATTCTCAAATTCATAATCGTATTGAAATATCAAATTTAAAACGAATCGTTTTTAAATCAAAATGAACAAATTTTTTAATTAAATACAAATAGCTTTAAGTTTGATTTTTTAATGCGTGTAGTATTTTTAAATTAAAAACCAGTATTTTCAAGATCGGTTGAGAAAACCAGTACATTCAAAGCGACAGACACAAAAATTTAATTTAAACGTATTGTATTTATAAGATTTGAGATACATGAATTTAATAACTCTATTTAAAATTATTATACATGTTAACTTTTTGGTAAAAAATCGAAATATATATATAAATAAAATTGCATTTGAAGGGGGATGTGATTTTAGGATGAAAAGCGATTTAAGTAGACTGTACGTTCACCCAGTTCCTGGACAGGTCGTGCATTGCGTTCAATTCGAGTTCCGTTGCGATTTCGAAGTTTGCGGAATTCGTGCAGCTGGCGCTCAGAAATGGCCAGAGGCTGGGGATTGATTACCCACTCGGCACCACGATGGCAAGGTGGCTCTGTCAGAGAACCATGATAGCTATAGAATTCCGTATAGAAAGCTGGCATCAGATAGCTGAGTGGAAACGGAGGAATCTCGACACTTTGACCTGCTTGTTGCACAGCAACCAAATTCCGAATGATAACGTCCAAAAAATTATTCTCCGCAGCTACCGAGTACATGAAGGAAACTACAAGCAGGTCTTGACTGGAGGCGTAACCGCAAATACTGTTGTCAACTTTGTGTACGCACTGCAACTCCAGTGGAAAATGCTCGTTGTCAAATGTATGTTCGGATCCTGTGTTACTGTACCAGCTCCAGCGAAAGCTGATCTCATAAAAGCTAAAGGATTTCAGTAAGTCGGCACCTTTTATATAGGGTGTGTCGCCCCGAAAGGCAGCATGCAGCAACAGTGTCTGCCCATTGTTCTCCAAGCGAATGCCAACTGGCAGCACATTGTAACCTGTCCATATAAGTGGCTCGGTTAAGCAATATTGCTCCACACATCGAGTATTTATGTTGATTGGACTCTGATTGTTGTTGGGCGTCTGCCAGGTGTGTGGTCCTCTTCGAGCACCATAATCATAGTCACCGTCACAGTCACCGACGCCGACATCGAGAGTACAGTTCTGATTGCTCTCCTGACAAGAACGCATCAAACATTGAAGGATTTGCTTTCCCGCGCACAAATTGCTGAGGAGAATAAAGGCTACGATTATGGCGAGCAACAGAAGAAACCAGTTATAATTCTCCATCAGGGCAATGAATTTACTTAAGCTGTTGTCTATTTTAAACATTTTTGATAAAGTTTTAATACATTTGAATTGTTTTTGTTTTTTATTTTTTATTTTTTTTTTTGTGTAGTTGAGTTTATTTTCTGTGAATAATGAAATGAAATTATACTCACATATTTTTTTCATTAGCTTTAAATTCTATGACAACTGTTTTAATTCAAATAGTATTCTATTTAGCTTTTAGTTAAAAGTCTGTATTATTTGTTTAAATGCTTATAGCTTGTAAAATTCCTAAAGAAGACAAACTTTTGAAGCTGCCCACTTGTGCAACATGGCCAACAATTTTTAATTAAGCGCGCTGCGAAGTTAATTATTTTGAAAAACAAATTTGTGCGCCGAATTTGCAATTTATTTGTATTTGCATTTTTGTCAGATGTCCGTTGTTGTTGCTGTTAAGTCCGTTATTGTTGTTGTATATTTAACATAAATTAATTACGTGGCGTTTGCTGCAAGAAAAATAACTCTTCAACGACGGAAATTACTTGCACAAATATCCTGTGCGTTGCTTTGCTGCTGCATTTTTGGGGGTGCACAAGGATATTAATTAGTTTTGTATACAAAATGCGAAATGAGCATTAAAAGCGGAAATTATTTTCAGCTCCTACAACTTTTATTATCTAGTGCACTCATTTAAGTTTCTACTCATTTTGTATTTTAATTACCTCAAAATAGTTTGAAATTCGACACTTTGCGACCATCGCTGATTAGCATAAAGTTATGAAAAGCAATCAGCGTAAAGGCAAACGCCCAAAAAGCAACAGCAACGCCTCATTCTTTACCCAAAAACAACGCACAAATTGTGAGCTGCGTTTAAAGGCATAAGTATTTCGGTGGAGTTTGATTCTCTCTCTCTCTCTCTCGTTCCTAGTGTATCGAGTCTCTCTGCTGGACTCTCGATGAGTGATTCAATTATGACAGTTTATATCAAATTGTTGCCCTGATTTGATGCCATTCGACTTTTGCACTTGCTGGGCGTTGACATCTGCCAAATGTTACAAATGTTCCACACTGACTTTTCTTTTTGTGGTGCTGCGGGCGTTTTGTTGCTTTGCAAACGTGCACGCAAATTGCGGGGTAAGCATGTGGCATAAACGAAACACTAACGTTGTTATATTAAAACCCCTGTTATATGTACTTATTTATGTTTTGCTCGGGGATGCCAATAACAATAATAACTGTGAATGGCCCAAGGCAGTTGCATAGGTTTTTGTTTTGTTTTTTTTTTTTTTCCTCATCATTATCAACCACTTCGCTCGTTTAGGGTTAATTGAGTTTGCGATTCGTTTATAGATCGTGGGTTGAATCAGTGGTGAAGAGAATTTCAGAAAAAATAACAAAATAAACTCGATAAAGTTTCGTCGCATTTGTGGCCATAAATAGATATGATCAGCAGCGTACCAGGGAACTGAAAAGATTATTAAAAATGTTTCAATCGAATTGTGACAATTGCTTAGATTCTTTTTTTTTGCCGTCAGCGTCATTAACCACTTAGTTAGGTTACCAATTCACTTATTGATCTTGAGTTGAATCGAAGTGAGGATAAATTTGATTCAATTTGTTATAGTATTTGTGGAAATAATAACATAAAAACCGCTTTAAATCAGGCAACTACAAAGAATATTATAAATGTTTCAATCGAATTTTAATATGCTGTAGCAGGCATTGAAAATTTTAATAAAAGGCACCGAATATATATAATTGATTCAATATTTTTTTTGCATTAATTTTAACTTAAAATTCTATATTTGAAAAAACTAACACATTTTGGCATATAAATACATTTGTTTGTTTTTTTATTTTAATAAATGGTTAATGGAAATGGTTAACTCGCAGCAGAATGAGGAGGGGGATGAAGCAGTCGATGAGTTGGAGGAACCCATATTGTGTTTATCAAATTTTGAAGCCAATAACGATTTGCAAACTATTTGGCAAAAGATCCAGCATATACGAACACGAACTTCAAAACGCTTAGGAAACCTGGCTAAAGTGCAGTTTTTCATGCAGCAGGAATCTGCGAAGCAAGAACCCACCAGCCATTTACCAATAAGCGTACCCAAATTAAACAAAACAAACGAGAAAGATAAAAAACCAATGAAAGCCGTAACAAATTCAGACGGTAAGACGTTTGGTAATAGGCATAGGCAGCTATTAGCATTGTGCAAAGAGATAATGCGGCCATACGGGATACCAATGTACGAATTTTCGGAATCCTGGAAAGATGGCCATGCCTTTTGCGCCCTTATTCATTCGTTTAGGTCAGACTTGATACAGGAGAAATACTTGAAATGCAAGAATCCAACAGAGACGCTTACATTTGTAGAAGGCGTCATCAAATCACTTGGCGTTAATTTTGAGGGTAATTTTGTGAAACACACGCAATGCAAGAATCCAAACTTTGTTAAAACATTCCGATTTATTCTTAAATTGTACAACTGCCTTTCAGACGAGAATCAAAATTTAGTGTTAGGACAAACAAACACAAGTTGTTAATAAAAACATAAATTACATTGTTAGAGAACTAAAGTTGTCTTTTTCCAATGCTAGTTAATATACTGACAAGTCACTTAACTGTAGCCTCAGCTCAGTTCAGTTCAGTTCAGCTCAAACAAATTGACGCCTCACAAACATGCGAAAGAAATTTCCGTTTCCGCTTGAAATACTTCGTTAAACTGACGCGAATTCAATTCAGTGCGCTGCAAAAAGAAAGCGTAAAAAATAGACGAAAAACACAAAAAAAAAAAAATAAAACAAACAGAGCTCGCTGCAGTCATCAAATAAAGACGAGGAGGCTGGAGTTTGGCTAAAGGACTCATGCAGTTGATAGGGATACGATTGAAGGAACCTTAACCAAATTTGGCTCAGTGTGCGGGAGCAGAGAATTAAATTTTCGTTTATTAAGTAAGTATGTATATCCCTTAAATCACTTAAACGCATTTCACGATTAGACCAATGAGGCGACATTCCCCACACACACACACACACAAACAGAGCGAGAGAATCCTGCGCAGCGGGCATCCTTCCGTCAGGCGTAAAATTTCACACACTCTTTGTATACAAGTATGCGGTACAGCAGCCAGACAATTAGAAGGCTCTGATAACATTGTGCTTGTTTTTCGCTTTTGTCTTATTTAGAACTGTGCCACAGCTGATAATGCTAATATGCGCCGCAGGACATCAAACACCATAATGTTTTTGGCCAATCCGCTTAACTCACTGCGGCCATTGAAATAAGTATTTGTGTGTGTTGTGTGTGTGTTGTGTGTAACACACAACAGCGATATTAACGTTTTACAAGCCGAGTGCGATTGTTAAATGAACAGCGAGGATGCATCAAGGATGTATCTGTCTATCTACCTGGCTGCCTGACTGTATGTCCTTAACCACAACAAAAAAAACCACATCTATTTTTCGACTTCAACTCAAGCGTGTGAGCAAAGGATCGTTTCAGCACTAGAACACACTATAGTTGGGCTACTGTAGCTCTCCATTTTTCCTCTCAGCTGCTGTGAATGTAATCGTGATCCTGATCGCAGCATGCGACCTTTGTAATGTTTTGTCCTCACCTTCATTAGCAGCTTAGAGGCGTTGACATGTTTTGGTCCCGTTCTTGTTGTTGTTGTTGCTGTTAACAATGTTTCTTATACTTGGCCTCATTGTGCGACTGCGAAACTCGTAGAAAGTGTGCATTTCCTTGTTGTTGTTTTCTTTAAAGAATAAATGTTCTATAGTATCACTGTTTGCAATAACAATGACGCCTACTTGAGGCAAAAATAACTGCATGCAGAGATTTTTATATAGAGCTGTAATAAGTACGCACAAAAAAAAAACCCCTGGTTATGTTTACAGAAATGTGATATTCAAATTAAAATAATATTGATTTATAATAACAAAATCGAATTATTATTTAAACGATAACATAAGCGACAGTTTTACTATCAATCAGTTTTAATTTTCAATTCTATTTTAATCAACACATATAAGTAAATACACAAAATACAAACATAAATAAAGTTCTGCTCTGCTGTTGCTCAACAGCTCTGAGTGCAGAACGCACGCAGTAGATTCACAAACCAGGTAATGTGTCATGGCTAAGATTCATTTAGCGAATGACTCTGCGTGGTGAATATACCCGAAACATGTTTGAAATGACGAGCGACTACAATCCACAGCATCCACATTTAGCCAAGATTTAAACATAGGTGAAGTTGTATGATGGTAAGTTACTGGGCTAAATTCATTCCGATTTCATGGCTGCAGGGTTGTTATTTTCTACAACAATTTGAAATGACGTTAATTTGTAGTGAATGTTTTAAGCGAAAAAACTTTGAACAAAGTATGTGAACAAAAACGATAATCGAATTGCTGTTATCGGAATTAATGTTGCTTATATTTATCGATAGCAAAATGTTTCACAGAAGTAGTAGTTCCGACGTGTAAACTAGGTCATGGGCTGACAACTTTAAAAATCATAAAGCTTATGATAAAAAATTCAGAAGAATTTGGAATAACAAAAATTAATAAATTTGTTAAGCAAACATCGTTGGATTTTTACTCAAAAAATCAAAAGGTATGCAGTGTTCATGTCCTTGCTTACACTTGCAATGCCATTGAAGATTGTTTATACCCTGAACCCATAAAAATGGGTAAATCAGGGTATAATGGTTTTGTGCAAAAGTATGTAACAGGCAGAAGGAAGCGTCTCCGACCCCATAAAGTAAATATATTCTTGATCAGCATTAATAGCCGAGTCGATATGGCCACGTCAGTCTGTCCGTCCGTCTGTTCGTATGTATGAACGCGTAGATCTCAGAGAATACAAGAGCTAGAGACTTCAGATTTTGAATATAAGTTCTCCTCCTGAGCAGACCAAGTTTGCTTTGAATTATCGGTAACTACACATGCAATCGATTACAAACAATTACGAATTTGTAAAATAAAAAAATGGGGGTTGAAAAAATGAGTAACTATAGAACTTTTCTCAAAGTTTCGTCCAAATCCCTTAAGAAACACCGGAGATATCGTAAAGTTAAGTCAGTTTTAAGTTTTGTTTCAATTGATTATTATTTGAAGCATACTTTTAGGACGCAAGGAGTAAAATATTTATTGCAACTATGTTCAGGGTATCTTCTAGTCGGGCTCTCCCGACTAGAGCCTTCTTACTTGTTTTATTCTACTTTTTTTCACAGATAAATAATAACATAAGAATCATATACTTAACATCGAAATGAACGCATGAGCTTACAACAAACGTTTGAAGAGCCTGCCAAAAATTTAGAAAACCAAGTGAAAACTAAACTTAAAACAAAAGCAGAGACAAAGAAAAAGACAGAGATACATAGATATTGCGATAGAGACAGGCACTAAGCAAGAATAATGCGTTACATGAAACTGCACTAAGCACAACATTTTTGGCTGCGAATATTTTCTAGCAAATATTTTCTGTTGTTGTTATTGTATACCTTTTCTTCGTTTTTTTGGTTGTTATGCGTCAGGCTGCATAACAAACGAGACGCACAATGCGAATGGAGCAAGAGAGTAGGGAGGGGGAGTAGGGTTAAAAGCATGAGACCTTCAAATTGAGCCAGTCAAAGAAGGGGGCGGTGGGGTCTAGTTTTGGGCCTAGCGGAGCCACTAGATAAATTACCAATGAGCAGCCGCTGCAACTGAAGCCATCAGTCAGACAAAAAAAAGGAGAGCCACATTTTGGGCCATGATCCTCAAAGGGGCTGTGTAGAACAGAAACAAAAAAAATAGGGACAAAAAATTTTATAAAATATAATGGACGTCATTCGTGTGGCCGGAATGAAGCATATGCCATTGCTAATTAGGCAACAGCAACAACAACAACAACAAAAACAATACTGAGAAACTTGGTACATGAACCCAATTAAATGGCTTAAGCTGAGTTTCTGGTGAGCTTGTCATAAAATTTGACTGATTATGCGTATTCGTCTTTGTCGTGTGCACTGTCCCAAGGAGCCAGCGTCCCTTCGACAGCCCCCCTTTAGTGCTACTACTCCTACCCCTCCCATCTTTTGACATCCTTTTTTGCGGGACAAGTGAAGAAATTTTGCGTTTGACTGTTGTATCTTTGCTAGCCCAAACCCCACTTTAGAAAGAGTGTCCAACGCAATTCATCATTCAATTAAATTGAGCGTTGAGCCGCCGCATTTCAAAGTTACGAGTTACGAGAGTTCGTCGACATATTTTTTGGGGCCGGGGGGAGACCTTGGCGAATAAGGCTTTTCGAGTGGAAGTTTTTGGTTGTGTTTTAAAGTTATCCAACGCAAATCCTTTAATGCATTTCGCCGCTGTCATCGATTATCCTTTCAATAAACTTAAAACAAAGAACAAAAAAAAAAAATAAAAAGTACGAGACAAAGAAGAAGACCGATTCGATTGTTCGGTTGCCACTTGCATTGACATTGGCATCGTTGTTGTTGTTGTTGTTGCTTATTGGCGTAAATCGCGCGCTTGATTTATGCTCTGGCTTAAAAGCCAATTGCTGTGCACGGAAAGCAAGACGATGCCTGCCAACTCGACGCATTTTTGGAGGCTGATACCATGCTACATGCTGCACGCTGCACGTATTTGGGCTTCCCCAATATTTCGGATTTCAGTTGCGTCGCGGCTTAAACGATTGTTTGACACAAAGTCACAACAAATGCCGCGCACATGCCAAGTGCAATCCCGCTCTACCCAGCAATCATATTGGAGCTTAGTGGGTGTGTGTGTGTGGCAGTTTCAACAGCCAATATCATGTAAAGTGATTTATGGCACGTCCATGCATGGAATGCAAAATGCACAAGGAACAAAATCAAAAATGAAAGCAAGTCTTCAAGGCACAAAGCATGCACTTCCAGTGACCTCTAATTGAGTTATGTTTGCTGGGATGTCCGATGCTCAATGCAAATAATGTGAAATTCAACTGGTTGCGAGCAAATATTTACGTAAAACATATTTGTATCTGTTTTTGCTTTTCGAACTGTCTTGTATATATGTTTATCAAATGTGAAACTGCTCAAACTGCTTTGATTAATTAACACTTTTCAACATTTCTGATAACAAAAATAAGAAGAAGAAAATATGTATATCAAAACTGGAAAAAATAAAGCTCTAATAACCGAGTCCAACAACGAATTGAGATGTTTTCACGATTAATTTACTTATTTATTTTGTATACACTTTAACAAAAAGGGAGTGATAAAAAAAGTTATAAAAGTATAGTACAAAATAAGTTATTTTTAACCTGTCCAGCATAAGTTTAATGTTTTATTAGTTCAATTAGATATTTGTTTGAGTACATTGAAAGTTTGAATGCAATGAATGCATGTTGATTAAAATTTAAAAAGATAAATTATTAAAACAATAATTTATTCCTTGCTAAAGAGCATTTTTTGTCCTCAATTTTAATTAATGATTGTTAATAAACATTTAGCAACCGAAAATTACAATATCAGCGCAAAAAGATAATTGCTCAGGAATGTGCTTGCGTTATTTTTGTTAAATAAACAAATCTTAATAAAACGAAAAACATAAATGTTGAACCACTTTTAATACTACAAATGTTTAGGACTAACCACAAAACAACAATTTTTTAGCATAGCATTTTCTTATTTGAACATTTTGCCTAAGGAGACTCGAGGGCTTAGCAAGAATTTTTTCGATGTTTTTTATTTATTAAATCCTAGAGGCAAAACGATAAAACTTTCATCGATACGAGGGCAGTTCTAAAAGTATTCGGACTTCGACTGATGCTCTCCTGAAAAGAAGTGTCCTTACTATGATCCTCGTTTTGCATGCTCAACTGAACAGGTAGCAAAAGGTCACAGTCAACGCAGAATTATTATTATTTTATGAAAAAAAATTCGGACCCATAAAAAATGGCTAAATTTTTGCAAAATGGCGGCCTTTTAAACACAAATAATTGAATTTTGTCCATTTTTTTGTGTAGTCTAGTGTAAAACAAAATATATTAAAATAATAATAGGCTAGAACTACATTACTTCAGCGATGATTAAGGCTTATTTATCTAAAGACAAATAGATAGAACGATTTTAAGGTTTAAATTTCAGATCTCTACGCAATAGATATTCAATTTTAGCGACGTTTTTCTCAGAAAGTTATTCTTCAACTTTAAAAATCGAAAATGTCTTTTTCTAAACCGGGTCCATTGGTTTAGCTCAACACTGTTTTGACAATGCTGTACAAATTAAAATAAAAGCTATATACATGTACGTAAATAAGAGTTTCGATGGTTTGTCGTTTGAGAGTTTTGTTTGCGTAACGATGCGATTGATGCTGCTACCTGTTGGATCTGAGAAGCGTCTGTGATATTTGACAGATCTAAATGTATTTTTCTGTATCAGTGCTGGCCAGAATTCTTGCAGTACAAACAGACAAACACGTCAAAAGACATCAATTTATTTCATTGTATCTCCTCTGCCTCTGGCTATTTTGTTTATTTGTATTTGCTGTGGTTTGGTGCGGGCAGCGTTTGTGATTTGAGTTTTTAATTAACGCCCTGAATTTGTTTGCCTTTGCGCGCTTGAACAGCTTGGAATTGACGAGGAAGAAGACCAAGAAGAAGCAGAGATAGAAGAAGTAACAAAGCTACCAAAAAAAAAGTAAGTTGGCCAGGTGAGAGAGCGGGTGATAGGGGCAGGGGCCAGAGGGCAGGGCTCGGTTCGCCTTTTTGAGTGGTGCGGTTGTCATGGCAAGTTTCATTTTGACAACATTCTTTGTTGGCTAATTCGGCATTTTGCATGCTGCACAAATATAAAATTCCACCGAAAGCGCCTTGACAACTGCCAAACAACCCCACCCAACCGAAACCGACCCAAACCACCCAGTTGCAAAGAGGAGCAAAAACTAATAAGCGACTGACGAGTTTTAGACGAGCGGTGGGTTGGGGTGCGTTGAGTTGGCGACAACAGGTGAGTGGGCATAAAGGACATGGAACGACACGTGGCAGTCAGAAGCAACGCTCAGCAGCTATCTTAGCTGGTATAACTCAAGCTTCCACTGCTGCTGCTGCTGCTGCTGCTGCTGTCAGGACTTCAAATGGCACGCGGCTCAGTTTCTATCATCCTGGGCGAGCTATGCTTTATAGAAATTCCACAATTGCCGCCCCCGTAGTTGACTTTTTGCAATAACTGTAAGCTCAACGCTGTGCGCTGCGGTTGCCACTGCGACCAAGTTCATACTTATCCCAGAGCCGAGGGGGGATTGGAGAGTTGGGGGAGGCCATACAGTTAAAACCTGCGCCGATTCTGTTGTTTGTGCACTTTGT
Organism: Scaptomyza polygonia; assembly: GCA_035044585.1. Lineage (NCBI taxonomy): Eukaryota > Metazoa > Arthropoda > Insecta > Diptera > Drosophilidae > Scaptomyza > Scaptomyza polygonia. The sequence continues at coordinate 199,320 of JAWNNU010000936.1, read as the reverse complement.
ACCTATCATTTATCGATAGTCGTTTCAGGCAGCGCGCCAAAAACAATCGGCTAATTTATCGAGCCTACAACAACAACAACACATACCTTGCCTCCCCCTCCAAAGTTAGTAGCCACCCCCCATACAATTGTTACATTTTTGTGGGCGGAGCTTGTGATACGCACTAGAAACCGCTTGCTATCTCGCACAACATTGCCGCGCAGCTGAAGTCAAAGCGAGACGGCTAGCTGTTTGTTGAGTTCTGTTCGCTTTAAGATGGCAGCTGCTAGCTAGCGTTGTCTCTTTTGCGCACGCTGGCTAGTGCAAATCAATGCAGAAGTTAAGCAGATGGCAGATGGCAGATAGAAAAGCAGATAACACGTGCCTTACCCGCGATTTTTGTTGTTTTCTTTTTTTTGCATGTCGATTGTTTGGCAAGCGCTCTATTGCCGTGCATGCCAAAAGGGGGGGTGGTGGTGCTGCTGCTCTGCCTGGATGTTGGGTGGTGGCGATTGAATTCATCGTCGTCGTTGTTGTCGTTCCCATTTTCGTTTCGCAGTGCGCAGCGTCAGGCATTGTGGCGTTAACGTTTACGTTATCATCATCAACGGAGTCAATTCGTTTTGATTTTTTCGCATTTGTCTCAAATGCGAGCGAATCGCTGGGCCAAACGTAACGCGTTCCGTTTCGCTGCGCTGCACATACATTTTTTGGCTAAGCCGTCGCTAAATATTCCAAAATCGAAACGAAACTCAAATCCACAAAAACTGGAAATAGGTGCAATAGTACTATTAGGCTAATATGTTTAGACTGTTGATAGCCTTATAAAAAATATTTATAGCAAAGATTGCAATAAAACAAGCAAAACAAAAAGTGCAAAAAGTGTCTCTGTGAATGTGTGTGTGTGTGCGTGTTTTGGTTTGTGTGTTGTAAAACGTCAAATGAAAACTGCTGCAAAATCAATTAAGTTGGCATAAACAACAACAACAACAACAAACCGCAGTCTAGTCAAATTGCGGTCTTGGTCTTTGCGAACCGCCGGACAGTGTCCAGCTGTCAGTTGGTCAAACATTTCATCAATAAACGATACAACTTCCGTTTTATTGCGTGTTCACCTTTAACGGGCTCGTGTCTTTGTGTGTGTGTGCGAGTGTGTTAATGTGCATGTGCGTGTCTCGTAATCGGCAAGCGAAAACTTTTCAACTTCCGGCCAAGTGACTTCAATTTAATTTCCTTGGCTTTTTTTATGGTCAAGGCATTTAATTAATTTTACTATGGCTATTTGAGCCGTCTTGGCTGTCCCTGTTCTGAACTCTGACCCCCAGCGGTTAACTCCTGTTATCGAGTCCAAAGTAACAAGGGTCGCAAGGTGAGTGAAAACAAAATCAGAGCATTTTTAGTTGACCAGCAACCAAATCAATAAATATTTATAGTCGAACCAAATTGTGTTCATTGGTTTGATAAATAAAATAAAATTTTTTTTTACTTACTTATTTTACTTATTCTTAATGCATATTTACATGCATTTTAAAAGTAATTTTTTAGCATTACAAATGATTTAATTCATCAAACTAATTTGTATAATTTGTAAAAACTAAAGGAATAAAATCATTAAGTCTTTAAACTTATTTCACTTAACAAAATGATTTGCTGCTTTGCAATGTTTTTGTACAAGTAATTAACTATTTGCTATGTTTAACTGATCCAATAATCGCATTATATAACATACCATAACAATCTTGGCATAACTGATCATCCTCCCACTCTTTGTCATATTTACAGAAACGTTAAACTTGGCAGCAAATATGATTGAAACGTAGTTGAGACAGAGTAGACACAAGGCTTTGATGCAGCTTGTATTAAACGTACTGTGATAAACGAGTATACGAGCAGATTCCTTGTGAGTCTGCTGACAACAACAACAAGCCGAACAATTTTGAGCAATTCAATTCAATTGAATACTAATTGGGGATTCCGGAGTTAATAATTTTGGCTGGCTGGCAGACAGAAGACACAGCGACAAACTGTCGACTCTATCGATACGCAACTTCTCGGCAAGCATGCTGAACAATCTTGGGGCCAATGTGCTGGGTAAGTGAACTCAAATCAAATCAAACTGAAACAGAGAGTAAAAGTGGGAAGAGTGGAAGCTCAAAAGACAGCATACATAATATTGTAATTAAGATATGGCAGTGAATTACGCTAATATATAATAATACGTTTGAATGTATTAATCTGTTGGCCATAATTAAACTAATTTCTTGAGCATACGCTCGGTCTACGGGTCGTATAAATACGTATTCTACAGTTATACTGTGTGTAGTTACTTCCGACTTATTGGCTGAGCCATCATCGATGACGCTAAATGGCCTATAATTGAGGCGTCTAAACAGGTGGCGCCCCATGTCGCGTGCATTTAGCAATAATTAAGTTTTATTTAACTGACTAGGCATTTTGTTGTTATTGTTGTTGTTGTTATTGTGGGTGCAAACAAGGTCTCCAGACCCATCTCAATACTTGGGTGCAAGTCTGTGTGTGTGTGTGTTAATTGCCATAATTGCTCTTTTAAATATGCCGCAAATTATTGTATTACAATTTTGCATAAGCATATATGCACATAATTATCAGTTTATATTATTGTACATACTCATAAATATATATATTTTTTTTCACCACATTGTTGATCATTTTTCAAGCACTTTCAATTTCAGCAATCAATTTTATAGCTGCAGTCTTGCAAACAGTAACTTTGTAGCTGCAACCAACTGCAATTCGCACTCGAATAAATTATGTGCGCGCTTTTATTGAATAATATTCGATCTATGGTATATGCTTGCCACTCGGCGCTGCCTCAGCTCGTAATTAATTGCATTTATTAATTTATTGCCATTTTTACAACATACACTTTACGCTCTCCAATTGCCGGGCAGCCAAAAGCCAGCAGTTAACAGCCAAGTTTGCTGACCATACGCGGCGTATGCGCAATTTATTGACTACATTTTTCGGCCAAAAAGAATTATGGCCAAAAATATTGACGTTTTAAAACGCATTGAAATACATATTTTTTTGTTATTGCTTTTACGTTTAAAGTAAGGAGAAAATGGAATAAAACTTTTTAAGCTTACAAACATGAATCAGGTTTTTTACAACAATTATTTTTTTTTTTTTAAATTAAAGTCAAGATAGTATTAAAATATATTTGCTGAATGGATTCGTTAAGCTTCATTCAAGTTAATTTATAATTTTAAATGCATTTTATTAATTTATAAAATATTTTTATTGAAAGAACAAATTCAAATCGGGATTCATTTATCAATTTGTTAGAAGAAACTTTTTCTTAATTTTGAAAACATATTTTTATGCAAAACTTGGTTCAACATAAAAGCAATTGATCTATTAATAAGCTTTTTTATATTTTCCTCGAAGTTTCAATTTAGTTTTGAGATCCGTTAATTCATAAGATAGTTAATTTTTTTTTTTTTAATTCCTTTTTATTCTACTTATTATTAATTAATTACTTTCGACTAGAATTAAATTCTTTAAGATACGCACAAAATAATAAAACTACAAAAAAAAAAAAAAAACCTGAACATCTATAAATTTCAATAAGTTGTCATGCTGGAAATGCGTCGAAAAGTCCTTTTTGCATGAACATGCAACAAAGCCTTTGGCTGCAGGAGAGTGTTCTAATAAATTTCATAAGCCTTTCAAAACAAAAAGGGAAAACAACAACAACAAGGACAATACCAACAACTATGCAAAATAAACAGGCAGTACAAACATTTGCATACAACGTATCCGCCGCAGCGTAGGCCAATGCTTGGTGGCATGGCAGAAGGTGTTGGGAAATAAAGTCTTGGCGCCCAATTAAGCGCTATTTGCATACAAAAGAATTGCACATTGTGGGCCAGAGGAAGCGGTGAGCAGCGTGCTCTCTCTAAAGCCCATTCATTTGCAAATGTGTCTCGCAGCGCGAAAAACTTAAATCGTTGACTTAATGCTGCCTGCCATTCGGTCGACTGGCAAATAAACATTTGGCACGAACTCTGTGACTCGGTTATTTTTCGTGCCCTGGATTAATTAAATTAATTTCACGATTGCATTTGTAATTTGACTGCCAGTAAATATCCTGCCCAAGTCCACGCAACTTTTGTGCGTTGGCATTTTTGCGGTCGCCTAGTGAAATATGTGCCTTAGCCTGGCCGTGCTACGACCCCCCGAGCCTCAAAACATTTGCATCGAAATGTTTTGCGGTTGTTGCGGATGCTGCAACTGTTGCTGCGGTTGCTGCTCTCTCCTGCCAATCCGAAACCATCGTTATTGCCGCTCAACCGCACAATTTCCAAATTTCGATAATTATGTACAGTGCGTGCAACTGACGATTTATGCTAGTCCTGTTGCAGCTGCCACAGTACCAGTGCACCTATAGCATACGCATTCGGCCGCTGCAAATGTTTTCCACATACGTATACGTATATATATTTTGCGGGCAGATATTTGCATTTAGTGCAGTTGAAGCTGCTGCATTTGCAGTTGCAACAAGCAGCCGCCAAACTGATTTTGCGCAAATTGTGCAAATTGCTTGCGCGATAAATTCATGTTTGCCAATTTTAATTAATTAATCGCTTTGTGCGGTTTTCGTGCAACTCTCCGCCAAGCAAAATGGCCGCCCATTGTCAAACATTCACACAGGCACATACACACACACACACACACACACACAGTCGCATAGGCTGGCCATGGATATTGTTTATTTTGTTGTTTGTGTTCTGTGTTGTAATCAGTAATCAGGACGCCGTCATGTTTTATTATAGCTGGTGTTGTAACCAGCTGCGGACATTACACAGCATTCAACTAATGTCACAACGATGCCATTCCAAATTAGACACATCTATGATTGATTCCAACACCAATTAGTCATCATTATAATCCAGAAACACAAAAAATTAGACAGTCAAATGTACGAAGCTCTTTTTTTTTTAGGTTAAGAGCAAAAAATATTTTAATTTTAAATAATATGAATTTTAATTTTAGTAAGGAGTTAGGATACAATTTATCACGTATAGAAAGTATGGTTGCATCTCAGCAATAAAAAAAAATGGCTCTGTAGTATTTCTCTAAACACCAAATCAACATTCAATGGTAATTTTATTTCATAGATGGTTTTAACTTGTTTTAAATGCAGAAAGTTTATTAAGTTTGAACAGCCAAGCTAGCTGAATGTTTTACCCAAGAGTTAGTACTAATCTTATACTGAAGATATAGACTATATTGGTTCTTTGCATCGTCCTTCAGTCTGTCCGTATGAACCGATCGTTTCTTGGATACCTTTTAAACTGGTTACTTGAAACATTGCTAATATTTGGTCCATTCGAACGTCAGATAAAGTGTCAATAAAGAGGCGCTACACCCACTGAGAGGTAAGGATAAGGATAGCTGGTGACTTCCCTCAAAATTCAGCATCAAAACTTTGGATAAGACGGCCAGACCTTCCACCCGAGCTTCACACATTTTATAAGAAGAACGGCATGTATTTTTCACAGTTAAACAATAGTTACCAAATTTAGTGGAAAGAAAGCTGGGGTAGAGTATTAAGCAGTCGGATGTGCACGACTGCAACTCTTATATTATATTATATATTTACAGGGCTGACTTATTACTTACCATGAAGTATTACGTAAAATATTCCTTTCTCTTGGGAATTAGAATAGTAAGTTAAACCAAGATTATTGAAAATAAAATAGCTGAGACAATATAATTCTAACACGCAGAAATGATTTAGGGTTTTTATGTACTACCAAACGATATTATATTATTACCACTATTAATGACAACAAATGTACAGTTCGCCCTCGCTTTTTATTTCATCTTTGATCTTGACATTGTAGATTTATTCACTTTATGTTTATGGTCTATTGATTAAATAGCAACCGATCCCAAAGTGAAGTTTATTATTGACTATAATGGGAAATCCCAAGTGGGCAATACCAACTTTTGTAAGAAAGATTAGAAACCAAAGATCCTAAAACACAAAAAAAGAAATCAAGTTGTGTTGCGAAGAAAGTTGTTTTTACGCTATTTATATTTATTTTCTGAAGTCGGAAATGTTTTGAATTAAGATGTTGCCTTTAAGGATGTGTTGTGTGTTTCGTGGGTTGCGCTGACTGGCGGCTAAATGTCTCCAATGGTATAGACTTTTCTTCAGTAACTCAATTTCTTGAATAAGGAAGTATTCAAATACATTCAAAGCAACAAATAGTATAACATTCTGCGCCTCTCTTCAAACGCTCTGTTTCTTTTCAAGTACTATTTGATCAGCACTTACAATGTTTAGAACTCACATGGATTTACAGTTTCCAGTTCAGTTGCAGTTTGAAGTTTGCAGTTTGCATTTTGTAGCTGCTGGTGCTGCTGGCTTTGTTATCTTCATGTTTGTATGCCACAACGGTTAATTGTTTGTCTAAAATCAAAGCTAGACCAAATGCCAGACTGCAGCTAAGTGCGATTTCGAGAATTGGCGCTATTTGGCAAGAGTGTAAGTATAGAAATATGAATAGTTAAAAACATAAACCAAAAGACAGCTGTAGGAAGCCCAAAGCATACAGTTTTGAATATGCTAAAAGTCGCACTTCTTTGCAAGCAAAACGGCCCTGGATGGCCCAAAGATACCCCAATCTTAGCCAAGTTGAGCGTAAACTGTTTTTTTTTCTTTCTTTTTTTCAGTTTATTTGTTTGTGGCTTTGGGATTTGCAGTTATCGCACCTAACACCGCGCCTTAAATTTACTAATCACGACACTGGACCAACAATAATGATGATGCTATATACTATATATGTGTATATATGCATAGTTGATCATTTCTTGGCCCTGTTACAGTTGTTGGCCAACTTGCTTTTAACTGTAAATGTTTCCCTGGCACGGAAGCAGCTTTAAAATTGAGCTTCTTCGTTCACAATATTTGACAAACGTCAATGTTGCAAGTTGACTGACGATTGTAAATGCGTGTGTGTGTGTGTGTTTGTGCGTCATGTAAGCGTTGTCGTGAACGCGTCAGGCGCGTCAAAAATTGCTAATGAACAGTAGCCGCGCTGGTTGTATGTGTAAAAATTAGCACTTTACTGGCAACGCTTTAAAAGCGACTGTACAACAACTACAACAATAATAACAACAATAACAACAACAGGCAATCTGGAATAAGGGAATATTGTTGCTTTAGTCTATCATAGCCAAAACGACAACAGCAACAGCAACAAAAGACTCTGACTTTTTTAGTTTATGAGTTTTTTATGTGGCGCTGCTGCACTCGTTCAACATTTATGAACAACTTAATGCCAATTCCCGATCCAGTTCCAGTTCATGAACTAGCACCTGTTAATGCAGCGATGTTGTTGTTGTTTCTTCTTGATTCCTGTGAAGTTGCCGAAATTTTAACAAGTCCATTTGAAAACAATAAAAATCATTGATGCTGTGTGTGTGTGTGTGCTTTGTTTTTTTTTTCTCTTCCTGCACATCAAAGTCGGCTGGCTGTTAACAGCAAAATGGATATATACTATATATATGCTTGAAAATATATTAAAAAAAAGTCTTTGCAATTTGGAACTTGTTTCGCTTTCAATGGAAATTGCATTAATAACAACGCCCACACCTTCACACGGCACTACACTCTTTGTTTAAAAGAATATGCATAAATGAAAAGTAATGACAACATTGAGTTAGCTCACAGCTTCAGTTTAAGCCAAGTTTCGAGGCCCAAAAGGTTATGTATTGAGTAGACGAGAGTTCGCATCAACTGGCGATGAGTAAATGTTTGACTTGTAGCAAAGTTGAAATATCAAAAGATATACTTACTTATAGACTTTCACACACACACACACATGCACAATAACAAAATCAATGCCAAAAGAGTTGAGCGGTTCTCAGTGTTAGTCACTTTGTTGTTGCTGTTGTTGCTGTTGTTGATGTCTCTTATAGGCAGCGCCTCGCACATACATGTTAAAAATTCCAGACGTACGTTGAAGTTGAGATCTCCGATTCAGTATACTCTGTCTACTACACACACACACATACATATCCACCCCTCTGGGCCCGCTGTTTGTATTTGCCTATGCTTCGTGTTTTATTTTACTTTATTTTTCTTCCGTAACTTTTTTGTTACACTACTGTGTTGTTGGGCAGGCAACGAACAAAATACATAAAAACAACAACAACAACATAAAAACGTTACGTAGTCAAGTGAGGTAAAGGCACACCTGAAGTAAAAGGGGTTACGCTCACAGCTCACACATCACACACATACACACATAAACAAATGTTTCTATGTATTTTGTATCTGTATGTTAGTCTCTCTGTATCGCACCTCAGTTGAGATGCTGCTGCTGCTGCCTCAGCTGCCTCAGTCGCTGACTCTTAGCCGTTTGTTACTGTTTTTGGCATCTTTTGAATGACAGGTTGTTGAAAAATTCAATTTATCTGATCGCCGCAGTTCAGTTCGAGCATTAAACGTAAACGATTCTTGATGCGGACCCGCGACGGCAAAACGCAGGATTCGTTATTCGTGGACTATTTGAAATAAATCAAACTCGTATCGCATTTAGTGACGTGTATCAATTAACAATTAGCAAATCAATTCAAATTCAACAAAATTGATTTGTACTAGCCATAAAGTTCCAACGGCTTTTTAACATTGGATTTCAGCTGTGAGTGTTGCACTTGTGTTTGGTTTTTAATATAAAATCAATTAATGCAAACATTGCAGTTCATCAATACTTTTTGAAACAAGTTCAAACAAAACTACAAGGTTATAGAAAGTAAAGCTTTTTGTTACGTGAAATTTGGTTCATGTTTTGAATTGTTTATGCCGCCTTATTTTGTCAAGAATCAAAACGAATATTAAAGTAAAATAAACTTTGAATATTATTTGTTTTGGAATAAATATTTTATTTATATTTTTGAAATTGAATGTGCATTGTCTCCAACAAAAAATAACATTTAATTGTGATTCCAAAAATGTGATAATTTGTGCAAAATACTTTCAAAATTGGCTATAAATGTTTTAACGCTTTTCGCTAATGCAACCAAGATGATTTTCAACAGTTTAATAGAAACCAAACTTTGATTTAAAACAACCAAACGAAATACCAAACTAAACTGCAAAAGAACTTAATAGTGAACTATTTTTCTACTTTTTATTTATTAAAGAGAAGTCCAAACAAAGAATTCTTAACCTACTATTTATTTTTAAGAGCGCTAGCTGTTAGGCTTTCGGCTTTCGGCTCAGTTTAACAATTTTTCGGACGGCTTTTACAAAAATTAAAAAGATGATTTCGATCAATAAATATTTCTTTATTTGTTTATGACGTTCTTGCAAATGACAATTTTTATAACTATGTATTATAATAATAATATAAAGATGTTCAATCGGCACGGATCTAATCTCATTTCTATTCCCACTTCATCTCTCTTTTTCTGTAAATGTGGCTCTTGTGTGTGTGTGTATGTGGAACAGGCCCCAAGGATTGTGATCTTCCAAAGGCGGCAATCACAGCACTGCACGCGGGCGTCAACAGTTTTGGCCAACTGACCGGTGCTCCGAATATTGCCGATCTTGGTGGCGGTGGTGCTGGACCTGGTGGTGGCGGTGGTGCCAGTGTTGGTGGTGTTGCACGGCTGCATGTCACTGGTGGACTTTGTGACAATGGCAATGTGCTAAACGGTGGCACTAATCACAGCAACAACAACAATAATAACAACAATAGCAACGGAAGCAACAATAACATGCAGCAACAGGATCAGGTGAGCATGCGCTGAGATCAACAGAAGAAAAAGAAAAGGAGCAAGAGAATCCGCTTCTTACTCATTTTCTTTTCCTCAATCAGCAGCAAGTAAACGCTGAATTTTTAATAATCCATGTTCTTTTCGATGTTTTTTTTTTCCTTCAAAAAAACTCTGCTATGCATAAACAAAAAAAAAAAAAAAAATCCAAAAACCAATTCGAACCAAATATGAAACAAAAACTTAACGAAAATATCAATCGAACCTAATTTGCTCCAAATGTGAATGTGTAAATTCTCTCTGTGTGTGTTGAATTGTGTATCAAAATAATATTATGTGCAATGAAAATAATACAAACTAAAAAGTAAGTGTGATTTTATTTCCATACGTATTTTTATGTAAACAACAAAGCAAAAAAAAACTCAATAGTTAAAAAATAAAACAAACTTTAGTTGCTTTCGTTTTTAGTTTAGTTTAATTGTTGAATTGTAGTTTTGGTAAACACGCTAGACATTTAGTTTTCTCCATTCTCAATGTAAAAAATATTATTGTTGTTGTAGTAATTGTTGTTGTACCTGATAATTAGCTGCTGCTCCTCTTGGCTGTCACACTCAAGTCTTGTTTTCTTTTTTGCTTCTCTTCTTTCTTCGTCTCTTGCAGCATCTGGACAAAAATAAGCAGAAAAGACACCGGACACGCTTCACGCCGGCGCAACTGAATGAACTGGAGCGCTGTTTCTCAAAGACCCACTATCCGGATATCTTTATGCGAGAGGAGATTGCCATGCGCATCGGTCTAACCGAGTCACGTGTCCAGGTGAGTTTAACTCTTTTCGTTGCATCTGCCACAACTGCAAGTTGTTTGTCGCTAAACTTTGTGCGGCTTTGTGTTGCGGTCGCTGCATCGCTGATTGCTGATTTAACTGGCGCCACAGCTTCCACTGACAGTTGTCACTTTGACACTTAACGTTTAGATGTGACAACATGACAGTTGGCTTGTGTTGCACAAAACCACAACTGGTCGCGGCAACGATTGCTGCAGCTAACGGAAGTTTCAAGCAAAGTGTGTGGCAACAGAAACAGCCAGACTTTTTGAAATTCAAAATCATTTCAAAATATGCTCCAATAAGTATAAACAATAATTTAAAAAACTGCTCCAGTTTTTTTTTCAAAATATATTTATATCTCCTGTCTTTACACATAATGCAAGCCAATATTGCATTGCTAATTAAATCGTTTATTTCATTGTTTTTATTTGTTTAACAAACAATTAGCAAGTAAATATATGTGACGAGCTTAAGAGTTGTACAATTGCAAAAGCAACAAAAATCCAAAACCAAGACAGTTTTCAGTTACATTAAGATCTACCTAATTTTCAGGACATTTTTCAACAGATTTTATTGAATAAAAACTATTTGTAAAACAGCTTTAAAGTATTTTTTAAGGCAGATAATCAATTTCTATATAAAAGAAGCTGTTGACTAAATTAAATTTGTATATAATTGAAAGTGAGCAAAAGCCAAATGAAATTTTTAATAATATATATTGTCTTAGCAAAAAGTTATAACACATTTTAAATATTGAATTACTTTTAAATTGCATTGAAACATTTAAAACAAATTCATTTTCTGGCATCAACATATATTTTTAATCAACTTTAGGTATTTTTTAGTTTATTTGTCAAAATGTTCCCTTAATTTTCACACTTAAAAATCTTTTCATGTATTTGAGTTCTTTTCTTTTTGTGTTTTTAGCATTGCTTTTTTGGCTGTCTAGCTTTAACTCACAATTTCCGCTTAAGTTTATGAGCGTTTTGGTTGCACTCGTGGCTGGCGGTGCCCGACGCCATTTAAGCGCCCAAAATTATACTTTATTAAAGCACATAAAGTCACATTTAGACGGCTCGCTCACAGCCACAGCCTCCTCCTCTCTCTACCATTCTTTTGGCGACTTATGACTGCCGCAGCAGACGGCACGGCACACACACAAAAAGTTTGCGGAGCCCAAACACACACACAGGCAAACTACATACATACATAGACAGGCTACAGTGAGCATTATCCTTTGTGGCTGGCATACAGCTTCATATTGTTGTTGTTGTTGTTGATTCTGCCATTATCCAGGCTCTCTCTCTATCTCTCTCTGTCTCTGTGTATCTTTCTCTGGCAGTGTGCCTGTGGCTTGCGAATTGTCGTCCTTTTGCATGCGGGCGGGTTTTGTTTATGCGACAATCGAATTTACTGCTTCATTAAATTTGTGTTTAAGCTTCCGCTTCCTGCAATGCCACATCAGCTGGGCATCTTTGCTCTCTTTTCAACTTAGCTGCTTGTTGCAAAACTATTCAGTGCGAGAATTGTTTTGCGGTTTCAATGAATGCCAAAAGTTGGCCCAGCATTGATCGTCTTATTGGCCAAACTCACTATTCTGACCTTTGACCCCTAACAATACACCCTTTCTCACCCGCCGACAGCTCTATTATTTTTGTTTTCTTTTCATTTGTTTTTTTTTTTTTCATCTCATTGTCCAGCCTAACGGATGTGCTACTTTGATAAATTGTTTTTAATAATTGCGTATCAGTGTCTGGGCTGTTAATGTATCCTGCTCATCCGGCAGTCAGCAGTCGGTGATTCTTGTTCATGGGGTTTGGGGGTGCAGGATAATGCGTGATGTTTTGCTTTCGTTTGTTTGGGTGGGTTGGTTGTTGCTGGCTGCTATTAACACGCTATAATGTTTGATTTTTCGTTGTCGTTTGGGTTTTTGCGGCTTATGGAATGTCAGCCCTTTAGGATTAGCGAGGACTTATTATTGCCTGCCTGACTGTTGTTCCTGTTTACTGTTGCTGTGGTGGCTGTTAATAAAATTAGCATATAAATTAAGTTTGCATGCTGTTTTTGCACAGTCAGCCAGCTTGCTTGCCCCACTGTACGCTCCAAACTGACACACACACACACACACACACTGCCTGCTGACACATATATTACATATTTATATTCAAACGTACATACACACACACACTTATTTTATTTGTAAACTCAAAATGTAGAAGAGGCTCTGCTCTATGTCTCTCTCTATGTGTTAAAAATTGACGCCAGGACATTTGATATGCACACACACGTCTGGCCCTAAATCAATCTACAAGGATTTGCAGCTAATGACGGCATAAAGACAGCTCCCCAAAAGAAAAACGTTTGGCATATTAACACGAAAATCAAGTTCAGCGTGCAAGTGTGTGTGTTATAGGTGCATATGTTATGAAGCTCACGTATGAGGCTTGATACGTGCAGAGAGATAAGCAGAGATGAGTCTCAAAATACTTTAGATAAAACAACTAAAGATATAAAGACAAGTTCACATATGAGCTGCTTAATTATGCAGCCCCAAACTTAATAGCATACAAATAAATATAATCAAATGAACTTAATAACTGGCTGAGGGAGAGGGAGAGAGAGTGAGGAATGAGAAGCAGAAAAAGGTGTTAAGGGTCTCGGTTTGTTTCTCTGCATGCAATTGTTTAATTTTTATTTTTTCGTTGTTCCTCACAGCTGGAAATCAACAATTTGTGTGGTGCATTAAGGAATAAGCGCCTTAGCACCACCCGTCGCTTAACAATATGCTTTTGTCAGCTGCATTTGGCAAGGACACGTGATCCAAGGAGTGGCGGGAGGAGGGTTTGTTAATTTTAACACAAAATTGACTTATCATGATTTTGTTGTCAGTGGCATTGTTATGGCCTTAGTTTGGAATGTTTTGCATTGGTTTGTTTATTGAAATTGTTGCAACGGGGGCAGACGCCGTAGGTCCACGGCACGTGCCACAATCTGAGCACTAACTTCGAGAACCAAATGAATTTCTCACATGATTAATTTGCCTGGCAACTGAGTTATTATGTGCATGGTGAAGCGGCAGGAGTGAGAGAGACAATGGAATGTAGCTAATCAGGCAAAGGATATATGTACTATATGTACGATGCTATGAGAATACCTTGAGTGTGGCAAGTGGTACAGCTACCTGCGCCCTGTACTTGGCCAGAATCGTTTCGTGTAGGAAAAGTTGGGCAAAAGTTTTCCAGCTAATCAGCTATTATTAAAAATTGTTTAAATTCATAATTTGTTTTTGCAAAGTTTGAAAAGGGTTTGAGTATTTGCAGATGCTACCAATATCCATGATATATAGATTGTTTAACTTTAAACTCTTAAACAAAGATGCACTCTTAGTTCAGACTAGCAAAAATAACAATTTAAAACAAGTAAGAAGGCTCTAGTCGGGATAGCCCGACCAGAATATACCCTGAACCCAGTTGCTGTCCTTGCGTCCTAAAAGTATGCTTCAAATAATTATCACTTTAAACAAAACTCATAACTGACTTAACTTTACGATATCTCTGGTGTTTCTTAATGTATTTGGACGAAATTTTGAGAAAAGTTCTACCGTTACCTATAACAACAACCCCCATTTTTACATTTTTCAAATTCGATATTTTTGTTATCGATTTCATGTGTATATCGAAAACCAGAAAACCAGTTATCGATAATTTGAAGCAAACTTGTTCTGCTCATGGTATAGGAGAACTTATATTCAAAATCTGAAGTCTCTAGCTCTTGTAGTCTCTGAGATCTACGCGTTCATACAGACGGACAGACGGACATGGCCATATCGACTCGGCTATTGATACTGATCAAGAATATATATACTTTATGGGGTCGGAGATGCTTCCTTCTGCCTGTTACATACTTTTGCACAAAACCATTATACCCTGATTTACCCATTTTATGGTTTCAGGGTATAAAAATATTTGGAGAAAATCAAATATAATTAAATTAAACATTTATTTATTAGAAATATTTAAGAGAATTATTTGTTGTGCAATTGTAAAAATAATTTTTGATATTAACTTAACATTATTGTCAAGCAAATACTAGAAGAAAACGACATAATTCATTCAAATGTATGAAAACAAGAGATTCTGTATCATGAATATTTCTGAGTCATAACAAAATTAACACTTTAACAGGATTTGACGTTGATTACAATTGAATTTAGAATATTTATATCATAAGTGACTCACAGGCCATTCAACATTGACTTAGATTCTTAAAAGTTCAGCTATTTAACTTGAATTATTAAGGAACTTTTCATAAATTTGGCATTTTTTTTTTTATTTTTGAACTACTTGCTTCGTTTGTTCGACCTTAGTATTTTTATAATAAGGACATTATGAACAAGTGCAATTATAAAAAATTTAACATTAGCTTTGCTTAACAGAGACAACATTGTCGTATCAAGTCTATAATTTAGAATTCGTCTGCAAAATAAAATTGACTGTGTTATGAAACGTTTCTAATTCTTAAACATCCGCATTTTGCGGCAAGGAAGTTTTCGTTTGTCAATCTATGAAGTATTGTTGTTTTTCTTATGAAATCAAGCAAAACACTTTTTCTTCAATGTTTTCTACGCTCTTAACAACCCCAACTAAAACTTGCCCAGCAAACTTCTATCGATTAGTAAAGACAGAGAAAGACGCAAAAAGCCAGCGGCCAGTGACCAATACGAAAACCCAAACAGCAGGCAGTGATAAATAATGGCCTCGAGTTCAGACAACTAATTTATTTGCTGAGCCGCTTAATGCCACCTCTAATAATAGCCCACTGGGTGCACGATTGATGTGTGTGCGTGTGTGTGTTGGGCTGACGGGGAAGCTGGCAAAAGGATTTATGAGTTAGTCAGAAGAACTCTTCTTGAAATTTAATCAAATAAAATTTTAAAAGTGAACACAAGTTGAGAATAACGCGAACTGGAAAAGTGTTGCAGCTACATTTAAAGTCGTTCTCTTTCCCGTTGCCGTTACTGTTTCTGATAACCATGGCATCGCATTATAATTAAACTTTAATTGAAATACCAAAACGAAAATATGCAACAGCAAAATTGTAAGCTGTGGAGACTCGAAAGAATTCGGAGGAGGAGCTCTGTACAAGGATTCGCCGTGCACGTTTTCTGCGCTGTATTAGTTGCTGCTAAAACTTTAAGGCCAAACGCAAGAGAGATATAAAAATTCAAAAAGAGATAGAGCCAGAGACAGCGACAGAGACAGAGAAAGAAGAGTTCGCATAAAATGCACATAAAGAGCATAAAGAAAATCTGGCACGCATTCTGTTTATGGCATATGAAGCAATTTCAAAAGCAATTTCGTTGATACTTTTCATTGAAATGTTTGTGTGAAAATGGCGTGCCAAAGCGTCCAATGGATTCGGGTCTGCTTCCGTTTCTGTTGGTGGCTCAGTGTCCATTGGGATAAGCTTCCAGTCAATGGACTTGTCGAGGGAAAGGGCCATTGATAAATGAAAAAGTTCACATTCTTGATACTTGCACATAAGCGTTTGCTTTTCGTTCCCTTTTTTTTTTTTTTTTGAAAATGTGTAAAAAAAACTAAAGTATAAAAACAAAATAATTCGCTAGCTGATTTTGCAGCTGTGGTGCGCATGCTCCACCAGTGCATCAACACTTTTCGGGGGTTGCATTGCGTGTACCCCCACCCCCCGCTTTGCACATTGCACTTTTGCTTCTGGCTAGCTGCCCAGACTTATACACTGTCCGCTAAAAGTAATGCAACTAATGCCAACGCAACTATTTCATAAATCGAGTACAGAGTCAAGCCTAAGCAACCGAATGGACCAATAGTTTGGCAAACAACTTTGAGCAACCCTCAAACCGACTAACCAGGGGGGGTTGTGAACAGCAACAGCAGCAGCAACAACAACAACAAGTCCAATGTCTGACAGCCAGAGACACAATTCCCATTTTCTGAGGGGGCGTTGTGTGCGCACACAAGTGTGAGTGAGACGGGCATAGTAACAGCAGCCAGCAGCATTTGGGTTGATTCTGTTTGTTGGGTGGCAAATGAAATAAATCGCTGGAGTGTGGGGAAAGAGACATTTTGGGGGCAGGCAAGGCAAACGAGGCAGGCAGGCAAGTCGCAGCAAGTGTCGCCGGGCGCGCTCGTAAAGCAGGATTTAAAGGATAACATAAAATAAATCGACTCCATTTGTGTGTGTATGTGTGGCGACATTTGTGCGTCGCTTTATGAATTTATACACCGTTTTTATATGCGAACGAATGAAAAGATATTGGCCGAAAAGCGATTTCCATAAACCACTCAAAGCACGAAGTCACTCACTCTCTTTTACTCTCTCTCTTACTCGCTCTCTCTGTCTCAGCCAATAATAATAAAAAAGATTCCACACTCAAGTTCATGTTGAAGATGGTTGGATGACAGAGACTTAAGAAGACATCAAAGGACAATGGACAATCACAATCATAATCCAGCAAGCAACAAATCCAAAGACCCACAGATTTTTTTTTGTAGTGGCCATTTTCATTTTCATTTTGATTTTCTGGTTGCCAGGCTGCCATAAATTGGTTCGCTTTCAAAAGAAAATGCAATAACCCGGCCAATTGATTTTTGATTATGCTGCAGAAGAGCAACAACAACAGCAAAAATTGTCAATAAAAACAAGCCAAATATATTATGTCTAGCTTTGTCTTGCTCGTTGAATCACTTTCTCTCTCTTTCACTCTGTTGCTCTTTGCACTTGCCAATCAAATGTTTATTAATACACAAAGGGGCAGAGAAAAATTGGAGGCAACTGTTAGCTGGCCCGTTTGCCGGCTTAATAAATAATATTTGCATTGCAGCTAATCGAATTTTGATTGCAATTTTCTGTCGCTTTGCTGCTGCTGCTGCTGTTATTGTTTTCTGATGATAGTTGGCATCGCGATTATGTCCTGGCATTTGTGTGATTGATATTGTTTCGATATTGACTTTTTGAAGTGGCAGCCCCCCGTTTTTGCGATTTTTGGCTAAAGTGCATTTTTATGTTCCGTTGCTGCAGCTTGTATGCAAATGTACAAATATTTTGTAAGTGCCAATAGCAACTATTCGAAATAGGCCCAGCTATATGACAGCTGTTTATTAGCCATAATGTGCAATTAATGTTGCATAACGATCCGTTGAGATAACATCCGAAAACACTAAGGGTCAACCAAACCATAGGCAGGCAAACAGGGATTTGCCATATGACAGAGCCATTATAAATGGTTTGCAATCATACGCACACAGTTAACAAGCTAACAACCTAACAGGTTCTCAGTGTTCATAATAAAAATGCCTTTGGGTCTTTGACACCATCAAACCATATCCCTCCCAACCCCCTTTAGCAGACAGTGCTTACACTCCGCCCCACCCCACCGCTGGCAGCCAGTCATAAAATCAAAGCAAATCACTTGTTATCCCATTTAGCTCAGTTTCAGTTACAATTCCCTTCTTTCTCGACCCCCTTTGTTGTTGTTGCCTTTGTTGCATGTCATTTGGCTGCTACTTAATTTCTGACTTTTGCAAGGGTGCGTCCTGGATGAGCGAGTATATTGTGGGTGCCCGGCAAGCTGGCAGGCTGGCTGGCTGGCTGGTGTTAATATTTGTGGCCTGCCGCAAGAAATTGCTTTTTCATAAACTTGACTCATTTATTATTTGCAACAGTTTCCTAGGCCGTGCTTCATCTGCTTCTTCTTGTTGTTACTGTTGTTGTTGTTGTTGCTATTGTTATTGTTCTCACACCTTTTGTGTTGTTGTCTGGGCTGTTTGTGTGTTGGTGGTGTCTTTTTTGGTGTTGTATTTTTTTTTTTATTTGATTTTGTTTTTGTGTCAGTCGCAAGTGAAAATTAAAAGTCCAAACATGAAAATGCTTTTGTTCGCAGCATATGGCTGGAAATTTTGTCTAAAACTGGTTTTCTGCTTTTGCCATCCATCGTTGCTTTGATTACGTTTTGCTCCATTTACGCCTCGGCCAGAGAAACGGTTGCGGGGAGTGAAGAGAGTGGTTGAAATTAAAGTTGATAACTAAGATTTGTTCTTGGAATGCAATTCATTTTCAAAGTTCATGCATTTCTGTGACAAACCGAACTTTTGTTAAAGTTATCTAGTGTTAATTTTGTCGACAGGCTCAAGGACAATGTTTAAGAAAGTTTTAAGGAAAATTACTTTAAATTATTTGCGCTATTCACTTGGAAAGTAAATATTTATTTGATCATGGGTAGAAACTAAGCATATCCGACCGCATAAAATGTATATATATTCTTGATCAGCTCGCTATGAGTAAAGTTGATATATGTTTCTATGCAAAAATTTTATTTGTTTCCAGCTATCGAGCTGGAACTTTGTAAGATCATTTGTCAAAATCCAGATCAGACATTGCCAGCATAATGTTGCCATACAAATGTTGGCTCTGCAACATCTATGAAGAACAAGTAATCCGGCGTGCTGCATTTTGTTTTCATTCTGTGTTTTCTGTTATTCTAAACATTTTTATATTGTTGATGTTTCCTAATCAAAAATAGCTTCGCTTCATTACATTTTAGCTTAGTTCTTTGAATTCTTTACTTAAAGAATGTGATTTATCACATCAAAGACATTTTTGTGTTGGATCATTATTGCAGACCGCACTCTTAAACAATTTTCAGTATGAACTCGGATATAATGTACAGTATCTCATTTACCAGTAAGAGTCTCAAAAGATTCTAGAAGAGGTGGTCGCGGGCGTGAAACAAACAAAAGCTATAATCTAATCAAATTTTCATCATCATTTTGTCCTTACCGGGCCGGGCCTTTTTGCTTGGACTCACTTTTGAGGCCCGGGCCTGTGCAAGTCCGCAGGCCACGAAAAAATCTCGTCCCGCGTCCACCTCTAGCTCACAGTATTAAGTGCGATGCACAATCTTTAACATTACAAAATTTACTTGGAATTTTTTTATTATTTTCCTAAGATTCTTTATACACTTAAGACTTTATGTATTTTCCGAAACGCTTGTTAAAAATTTCTGATGAAAAAAAAAACCTAAGCTATGCCTTTTCCATATGCATAGTATATATATTTGAAATAATTTCTTCTATTGCTTCGAGGACTGAGCTATTGAATAAGATAAGTCCTTAGTTTTAAGACCAACTTTAGTTTTAAAATACTCACAAAAAAACTTATTTCACTGACTTTTTAGTGAGTTCTGTTTATTTCATTAACCAATAAATCAAATCTTGTATTAATTGTTAGCCGTGCCTCTTTGCCACTCAGCGACGAATAATTGCATAAGGGGCAAAGCTTAAAAAGTTACCGTCAAAACACAATTCAACTCGCGTATAAGGAGCGTCGACAAACGAGAGAGAGAGAGAGAGAGAGAAAGAGAACGATATAGAACGAGAGAGAAAGAGAAAGGTTTTAAAATAACAGCATGCAAAGTGACTGTCATACGCACACCCTAACACACACACACACACACATTCGCTACACACACCCTTAACACACATACACCAATTCGAATGTTTATATAATTTTTTTTGTTTTGGCTGGTGGTGTGAAATGCATAAAAAATAAATGTTTTGTTTAACCGACATTTTAACGCCTATTTGCGTGCCGTGCACGTCATGCACGTTACGCCAATTTAATGCGCCTTCAGCTAGGCAATGACTTGGCTTTCTCTATTTTTTATACTACCACAAAGAAGGAAAGGCAGGCAGCCTTATAAATAAATGAAAGCAAAGCAAAGCATAAAAAAGACGGACACCAAAAATATTGTATATGCGAATGTGGCAAGCAAAATAAAAGAAGTTCACAACAAACACTAATTGCCATAAACAAAACAAAGAAGAGAGAGAGAGAGAGAGAATTGGAGAGAGGCAAAGACAGGAACAGAGTCATAGCCAGACAGTCAGACATTGTCTTAAATTATTAAATTAAAAGTTAATGAATAGAGCGACGCATAAACACATAAAAAGCATAAACAAGTCAAGGTCGCTTCGCAGTCGTCGTCGCAGTTGACGTCGTTGCCGACGTCTGTGCGGCAAACACACCCTCTCAGTACTTGCATACCCTTTGCTCCCCTGCTCTTACGATGTGGCACATTAGCGTCCCCTGGTGTAACATTGCGCGCATACTTAGTAAAACGCTGTCGATCCCGCTTCGGCCCGGCAATCTCTGCCAATGATTGCTCCTCAGCGTGTATATATGTGTGTGTGTGTGTTGTCTGCCTGTCTGTTTGCTTTGCTTGACTGCCAGTCTGCCTGCTGGCCGACATATGACAAATTCGCTAGGGACCATCAGCATTACAAGTAAAGTTACTTTGCGGAAAAGTTGGCATTTTTCTTTAATTTTTTTTTTTTTTTTTTGCCTGCTTTGCTAGCTTTTTGGCTGGCTTTTTTAAGTTTGTGTGTTTTGTGCGCTTAGTTGTGGCTCAGACACAGACAGTCGATGGCGACGGTGACAGCTCAAGATTTTCAGTACGGTTTGTCCGGAGCATTTAAAAATACGCGACATGGCAACGGTATAACGGTTAAGTTGTCAACTCGCCGCGTGATATGGATACGGATTTTGCGGAATACGGCGCATTGTTCGTTGCTCACCTTTAGTTATGCACGGTGGAAAAATCTTTTCCATGTCACAAGTCATTCATTTCACCGATGCTTCAGTTTGCCATCGTTTTTTTTTTATGTATTCGTTTGTTTGTTAGTTTTTTTGTTTTGTGCAAAGCATTTATATTGCTGCTTGAGTTAAAATAATACTGAATGTTGCCTCCTAAAAGCAGGCAACACTTTTCGCATGTGTGTGTTAGTTTGCTTGTGCTTGTAAATGTCAAAACCTCAACGTGTCTACACACATCTACTTTGTCGTCATAGTTGTTGTTGTTGTTGTTGTTTAGCTTGGTTCTTATGCATATGGAAATGGCAATTTCAAAATATTCTACACATCCGACATGGGGCCTCAACCGCTAGCGCCTACCCATCCCCAACCCTCAAATGCTGCTTGGTTAGGGCCAAGTCACAACCTGCCGATAAGACAAAAGCGAATGGCTGACCAAAGATGCGTTGGGGGCAGTGGCAGATGCTGCTGCTGTCCAAAATCTGCTGCCTTGTCTGTAACTCTACGACTATAGATAAAGAATTTACATATGGAATTTATACCTGTATGTATTAAGAGCATGTGTGTGTTTGAGTGTGTGTGTGTGTGTGTGTGTGTGTGTGTGTGTGTGTGTGTGTGTGTGTGTGTGTGTGTGTGTGTGGAGACATGTTTTGACTGTCACGACGGTAATTGATCTCGATTAAGACCATGTACGAGAAGTCGCTTAACAAGCAGACAACACATGTACACAAACACACGCACACACACACACACATGCACAGTCATATTTATGAGGCCAATTTGGTCACGGTCTTAAGGCTTTTTCTTGTATCGACATTAATTGACTTTGCTTGAATTTCATCAGTCTTTGTTAGTTTCGAAGATGTCAAAACATTTGCTAGACATAATTAGTCAGTTGAATTTAAAAGTTGCTTGATCTATATTTGTATTAATCTCCGACGACGTGAATATTAAATTGCCAACCTTTTGCTGAAAGCATTTTAAATAATAACACAGAGTTCAGTAAACTTAGTGTCAGTGAAGAATATAATATTTTGCTTAAGATATTACTGCTCTAATGGTTTTACTTGAATCAATAATTAAAGGGTTTGATTATTAATAATATAGGGTAAAGAATTTATATTATGTATAACAGACAAAACAATATAATAAGAATGATTAACTTTAACATCTAAAAAGTCTAAAGATGTAAAAATAAAATTTAAATATTATTTACTATGTGTAGTAATCGACTTTAATCGCACTTTAGATATTATCTAGTGCTAAGGATAAATCAAGAATTATTCAGTTTAACTAGACAAACCAATTAGAGTGGGATAACACACAAAAATCAATTGATTTGTTAAGAATCTAGCGATTGGGATTTATAGCAGGAAATAAATAATAATAAAGAATAACTGTTGAATTTTGCGATTCAAATGATTTTACTATATGATTTAAAGCGTTTGACATGTTGTCTAATTTTAACACAACTTATTTATTATAAACCATTACCTTTTCTTTTATGTTGCAGGTCTGGTTTCAGAACCGTCGCGCCAAGTGGAAGAAGCGCAAGAAGACTACAAATGTATTCCGTACACCGGGTGCTCTGTTGCCATCTCATGGCCTGCCACCGTTTGGGGCAAACATTACGAACATTGCAATGGGCGATGGATTGTGTGGCACGGGAATGTTTGGCGGTGATCGCTGGAGCGTTGGTGTCAATCCCATGACTGCAGGTGAGTAATTGATTGATGCTAACTACAAATTCGACTAACTAACTGTAATTTCTAACTATGCAACCTGTCTGTATCTCGATGCATTTGTATTTGTTGTTGGTTGTCGCACAAAGGCTTTGGCCAGCTGAATCAATCGTCACCGCTTTCGTCCACGCTGAATAGCGGCCTCAATTCGGGCATTAACATGGGCTCCGCCCTGGGTGCCGGCACCTATCAGCACTATGGCCTCAATGCTTTGGGTAGGTGTTGCGTCACTACCTCCCAATTCACTCCATCTCTCCCATTCCACTAAATTCCCATCACACTTGATTAAGATCACTCGCTTGAAAACTTTCCATTTGCATGACAGCCGGGTTCAAAAATTAAGTTGACACTTTTAAGCTACCAACATTTTGTTTTTTTTTTTCTATCTCGACTGCTTCTTTATTTGTTTAGCTTTCGATAGAATCTTGTACTTCTGACAATTGCCCAAACACGACATCGTTTTCATTTCTCATAACATTTTTTTAATTTTTTTTTTTTAGCTACCGAAAATCAATAAATATAAGTCCGAAACATGCAGAGTAACAAATAAATAATAGAGCTCTGAGCAGCGGATTTTTTCTAAAACTTTTTCATATATATTTGCTCGTTC
Source organism: Scaptomyza polygonia (assembly GCA_035044585.1). Classification (NCBI taxonomy): domain Eukaryota; kingdom Metazoa; phylum Arthropoda; class Insecta; order Diptera; family Drosophilidae; genus Scaptomyza; species Scaptomyza polygonia. The sequence continues at coordinate 175,763 of JAWNNU010000936.1, read as the reverse complement.
AATTAACAGTCAGTCGTTTAATTTTCAAGGAATACCCAAAGGGATTTATTCATTGTACATCACGTCTTCGTCGACTTTTATTTGATTTTGTATTCGTATAGATGTGCTAATTGATATTTTGGAGACAGGTTTATTTTTTCCTTCTTTAAAGTTGTCATTGTTACAGTTTTGTTTTTTTTTTTTTTTTTTTTGAATTAACCAGTTATCAACATTTATTTAAAATGAGCAACTGCAGTTCCATGCCTTTAATTTGAATTTTTCTTTGTATGCGCAGGCGATTCGATGATGTATCAGCACAGCGTTGGCGGGGGGGTAGGCTGCGGACCGGGCGGCTCCCCGAGCGCCACTACACCGCCCAACATGAACAGCTGCTCTTCGGTGACGCCGCCACCGCTTTCTGCGCAGCCCAATGCCGCACAGAACGAACTCAATGGCGAGCCTATGGTGAGTTTCAATAGTCGGGACACAAACCAAACAGCTGAATGTATCATTGACCATTCTCAGACACACCACCAACAGCAGCAGCAGCAGCAGCAACAACAGCAACAGCAGCAGCAGGCACATCAACCGCAGCAACAGCAGTCACACCAGCAGCAACAACAGCAGCAATCTCTCACACACCAGCAACAGTCCGCAACACCAACACAGCAGCAGCAACAACAGCAGCAGCAGCAACATCAACAACAGCAGCTGCAACAACAGCAGGACACCAGCAATTTACTTCCTCACTGTCATCAGGCTATGCAGTCGCCAGATGGCGCCACCGATGAGGATGTGTGGCGAGGACACAGCATTGCAGCGTTGCGGCGGCGCGCTTCCGAACTAAATGCAACAGCGATTCCATCGTATTTGCATCATGCCGCCGCCGCACACAATAACTACGAGCACCACAATTCGGTCTACTGAAATTTGTTGAAAAGCTTTGAAAGCTTTTCGGATTACGGTTTTTCCAATTGCGGCACTCACGAGTTTTAAAGCAACTAAACAATTTGACAGCCACCGAAAGCTCGGATTGACCGAGTTTGCTAGATTCTAAGCTAACCAAATGTTAATTTTAAACAATTGTACAATTTATGTGTTTATATTTGTTTTATTGTTTTGCAACTTGTCCATGAAACGATCGCATCGGAGCATATTTAAAAACTTAAAAGACTATAATGAATGTAAACCATGTATACGAAAGGAAAACGTGAGCTATTTTTAGTGGCATTAACTAGCAGATTTATCGATATACATACATACAAAATATATATAAAGTATATATATAAATGTACGACTATTGAAAATATTCATTTTAAGAGTAAAACATTAAAAATTAACAGACATAAGTCCAGTCGCATGGCCTGAAGTAAACGAATTAAACAGCGATAATAAAGCATTACGTATACGAATTAAAAAACGAGGTCAAACAAATCAATTGTATAAACAAAGCGCTCACAGCTGTCTTGAAAAAGGATCTTAAAATAAGAGCAGCCAACAAATAAATATTATATATAATTATGTATTCTATATATAAATACCTAAATATATATATATACATATAATAAAGTGTAAACTTAAGCATAAGTGTTGTTGTTTTTGTGTATAGCCCTTAACTTAGTTCTTTTGCTAAACTTACTTCTTACATATTACATACATACATACATAGAATTTTAAGAGAACTTACACATATATATATTTATATAAATTTATTGGTTAATACAATGCAATAGCAACAAAAAGGCATAAACAACAAATCAGAAATTGAAATATAATATTGAAATGAAGATGAAAATTAGATTTCAGCTACTACTTGAAACAGTTTTAAATGCACGAAAACAAACCCAATTAATTATTGATTAGATGACATTAAATGGATTATTTTGAATTTGTAATACTAGTGCTTACACACTTACACACACACACACATACATAATAGATGCATGAATACAATTATTATGTAATACATACTTGTAATAGACTTTCTTCTAATGTTTAAGCCTAAATTTAACAGACAACTACAACTACAAAAAACAAAAATAAATTGAAAAAACAAATACATGTATGTAATTATGCGTATTATTAAATAGTATACCTAATTAAATATGAATTGAACGTGATTTAAATAACAGTAAATTGAAAAACTATGCTAAACAAAATAAAAACAACAAAAACCATTCAACTATTTTCAGTGTAAACGCTATGTGTGATTTACAATTTAGCTTAACTTTTAATAATATCGAAGTTTAAACTATATTAACAAAGCAAAAAAAATGAGCACTTTTCATTATTATGCTGCAAATGCATTTAATGCCAAGTCAATTAGCTAAAGGGTTGCACATAGACAGAGGGGCAACCTGCAACCTTTTAGGTGGCAGTTGTTACAAAAGCAATTACAATAATTGCATGTGAGCACAGCAGCTTTTTGGCTGGCTAATAAAAACCAAAAAACGAATTTGCCACAAACAACTTTAAGATTAAATTGCCAAATTGATAAAACTTTGACAGCCCAACTACACGCGTGTGTGTGCTGTGTGTGTGTGTGTGTGTGTGTGTGTGTACATACATACACACGTTTTTGGGGCTGGATTTTATTGGACTGACTGGCCAAATATCCATTGCATTGGCATTGACTGCTTGCAATGATTGGGGTCAACAAGGAAGATGGCAAACAACAACAACAACAAACACTGGCTACTGAATATTTACAGCTGCTGTGGTTGCATCTGAAATACTACGTACTTTATGTTCTAAGAATAGGGTATATAGAAGGCGATTAAAACCGCTTGGCTTGGCGCTGGCTAGAGACATAACTAACCCTAAAATAACAAAAAATCTAATCGAAAGTCGAATTATCTTAACTTCTTAATTAAACAAATAATTTTATCTTTTAATTCTACTTTAATTTTGAGTTATAAATATAACAACAATTGCATGAAAACAAATACACAATACACAATTTATGGTTTGAAGTAAAATTATATTTATTTTTAAAACACTTTTTGACTAAATTCAAGTATGCCAAAAATTTTAATTTGTCTAAAATAACATATAAGCTCGAAAAAATATTGAAAATTATTTTTTTTATATATGGTTGTTTGCAGGGAATCTAAGGTCTAGAGTTGGAGGACTGGCTGCAGTTTATGTCTGCTTAGAGCTTCATTAAAGTATTTACTTTATTTTGCAATTCCGAAACACATTCACAAATTTACTAAATTTATTTTCTTTGCTTTACTTGCATTATTTTCTTAAGCCTTTACACAGTATCTTTTATACTCAAACATTTTGCTTAACAATAATGCAAGAGTTGTTATTGTTGTCTGTTCATACTTTGTATATGCGTACACGGGGGCTTATAAATATTATAACGACTGCACAGCTGTGACATTTGACATGCACATTGTCACGACAATTGGCCGGACTTAATCACACTGATGGTATTTTTATGTGATGCGGCAGCAACAGCAGTAGCAGCAGCAGCAACCCAAATGCAACAGCAATTCAATAATAAAACTACAAGCAAACATATAGTATATAGGTGTGTGTGTGTGTATGTAGCTTGTTATATGCGAATGTGAAATGTGGAAAGAAAGTCGGGGGCACGCAGTATGACATGCTCAAACTCCAGAATTGATAGCTTGCCGTCGCCGTCGACGTCGGCTTCCTCGATTACCTTGTCAGCAATCTGTTGGTGTTCCTCGGGACTCAGTTCGTTTTTGGTCATTGTCGTCAGGCAGGACATCAGGTCAGCGTGCCCAATGAAGCCGTCCTGATCGAAATCTGCAAAATCATGCCAGCCCAGACATGCATAAGTACCGTTAGTACCGTCGTACGACAAACACATACATATGTATGTACAAGAGTTACTTGGATAACGAAGTGGATATGCAGATGTCGTTTTATGTGTGTGCCGTATTATCAAAGTTGACATTTTCATGCATAAAAGTCAACTGATGTGTGCAAAACTAAGTTACGGGCAATATTCTAATATACATATACGAGTGTGCGTGTGTGTGTTTGTGTGTGTGTGCATAATCGCATGTGCTCGTTGTCAGCGTTGCATGCTTCAATTTGTGTCAATCTAATAATGCACGTTAAGACAAAATGCCAAGCGTTTCTGTTCACATTTTTCCAAAACATTTTTGCATTGAATTGCAGTTGAGTAAAGTTGAAAAATATTAAGCATTATTTATGTAGGCAAACAAATTGGGGCATAAACTAGGCCTACAACAGATCATGATATTATCGGCTAAACCTGAACACATAACAACAATATATGTATATAATTTTTAAATCGAGTTATCTAAGTTTCTTTCTTCTCTAAATTCAATTGCCATTTTAATTTGATTTGAACATAGAACACACATGTCATAATTGTTTGCTTCAACCAGGAATGAATCTATTATACGACAGATTCTTTCTAATCTAAACTAATTCAACAGTAGTTTGATTACTCAAACTCATTCAGTGGCTTTTTATTCAATTAAACTGTTAGCCTTGTTATTCCCAATGCAATTCATTTTGTGTATATATGTGTCAAAAACTAAAATATGTATTTAAATTTGTGTACACTTAATTGCCGGCCAGTTCATTTGGTGGGCTTTGAAGTCGTAAATCCACAAAGTTGTAAAATCAATTTGCAAACTGTGCACCGAAAGAGAGAACGCGACATTTTTCAGATTCTCATTTAAATTTCAATTAAAATGCTTATTAGAATTTATGACTGTCCTTGAACTGTGTGTTCAGTGTCTGCGTGTGTGCGTGTGTGTGTGTGTGGCACTAACAATTCAACAAAGGCGAATGGGCTACATTGAAACGGGGCCACAAATTACTGAACGCACAGACATTCGCATAGCGCAGCAATGGCATTGCGTACCATGCAAATGCCAAAGAGACACAAAACGAAAGCAACAACATTAACAACATCTAGCTTTGGCAAGTGAATAAAAAAAAAACAGCAAACGTTGGTCAAAAGTGTGCAACACTACCTCAACAAACAGCGAAAGCAACAAGAAGTAACATGAAAACAAGCAGATATCCTTGGCAAGCTAATGGTTTATATATTCTTGAAGTCTACATTTCACTTTATAACTGCCAGAAGCTCCGATAATTTATAATTGATATACTTTATTGTTTGCTATAAAGATTACAAAATAGCTTTAAGACTGATTGAATCGATTGCAAACATTCAAGGATGTTAGACTGAATGCTTTAGCGATTCAATTTGTGGCTTAAAGTATTTTATCAAATTTATTTATTTCACATATGAAAATATTTCTCTCAACAAAACTAAAATACCCGCAGCAAGTGTAGTCACAACAAACTGAATGAAAAAGAACTTACCATAAATCTTAAAAGCGTAGAAAACTTTAATGTCTCTGGGTGCCTGTTCGCTAAACACGGATAGCGCATCCAAAAAGTCCTCAAAGGATAAATTACCCAGGCCATCGCGTGAGAATGCCTCGCCTGGTCAGCGGTTGCAATAGAAGGCGTGGCAACCAAGAAAATAAAATCGTTTTGCTTATGAATGCGGCTTTGTTGTGTTTAGTACATTTTTTTTTTTTTGGGGCAGGGCATTCGTTGTGTTGTACTTACAGATACGTCGCCGAAAGGGATTCTCACGCAACTCGGGCATCTTCTCAATGCATTCGCGTGGAACCTTGACACTCGAGGCCTGACCCTCGGTCATTTGGCGTGGCACCAAATCCGGCCGGAGCTCACGAAAGCGTTTATGCACGCTGCGCCAAAGGGAGGGGCATACAAAAAAAAGAGAGACAAAGCTAAATGGTAGCACTTGATGAAAGGCTTTGTGTTCGACGGTATGACAGTGTGTGTGTGTGTGCGTGTGTGGGTTTTTTGCTGAGTGCCCCTAACAAAAGGATGCGGCAAACAATGGCGCCAAACATCTCCGTGTTCAGCCATATGAAAGGAAAATAGTTTCGCTGATTATATATCAACACAACAAAATGAAATAACAAACAGAAATTAAGTATACGCCCCATGATGTCAAATACAAACCGCAAAATCTCCTTGCGTGTGAAAAACGTACAATCCTATAAATAAAGATAAAGAGATAGACAAAAACATATGTGAAATTCAAGGACTTACTATATATTAACTAATTGTGCACTTGAAAAAAATCGATGTGACAACACAAAATATTTCTTGTCATACAATTTTAAGCATCATTCACATTTTGACAAAATTTTTGTCATATAAAACTTTAATCTCCTGATCTACCTGATAGTCATCCAATTGGTGTTCGGTGAATGTCACAACTTTGTTGCCCATCGCTTATTCCGCACCGTGTGTGTGTGTGTGTGTGTGTGTGTGCTTGCTTATGTAGGCCCCGAACCGAAAGCAAACTCAAACTGTGGCTGGCCAACAACCAACAGGCAACTGCTGCCATCTGCAAACGCTGAGCGACTGGCGCGAATAAAGCGAAGCAAAATGTTAGCATAACTTTGCATAGAACAACGCCAGAGCAGTAGAAGCCCAGCCCTAGTGTGCCGGCTCAGAGTAGAGCTAGTAGAGCCCAGCCCCAGTTTCGAACGCGGCTGACACATCCTGCGGCGCCTTGGCTCCAGCTTGTCCTGGCCGCATTCGCATGGAAATTAATTAAGGAGTGTTCACGGTGTGCCATTTTTGTGCTAGTTGTCCTTTTTTTCTTCTTCTTCTTCTTACACTACACCCGCCGCTTGTGCTCTGTTTGACAGCGAAAAAGGCAGCGCACAAAAAAAAACAAAAACGGGTGTGCCATCCAACAAAAACAAAACTGTGTGTGTGTGTGTATTTCTAGTTTTGCGTGGCGGATTTGATTAATTAATTTAATGTGCGGCAGAATTTTTGAATTTCGCGTGAATGCCTTATGAATTTGTGGTAGTGGCTATCGGGCTTCGGATCCAAATCGAGTATGCTCAGCTTGGTCAAAAACTGACGGTCCTGCACGCACACCAGCCAAGGTTCCAACGAGCTGAAAGCCGAAAGTTAACATACACTGATTAGCTGTCAATGTTTGAGGGTGTGCGCTTACCCGTTTTGCTTGATTGGACAGCGTATTTCCTGAAACGTCAGCATTATGGAGCAGTCCAATGCCGTTGCACCCAGCATGTATGCTTGCTCTGGCGGCAGCTCATCCACATTGAACGTTGCACTGGAGTTGAGGAGCGCCCGCAGCGCTTGATAGGTGGGCGTTGCATGTTCAGCGTATCCTTGTTGCCACATGTAATGAAAATGGCGCTGTAATTGCCAAGAAAACCGTTTGAGACGAATAGTGCCCAAAAATAGAGAAAAGTCGCAGCCTGGCCACTTGGCTGGCGTCCAACTGCAAATCCCAAAGCTCTACTCCTCTGCTCTACTATTACTAGTACATACTTAAGTATTGCACTGCCCGTGACTTCTAAACGGAACGTTACAGCTCTGTGTCCGTTTGCCGTTTAGCTGCCCTTTCAATTTCAACATTTTTTTTAGCACTCTTCGCTTGAAGCATTGTTGAAACATCAACTAGGTAACTCACTGTAGTTGCCGGCCTTTGTGTAACTCCTATTCACCCCTCTCACTCCTTCTCTCTCTCGTATCTTTCTCTGCTGCTGCATTTGAGAAGCAATAACAAATAAGAGCCAACCGTAATACAAAAAAAATTAAATGTTAAAGTACTTAATGCTCGACTTGTCAGTGCTCTGGAATCAAATATTTCGCTTAGCACAAAACTAAGAAAGAATGAAGATGGTATTTGTGTGGTTGATTAACCAAGTCAAGAAATAGGAAGATGAAGTTTTACTTAATCTTTCTTAAAGTGCGTATTATGAATATGGAAATATTTAATAAATAGTATTTTCTTTGTATTGATTAATTGACAAGTTTTTCCCTTTACCTAACAAGTATGCCATTCCGTTATCTAAATACCCTTGGTTAGGGTTTTTAAAATGGTTAAAAGCATCAAACTGATGGCCATCAAAGCTTAGTACTAGTTTGCCCGTTTGTGCAATGCTTTTTCCACCTCAAATTCATACCAAAAAAATCTCAAAAAAATAAACAAAAGTGATGATAGCCAAAGGCAAACAGTTCATCTTCGTTTTATTTTTTATGTTCACTTACCTTTGCCAGCAATTGCAAATGCAAAATTTTTTGCAGCACACAATTATTGGGTAAGTGAAATATTTCCGCATTGTTGATCTGTGCTTGAGTCGCCTTTGGATTTGAAGTTAGCGTCGACGTCGACGTCGACGTCGCCATTGCTGTTGCCGTTGCTGTCGCCATTGTTTCCGTTTCCGTTTTTGCTTCCGTTCGAGTAGCTGCTATTGCCACATTCGTTGACAAGCAGGTTGTTGTTGCTGTAGATGTTGCTATTTTGGTACGCTTTGTGTACCTTGGGGTTAGTTTTTCAGCTGCTGCCGCTGCTGCTGTTGTAAAGCGTCGTCGCTGCGGCTGACCATCAACAGCTTTGACAAACTCAACTATTCCAGCTTTAGCCTTTACCTGCTCCTGCTCTTGTTCCTTTTCCGCCATTTGTAACTGTTTTAGATTTTCTACGTGCCACGCAGCGTCAGCATCAACATTAGCTACGCCAATTTCTGTAGTTTCTTTTGTCTCTATGTTGGCAAACGGTTCGCATGGCGATTCCCCAAATGCAGCGCTTGCCACGTGGCTGTGGTTTCCACTCCGTCTACGTCTCTGACTCGGAGTCTTTACCTCTTTGGGCAGCTCTTTGCTGCTGTTGCTGCTGCTGCTGCTGCTGCTGTTGTATTCCCTGAGCAGGCAGGCGACCAGCAAATGTTTTATAAGCACCATAATTTCACTGGAGAATTTCAAAGATTTTATGGCCATGGCGTTGGCATAGCACAAATGGGTATGGCAATCGGGATTTGGATTGGGAGGGTGGCATTTTCGTTGGTTTTGCTACCAAAAATGTTTGTTTGTTTGTGTTTTCAATGCACATTCCAATTTCGTGTTGTTGTTGTTGTTGTTGTTGTTGTCAACGTTGTGCAAAGGTGTTGAAATGAGTGAACAATACATAAAGCAAAGTGTAGAGAGAGGATGGGGTGGAGGGAAAATGAGAGAGAGAGAGAGAGCAAAAATGGCAATGTTAGCGGTTGGTTGGCACTCGAGAATTTGTGTGTTGGCTGTTGCTTGCATTATTTATTGAATATTTGCGTGCTATACAATTGGTTTGAGATTCTATTTATTTTCTATCCACATATAGATTTGATTCGTTTTGCTCCATTTTGCTTTTGTAATTGGCTTCCATGGAAATTTGTGTTGAATGGTTGCTAACAATAAGTTTAGCCAAAAAGCGACAAACAAATATAAAAAAAAAAAATATATTGCCATTGCGGCAAATGAATTTAACTGAATAAGATTGGCTTTTACAAATGTGAAAATGATTTATCTACAAAAAGAAAAAAAAAAATACTTTTTCATACTTTTAGTAAGTTTGCATAGCAATAAAGTTGAATTTCAGGTAAATTTTTACCATTCCATATATATAATTTCAATACTGTAAACGTTAAACCATAATTTTACTAAAGTTCTGTTAAGTTACCGATTAAACAACAACACTTTAACATTGTCAACTTAACAGCTTAACTTAACATAAATGTAAATCTACAAGTAGCCTTCCTATAAACTTAACTATATCAGATTCGGATAAATATTTAAGTATAAAATAAAATTTCGAATTTTTCGCTCACCCTGGAAAAATGCGAGAGTGCAGCTCTTCACAGGAAATTGAATTCGCGTGATCGCCATAAATTAAATTGCCGTTCTGAAATACACGTAAATTATTTTGCGGACAAGCGAAAAGTGCATTCAAGGCATCGAGCATACGACACGGTGTCCTGAAAATAAACTCGAAACATTGTACTATATGTATATGAAAAACGTAACACTATTATAACATAAATGTGTGTATACGTGAATGAATGGATGGCTGGATGGATGGATGGATGAACGGATGATATAAATGCAAGTGGAATAAAAACACAAAATAATGGCCAGCCAAAGGCCGAGCACAGCAAAATTTGTGTGTTGAACGCCAAAGCCAAGTCCATAAAAAGCCCAAATAACGAAACGAAAATGAATAAAAATGGAAAAGAACAGAACAGAAGAGAAAAATGAACGAAAATGAAATGAAAGTGGATACGAAACAGGCGGTAAACCGGAATGAAAGCGCAAGCAAATTGAATTTCGTGCACGGATGCACGCATGACTTAAAACAGCGGGCCACAAATAAACGAATGAGCCGCGGGTTCTACAGACTCAGTCTGGCCTGGTCTGTTCTCGAACCGGCTTGTGTGAAGGCTCCGGCCGGAAACAGAGCACGGCAAAAAAGTGCCATCGGAAACAAGCCGCAGGCACCAAGCAAACCTTTCCGAAAGTGTTGGAATTATGAAGGACGACAAGACACGCAAATGGAGCAGATTGATATTTATGAGTTTTAAAGGCTAGCATCAAACAGCATCAGCATAGTTTATTGCAGAGAATAGTAGTACTTACCCGGAAAATAGCTGCAATGGGCAATAGTCACCCAATCGTTGGATTTTGCCCGTCTGCAGCTGCAAATGTTAAAAGGGATAAACCAGTTTTATTTTTTTTGTAAATCAAATAACAAGCACACATCACTTGTTTGGCCCGTGCCCCTGACGTTGCTCCTGACACACTCACCTTTACGTGCTGCATGCAGCAATAGCGACACCAGCACCTGTTTGGGGTTAACAACAGAGGTTGCCCCATTGGCCGCACCTTAGCCCGATCGTCGGTTGTCCTTGTTGGCGTCGTTGTCGTTGTCGCAGTTGTTGTTGTTGTTGTTGTTGTTGTGTCGTTCTTTGTACCATCGCCCGTTGGCATTAAATCAAATAAATCGCTGACATCACTTGGCAACTGGAGCCAGCCCTGTTTCGGTTTTATTTCGATGGCATATGTATCGCCCAGACGGGCTATTCCAGAGTTGCCAGTGTTCGTGTTTGTGTCCGTGTCTTCCTTTGCGTCCATGTTCATGTCCTTTGCCTACAAATTATTTCGTTTGGTTTACTTTTCTCTATCGCTTTATTTATTTATTTTTTTTTTTCTTTTTCGTTTATCATTTTTTCTGTTACTGCTGCATGGCAAATGGAGTTGGGGGGGCTGAGAACTTTTGCCAGCGTTGACGCCATTTTGACTTGAAAATGCCAACGAGTAGCGATGTAGAGTTGAGTGCGCCACAAACAAGAACAGCAACACAATAAAAAAAAAAATGAAAAAAAAAAACATTGGGAGGAACAGAAGCTGGAAAACAGGAATATTGCTGCAAGCATGAACATGAACTGTAACTGCCTGCCACATTGTATTTGCTGTTGTTGTTGTTGTTGTAGTTGTAGTTGTTGCTGTTGCTGCTGGGACATAAAACAAAAGTTGTTGTTTGCGCCGCGCTGATTGTATGATGAGTTATGGCGCCATGCTGGACACCGGGAGCAGGTAAAAGGGATTTCAGTACTTCAACCTTGCGGTCCAAGTTGAAATTGAAAATTAACATTTAAAGCCACAATTAAAAACGGCACTTTTGCGGCTCTGCTTCGTACTCCTCGCCCATTTCTGGCTATTCCTGACCAACGTCGTCTGCCTATTTTCGTAGTCATATCCTGTGTGTTTGTGTGGCACACAATATGGCGTTAGTTATGGCGCCGTAACTATTGCTGCTGTTTGTTGTTGTTTTTTTCCCTTCATTTCTTGCAATTTTATTTCGGTCAATGCTTTGGCACCAAAGCCATAAATTGAATATACTATAACCCTCGAGCGCAGTCCTTAAAACTAAACTAACTCGACGACCACTCAAATATCCTGTGATCAAAATCTAAACACTTTTCTAAAGTCGATAGCGACATCTATTGTTAACACTGAACACTAAACTAACGCTAGGTGTCGCTATATTTCTATAGAAACAGAAACAAATTTGCTAACTAAAAACAGAAACATTTTATAAGAATTTTGAAACTTTGGAGAGGAAATATTTTATGCTAAAAGCCATAATGTGATCAGAAAATTTATATAGCAAAACATCTAAATCTTGAAAGTTTTACTACATAAAACAAAACACACTATAACACGATAAATATTGAATGATTGAGTCAGACTCAAGATATTTTAAGCTCAAAAGCTAAGAAAAATTATTGAGTGTTCGCATTATTTTATTTATTTAAGAGTTTAACTAAAAATGATATATAGTACGTAAGAAAAGAAGATCACACAACAATTTAAGTATTGCCCTAGTTTGGAGTACAGATTTATCAGATTGTTAATCCACCCCTGGACTGGCATCAATAAATATATAGGGAATGTTGAACTAGTGGCTTTGGCGGCACTTTCAAAGCAATTTCGGCGTCTTTTATAACCACACAAGCCCGAAAACGGCCGTTGTGCCCGGGCAGTATTGGCTGTCCGCCACAACGGCAGCAACATACACAACAAATACAACAAATAGCAACAAAAACAATAATATTGGCAATAGAGCAACAACAAGAACAATGTGTTTACACTGTTGCCCACTTTAATTCAAAACAAAGAACCGTTGATTTATGTAGCCTTAGCTTTTCCCCCATGTCCCCCATGTCCCACAACCCATGTTCTTCATGTGCTCATGGCATGAATCCTGGTTTAGGGTTTCTCTTCTTTTTATTTGTTGTTGTTTTTTTTTATATTTTTTTTTTTTTGGTTGTGCACAAAGGCGAACTAAACCGCAGCAAGCACCGAGCTGGAGCGAGCAGCGCATATGTTCCAAAAATGCCAATATTGTCCTTGTACAAAATATACAATATATTTTTGTACGGAAGCCCCGATCCGTTGCGTTGCGCCCCTCTACAATCGATTTGGTAGCTGGTCAGCTAGCGGAAAACTCACCTGTAAATTGCCAAGTAAAACATCGAACGTGGCAGGCAATTGGGTCACATCTGGCAGCAGCAGACCAAATGGCCCCACAAATTCCTTATCCAGACGCGCAACTGCAATTGACACGATTGAAAGGGCGAAATATGAACATGAGAGAGAACATGAATGTAAAGTGCAGCAGCATCGGTGGCAACATCGGCCGATTATTGATATATATGTATGTATATGGTAGATGCCTCAATGGGTTAGCGCGACTGGCAATGATAAATTGTTGTTGGCCCAGCAGCCTGTTGCTCTCGCCAGGAAGCCACCATCTAACCAGCATAAAAACCCAAATTTTGATATATGGCTGCGACTATTGCGAGCATTGACCAGCACTAATCAGTCCCATGTGCACGTGTACGGCAGCTCCTCCAATTTTAGGAAGAAACTGATATAACGGACAATACTTGAACGTCGTCCACAGTTAAAAAAAAAATAAAGCTCGTTTTATGATTGATTGCATTGAAAGGCTTTGAACGTTGAACGTTGGGCCAAAGCCAACTTTATGGCCAAAGACATTGGCCATGTGCAACGCAGCATTGCTGATCAAATACAAAATGTAGCCAAACATGACGATAGCATAAAAACTTGCAAGCAACCACACACATGCACTGAGATAAACAGAGAAAGTATCTCGACATGCAATCATGTTTCGCAGAAAAACCAACAAAGAGCGAAAGAGAGAGAGCGAGAGAGAGTGATGAATTTACTTGGTCTGTGGGCGCGTATGTGCTCGTTTATCCAGAATCTATCGCTTTCCTTTGGTATGGCAACAATATCCGCTGCACAGACAAACTCATTTCCTAATAGACGGCGCATTATCTCGATATAAGCCATAAAATCCGGCATTGTCAAGACGCCAGCTGAAATACAAAAAAAAAACAAAAAATAAAGTAAAGTTTAGTGTAAAAGCCATAGCAAAAGCAAAAACAAAATAAGATAAATGAAATAAACACATCTGATGCAATGGCCAAAAGATGCACAAAGCAGCCACAAAAACCAGATATGACTTGGTTCTTATATAGCTAAAGTACAGTGGCCAACCGCTAATGAAAATTACAACGATTTCTATATAAGTATAGTTAGTTAAGTTTCTCTTTATGAGCAAAATACTTAAGAGGATTCACATTAATGATAGGTTTTGAGATTTGTGGTCAGTTGTTATATCTAAAAGCGATTTATACTAATTGACCACTGTATATATACATATAAACTATAGAAGTATAGAGAGCAAGAGTAAAATGCAGCCAAGCGGGCAATAAGCATGGCACAATACACAAATTGGCCAACACCAGAGGAGGAACTGGGTTTACTTTTGCCTTTGCCTTGGGCTACAGCTTTGGCATGCAATAAAGGCAACAAAAAGAGGAAATAGTAAAGCTGTTGTTGTTGTTGTTGTTACTTTAGAGCTGGGGTGTTTGAAGTTGCACGCAACCATATCCTGCCCGAAAAGTAACAACAATAACATGCCAGCAAACATCTACACATACATTATATATATATATGTATATATAGTATAGCAACCTTTAGCGCTTGATGCTTTAGTTGTTGGGTCGGATATGCTGGGCTGTCCTTCCGGCTGTCCTACCCCGGCGGCCGGCTGGCAACTGTATTGCGTTTGCGTCTGCGTCTGCTTTTGCAGCCTGCTGGATATCATTTTTGGCAAACGTAAAACTTTTTTGAATTGCGGCAACGCCAGCACCAAATTTGCATTACCCTCCGCCCGATAGATCAACCCAATTTGGCTCATCTCCATTGGCGCATCGGGCATGTGCAGCAGCGCGTTTAGAGTCTTAGCTGTTGGGTGGGCAAGTTGGCAATGCGATGGAGTGGTGGCTGGTGCTGTCATGACTTTTGCGCGGGTGTTTGCGGTTCGTTGGCGTTGTCAAAATCCAACTGACACGGACGAGAGTCCGTCTCGGTTCCCGGTCCTTGGGTTGTTGGGTGTCCGGCCCACTGGCGCGCCAGTGTTGATTATTTTGCCAATTGCGGCTTGTTGCGGTTGGCCTTTTGTGGTTTATTGTGGTTTTTGTTGTTGTTATTGTTGTTGTTGGCACGTTTGTTGAACTTTAGTTGTTGTTTTGGATTTGAGATAAGATATCTATGTAATTCATTTGGCGATTGCAATGCACAGAAATTGCTGTCTGAAAAGAGCTTTGATATACAATATAATGATATACAAGCGTATATACTTCAGTTTAATATTTACAGATGTAATTCTAGTTAAACATCAGCCGTGATTTAATAATGTTAAGCATTTCTTTTGATCAATTATCAGCCGACAGCACGGCTTAGAAAACTGAATGCGCGCAAACAGCTGTTGTGGCGGTCGGCTGATAATCGATCATGCACAAAAATACCAACTGATAGCAGAATATAAATAAGGGTGACCAGATTCAAACGCGCACTTTTTGAACTAGGAGGAAAAAATGAACAACACCATATGCATATAAATTATTTTTCAATTTTTTTTATTCCAAAGTTAATTTAGTTTTTGCGTATGTATTGACCACCTTCTGTCTGTACCAGCGTATGGCCATTAGCCCTAATAATTTGTGTAGCTGCGAAAAAAGAAAACAAAACCAATTAGATTTATTTCAAGATAAGTTGGAATTATTTTGTATAATACTTACAAGCTTCAGCACTTGCAAAAGCTGCAATGATTGCAAAGACAAAGCCGCAGATCTTTAGGCAGTTCATGTTTTCTTCTTGTTGATTAGCTGAAACAGTATGACAAGCGATCGTTAAACGCTGCGCTTTTATAGTCTCCCGTGTCGTTTCGATTTTTACTGAGCTGGAAATTCCAGTGCCCAGCTAATCAGCCAAGTTTATACTAAGGAAAATACAAAATAAAAAACCCAGTGCCATGACCGGCAGCACTGATAACTGTAGCTTATACAATTTGTATTTGTATAAACATATATTATTTATTTAAATGGTCTTGACTGTAAACTAGGTTAGCAAATACAAATAACCACATAAGTTAGTTTGTATGCACGGTAGACATGTGTATACGTATGCTAGTATTATTTGTATTTAAATACCAATATAGATTATTACATATTACATATGTATATTCATGGCCGTATTTTTTATGTGGAATTTAGAATACCTTTTATAAAAATAGATAAAATGCGAGTTTTTATAAGATTTATTTTTAATGATTTAACATCTTTGCTGAAATTCCTTTGTAAAGTGTCTTTTTTTTATGAAACAAAATAACTTTAAAATTTGAAAACATTTGAGAACTTTATTTAGATATATTTGAAATGTATATTCATAGAACTTTGGATAAATTTCTCGGCTAAATAGATCGAATTTAAATGAAATGCAAATAATTATATAATTATTATATTTTAATAATTCAAATCTAATTAAAACTTTAAATTTCAACAGATCATAAAATTCTGATAAATATTACTAGTTTAAAAAATCACCGTTTAAATCAATACGATTTTGACCAAAATAAACAGAAAATACATGTTTTATCTTGGAATTTTTATTTATTAATTTGAAAATTTTCGATTAAAAATATTTCATTTTTGATTTAAAGTGAAAATAATTTAACAGTTGAAAAATAACCATTTAAAAGTTTTTGATATTAAAATCAAGATGTACTATTTATGAAATTAATATTAAAAATATTCCTTTTTAAAATTTGAAATTAAAAAATTGATGATTTTTATTCATAAAATAAGAAAATTAATTTTAAATCTGAAAAAAAATAAAATTTGCGATTTTACGTAGCCTTTTTCCTCGAATAAAAAAAGTCAGTTGTAATAATTAAATTGTGTTCTTTTCATGAATATTGTCAACAAAATACAAATAAAATATATATTTCTATATGTGTACATATAGATATAGCAAAAACATTATTGCGCTGCTGATATGTGTCTGACAGAGATAATATATTAAGCTGAACTAAAAATCGATCTTTTAACCTGCAAAAATTCCAAATTGATAGGAATTTCCCTGTACTCAACGCTGCAGTAGCTACTATAAAAAGGTCGGTTGTGCTCACAGTTTGGATCAGTATCAATCATACCGTCAACAATCAACAAC
Organism: Scaptomyza polygonia; assembly: GCA_035044585.1. Lineage (NCBI taxonomy): Eukaryota > Metazoa > Arthropoda > Insecta > Diptera > Drosophilidae > Scaptomyza > Scaptomyza polygonia. The sequence continues at coordinate 158,822 of JAWNNU010000936.1, read as the reverse complement.
CAATATGCAATTCTTTAAAGCTGCTGCCGTTCTCTTGGCCATGTTTGCCGCCCTTACCAGCGCCGAGCCCGTGCCCAAACGTAAGTTCAAAACAACATGTTAACAATATTATTTACGACTGTATATTAATTATGATATTTTATTTAATTCTAACAGCTGGCACTGTTCTGGTTCAGACTGACAATGTTCAATACATTCGCACTGGTTAACTCTTAAGAATACCTTCTAAATAAAATTGCTTCCGAAAAATAAAACGGATATGTTTAACTAAACAACAACATTGTGTTCTACATAACTATGCCAAATTATTATTTCCTATAGCAGGCATTCAGATATTGCAACAAATATGAAAACTGTCAACAATATATATGTACACTAGTCGGCATAAATATTTTGACGAATTTTTTTTTTAAATTTTTAAAATTTACGTTAATTCACATCTTTTTAAATTTTCATGAAATAATTCTAACGTGATTAATTTTAAGTTTGTGTGATCGAAATGTAAATTGCAAAAAAAAATGGTTACGTTCTATGAAGCCAATAAAAAGTTATAGCCAAAAATGCATGATTTTGATTTCGTCAAAATAATTATGCCGACTAGTGTATGTCAAACAGCAATTAAAGCTTCGTTCAACTAAATGCACTTTGTTTTTTAATTTCTTGGAATATATTTTGCTTAATGCAAACCGGTTTCTGGGCATCAATTTCATACAATTTACTTAGCTAAATGAAAACAGGTTTTCAGTACCGGTTTACTATAATGATATCTTAGAAAATTCTAAGATAATCGAACTACTCATTCATAAAATTTGATAAAGCAGAAATTACTATAGTAAATAATGTGGTTTCAAATTAGTATGCAAGTGAGAGATTCTTTCTTAGCAAGGTATTATAATTTTCTCAGAAAGTATGTAACGCATTGAGTTTGAAGAATTCAAAAACCTTATGAAACTTGGTATCTTTGCTTGATTTGATTTTTTTTTTTGTTTAAATAATACTTTTGATTGTTGTTGAAAAGATTTCATAGCAATAGTCGGTAGTTGTCGAGTAGCCCAAGAAGAGTTTTCTTTCATTTCTAATAAATATTCTTGTATTATTTTTTTGAATTTTAAACATTTTTAATCGCATTTGATTTTGCAGCTTGTTATATATATATAAATAAATTTGATATTTTTACAATTTTTTTTCAGCTATGTTTTATATTTATATTAATATATACTTATTTTGCTTATATTTCTTGAAGACACGCGTTTTGAATAATTAAATAAAAAAAAGAATTTTATTAAATAATTTTTAATGTACATTTTTCTATGTTCAATGATCATTTAGTTAAAGCTTAGCTAAATTCTATAAACTTTTAAATTAATTTTGTTTTTTTTTCGTAGAGTATTTTCTAGTCAAGTCAGAATATAGATTACCTCTGGCCGTTTGCATTACCGATGCGTAATTTGAATGATGTTTAAATCAGGTTTTCGCATCAAAATGCTATCAGCAATGCTGACGTTGTTGATGTTGTTTTTATTGTTATTCGATTTCGATTTGGCAGTGAGTAAATGTGGAAATGCCCTACAAAATGCAAATACTTAAACGCTTTTACATATATATGTATATATCTTATCAGCTTGCTTGACAGACTGACTTAAAGTTGAAAACTAAGCCAACTGAGCTCAACTCGATTTGATATTGCTTATGGCCCAGACCACAAAAGCCGCGTTGATATTTGTGTGTGTGTGTGTGTTTGTGTGGTACATGGCCCGAAAACTTTAAACATTTTTTGGCCAAAAATGAAAACTATTTGGTTATCCAGGCAGCACCCGGTTTATCTTCCTCGATGCCCATTGTTCCTTTCACTTTGTTTGGTTCGTTACATCAGCAATTATTTTTAACTTTTACCGCAAATATTTCCTTGGCTGGTTTTGCGCCTGAAATGAATTGTGATAGAAGTTGAGCCTGGTTAACTGGTTAGCTCGTATGACTGGCGTCGACTCTGCGGTCGACGTCTTTGCCCATTGGTTGTTGGCCTAAGAAATTGGCAAAAGACAGAAACAAAGAGAGAGCGAGAGAGAAAGGCTTTTGGCTAATCCTTTTGATTTTCAACTGCACAATTCTCGACGAACAACAATTTATATTCCACTCCCACATCCTTAGCCCCAAAACCTTGCATTGTGTTTGTGTGGAGCAGTCAATAACGGATGGCATTGTTTGGTTGTACCACAAAAGCATTGGGCTCGTGGAATTTGCAACGTTTTTCGTTGCCGTCGGGCTCCAGGAAACCCAGGCACACACACACACACACGCAATTTCATCGTAGTATCAAAGTGAATTTGTGGATACGTCGAATTATGATGCTAGGCAAATGTAATCAGGAATTGGTAGGAAGTTTCCACTCCAACTACTACTGTTGGCCTTTAGCGTTTATTGGAAATTAATTTATACGGCTTTTGCCTTAGCACGGGTCAAGTTATTTTTGCTCCAAAACGTGCCACAAAGCGCAGCTAACAAACACACAGAAAATGAGCAAATTCCCAAACGCAATGATTGTTTTTTTGTTTTTTGTTTCTTCTACTGTCTGCAGCAAATCGAATTCTAACTGACTTTGACTATGTGCTTCGATGCATTCCCAGACGTTCAGTCAAATATCTCAGTTTTTGCATGAACTTAGAGTTTACACACAAGCAAACAGTTATACATATATATATGCATATCAGTAGCTGAAAAACGCGCTTTGAGATTATCTGGGTTTTTTTTTCGCTTCTCTTGATAAGAGCCGATGTGGGCAATCCCCAAAGCTGAACCGCTAAGGCTGCGTTTGTTGCTATAAAAGCGAAAGCAAACAAATATTCTTCATCAGAATTTGATAGACAACGTTTCAGTTCAAACATTTATAATCAACATGCAATTCATCAAAATCTGTGGATTTGTTTTAGCTATGATTGTGGCTTTGGCTTCAGCGAAACCAGAACGTGAGTATTCTATAAAGACTTAAAAAGTTTCATGTCAAATTATATTAAACAAATTTTGTACTTATTTTACAGCGCAAGGCACTCTGCTGATACAAACCAACAATGCGCAGGGCATTTTTACGGGCTAATTCATAAAAACTCAATATAAACAAATATGACAATAAAAACCTATATAATTCTCATTAAAAAATAATTGTTGTTTATATTGTTATTTGTTATTAATTCCAGCGATCAAGGTTTAGGTGTAAATATAAAGTGAATTTCATTTAAGAGGAAATTCAAATAATATTCAAAAAAATAATAAAAGATTCAAATCAAAATTTTCTAACACACTTTATAATAATCTTAAATTCACAATCGGATATAACTAAACTCGATTAACAAAACAAAAACAATTGAACCCATTTTAACGATAATGATTATAGAGCAAAGTTGAACTAGAACATGTTTGCAAGGGGCGTGAGTTGCATGTAATTTGACGTCCCGCGCAGTCGCAGATTGTATTGAATTTGGATAGTTGATTCTTGCCAACGGGAAAGGTGTTCGGTGAAATAAGCCAAAGTGTCGGTAAGATTGTGCTGCCATTTTCATAGGTGCCAAAGTAGCTATAATAATTGTTGTCAAAGGGTGAAAATAGTTTCTCTAGATCAAAGGGAGGTATCTCTGCAACCGAACCGGGCATCAAAATATCACACAAACTATTCGTAATACAATCCAATGGGCTGTAGTTGCATCTCCGACGCAGTTGGAATAGATATGACACTGTCACATAAGCAAATTTAGCATTAGGCGTTTGGGTGGCATGCAACACCTGCAACTCCAACACATACTTCTGCGAATCAACCACATGCTCCGCGCCGCCCCACTTAAACACCGCCTCCACAAAGTAATAGTTGCCGGGAAACCAATCGCATTTTATATATGGCATTGCATCAGGAGACGCCGAGATTGTCAATGTAACCGTCTTGCCATTGTTCGTTAGTAGAAGCGCTGGAGGCATTTCATTATAGCAGCGCCACTGCAGCCTTCCAGTCCGACTAATTTTGATTGCAAAACAGCGCACAATATTTATTGGTGATTTTTGTCGTTTCTTGAATGATTGTCTTAGCGGGTAAGAGCCTTCGAAGATCTTGACGCCCCAATGTAAATGTGTCAGCACCATTAAGGCTAGACCAACACTAAAGCACATCATCGAAAAGTTTGATTTCAAGGCTGTGTCTAATATAATGGAATATAGGGACCAGATGCAGTTAAACAGGAATCTCAATACAGAAGGCAGCATTTTGTCAATCTAAAAACAATTGGAACTATTATTATTAGATTAGGTTTAACAAGTTAAAATTATCTTTAACACAATCACAACATCCACAAATTAATCATGTATTTTGTTTCGAAAACTGTATACAATAAATATAATAATGAAAGTATTAACAAGTTATAACATTCAAAATACATAAATGTATGGATGAATCAATAATTGAATGGAAAGACAATTTAAATTTATCAATAAAAATAATATAAAAAAAAAACTAGCCAACAAATGTGCTCAAATGTAAATTAATTTTAATATATTATAGATTGAATAATCGCATATATAATATAAGTTTAAAAGAACAAATTCATACTCAAGTGAGTATCTTAACAAATCAGACTGAAGATGATTAGAGTACGTTAAGTACTGATGCCAATCAAAGTTGCATAATAACTTGCAAAGACTGTTTGTTGCATTGAGTTAGCCAATGATTGGTTAACTGTTTTGAAGGCCAGTTTGAAAAGAGGACCTTGAGCTCAATGAGTAAAACTGATATGAATTGATCTGCAATTAAATGAAAGCGTTTTGCAGCTACTAAGTGTAATACATAATTGAATGTACTTCATAGGCGACTGGGCAATGAATGCACCCAGAATTGATGCCGAGCACAATGATAATTTGCTATTGAAGGCTAACAGAGCAATGGTTGCCCCTGTTGATGGACCATGTTTGACATGGGCTTTGAAGTTCCCAACCGAAGCATTTATCAGACAGCCATTTTGAGAATTGCAGCTGCCATAAACCCTGATGCGATAACAACAAAACAACACACACAATTTCGGTGAAAGGACCGGGCACAAATACAACAACAAAATGCATGCCTGGCAGTAACTTAAATAAATACCTGGCAGCAATGCACACAGATGTGAATCCTGCTGCTGCTGCTGCTTCAGCTGCAAGCATCCTTGTTGGCAAACTTTTTCAGGATGCGCGCGTGCTTCATAAAATAGTCATAATGCATGTTTTTATGCATTGCATGCAGTAGGGGCTGAAAGTTGCTGGCAGCCTGAGAGTCTATCGCCCATTTGGCCATAAGCTCAAGCCCAAATCTAAATATTGTGCCATGTAATTATACGTGCACAGGCAACAGGCCATCTCTCATGTGTGCAACTATGTGTTAGCATGTGTGTGTGTGTGTGTATTAGGAAGCCCATTAAAAGTTGTTAAGTCGCTGGGCGCATGGAAAACCAAAAACTGAAATTGCATTGGGATTTGGCTAGCCGAGTTTAAGTATATAAAATAATCAGATGGCATACATATCGGGCAAAAGAGAGCTTTTTAAATGCTGCATTGAAAGCTGGTCAAAAGCTGCAAAAGAAGCTGATTACAATTTATGATTTGAGAGCTAAAAATAAACCCATTGAAACACTAAGAAATAAAAATTAAATTAAAACACAAAAATTCACAATGCAACAGAAAAAGTTGGCGCAAAACGGTGTGCTCATATAATAATTATACTTGAAGTAATCAGATCTCAAGATATGGCTATTTAAAATTTAAGTGTAGAAAGGTTTTTCTCTTATTTGTTAGCCATTGATCTATGTATTTTTAATTGAAGCTATTAATATTCAAACATTGTTTAATAACGTAAACGAGATTGGTATTTTTATGAAAAATGCTTTAATGCAACGCCTAAAGGTATGCAACATTAAATGTAAAAAACTGTGTTCCTTACATCAGTGAATTGTGAAGAGAATTAAATGTTAACTGATTTGGTAAATAAAAAGCTATATTACTTCATATATAGAAGGCAACTTGAATCCTTGATGAACCTAAATAAAATACTTCTAATAATCATACCTACTTGAAAGCAGCATGATGTGCGTCTATTCAATTGTTAGCCAGATTGGCTCTTAAACTATTCTATAGGCTTGGCTAAGTGATGGAGAAGATGAAGATTGTTTGCTGCGGCTAATGCGAATCACAAACACACATACACACAAACATCAACTGTCGTTTGCAATTGACAGGCTTAAGGTTGGGAGCTGAAACAGGTGGTTGCCCGTCGTCTTTGTGTGAGGCTGGGTATATGCATAGGTTAATGGGCCAACGTCAATATAACCGCTGTGCAGTAATTAAATTGAAACCACACTGTGTAAACAACAACAATGACGACGACGATGACGATGATGACAAAAAATACAACAACAACAAAAACTGCGCTCAACATGAGCTTTTGGTTTATATGTATGTATGTATATACCAAACACAAAGCTAAATCGGCGGGGGCGAAAAACACAAACGAAGAGCAAAAAATGTCAAGGGTGGCACGGTGGCTGGGTGTTGGTCGGAAAATGATTACCTGCCAGAGTAAGTTTATTTATGGCTGCGAGAGCAAGTCATAAACAGAAGCACACGCAGGTTGCAGTGGCTGGAAAAAGTAACACAAAGTGAGAGAGAGAGAGAGGGTGGAAGGTGAATCAAGTAGGTGAATTTTGTAGCTGCTGCCTCTGGGGTTTAGCATCAAGTATTTGCTGTGACTGGTTGCCTGTTTGCTGGCCTGTTTGCCAGGCGATAACTTTTGACTTGCAAAGCACAAATATTGTTGAAAATGCGTGTGTGTGAGTGTGTGTGTGTGTGTGTGTTAGTATAGGCACAACTTATTATTGAATTTATTATAGTTGTTGCACAGTTTTTTGGTGGTCTGTTTTGGTGCACATTATTTTGCACTTGCAGCAGGCAAAAACAGCATATTATTTTGCTGTGGCAAATGCTGGCTGGCGCTTTTATCGCACGCAAACTTCATTTAGCCAAGTTAACAGCTGCGTATAATAGGTAAGTAAACTATGCCGAAAGCAAAGTTTTGACTATTATTCACGGTTTCGTTTCATGAACCTACCTTTTGATTACAGCTACACAAAATGCCGAATCGAATCCAATTTTAAAACAGGCAACTGCAGAAAGCGCAGGAAATTTGCAATTAAATTATAAGCTACTTGTTAGTTTTTGCTACGAATCTTTTTTTTTTTACTTGTGTTTTGTTTATTTCGACAATTACCTTTCTACTCAGCAAGTGACAAATAACGGCCTACTCTATCGGTTGATTTTTTTATGGTACAGCTTCACAAACTGTAAATATTCATAATTTTATATCATATCGATTGGTTTTATATTCAATATTGATCAGCCTACGAAAAGGTTATAAAATAATGGAGTAAAATGAACTTAAATTAAAAGATGTGGTTTGCCATTAAATTTGACGGCCAGTAGTCCCTAAGTCATTTGAGTGGCAACGCTTCAATCTTCTAACGTAGTTTTTGACAATAAGTTGTTGGCCAAAGGATTGAAAATACTAGACTAGTAATTTTCAATCTGAACGCCTGACAAGACGAACTTCATGACATATCTGTCAAAAATAAGACAAGATACTTATGAAGTATTTTTGTGTTAGTTGGAATGATTTTTTACAACACTTTTGACTTGGAACTTTTGACGAAACAAACCACTATAAAAATCATAAAAATAAGTCCTTAGTCACAACAAAATACAAGAAAAACAAGTAAGAAGGCTCTAGTCGGGACAGCCCGTGCCCTGAACCCAGTTGCAAAAAATTATGCTACATGCGCCCTAAAAGTATGCTTCAAATAATAATCAATTGAAACAAAACTTTGAACTGACTTAACTTTACGATATCTCCAGTGTTTCTATACCGATTTGGACTAAATTTTGACATAAGTACTATCGTTATCCATTTTTTCAACTCCCATTTTTACAATTTTCAAATTTGTTTTTTTGTAATCGATTCCATGTGTATATCCCAAACCAGAATAGTTATCGATAATTTGAAACAAACTTGTTCTGCTTATTCTATAGGAGAACTTATATTCAAAATCTAAAGTCTCTAGCTCTTGTAGTCTCTGAGATCTACGCGCTCATACAGACGGACAGACGGACGGACAGACGGACATGGCCATATCGACTCGGCTATTGATGCTGATCAAGAATATATATACTTTATGGGGTCGGAGACGCTTCCTTCTGCCGGTTACATACTTTTGCACAAAACCATTATACCCTAATTTACCCATTTTTATGGGTTCAGGGTATAATAAAAGAGGGATTTTCCATACATTCTTTCAAGATATAAGAATTAAACCATTCAACTTGATTTTCTCCGATCAAAGTACGCAGTTATACTAAAATATAGTAATTTTTCGTCATCATGTATTTTCTTTAAACATAACCCTTTTCGATTTTAAACTTACTCACCTGCCGCTTCTTCAAAATTGAAACTTTTATCTGATCTTACAGAACAATTCTCAAGTTTTGTTTGTTATAAAAAAAGTTCATTTGAATTTGCAATTGCATTGCCTGCCTTTGACAAATGCCTCTTAACTCACAAAATGTGTTTGCTTTAAATGTATTTAAGCTTTCAAGTTTTTATCACCTATCTTTTGCAGTTTTGCACCTTGACGCCCCCGGATGTCAAGCTTGTTTTTTAATTTAAATTTGCTGCATTTCTATTTTTGAATTTTAATCAAATTAGCCGTTTTAGTTGAAATGTCTTCAGCCGTGATATGATCAAATTTCCAAGACCAGGAGTTATTGTTGTGAATGTGAACCGTGAACGATGACTGGACTATGCCATCTAGGACCAGTTAAGGACCTTCCTGAACGTTCTTGACAGCCACTCAAAATGGCGTCAGTGAAATGTCTGAAATGGCTACAAATTGCTTGTTTGCTGGGGAATTATGCAAAAATGTCAGCATTCGCCAAAAATGACGAAAGAAAATGAGTTATATTTTTGGCAAAGACGTCAAGGATTTATGTTTGGACATTTGCTCACGCCGCCCCTTTCGCCCCCAGGGACTCTTGAGTTTCACTGCCTGTTTTTCTTCTAATCCAACGTTGCTTGCATTCGAAATTTGGTGCTCTTAGCTCATCATGTCTGCGCTTGGCCAACGTTTGCTATTTGCTTTGAGGAAATTGAAAAGAAATTATTATAACTTGTATTTGCAGTTGAGTTGTCCAAGAAATGACTAGGAGTAGGAGAAGGAGCAGGATGATGGCGACGACGAGTGCGAGTGCGAAGGGTCGATGTCTCCAGGCGCAGTTGATGGTAAAGTTTTGCCAAGTCTTGGCCAAAATGCGGGCCGAGAAGTCACTCCAGTTGCAGCTGCTGTTATTGTTATTGTTGTTGTTGTTGTTTTTGTTGTTGTTGTTGTCATGACCAAGTGCACAAATGTATGCAGAGTACGTGCGGAAATACTAAAATTTATTCCCGTTACTTGGACGAGTTGATAACTTGGTCGGGTCGCACACTATCTTCAGCTCGTTCTACTCTCACTCGTTTTTGGCCATGTTATTAAAAAACTTTTGTAGATTTAAAGTAAGTTAGAAAGAGAAAGAGATAGAGAGTTTGTCGATGTTTGTCGTTTTTTTTTTTTTCGGCGCACAAAACTTTGAAAATTTAAAGGATTAATACGGGGCGCAAGTACGAGTATACTTTGGCTCAGCTACTTTGTAAACCAAATAGCAAGGTAAATTCTCTGTTTACAGCAAACTTTTTGATTGAAACTTTTGATGAAATACCAAAATGCAAAAGATTCACTTAGACAGCAGCAGTGGCAGCAGTAGCAGCAGTTGCCACAGAATATATATGTTGCCATAAAATAATCAATGAGAGCAGGCTGACATTTGTATTATAATAGGAAGTTAAGAAATTGAAATGTGTAAAGATACTTCTTATTTAGGAAATTTAACCGAAAATAAACTAAATACATTTGTTATGCCTAATACATGTTGAACATTTAAATAGTAGTCCTGTTCTTTATGTCAATGCTTTAGACAGTATTTACTTGTTATTCCCCAAGCTCAAACAAAAAACTATTTCTAGTCTTAATTGCCTAGAAGTTGTTTTGCTGAAGTCAAGGAGAAAGAGTTTAAATTGAGACGTTTGATATAACTTTTTTAACATTTTTATTTACGAAGCGAACTTATTTAATCAACAAAAGAGAGAGCAGAAGTGATATCTACAGGGTATTCACTGATCAAATATAATGTAAGTGTGTATGTGTGTGTGTGTATGACATATGTTTAGGAAACATAATCGTAGCCATTTCAATGGAAGTTGTGATCTGGCAACTGAACGGCTGCCAATGTGAATTTGATTGTGTGTGATTGTGACAGAGTTTTTAAAAGGGAAAATAATGTAGGTAAGTGGATGGCATCGAGAGTGGAAGTGCATTTGCATGCATAGTGTGGATGGCAAGCGAAATCTAATTCAATTTCTAATAATGCCGCCGTGGCATAACTTTTGCATTGTGACCAGTTCAAAACTTTTGAACGTTGACTTGATTTCTTTTATTTTTTGTGTCTATTTGTTGGCCCAAGTTTAAATTGAACGGCAAAAACGTGGCTATTTTGAAGCTAAAGAACGAAATAGAAAGAGAGAGAGAGAGAGAGAGTGCTTTCTAGTTTCTAGTAGCTGGCAGAGTCGTTGAAAGTGCATTTGTATACAATACATTTGAGCTGTCCAAAAACTTTACTCCACTTGCAATCACATGAGAGTGTAAAAGCGGGTGTGTGTGTGTGTGAGTGTGTGTTTGTGTGTGTGTAACAACAAGCTGTCAACACTTTGGCATTGACTTTTGCTTTCTCTACTGCTGCTTACATTAGCTTGTGTTATTATACTCGCCGTCTCTCTCTTTCACTCTGTTTACTTTTCTAGTTGGTGTTGTTGTTTATCTGAGCGACAAAGTTTTGTAAAGGAGTTGCAAAAAGTTAGGACTGCGAACTCAGCAGAGCACAAAAACTATTAAAAGTGTATCGAGTCATTTGGTGCCAGGGCTATTTGAGCCAAGCTTATCAAATTACAGCCAATTACGGAAATGCAGCTAAACCGACCGACTGCCTTAAATGATAAAAACTACCTTTAGCTTACAATTTTTCTCTTTTCCCTCTCTTTTCACTTACCAACTTTAGTTTTGCGCAAAGTGAAAGCAAATCAATGATAAACACTAAAACAAAATCTAAGAGAAAAGAAAAAAAACAAAATGAAATGAAATAACTAAAGCTCTGCATCGATGAGGATGAAGCATTTTGCATACCAACTGACCGTTATGCCAGGACACGGTCACGGATACAGCACTTTACCAGGACAAGGGGCAAGTGGGGCAGCTGAGTGGAAGATAGAAAAAGGGGGAAAAATGCACGCAAAGTGTCCTTACTACGTGACTGACATTAAGTATTGGTATTGCCTGCTTTTGCTTCTATCGTTCACGTTGTTGTTACTTTTACTACTAGTAACTACCTTTCTTGTTGTTGTTGCTGCTGTTGTTAGTACTTTTATTACTTGTGAAAAAATCATGCAAATGTCTGGGCTGTCCTGGCATAAGCTCATGATGTGAGTGCGGCCTTAGCACAAAATGAAAATTGCTCTTATCTAATGCTAATGGATACTCGTAAACCTTTTAACCTTTTGGGAGAATCATAAAAAAAAAGAAATGCTTTTACACTTCATGTTTAAGTGGATTTTTCCTGCAGCCAACCAACAAAATATTAAATGTCAACTCATTAATGAAGAGCACTCAACGTTGTGAACCAATGACAAAAACCTCATCAATATTTCCAACTGATTTTTGCAACTTAAATTCAAAGTTTTCCTTATTGGTATTGGAAATCATTTAAGTTTGAGTGTAAAATAATAATTTTATATTTATTATCACGAAAAAAATCGTTTAGTTTTAAATAGATTAAGAATCAGTCAATTCATTTCCAGTTGATATCAAAAGAAATTAAAGTTTTGAATTGTAAAAAAATTTAAACTTTAAAGAATTTATGCTTTAAAGCTCAAAGGTTCCCGCATATACTACTGACTACTGGATTATATAATACTGGAGCTTAGGCAGCGTTATTTTGTAAGGATTATAATTGACACACATACATAGTATATAGTGCTAGCAGTCGACTATATTTGCTGACAACAATTGAAATGTGATTATGCAATAGAATTAAATAATTCAAAGCAATTATGTGTTTTAGGCGTGATTACAAATCGGTACAAGACTAATAATCCGTTTGAATGAGCCATTAACAATTAATTAGAACGCCTTTGTCCCAAGTGCTTGTTTACAGACACGCACACACACACTCACCCTAACACATGCTTAATGAGAGCGAAGGAGAGAGTAAGAGAATGAGACAGTGAGACAGGGTCTTAGTTCTGTTTTTGGGGAAACGAAGCAGCCACAAGCCAATTACATAAATGATTTCTAGATTTTCCACAACTAAACTTTAACCCCCGCCCAAGGAAACTACGCTACTATTTAATGTAGAGCTGACAAACCCGGCGTCATATGAACTTGGTGGCAAACAGTCTCGTACAAGTGTTTTTGCAAATCCCTGATGGCATATAAAAAGCATTTAATTTAAATGTTCTGGATATGCTTTAAAGTTGGCATTTGCCGGAAATGGCAATGGGCGCAAATTTTAATTACAAAATTCGCACATGCGACCAGCTAACAGGAAAGAGCACAAGTTGGGTACTGTGAGGCGAATGATAATTGGAACTTTCAACGTCAAAATTGCGCACACTGCAGAAATCACACAATCACAATCGCCAAACTTGGCGCAAGCCTACTCCTAAGTCTGTTCATATGCAATCTATAAAACACACGTACATAGAGAGAGAGAAAGAGAGAGGGATAGAGAGAGAGTGCATACTCTTTGGCTTTGCACAGTGGAGCAAAACAATTGTTGAACTGAACTGGCAAATCAGTTAGTATTAGTAAAACCCGACCACGATTTTTATTAGATCTTCTTGATCTTCCATTAACAAAGTTAAATGTGCAATTAAAGTTGACAGGATTATATCATAACAAAAAAATAAAAAAATACTTATTGAGTTTTATAAATGTCAGAAATATTTTTAATTCATTTCAATGTTTGATGGCAATTATATTCTTTAGTATACAACTTTTTTGTGCAGTTTTTTTTTAACCACTGTGCGCATAGGCGCATAGTCAAGAAGCAATTTACATTGTCACCGTTCTTTCCGCGTTCTCTTAACTGGCAATTAAAATGTTCATTTAGCGCATTTTCTTTGTTTTATGTAGGAATGTGTATGTAGGCTTATATCTGTATATAGATGTACTTACATTGAGCCTGTCGGCATGTTTTTACGGTGGCAACCAAACTCATACACACACACACAAACACACACAAGCTTGTGTGTTTTTGTAAAAGTGGCAAGCATTTACGCTTGTTTGCTTTTGTGTTTTATTGACATAATTGCTCATTATAAGTATGATAAAAACATATGCGAGTCGAAATGACGCCTGTGGAGCGGAAATAAAAAGCGGGCGCTTGTTCGTGGACCGACCGTCTGTGGGTGTGCGAAATGGGTGGCAAATTAAAATTTAATTAAACGTTGCATACTTTGTGGCGCAGCGTGTTTGAGTCCTTTATTCAATTGAGAGTGGCTTTTGCACATTTTCATGAATTTGATTGCATTTTATTTGTATTAAGAATGACCACCAATAATTGGCTATTAATATTTTTAATAAATTTATATCAATGTGTTTAACAATGAATGCTTTAGTATGCATATTCTTAAATAAATAATAAACAAATAATTAACATATAAATGCTAAAGTTTTCAATCAAATTGAATGGAATTTATGAACAAAAAAAAAATGATTAAATTGCATGCAACAAACATAGCGAAAATAAAAACTAGCTGAGGCCGGCCGTGGTATACAATTTATGTTCTGCCTGCATAAATAAAAAGCGAAACCACAAACAATTCAATTCATTGGCTGGACACATTGCCGGGCTCTTTGGGTCTGAGTCTGGGTTGGTGCGGTGTCTGGTCTGGAATGAAATGGCCTCAGTTCAGAGCTTGGTCAACGTTGCTGACCAGAAAACAAACTTTGTGCAAACTTGGCTAACAGCACAAGCGATGAAAAAAGCTTAAAGCAATTCTTGTAGATTGTCGGGGCTAGGTTGGCAAAAACGCTTTACAAAACAAGTCTTGCAGGCACAACTTATAGATACCCTATACATGGAAATTGCTACTAAAGTTTATTATGTAAATTGTCAACCATTTTTCACAGTTAAACTCTTCAACTACCCTTTGTGGCAGTCATTTAAGTCCGAGCTAACCACAGTTGTTCAATTCAACTAGAAAATACAAAAAATGGAAAGAAGAAATATTCAGCTCTGTGTTGCAGTTTTCTCTGTTTATGTTTCTGTTTCTGTTTCTGTTACTGTTTCGTTGCTGTTTGGTTCTCTTGCGTTTTTTAACTGTGTTTGTTTGCTTATGCGGCTACTGTTGCAGTCGACGTCGACGTTGCTGCTGTTGCGTTTCTATTAGTTTGAACGCAGGCCTGCATGCTCCTTGCGCCCCGACTCCTTGCTACTGGCTGACTGTGCGTATAAATAATGAAAACACAGCGGCAACATCCACAGGCAGCCTTGCGTAAATAGCTTCGGTGCCTGGTCGCGCCAAGAAGAAGCATTAACAGTAGCCACACACAGCAGTAAGAAGTAAGCACAAAAAGAAAAAATTAAGAAGAAGAAGAAGAAGTAATAACCGCAACAGAAAAAAATTAAATAAATAAAAACGAAGTAAAAACTCAACTTTTGCCGAGTAATTTGGTGCAAAAAAACCGCATTTAAGTTCTTAGCAGCGCGCGGCAATTGGAGCGCAGCAACAGCGGCAAAACTTTTTACTTCGCTGTCAGTGTGTTAAGTGCACCCACACACACACACAAACACAATCGCATACACACACACAGACGCACACGACATTCAATGCATCGAAATGTTCATTAATCAGCTGAACTGCACATAAATACATACAACACAGAGCGAATAAAAATAAAAGAATAACAAAAAATATATATATACAGCGATAGAGTGAAAAAAAGCGCACTCAAAAGCTCAGAGCTCGCAAAAGTTTTATTTTTGTCTTTTGCCATTTCAATTCATTAGTAGCTACAATTTTATAAATTATGCAAATGCAAAATGCCAATGCCGAACTTTGCAAATGAAACAACAATTACAAAAAAAGTCCCTCGAATGCAAACAAAAAACCCCATTAACATTTATTCATTTATTCCAACACTGACTTTATTTCATCTATTATTAAAATAAATTAAATAAACTCACATTTAATATCGATTTCAGTGGTAAATACATTATGTCCTCATAGTTTCTCTTTGTACTTTAAACAAATATTTCTATTGGACACATATTTATATTGATAATTTCTCTTAAGCAACATCTACAGAGTATCTGTAAGTCACTTATGTCAGCATTCTCCTTATAGTTTTTCCTCAAATTGTTTTTCCACGCTTAATTGACTAGCACAAAAATAGCTAAAAACTTTCAGTGCATTAAAATTTCACCTTGTTTTTTTTACGTTTTGGGTTTGGTCCTTAGAGTCTTTGACTTAAAAGACATCTTATGTAGTACTTTAACACATTCGCAGAAAATCGTTGAGGAATTATCTTCGAATCACAGTTCATGATTTACTTGCTTTGCAATGCAACCGAGACAAAAGGCTTCGATAGTAAACTGAGTTTGTTAAAAATAATGTTTGGTAGAAATATAATATTCAAAAGAGGTAATAATAAAAATAGTTTAAACTTTGAAATATAATATTCAAAAGAGGTAATAATAAAAATAGTTTAAACTTTGAATATAATATAGAAAATATATCGAAATTTATACATATTAAACTAACTAATGACAGTTTACAAAAAACAATAAGATTTATTTCGGATATACTATATTAGATTTTAACGCATTTAAAAAAAATTATACGAAATTGATAACTTAAAAAAAAAAAGTTTATTATTTATAACGTTTTTTCCGCATAAAGTTATTTATATATTAATATTATGTGCATTTGTTTTAAAAATAATAAATAAATCAACGAAACAATCTCGTTGAAAAAATTAGATTTGATATGAAATTATAAATTAAATTAAATTCAATTAAAGTTTACACAAATATCAAAGAAACCTTTTTAAATTTAAAAATTTTACTTAGTTTTGAATGCACATTTTTCAGTATGTTAATTTGTGGCATACCGAAACATTTACTTTATGGTATTTATATTTATTTTTTTGCTCATCTTATCGCGCTACGACAATTTCAGAATATCCTTGCTCACGTTTTTTTTACCCTCAACCCATTTAACATAGGAAAAAGGGTATAATGAAGTTGTCCGACCATAAAAAGTATGAAGATTCTTACGTACGAATCTTTATAGCCACTGAATAATCGAAAAATATATCGATATCGATAGATCTTTCTGTTTCCAATCGATAACATTTAAATCTGAATTTTCCTTAAAAAGCTTGACAAGCAATGTTCACATCAAATCTTGAATTAAGAGTATCTAATAGTCGAGCTTTCGATTTACTTTTTTTTTTTAGTAGCAGGCGTCCTTGTGCGCGCATATACATATGTGGGATGTCCTTGTCGGCAACAAATTATAGCTGGAACTCACCTTAGCTGGGAAGCTGAGAGGCCAAAATAAAGCGCAGCAGCAGTTACTGTACATTGTAAATGTATGTGTGTGTGTGTGTGTGTGTGCGTGTGTGCGAATGTGTTAGTCTATAAATGAGTAAACATGAATTTACTCATGTGTGTGTTTATTTGGCATACAGCAATTTATTTCTCGCTTTGATGCTCAACTGCCTGCCTCAAGAAGATGTTGCGCCCTCTCTCTCTTTCTTGTTGGATGTAATTAGCGAAGTTAACTGTTATTTTTTAATGTAATCATGGAGTGGGATAGAGAGAGAAAAGCAGAGTGGAGGCAACTGCGAATTGAGTGAGTTGGGTTGCGAGTTTGGTGAAATATACTTTAATTAGCGCTTTGATTAACGCTTGCAATTTCACTTTGAGCTTTCGTCGAAGGGGCCCAGCATGCATGAATATGCATGTTAAGTAATGCCACAGTAAGCAGGAATAAATCAATGTAGTTGTATATTTTCACCGTTACACTGAGTGGAAAATTGTATGTCAATTGAATGCCCAGAAATCACTGTTTAAATTTGCATGCATTTGCAAAGGCAATCGAGTGAGAGGGAATGGGAAAAAGGTCAACCAGAGAGATAACAGCAACAAACAGAAGGACAACGGTTGGTTGGTTGGTTGGATGGTTGCAAAAGGTAACGGTTAACGCGCAATGGCCAAGAGTGCGACAGGGCGACAGAGGCGCATGCATAAAACATAAGGATAACGAATGGGCAGGGTGTACAGAAGGAGAACGAGAGAGCGAGCAAAAGATGGAGTTAGTAAGACAGAATCCGGAAAACGGAGCATTGTATAATTAAAATTGCATTCAAATGCAAATGCAAATGCGATTGTAAGCTGGGCAAACGCTTGCAGCAGCATTCCATATACACAGATTAGGATGCGAGAAGGGTTTCTGTACCTTCAGCTGTCCTGGCCATTCGTACAAGGTCTGTTCATTCATAATCTGCCAAGTGCTTCATTGATAAAGTCCGCTTGGTGCAATCCTATTAGCTATTAGTGCGTTCGGATTTTGTGGATTTGGTCAAGTCTTAGTTCTTAGTGCGCACATCTTAGTAACGGCCCAGGAACAACAACAAAACAACAACGGAGCATCCTGCTTAAAGGCACAAGACATAACATTGTAGTTCATAGCTGCCCAGAGAGAATTATCACAGCCAACTGTTTGGCATCCGCATCCGGGCATCCCTTCTATACGCAAGGATCATTTTTCTGCAATTTATGCACAAAATTCCATTCATTCTTTGCCCCGGAGCGTGTGTGTATTGTGATATATTGTGAAATGCGACAGGCATATTGAATTTTTATTGAGCTCTGCTAGCTGGCGGCAAGGATGCGTAAGCACATGTGCGTGCAAGTGTGTGTGTGTGTGTGGCAAAGGATGTGCGCAATGTGCGGCTTGTGAAAGAGTTTTGCATATTTTGGTTCATTGCATTTTCACACCTAGTTTCAGTCGACGTCGTTTGGCTAAAGCGAAACAGATTAAGCCAAAGGCAACAATGCAACACAGCTGCACACGTGCAACGTGTGTCAACAGGTAGTTGACTAAAGACAATGTAGTGAGCGAGAGGAGGGTCAACTGCCCGCAGGTCGCGTGGCTGGCCGACACGCGTTTGTCACATTGCCCCTTTGACTAGTCGAACCAACGACTCAAGTTAGTTTGTTGATGTTGTTGCAAACAACAACACACAGTTATAGGGGCAACACAAAACTGATTATAAGGGTGTCATAAAGTTGTGAACGTTCTAAATTAATTGACCCCACCAGAAAACATGAATAATTTGTCTAGTGGACATTTCTATTAAGAAAAAAGGAAAGAAGTTTATTTGTTATTCAAATTTAACTTTACACTGCAACAAAGAATGCACAATAAATAAAAATAGAATGTAGTCAAAGCTAATAATAATATTAATATTTTTTAGTATTAATTGCTTATTAATTGATTCCATTTCAAGCGATATTTATGAACAACTTTTATGGTTTCTATTTCGGCACATATCTTAAACTTGTTGCGGAACTTGTGAACAGTTAGTAAAGGGAATACAAATAAAGATCTAGAAAGGACTTCAAGACACAATACACATTTTGCGAATTAACGCCGATGACCAAAAAGACCGACTTAACAGTATTTTTTAGGCCTTAATTCAGGCTCATCTGACATGTGGCACACGTGCGTTTTATTAGTGTTGCAAGTGCAGCTTGCTATTGCTAGTTCTTGTTTCTTATTGCTGCGGGTCAGTTTTTTCGTTCGATGTAGCTAATTGAAATGCAGCGTTTGGCCACAAGAGGGCGCTGCCACAAGCTGCAAGTTCTAGCTTAGTCTGATAGTAATGCGATCAGAACGAATAAAACATCTTCAATACCAAAGAAGCTGATGATGATGATGATGACGTTGGGGTATGACATCCGCACACAACTTAATGAACTGCAAATAAGTATTTGCATTTATGCTTGTGCTACACACAGCTGCTGTCTTGTCCAGTGGCACGTGGCTGGCGTTTCAATATTTCCAAAAGCAAAAGAAATAGCTGGCAATGGAGCGCAACAAATCGCAGCTCAACTGCAGCTCCATATCATACTTTGCATATTAATGGCCAAATGCAATTGCGATGGCGCGCAACTCAGCAGCAACTCAAGCAACAACAACAACAGCTGAACTGTGTGTAATACAAACCGCCAAGGACGAGGATGAAGCGTCAAGCGCAGCATTCTTTCAAAGAAAAAATTTCACACAGCAAGCGGCAAGCAGAAAGCAGAAAGCGTTCACTGCAAATGAAAAGGAAAAAAATTATTTGTTTGCATTCGTTGTCGTCATCGTCATCGTCGTCGTCGTCGCCTGCCACAGAAAGCTGAACTAACGTGTTTTTTTCCTCACTCTTTTCTATTACATTTTTCCGTTTTTTCATTCATCTGTGTGTGTGTGTGTGTCACCAATGCGAATTCCACAAAATTGCAATATCAAAGCAAATTTTGAATAAAATGCAAATGAATCGCAGCAAATTGAGAAAACGTTACTCAAATCCGTGCAAAAAAATAATATAAGCTCAACGGACGATGGCAAACGAAGCCATTGCGATTTTAGTTATGTAATGGCTTCACGTGATTTCGACATGCCAGACAAAAACACAAACGTACATTTTAAATGGCGATAATAATCTCATTTGTGTAAACTTAATCATCCCTTGACCACAAGTGTATTAATTAAATGCTTTTTGTGGAGTTGTAAAAAAGAAAATTAAAGCTGCAACCAGCATAAATATTTAACTGCAATAAGGTGCAAGGATTTTATTGGCGCCTAAACAAATTATTAATACATTTTAATATGCATTTAAAATATATTTACAAAATATAAGCCATAATCAATAAGCTACTTAACATAAGTAATTAATTGAAAGTGCTTAAAATTATTGAAAGTTTTTGATACAATAAATTGTAGTTGTAAATGCAAAACGGGCTTAAAAGCAACACTTACTCATAATTAAAGACCATGCACTTAAAGGCGATTGAAACGAAATGTGTCTTGAGAAGCTTATGGCTCTTTATTGATATTACCTGGGAAAAGGCTGTAACACTTCCACTTCCTTTCACCCTTCTCACCCATATCTGTCGGTTATAACTGTTTTGCTGCTCACTTGACGCATTTGCGAACGCAGCAAATCTAATTAAATCATAATTTCAATTACATTCTGCAAAATTAACCACAGAAACCAACGGTCATTACACCGCAATGCCCAGGAGCAGCAACCAAATCTGCCACGCCCACTTCATTGCAATTCATTAACACTTCAAAGTTTCTGTGAAAGGCCAAAAAAAAAAAAAAAACCCCAGAAAAATGTTATCAGAGGAAAACCGCACAACAACACTTGAGGCGCTCGTTAATTTGTTAGATGAAAAACAAGATGCCGCTGCGTCGTCCCTGCTCCAGTTATATAAAGGACCATGGACGACTCATGGATTCGCCAACCATGACTCGCCAACCTGCAGGACCAAGACCCAAAGCAGACCAGAAGCATGTTCATTCGCACTTAATATCTCTCTTTCCCTCTCTCTTCCACGCATTGCAATGCCCAGCGGCTAAAGACAAACAATAAATATGCGAGGAAGAGAGAGATAGAAAAACAAGTCAGTGATTTACAGTCAATGTTAACGACTGCTGAATACTCTAATCACAGTTGAAGAATAGCTGGAAATAACGGTCCAAAAAGAATTTTTCAACTATAAGGTTAGTGGCTCGAAATTTGAAGATTTTGAATGATCTTTTCGTGAAATTTGTCAAAATTATAATCATTTCATTTGAACTTAAACTAAAAACACATTATAATGAGAGTAGTTTCTTATATATTTCAAAGGATTTTTGAGAGTTTTCCCACAAAAGCACTAAGCACTTTATCCAAAAAAGACAAAAAAGTAATATTAAATAGAAAAATCTAAACAAAATAAAATGATTTAATAACTACAAGCTAAAAGAAAACCAACATACTACCCTTTCATCAGAAATGAGAGTACAAAGCAGCCGCCAGCGTAAAGAACTATTGTTCCGGAAAAGTATTCCTGCTAGTTAGGAGTATCCGCTGCAGCCACAGCGACCATGAAGCAAAAAAAAAAAAAAAGGAATGAAGCAAAAAATGATTTTGCAAAAACTTTCCTGTTAGTCAATCATTTTAATTAAGTAATTTTTTCGCCTACTTGTCGTAAAAGTTTTAATAGCAGCTGAGATATGACGCAGGCAAAGAAGGCGCTGCGGTATGCAGGGAAAACGGTGTGGGTGTTTGGGGAAGCGTGGGTCACTGACAACATATTGCCCGGCGGGTCGCATTTCAGCACGAAAAACTCGCGGGCACAACTGCATTTGCGGTTAATTATAATGTTGAGCCTGATTACATTTAGAATGAGCAGGAGAATGGCACGGGAAAAGCGAGTGAGTGAGAGAGAGAGAGAGGATGGGACAGTACTGCAGCGACTTTTGTCGGCCTTTGCAAACCAACCAACTTTTGTCGCATTTAGCTGCCTGCCTGGCTTGGGTTTTGTTGTTCTCACTCAATTGCTGAGATTTAAGTTAGCTGCCAGATTCGAGAAATCTTCTTGGTCTTTGTGGTTTGCTGTTGTGTTGCCTGACTGCGTTTAATGACCTCATCAAAAGCCAATATCAAAGTTGTTTCCAAAGTTTTATTAACTTGTTGTTCTCTGCAGTTCATCATACACAACTTGTTGTTGTTGTTGTTGTTTCTCTGTATGCACATTTAGCGGACCGTGTAATTAATTTAAGTTGTCTTCGTTGTTGTTGTTTTTGGCCAAAAACACAGTGCCGGATTAAATGCTTGCTCGCATTAGGAAAATCAATATAAATATATAAGCCCAATGCAGCTTAGAGGTAAATTCATCTTTAACAACACCCACAAACAGACTAAGGGACAGACATCTACCTGTTCACTGGAGTTGAGAACTATCAAAGTATTGTGGTTTTGTATATATGTATGTTTAAAGCATCAAGCAATCTGTATTAAAAACTTAAAGTCGAGAAAGCAAATTAAAATTACCTTAAAAACTTACGACCTTCGTTTCCTTTTGAGCTTAGTGCTTAGACAAATAATCTTTCATAGTTATGATCCCAATATCAACATGTACAAATTTTGCTCATCTCTACTTTTCACACTCTCAAATACACACACACTCACACACATATATCGAGCTGTTGCAATCCATCCTTGAAACTAGCTAAACGACAAGAGCAGCGACAGGTAACAGAAGCATCGAGTGTCGCCTTGCTACCAGCCCTTGTTTACCCCTCATTCACTCCTTGGCTCACCTTCTCATCCGCTTAACAACTTTGGCCCCATTCAAGTTCGCCATGGTACACAGGAGAATTGCGGGAGGAAGCGATAGGGAAGGTGGATATGGAGTTGTTTCGTGCATGTTAAGTTGTGACTATGACTGTGACTGTGCCTGTGCCTGTGCCACCATGTCCTGAAGCACACGCTTGATTTCCTAACTACGCACACAAATGAAGCGAACACGCATTTCAGGATGCACCACCTCTTCAACGGCTCAAGCTGGTTGGGCGCAGGACGCACAGGACTCAAGAGACGAGAGCTCAAGCAAGCGCGTGCAACATAGCAACTCAGCAACACATCCACATTGATAGTAGTTACAGTGCCAGCAGATCAAACTGTGTTTAATCGTGAAAATTATGCCATCGAAATGAAGTTGCATTGTGGTTGAAAGTACAATAAAAACGTGGACAAAAAATTAGGATTAATACTTAAGGGCTTGATAAGTTAAGATTTACTTGAAGTAGACTAGGTAGGATACTAAAATAGTAGGTAACTCTTTTTAAATGCAAGCCATCATGACTCAAATAAGAGAAATGTCGTTGTTGTCGTTGTTATAATTAGAGTTGAGTTAGAACTTCGTTTTGGACTTATATGTTGGCTAGAGCTTAAAACGTGTGAAATCAATTAGCAAATATTAAGACGCCGATAAACAACGCTGAGATGGCCTATATATAAAGGCCACATGTAGACTTGGACGCTCAGTTGTTTACCTAGTTTGTTCGGTTTTAGCGATATGGCTTCCACAACTTATGATGCCATTGAAAAGATTTGGTCCGGTCCAAAAGACAAGGAATACTATGGCCCCGACATGACTTTGGGCGAGGTAGCACTACACATGCTGAAAATACATTCCGACAAGGTGATGCAAGTCTTTGATCCTACTGGAGAGTGTCTAACTGGAGGACAACTCTACGAGCAGAGTCGTCGACTAGCGCATGCTTTTCAAAATCTTAAATTGCATCGTGGCGATGTTGTTGGCATCTCTGCAACGAATACAACCTACCTAACAGAAGTGGTTATTGCAGCATTACTAAGTGGCACGCCCATTAATCCAATGCATCCGGAATTCAACAAGGGTGGGTCAGTCTGGGACAAAAGCTTCAATCAGGTTTTAAAATCCCTCTCCCCTTCCAGAAACTGTTGCCTATATGTACGAGATTACCAAACCGAAGGTCATCTTTTGCGATCTGAACAACTATGAGATCTTGGCCGCCGTTAAGAAGAGTCTGAAATTTAAAACGCAACTTATTCTGCTTAGCGGCAATTTGCCAGGAGTGCGCAATGTTCAAGATCTGCTTGAGGACAGCAACGATGGCTGCGATCCAAAAACGCTGTAGGTAAAACATTCAATTTGTAAACTTGTGAAACAACTCAAAATTGTTGTATATAATAGGTTCGCTTGCCCGCATTTGAGCGGTGACGACACGGCCTTTATCATCAGCTCCTCGGGCGTAACCGGTTTGCCTAAGGGAGTCACGCGCTCACATCGCAGTCTCTTGAACAACACCAAAATGTAAGATATGAAAATTTCTTTAAAAGAAGTTCTACTAAACTAAACTGAATTTACATTTAATTTACTATTATTCTCTTTCTATATCTATAAGATTAAGAAACTTTGAACCTATGCAATTATATTTAAGTTGACGGAATGTCTTTGCGGCTGTAAACCTGCTTTATTTCGACTTTGCATTTGCATTCCTTATAATCATTTCTATTATATTTCTCCCTCTTTTGTCTCAGCCCGCAGATGTTTACCTCGAAGATGGTGCTGTTTTGTCATGGTCCACTGTATTGGGTCTCCTGCATCTTTACGCTGCTCGCCTCGCTGGTCAATGGCTGTAAACGTGTGATTACAAATCAACCCTTTAGCGTGGATTACTTTGCTGATTTGGTTTCGCGACATAAGGTCAGCTTTGTGTTTACCGTACCACATCACATGGCACTTCTGGCCAAGAGTAAGAGCCCTAAACTGTCTCAGCGATTGCAATCGGTGCAATCCTTCGTTTGCAGTGGTTCCAAGTTGCCTCTTCCCATTTGGCTCAGACTTTATGAACTACTGGGCAGTGATAGATTCTCCGTGCTTTATGGTCTTTCCGAAATCGGCGGTGTTAGTAAGAACGTTGGTGGACCATTGGGCAGTGAGGGAAAGTTGTTGCGGAATGTTCAGGTGCGCATTCTAGACGAACAAGACAATGGATTGGGCCCGAATGAGACGGGACACATTCACGTGCGTCTCAATCAACGCTGGGGAGGTTATTACCGGAAGCCGCAGGACACGCAGACAGTTTTAACCCCCGATGGGCAATGGTTGCTGACAGGAGATTATGGCTATATTGATGAGGAAGGGTGCCTGCACTACCAGACCCGTGATACGGATGCCTTAAATTACAATAACTTTCAAATATATCCCAAGCAAATCGAGGATGTTATTCTGCAACTGCCAGGAGTTCATGAAGTCGGCATCTTTGGCGTTCCTGATGAAATCTCAACTTATCTAACAGCCTGTGCTGTGGTGCGTGACGAGAATGAAGTGGGTCAGCGTCTGACTGTGGATGAGATTAAGGAAACTGTGGCGAAGCATTTGAGTGAGGCATACCATCTTCATGGAGGGGTTTACTTTGTGGATCAGCTTCCCAAGACTACAAATAAGAAGATTCAAAGAAGCAGAATCTTTGCTGAGCTAAACCGACATTCTGGAATAACAACTATCTAAAATAACAGCTGAATAAAATATGCATTGATCTAAAAGTGTATTAATTTTTCAAATTTAGGAATTCGTCTCTTTTTCCATCTTAGAATTTAACCTGGAAAGGTCCCTTCACATGCTGTAAGCTTAGATAAGATAGTTTACACAATATGTTAAGTTAAATTAGTGAGTCTTGTGGAATCTTTTTCTTTTTTTAATGGAAACAGGTTCTTGGACCCAGCTGACAAACCTCTGACTGCTCTAGTTGCCTTAATTAGACAACAATTAGCTCAACATCTTTTTTATGCAAAAACAAAGCTTCTGTTGACAATAACAACGACAAAGCCAAAGACAAAGAAAACAATAAGGCGTGTCGGGGCAATTAGCAACTTCAGATATGGTTTCTGATTTAACGACACGTGTATAAATACATTGAAAGACGCAATAAATCACTTAGTTCACAAGTGTTCTTTAAGCCATCATGATGAACGATAGTGCCTCCTGTGAGGTGCGTTACGATTGTGCAACGCGCACCTGGCAGGGCCCCAGGGGCAAGGAGTTTTATGGTCCTGAAATGACACTAGGCGAGGTAACAATGCGTATGCTAAATCTGAATGCGAATAAGGTGCTGCAGCAGTGCGATATTACGGGATTGGAGCTAACTGGCAGACAGTTAGCTCAGCAGGGTTTAAGCATCGAGAGAGCGTTTAGGCGACTGGGACTGCAATTTGGTGACGTCATAGGTATTTCGGCTAATAATACCAGCTATCTGACGGGAGTTACCATTGCTGCGATGCTCTGTGGAACGCCTATCAATCCACTGCATCCGGATTTTGATCAAGGTAAGCAGGAACTAGACCACTCATCTATGTGCAAAATAACCATTCGTTTCGACTTTTAGTAACCGTTAAGTACATGTACGATATCACAGAGCCCAAGCTGATCTTTTGTGATGTCGAAAACTATCCGATTATAAAAGCAGTTAACGAGCAACTGGTCACACCTGCTTTGATATACCTGGTAAAAGGTCACATTGAAGGTGTAAACAATGTCAGTGAACTTTTGACTGAGGTTGAAAGCGTTGCATTTGATGAGTAAGTTCTTATCATTTCATATTGTGTACCAACCATCTTAAGTATTACTGAAAGCGTTGTGAAACAAAACCGTTCAATGGTGTTCTTATTTCCTTATAGTTATGTGCCCTACCCCAAGCTCAACGGCGATCACATTGCCTTTATCGTCTGCTCTTCGGGGACTAGTGCGATGCCAAAAGGCGTAACCCGCTCACATCGAAGTCTAATCTGCAATTGCAAGAAGTAAGCCGACTCACCCTTTGCTCAAAAAGCACTGATTAACACTAAACCCACTCATTTGCAGTCCCAATTCATACACGCGAGACACTGTGGTACTCTCATTTAGTCCACTTTATTGGATCTCCGGAACGTACATGCTGTTGGCTAGTTTACTCAACGGTTGCAAGCGGATCATTACAAATCAGCCCTATACCGTAAACTACATGCTGCAGGTAGTCTCTCGTCATGACGTGACCTTTCTATTCCTAGCCTCGCATCAGATTGCGCTGCTCTCCAAATGCCAAAGTGATGTCCCCACCATTCGTGCACAATTAAAGTCAGTTCAAGTGCTGATTGGAGCCGGTTCGAAGGTTTGCAAAACAGTCTCCCGGTGCATGTACGACTTGATTGGCAATATGAGATTTGTAGTTGGTTACGGAATGTCTGAGGTGGGTGGCATTAGTAAGAACCTAGGGGGACCCCTCGGCAGCGAGGGCAAATTAATGCGTAATGTTGAACTTCGAGTTTTAGATAAGATGAGAATGTCGCTGGGCATCAATGAGGTGGGCATTTTCTATGTGAGAATGCGTTACAAATGGCCCGGCTACTATCGCAATCCGGAGGCCACAAAGCGCGCCTTGAGTGCCGATGGACAATGGCTGAGAACTGGTGATATTGGCTATATCGATAGCGAGGGTTATATCTATATTCAGACACGCGATTCGGACGTGTTTAAGTACAACAACTTTCAAATCTATCCGGATCAGATTGAGGAGTTTATTCTAAGGTTGCCTGGTGTAAGTGAGGCATGCGTCTTTGGAACGCCACACGAGATATCCAGTAATCTGACAGCCTGTGCTGTGGTTCGAACTTCTGATATCGAGGGTCAAAAACTAACAGCCGAGCAAATTAAAACCATTGTAGAGCGACATTTAAGCGGAGCATATCACTTACGAGGCGGCGTTTACTTTGTGGATGCTCTGCCCAAGACCTCAAATGATAAACTGCAGAGGAGAAAAGTATTTGAAATGGTTGGGCTTTTGGGACTAATTGCTGAATAAGACATATTGTAATTTTACCATTCGGACTTATTAAGGGTAACATTTATAATGGGAATGAGATAAACTTTTTTAATTAATTTATGACTATTTATAATTAATAAAGTTACTAAAGATGAGAATATCTAGATAATGATGTTTAAAGGTATTACAACCATTTTTTAGCTTTTCAAAATTCTATGGAAAAACTATAAATTGATAATTTATTAAACTGTTATTTCTGAGTAAAGAGGACTTAAGAAAATCTTAAAAAAAAAATTTAAACGGTTTTGTGAATTTGAAACAGGAGAATGATGAAAAATGTTTACAATTTTGTCATATGAACGGCTCTTCAGGCTTTAATTTTCTTAGATATCTTAACTGACCTGTCACTTTCTTTGCTTTATTATTTCATAGCAATTGTCACACTGTGCCTAAGCACAGCCGTTACCGAACTAATTCAAGGGGTTCAATGAATTTTAATCGAGATTGAAATTGTAAATGCAATGCCCCTGCCACATTCAACCAAGAAGAGCTGATGAAAGGGGGCGAAGAGGTGGCTTACGGTTTGGCCGACACAGCGACTGTCTGTCGGTCTGGCTAGTAGTGCAGTTCGGCCAACGATGCCAATGACAAGCAATTTGTTATGTGTGGCACTCCTGTGGCTGCAATGTTGTACGAATCCTACGAATACACAGAACAGTAGTACAGCTAGGTATAAAACAAAACAAAATGTTCAAGTAACAGGACGACATAAAATGAATTGAGAAATTAAAATTGCAATATGCAATACATATTTTATTGAATGCGACACGGCCGGCAGCTGAAGCATGTTGAACTTGCCACCCATTTGCCATTGAGGTTAACATTTGGACATTTGACAAATGCCAAAATAAAATGCCTGACCGAAAAAACAAAAAAACATAACACAACAAAATTCAATTTGTGTTGCCAATCTTTCTTTCAATGTCGCTGTCCGGGCTAACCAACAAAGCTACATGTCCAAGCTAACTATCTAACCAACTAACTAACTAACTGGCTGAGTGGCTGAGTCGTGAGGTATTTAAGCCATCTGGCAGTATGCTGCTGCTGTATCCTTGCCATTTGCATTGTGCAACTAATGCGGATTATCCGAGGGCTTTGCAAACTGCAACCGAGGTGTAAATTTGTGTGCCAGAAAGGGATTTGCATGGCCAATGAACGAATGAATGAGAGAACTGGCTGACTGAATGGATGAATGAATGAGCGCAGCTGGCCAATGTTTCTTAACGCCTTCAAATCATTGTTGACACGAGCCGCACAACCTGAATTTTTAAACTACAAATGTATCTATATCCTAAATGTATAACGGGGATTTGCACATCACACATATATTTTGCTAAATTGCCAAAATGATGCACACAACAACAAACAAAAATCAAATTCCTTAGGCCTATACACAAAATAAAATCTTTGCCTCAAGCACACAAAAAAATAAAATAAAATGCAATATTGTGGCCAGCAGCTGGGAAAAAGCATTTTACATTGATTTGGTCAGTTTGGCTGAGGAAATTTATTAAATTGTGGCTTGATTGCAAAGTAAAAACCCAATTTGCCACAAATAAAAACTGTTGTGCCATTATTTAAATGCAATTTTCCGAATGGACATACTCCATCTTTAGTCTTCCTGCTTGCAGCAAGCATTTGTGGCATTTGAGTTTAATGCAAAAGTAATATTGAAATGCAATTCAAAGTAATTTTTTCAATCGTATTTCGAAACTCTCAGCATTGCAATGATTCCATAAGCTCACACACAAAGAGAGGGAAAAATGTGTTTTGTGTTATGCAGCAAGAATGTTTTTGTGACAAAAGCTGGTAAAATTATGAGGAAATAATCGAAGGTTGAGACAAAGTACAACATCAGGCTGCAATTGATTTTTCAAGCGTATATTAATTTATTTTGATACATTTGCTTTAATTGAACAATTCTGAGCGATTCGAATGCTCAATATAAATTAATGTACAAATGTTTAAATAAAAATCTGAAATATAATACTTTTAACAATAATACAAGTGTGTTTGTCTGAATATTATTATTTGTAAATAAGTCCGAAATAATAAAATAAATTATATAAAGATATTAAGTTATAAAATGAATCAAATATATTTATTAACTTTTATTAGAACTTTTACTGTCATCTAATTAAGCAAATAACATTAAAGCTTCCAAAAACTATTGAATAAATATTACTTTAATTGAGCAAATATTCCAAAAAAGCTAACCAAACAAAACTCAAACAAGAACCAAATTAATGCAAACAACAACAAAAAATGCACTTGAAAATTGATTTCACGGATTTCCGCAGCATATGAAACATTTAAGCTTGTGGCTGTACCTGAACAACAACAAAAAACACAACAACTATATAAATATAATAATAACAAAATGATTACAATGCTTTTGTATGAACATGGGTGGAAAAATAAGGCGCTTGCTGCGTTTTTGTAATTAAACAACAAACATATTTTGCTCTAGGGTTGATCAACTGCAGCGAACAGTGTGTAAGACAAAGACAAAGAGTGAAAGAAACAGAGAGAGAGGGAGAGAGAGAGAGTAAAGCAGACATGTAGGGAGTGTGTGCGTCCCGCATGTGGCATTTACACATATATATGCATGTATGTATATTTTTGTGTGTCCTGTGCCGCCGAGCGTATCCCGGCGTCCTTATTTTTTTTTTGGTTCTTCGCACATCTGCCGTGCGTTGATTTCTGAGGGGTTGAACAACAACAACAACAACAAGAATATAATACAAAGTTAAACCGTTACTATTTGGTATCGGGCTTATCAATGTTCATAGCTGAGCGAAGTGAGTTAAAGCTGAACCAATCTACTCCTTCGTAGAATTTGTGCTGTCTTTGACATGCTCCACATTGGCTACCGCCTGGGAATACGAGCATGTGGTCGACTTCGACCAGGTGTTAAATTTTTCATCACACCCCCACACACACACATATACCAACCGATCCTGTAGTTGTTGTTGTTGTGCCTAGGTGACCCGCTTTGCAAACTGGACGCTCTCGCCGCATTCAAATCATTTTCAAGTTCATGCAATTTTAATGCCCCACCCTGGTGGGGGGCTTGGTGTAGCCGAGTGGCGTTTTGTGTATATAGTAGTGTGTGTGTGCAAGTGACTTGTGGCATAGTAAGCCACATTCACTGTATTGGACATCTGTAGTTGTAACTACTGTGTATGGTATGTGTGTGGCTGTCTATGTCTTTGTACACAGGGAGAAAAGAAAACTTTTTGTTATTTCAACTAAATGAAAATCTATAATGAAAAAGAAATGTCTTATGTAGAACTTTATAATAGAGTTCGATAAAAGAAACATTATTTAAATATATTATAAATTAATTTTCTAAATTTTTCTATATTTTGCAAATTTTCTTAAGCTTTTTGAAAAATATCAAAGCTATATTACTGTCTTTGCGATTTTCATTTGATTAAAAAAGAACATTTTAATATTAAATTTTCAAATTTAACTTCTTTTTCTTTGATCAAAAATTATACTCCATTCCGAATATTCCCTTCGTTTACTTACTGTGAAGCAGCTGCGTTTAAAGCGTTTATCGGTTAATAAAATGTATAATTTCATTGCCTTGCGGTTTTCAGAAAAGAATTATTGTAGACGCACTCATACATATATGTACATATGTATATGTTTCATGCATATGTACGTAAGTATATCTTAATATTCATTTGGTGTTTTCTCCCTTTTTGGTCTGTTATCGGATTGTTGAATGTGAAATGCAGCAAGTGAGGCATAAATAAATTTTTGATTTCACGCAATTTTGATTGATGAAAGGGTTTGGCATCGGCCGAAGGAGATGAAGCATGGCAGCAAAAGCTGCGGGCCCCAAAAAGATAAACACACGCATACTCACACACACACACAGGAAGAAAACTTAATACCAACACACAATAGATAAAAGAGTTAAAGTGTTTGTGTGTGTGTGTGTGTGTGTGTGTGTGTCGGACAAAAGCTCACTGATAGCTGATAAGCAGAACGCATTTGCATCTATTTCTTTTCAATTCTGTATTATTTTTTTTTTTTTTCTGTTCAACTGTCAAAATACGTACGAGCCTTTTCATTTCCGGCCAGATAAGCCGTTAAAGAAGCAACCGCCCGCAATTGAATAGTTCTTTTCAATTTTGGCCCTTAACTCAACTATAAAGTCCAGGAAACTTAGTCTTTGGTCCGCAGCTGCCGTTTCTGCGCATTTTAATTTCCTTTAACTTAAAGCCAAGCCAAGTCACCAAAAAGGTGACTGAATAGTAAAGTGCCTACCCTGCCTACGCCCTTTTTAGCTGGAATTCAAACTAACTTACTGCACGCGTGTCCTGCCACATGCCTGCCTCCCTCTGTTGCCTTCCTTACCGTCTGTCGCCTTTTTGGCCACGCTTCGTAGCGCCTGGTGGGTCGACTTAAGAATGTAGATACCATAGTGTATTATATACATATATAATTCATTCATTTGAATTGTGGTTGGGTTAACGTGTTGCTGGGCTTGTGTGCCTTGCTTGCTTGCCACACGCCACGTTTCAGTTGAGCGACTTTTGGCTAATAGTTCACTTTTCATCGCTGATAAGAAAAAAAAGCTAAAATACAAGAAAGAAAAAAATGGAAAATGCCACGCTTATGGGCTACGACAATATTATTCGTTCTTGCCTTTTTGATGGTTCATTTAGTGTTGCTGGAAAATGTGGCATAAACTGAAATGGCAAAAATGGTTTAAAAAAAAGATTGTTTCTCTGGAGTCGATATTATTAAAACAAAAACCAACATTTATTGGATTAATAACTTTAAAAAAAAGAGAGATAATAATTTATAAATTAACAAATTAACAATCAAAAATGATATTTTCTAGAGAAAAGTTCCTATATTAAATTATATGAATTTCATATTATATTTTCTAAAGATTTTAAGACAAACGAAAACAATAATACAAATATGAACTATTTAAAGTGAAAACTTCTTAAAATTTAAGCTTTAAGCTGGCTTTATTGCGGCTCAAAATTTGTTATTTAATTCACAATTTAGATTTATACTTTGGAAATACCAATAAACTTAAAATCAATTTTATTTAAATGCAACAGAAGCAATATTCTGATTTTACCGACCATGAAAGTCTTTCACAATTAATTCTCGGAATAATATATATATTTACATCCAAATGAACACGATAATATTCTCTTTTACATACAAACAGATTCCTTTTGGCTCAATAGAATAAAATATATTTATGTAGAAGCAATTTAGCAGGACGTAAGGCATTAGATATTGCAACTAATCAGAAGTGCAGTGGCACCAAGTATCAAGGTCGTTGAATATGCAATATAAAACTGAGCTACTTGCAACTTTAACCTCTTCTATCATAATCCATTCCTTAGCGCTTCTAGTCTTAAGCGTGGCCTTTGCAACATTTAAACAAATATTTGCAAAACATTATGAAACCGAGCCACAAGACACAACTTAACTTTATGCTTTTGATTTGCGGACCATAAACAAATACTTTTTGCTTACGTTTAGTTGTTGCTTAGTGCGTGTGTTTGTGTGTGTGTGTGAGGAAAGGGGTACGAACCTTGGAGTCACTCAAGCAAATAAATATCTACGCTTATCGCTGTGAGCATTTTAAAATGCTTAAGCTTCAAGCACAAGCAAATATTTATCGAGTTTCATTTCCCATTTATCTGGCCGGGAAATCAAGGAAAACTCGCACGAGCAGCGTTTTTCCATGCACTGCCAGCGCATTTAATCAGATCAGAGCTTAATACCCACAGATAAGATAAGAAAATGTAACTCAGATTGCATATCAAAAATATCAAGAGGGTTAGAGTTTTATTTGTATTATGTTCGGATTGAAGTTTGCTTTAAGTAAATACTTAAACAAACAAATTCGTTTATGTGGCAAATCAAAGTGAGATAATCACGTTCTAGATCGAGTGCTGATTGAAAGTAGAACTTGGCTTTAATTTAAGAAATTTATGCAGTGGAAAATTTCAAAAGTTATTCAAAGATTCTTACTATAGTTTCGATTGTAGATTGTCGATCTTAAAATAGGAACTTTAACTCATTATTTGGGGATATTTGTAGCATTCAAAAAAACACAATTTTCACTTATTTACAACAACAAAAATAAATAAAATATATAAATAATAAAGAAAGGCATCTGAACACACGAAGTTGTTCTATTGAGTATAATTTTCATACTGAATTTTATTCTTAAAATCCTAGGCCTTATATACCTAACAAATTGTCTTAATTTCTATGCGCTTATTATCTCCTGCAAGATAATAAACTCTATTAACATTGCTGATTTTTACTGACCTGCGCGCACGCAGGCTCGGCAGGATCAATGGACAATGCAGGCAACGGATCCGCGATATTATTTGTTTTATTATATTATCAGCAGCTGGTAAATTGCTGCTTCCAATGTAGTGCATTTATTATCTCTTAATTATCTTCGCGCTTGTGCATGTTATCTGCATGTATTTACTTAGGATAATGCATGACGGACAAGCGCTGTGGCTATTTTTACGATAATATATATTTCTTCTAGTGGACTGTATGATATTTTGGCCGATAGTCGCGGAAGGCGAGAGTCGGCTCTATGCCAAACGTGTTCATTTATGAACAGCATCAAAAATAACTTTATTGTTATGGCTTAACACAGCTTTTTTATCTCTTCTTTAAAGTTTTTTAAATCCCAAGCTCAAAAACAAAACATTTATTTTAATACCTGCTTTTATTTCTAAGCATTTTGCTCTTATTATTCTTTAACTTTCATTTAAAAGTCCACTAGACTTTTTATTTCAAATCCCGGCAAATGTTAGAACATTAAAAAAATATACAAAAGCTAAGCTCAACTATTAAATACGTCCAACAAAGGTCAAAAGAATGGAACGTTCGTTTCCCCAACACACTGGAACTATATTTTAAACGATTCGTAACTCCATAAATATTTTATAAGTTTTTACCCCAAACGATTTTCCTAAGCACTTTCCCTAGCAGTTGCTTTTGTAGTAGTAGTTGTAGAAAGTAACGAACCGAAGGCGCATTTAAGTAGCTGCCAACATGGCGAGAGTATCTAAATAATATGTATGTACCGTTACCTCTGCAAGCCCCCACTCCCAATCCCTTAAACAAAAAGGATTTGTAGTTTGTTTGGCCATCTGGTCCTTCTTTCTCTATGGGAGGCAACATTCAATTAATTTTACACGATGTAGCGAAAATCCAGCAAAGCTCGGAAAAAAAATATATAAAAAAAATAAGAGCAAAACTAACGATAATTTTGCAACACTAACACATTGCGGCGGAAAGGACTATAGAAAGAAGTCGTTGACGAGGGGCGGGTTGGGGAAGTGCAAAGTGCAACAAAATTTAAGGCAAAAACTACGTTGTAATAACATTTTAACGATATTAGCACGAAAAATGTGGCTGGCACACACACACACAGACACAAAAGCGGAAAGTGGAAAGCTTAACGATGCTAAACGAGTGCATCAAAGTGAGAGAGAGACAGAGAGAAAGAGTGCAAGCGAGCGAGTTAGATAATGCCATATGCAGACGCGACAAAAGAAAAAGGAGCGAGAAAGATAGAAAGAGAGAGAAGCAGAGGGAGGGAGTGTGGAAGTGCCGTAAAGCAGAAGGCTGTTAGCGGCAAAGCAAATCTGCAGCGCAAATTGTTCAAATATTTTGGCTTTTGCACAAATACACACACACACGTGGCAGCAGTGTCTTGCAAACTATAAAAAATAAAATGAAAAAAACTTTAAAAAAGCTTCGAAAAATTTGTGTGTCTCTGCTTTTGCCTTTTGGCCACCGCAACCGCCGAGGACAAAGGACAACAAAAGCGCGCGCCGCATTGTTCAAATGCAGCGAGTTGTTACATAATCCAAGCACACACACACAAACATATCAGCTACATATGTTATTGCACTAAGACCTCACACACACACACACACACACACACATGCTTAAACAAACACACAAACACGCACGGCCGATAAGCAGCTAAAATGGCTGTAGCGAAAAAAGAGTTTTACGCCGCGTTCTTAAAGCCCGCAACGCATTATTTTCCACAGCATAAATTTTAGCACACACACACTCACACAGGCACACTCACATACTCCCACACACACACACGCACAACACTTGCGGCCAAGTTTATGCAATGTTTTCGCTGTTTTGCGTCATTGTCAACAATATTAATATACCCTGTGGGCATTTCGAAACATTTTAATAGGGTGTTTACAACAACAAAAAATTAAATTAAATTGAAGTAAACTTTTTCAACAATATAAAAAAAATATTTATAATCCATGAAATGGAAATAATTGAAAAAAAAAATATATATATACAAACACTTATTTTTCACAGCCAATTAATTTTTAAAGTACTTTTAAACATTAACATTATTATTTATTTATTTTTTAAGCTTACTTTAACACTATTAAGCATTATTTAACAGATTAAAAATGATGTTGATCCTTGATCTTTGTTACAAAGGCATCGTCGATAGAGTATAAAAACGTTTTATGTTGGAATTCTCTATTCATTCTCATATTTTAATCTTTAAAGCATAAATTTAATATTAAATTTGTATTTAAAAAAAAAAAAAAATCAATGTTGCTGATGTTAGTTCTTAGCATGTTAAGACATTCTTAGTCATATACAGGGTATTTCTAAGCCATAACATGAGTATTTTTATCTTTGTCGTTGTTTATTTCGTTGGCGCTTTTGTTGGCTGCGCTTGTTAATATAAAAGCCGTTGCATTGTTAACTTGTTGCCATTGTTGTTGTCTTGTTGTGTGTGGCAGATAGGCCACAGTGCAACATTTGTAGGTTTTGTTGTTGTTCAACACTTGTAAATTGTGTGATTTTTCAGCACAAGTTTAAGCAACAATGCTTCTCAAGTGAAGCGTATGTGGGAGCGAGCCCACTCTCTCTCCCCCGTTCTTTCACACACACACATACACACACTCTCGTTAAAACAAAAGCGCGTGTTTGTTCTATGTGTGTGTGAGCTACTAAAATAGTAAATTACTACAATGCACACAGTGGCGGATGTGTGGCAGCCAAAGCAGACAACAGAATCAACAAAAGCAACAGCAACAGCAACAACAACAACAACAATACTGGCACATGGGTGTAGCATACTTATGTGGGCCTCAAGTGCTTGTGAACTTTGTTTTAGCTTAAGCTATGACTTAATAAGCAGCACTTGAACGCTTTCCGCAAGACAAAGTTAGCTCAATGTGCGCTGTCAAGGGAACATTTTAAATTTAAAACAACAATAACAAACCACTCTATCTCTTGTTCTCTCTCTCTCTCTCTCTCTCTGTTTTTCTCTTTTTCTGTGTGGCCTACAATGAGTTCTGTTCTACGTGTTACACATTTTTACTGTTATCTTATTTAAGCTGCTGGACTACGTGCAAAGTTTAAACTGTTAATCATATCTTTTGTATTTTTAACACTGTTCAACTTGATTAGCATTAACAAAAATGTTAACAAGTGAATTTAACATAATTGCAATTAAGTTATGCATAACTGCCTTGTGATGCTATAAAGCAGCTCTTCAAAAAAATAAAAGAGTCGTCGACAAAAATAATAAAAAATGAGCGAATTGAATTAAAACATGCAGCAACGCGCACATTGTATGTATGCAGCTGTGGACTTTTAAAAAAAATCTTTCAGCTGCGCTTCGAAAAAAATAGCCGCAGGGCAAAGAAACCCACAAGCCAAAGTGTCAATAGACACAGTGGGAGAGGGGTGAGGGACGCAAACAACATACGTTGATAACAGTTTAAAAGTCTGTGCAACTTTAGATGCCACTTTTTTCACGCTGCATTGACAACTGACACAAGGTAAACAGCCAACGACAACGTTACTGAGACTTGTTGCTGCCGCTGTCGAAGTCAACGTTTACGTAAACGTTTACGTCAGCGTCGCTGCCAAACGCTATCTCTTTCTGACAGCGCCTGTTTTTGATTTCATTGGCGTCGACGAATCGCGTCGCAAAATTATTTTTCTTTAGTGCATGGTTTGTGTTTGCTTCTTTTCGATATTACTTTATGATGACACAGAGCCAACGACGCCGATGCAAACTGATAAGGTGACGGAAAAAAGGTGCTGAAGCAGCGCTTTAAATAATAAATTTGAAATTCGAGGCGCCTTCAAGGAATCGAATTGCGCAGCGCACTTTAAATGATATTGATACTCTTGTTAGTTCTTGAGCAAATTATATTTATTATTCTTTCATAGCCTCACTCCTCACTCACGCTCATTCACGTTAAAGGTATATTGCGCTGAATAAGTTGAGTCTGCAGAGCGGACGGAGAGCAGACTCGCTCACACTGTGTCTCAATAACTGTTTATTTGTTTGTGTTTTTTTTTTGGTTTGCCTCGCTGACACATAAGAAATTCGCATAAGTTGCTTATGAATCAGTGTTGAGCTTTGTTTTGATTAGTTTTTCACTTTGTTTATGCTGCCATAAGTAAATGAAGTAAAATACAGACATGCTTAAGCTATTTTAATTGAAATTCGCTGCTTAGATTTCTTATAATCTTTTCGTATATTTAGCTCATAACAATTTCGTAAAAGTTTCTGCAATCTGTGTTACGCAACTGTTCAGTTATCAATAAGTCGATTTTATGTGCGCTGCATTTTTTTAAGTACCGTTGTGTGTGTGTGTGTGTGTGTAATTAGTGTAATCTATAAATAGCCAAAACAAATGCGCGCTGCTCATAAATTAACCAATGCAGCATATCCGAATAGTTGCGACATCAGCAAAGATAACATTCGACTCAATTACATTCATAGACTGAAAAGACGAGAGTGACAAGGAAAGAGAGAGGGGAGGAAGAGAGATAGCTGGCATTAGGGGTGCAGACAGCTGACAGACGCTGCCACATAATGCACTTAAGTTTTCTTCATTCAGTCTCGGTTCGGTTCGGTTCGGATCGGTTTAGTTTTTTTTTTTGTTTTCATTATTTGGGGGGTGAATTGTGCATGGAAGTCATGGCATAAGGCACACATCACTGCCAACCGCTCAGACGGTCTCTACGGTGTAAGAGGGGTACACACTAACAAACATGCAATTGAGCAATTGTTAAAGAGGGAAAGAGAGCGAAAGAGAGAGAGGGAGCGCGCATTCACTCGCGCCAAAAGCAGCTGCGATATTTTAGTTGAGGATAATTACAGTAAGCAAAGTGACATTTCTCATGTGTGTGTATGTGTGTGTGTGTATGTGTACCTATTTGATGAATCCTTTGTTTGCTTGGATTTCAATGTAGCCGTGCAAATGTTGGCAGCCAAAGCAGCAGCAGCAGCAGCCGAATTTATGTTTATTTCATTTGCAGTCGAAATCCAAACTCAAAGGCAGCTGCACTCGACTTCGAGTTGCTCTTAATGTTGTTGTTATTGTTATTGTTGTTTCTAGCATTCTCTTTTCTCAGCAGTCTAAATTTTGTTAACGTGACAAAAATACATTGATTACATTTTTAACATTGCACTCGCTGCAGTTAGAGCGTGAGAGATGTGGTGTGGGGGTTGGGGGGGGAGCACGCGGGTAAACACGTGAAAACGCGGGTCGCGTGCAGCTCACGTCTGCACACTTGGCACATTTGTCTTTTATTTGCTATCTCTTTTCCACTGCCGCTACCTTTTCAGCTGCATCTCAGCACAAAATATGCACGTAGAATCCGAGCATCCTGTGCTTGATGTTGATGTGCATCCTCTTCTTCTTCGCATCTTTTGTTGTTGTTGTCGTTGTTCTTGTAGAAGGTCTTTGAACTGACAAATTATATTGCTCGCTCAACGAAATTCCTTTCAACGTGTGTGCACTCTGAACTTTCTTTATGGTTTGTGTCTCTTTTACTCTCACTCCCCGGGCAAACGAACACACACATACATATGTTCGTACATATGTGTATGTGTTTACATATGAACGTGAACGTGTGCGTATGTGTGGGTGTGTTCGGGTGTTTGTGTTTTCTGCACGATTCTGTTCTTTGTAAATAGTTCGACATTCTTGTTGCAAACTTTATTGTCCTTGCAACGACAACAATTACAATACCCTGTTGCGTAGTGCTTGAAGGTTGTTAGGACTGTTAGTGAAGAGCTTTTTAAGCTTGACTTGAAATCGCTAGCAACATTTAAAGGTTGAAACAAGTTTGAAACTTAAGATAAAAACATAACTTATAAGGATTTGCATTTTAGATATTAATTTATATGGAGCTCTTATTAGTACAACCGAGTTTCCATATAACGAATCTGAAGATGATAAGAAAAAACTTCGTTGTAGACAAAATTCTTAACATAGAATGGATTCTTGTTTGAACCAAATTTCAGGTTTTTAGAACTGAATTTGTAATATGTATAGCAAACTTCGTTATACGAAAGATCGTTAAGCGTACGTTCGATTGTATATTAATAAATAAATACAAAGAACAATAAACAAATCTAAAAATATAGTTAAATTCGATTTTATATATAATAAATAAGCAAATTTAGTTGCTTACAGGGTATCTAACAGTCGGTACAAAAACTCTTTGTCTAGCATTCTTGTTTGTTTTCGATTTACGTGCTGGCACACACACACACAACAATATGTCTGGACGATTACTTCACCCACAGCAAGAGCCCCAGAAAGCCCCTTTTCGCATATTGCTTTTTAACTACTTTCACGCACTCGCACTTGAGATCGGGCGAGCGTTGGCTTTTCGTTGGTTTTTCAGTTGGCAATTTTTATAAAATTGGCAAAATTGCTTTACATTTTGTGAGTGGGTCGCTTTAATTGTTTATTGTTGCTGATGATTTTTTTTTTTTTTTTTGTTGCAGGTGGGCGACGTTGATGATAGTAGTAACTGCGACTGTTTCAATTGTTCAATTGTCTTTCAATTGTCTTCATTTAAAACTTTCTTGCGGGCCAAATGTAGAGCAATATAGCTTATGTTTAATATGTTTATCTGACTATTTGATCAGCTAACTTAAAGTTTTCACAACTTTACTGACCATAAGCCATGGAAAATAATCTTATCAGCAATTTGGGTTGCCCCAGAAAGCTTCGTGAACTTATCGAAAAGCAAATGCAACATAACGGAAATGCCGAAGCCATAAAAAACAAATTACTATAGGAGCACACCTCGCAACAGCTTACTCAATTAACGTGTTCGCCAGCTATGCAAATGACAAACAACGCAAAAGTAAGCGCCAAAAAATGTTCTTGTAAATATGCATTAATAAGGAACATAGGCAGAATTATAAAATCATCAGAAATAACAACAAAAGAAAATCACGGCAGCTGAGACTCAAAATGAATGGAATGCCGCGCATGCCCGGAATACGTTAAAGACAGAGAGAGGAAGCAGAACAGCAATAACAACAATAGCAGCATTTCAGAGATCGCACCTCAGGCTCACTCGCACTCTCACACGCACATAAACTCACGTTTTGTTTGGCTCTCTGAGCAATGCTACCGGTTTTTAGTGAGCGAACAGCTGTGCCATACGTTACGGCAGAGCGTGATAAGGAACAAGAAAGTAGCAGCAGCAGCAGAAACAGAACGAGAAACCACCACGAACAACTACAACAATCAATGAGGCGAACAATGTGCTGCATTATGCGAAACTTGTGTACAATATGATAAAGCCAGCAGTAATAACAACAACAACAACAACACCAGCAGCACCAATGACGCGTCAGAGGGGTATACAAACTGGGCGCAGCTGCTTGCACTCTCAGGTAAGTCACGTCACCTTCCTCTTGCTCATGCTCTCTTTGTCACTTATGCTCTTTCACACATCGAGGGGACAGTGACTGCTCCGTCGGCGCACACGGCACAGTCATTCGGCAGCGAACATTCAAACAACGAAGACGCAGACGTTACGATCGTCGCGTTACATTCAATTCGTGCTCGCGGCTTCTTTCGTATTGTCGTGTATGTTAAACTGTTTACCGTTGCGCAGTGTTATACTATTTACTAAATTCTTGTGGGTGTCTCAATCACCCCAACGCCCCCAACTCGTATTAATTGTGTTTATGTTGTCTATGGCTGGCTTGTGTTTTGTGTTTAGTGTACCAAAATCGGATGACACGTGCTTAAACTACAAATTTTCCTCTATCAACATTCATACATAATTGGGATTACCTCGACTTTGTTTGTCGATACACCAAAACAAAACATCAGCAATAATAACGGTAAGTTTGGCCCTGCCATTAAGTGATTACAGTGATCACTCGGCAATCGAAACGATTCGGATATCAGTGTAAATTTCAAAATTGAAATTAAAACAAACTTTTTGAATGTGTATGAATTCTTCAAATAATTTCCGTATTGCGAGTGTTCACTGTACTGATACACAGTCATATTCATACTCATTGTTGGCTAAGATATTTATGTCTGGTGACCCCAATAATTCTTAGCACTTTTCTGTGATTACGCATTAAAACAATATTTCGCCAGCTTATCAATAATAATAAAAATATTTAATATTCCGATTTTTTTTTTGTTGATATACGCCCCCCATTAAAGAGACACTATCATAACTGTTGGTACACGAGAACATTAGCTCCAAAAGCTTTCTTATGCTGAGGACTTGACAAGCATATCTCTCTCCTAAAGCTTGCCCATCTCTCTCCCACTGCCTTAATCCAAGCGCTGTTTATGACTCAGGGATTTCAAGCGTCTTTGTTTTACGTATTTGTTTTCGCTCTCTGCGTTTTATCGTGTCGCAGATTGTACTAGTTTCCATGAGTCATCATTGTCCAAGCTTTCAGAAAAAAAAAAACAAAAACAAAAAACACCGCTACAGGAACAACCTGAGCAAATGGTAACCCCCCTCTCGCATCACTCTGCCTCAGCCAGTCACAATTAATCAGTAAGTCTGTGATCAGAAGCTGAATTCGGTATAATAATAAAACGGTTGGTTTACTTAAAACGAAGCTGGAATTGAAAATGACTTATTATGGTCACGTATTGAGAAATGAGGAAGCTTGAATTGATTAAAAGGAAACTGTTGTTTAAGCTAAAGCAAGTTTCAATTATAAATTAAGTATCAAATGACAAAATGAGATGAAATGATATAACACTTATGAACAACTATTTAATGGCTAACAACATTTAAAGAAAGTATTTAAAATATACAGAAAACAAAAACGGTATTTTGACACAAAAAGTAAAAAATAAATGAAAAAATAAAACATATAAAATATCTCGAATAAACTTAAAACTCTTGTTAACCTCTGACAATTTGCAACTTAAATCCATTCAGAAGTATTTGCAACTAAAAAATTGTCGTGCATAAACAATAAAACTTTATTGAATAATTGCAAGCAGCTTAGCTTATTGTTAACTGAATTGCAATTTGTTGATTTTTTGATAACATGGCTCGGTCGGAAATGGCTTTGATTGAGGCCACACACAAACACGCGATTCGAATCGAATCGAGTCGAATTGATTGCTGTTAAAGAGCAACGATTTGAGATGATAGATAGATAGATAGGTAGAGATACTATGATACATTGTAGTACTAACTGACCAGGGCGTTATTTGAGTTGATTACAAGGCGGCATCAAGTGGCAAGTAGAGCATGTAACAACATCAAGCAGAGGTTCTTTCGGTTTAAGTGGCGACACAAAGAAACCAGTTGCAGAAGTCACAAAAGTCAGTCACCTGGCCGGCCATTCACAATTGGCCAAGATCCAAGATCTTGGTGTCGATAACAATGGTGTCGATGAGAACATTAGCTGCCGTTAGTGCGGCACTTCGCAAAGCGTTTCTCAATCCAAAGATTGTGCAATTAGCAGTAAGAGGGAATTTATGTTTCACTATGGAGCCAAATTGATTGATTTTCCATTGAAAAAAAAAAAAATAATGTCGTCAACATGCCGCATTTGTGCTCGAAAGAGAGAGAGAGAGGTTGAGTAAATTTCAATTTATAACAATGGTTTGGCCTTAACATTTGACCAAGTGCTCATAACTAAGTGCAACAATGGCTAACAATTGTAATGTGAGCTTTGCGTCTTACAGTGTTGAGTAACGATAAGTGCTTAGCATGTGTGTGTGTGTGTGTGTGTGTGTGAGTGTGTCATAAAGTTCACAAAACTTCTCTTAACAATTTAATTTAACGACCATTTGGTAATTTTTGTTGAAATTTATAAAAGGTTTTTGGATATTGACATGAAAAGTGTGACTCATTTTAAGTACAACTTTTCTTGGGTCAATAATTAAAGTCATAGTTTTCTTAGCAAATTATTTTGTAATGAATATAAATAGTATATTATTTAGTGAAAAGAAGATTCTAACATATTAAATTTATCATTTATAATTAATTTATATAATTAAGTTATATAAACTTTATCCCACTTTAACAA
Source organism: Scaptomyza polygonia (assembly GCA_035044585.1). Taxonomy (NCBI): domain Eukaryota; kingdom Metazoa; phylum Arthropoda; class Insecta; order Diptera; family Drosophilidae; genus Scaptomyza; species Scaptomyza polygonia. The sequence continues at coordinate 114,798 of JAWNNU010000936.1, read as the reverse complement.
CCTTTTATAAGTGCCTGGAAATTGTGGTTACTAAAAACAAAAGTAAAATTGTTTTTATAGTTGATTTTTCAATACAAATAAAATAAAGCCAGAATATGCATTTAATTTAATTGTGCAATTATTCTATTACTTTTGATGATTTATTATTTAATTGTTTGTCACTTGAATGACAACAATTAATTACACAATGCATGCAGAACAAAACGAAACCAAAAAACAAAACCAATATAATAAATAAATTAATTTTCATTCAATAAATATAAGTATAATTCTGCGTTATAATCAATGCAACAAAAGTCAGGAGGACAACCACAAATATGTTTATGTTGCACTCTTTTATCATAATTATAATAATTATAATAATACAAATCGATGTGAATTGACAGCAACAACAACAACAACAAATGCGAAATGTTTAACACAGCCGATTAAAATTTATTGCGCTTATTTCGCATTTATACAAATCCAATTCATAATTGTTTGTATGTGTGTGTATTTGTTCATTTTTTTTTTGTAATTATTATTTTCCACTTGAATGTCAAAACTATTAAAAATCTGTTACTGATTCATAATTGAAGTGGCGATTAATTAAGTAAATCCGCACAAAACCCAACCACAAAACCCAACCACAAAATTCGACTGCCTCAATTTTTTAATTCAATCGATATAAATATATATTCGTTAATAAATAAATTACGTAGTAAAATTACAGAAATATATAAAAATAAACAAATACAATAAAGAAAATTCTATGAAAATATATTTTTAAGTAAATTGAAAATTATTTTTATATAATCAACAATACAATATCAAATCCATTGCAAGCATATTTATATTAAGCTTTTAAACATGATTATTTTGTTTATCTTCATTTTACTTTGTTTATTTTATTTTATAACAATTCCAATAAAACACTCGATTTTCATAGCTTAAACTCTTTCTGTTTTTTCTCACATACAAAAAGTTATAAATATTATTGTCATAAAGAAATTTCAATATAAATATGACGAGTAAATAAAATACAATAAACAAAACAAAGAATATCTGAAAATGATTATTTAAACAATAAAAAAAGAAATACAAATCAAAAACGTTTTTTTTTTGGTCACAAGCCTTTTATAAAAAATATTATTTGTTTTTTGGTATTGTATTTGGCTTATGTGTAAAGTGCCGTTAACTGTTGCTGTTGTTGCCACTGCTGCCACTGTTGATGTTGCTGCTGCTGCGACATGTGTTGCATAAATTAAAAACTTACCTTCTTTTTTTTTTAAGTTAATTATCTGTAGAGATGAAGAGAAATGAAAAAGAAATAAACGAAAAATTAAAAATTTTAATTAAATAAAAAGATTTGTTAGCTAACTTATTTTAGTTCACAGATTTTTCAGGGGATTAGGGAACAAAAAAAACCATTAAAAAAAAAACTAGCTAAAAATAAATTTAATAAACTTTATAAACTTTGACTAAATCAAAGGAACTTAAAACTTTATCTTTGTCCACGAAGATTTTGAATAAATTGGTTTTCAGTTATTATTTTAAATAATTCTGGATAAAAAGTGCCTTAAAGATGTTTTCTCACAATGTTATTCGAAAATAACTTACAAAAAAATAAAAAAAATTAAACCTGAACAATTTAGCATTAAATTAAATTTGTAAAACAACCTTAAAGTCGTTTTTAAAATATTTCTTTTTAAAACATATTAATAATGAATGAAGAAAACTTACTTTAACAAAGTTAAGACTATGTTTATAATATTGCTTATTTTTTAACAGGATATTTATTGGTTTATATATATACTATTTATTACAAACTTTTTATAAATAAAGCGCAATTAGTTAAATCTCGCCTTCACGTACTACGACTAAAGAAGATTATAGGCCCCATATCGAGAATGCTGCTGACTAAATAAATACTATAAATAAAATAAATTGCGCCAACTAGAAACCTGATTTGTTATTGGCTAGACACATTGGGTTATTCAATCCAAATCCAAACAGCTCTATTAGCTAATGTTATTTATAATGTTTTGCAATTTGCATATGAATTTGATTTGCTAACAAAACAAAACAAAACCAATAAACCCGAATTTATACAGAATTTGTCTTAAATTGCAAGAGGAAAAATAACTGCCCCTATTTTTCTTGAGAAAACACCTCTCTCTCACCTTCTCTCTCTCTCACCGTCTTTTTAAGTAGCAATTTCGATAACTCAGCGAATTGGAATGTGCATAAATTTTTACGCTTTTAAACACTGGCTGTGTGGCCCAGCTCAATTGTTAAAACAAAAAACGTGTTAAGGGGGGTGGGGAAAACGTTTTATACTCGTCGTTGTTGTTGGCTGGGCTGGTCTGGTTTGTAATAAGCATTTTCTTTATTTGTACAAACTGAATTGTGTTTTGCTTATTTTTTTCTTCATCATCGCATTGTTGTCATTGTATTTATAATGAGATTATATTAAAATTACTCATCGCTGGCCATAAATATCGATTCTAGGCGTTGTTTCGCTTTTAATTTTTTTTTTTTTAATCAATTTAAAAATTACAGCAAATTGCTTTTGCTGTTGCTAATGAGCCGCATTAAATTGCAGACCGTAAATTAACACCACACAAATTGTAAATCGACGGGGGGAAGGGAAAATTCGATGCCCGGTCGGTCAATGCTTAGCTGGCTTCAGGGCATACACTTTGTGGCTGGGCCTAATCTAATTAGTTGAGACACCAGCTATAGAGCCAACAGTAAAATGCGTTAATCCCCAGTTTGGATATTCCCATTTTAATTAGAAACTCGAGCATTCAAAAAATATAACGTGCGCTTCGTATATATCGATAGCGCAGTTGATCGTTGTGCGGTATGCTTGCGACAGCTAGAGGGCGCCACTGATATTGAGCGGCGTTTTGCAGCACTCTTGCACTGCAAGCATTATCTGTTCTTGACTCACTCTAGCGCACGCTAGCTGTACCGCTCGGACGCATAGCTGGCCGCCTAGGTACGGCTGTTCGTTTTGTCGCACCTTCATTCTACCAAGTTGACTCACTCTGCGCGTATGACTTAGCTAGCAGCTGTGCTGCGCTACAACACAGAAAATAAATAAAGAAGCTAACTAGATTTCACTTTGTTTTCAATACATATCAAAGTAGAAAACTTAATGTGACAACTAAAGCAAACGAAAAGTAAATAGAATAACGTACGCGCACGTCGATTTACTGCGAGCGAGTTAGAAATTCGGGGTCGTGATGCGGCTGCCGCTGTCGCTGCTACGCGAAACATAAAAGAAAATTTAGCTGCTGTTTGCCGCTGCTGCGCCGACGACGCCGACGTCATCATACACTAACACACCGACACTCCACACACACCAACACACACAGACGCTCATTGTGATTATTGTTGTTGTTGTTATAAGTTTTGTAAATTATGAAAGCAATTTATCAACTGGAAAACGAACTAAAACAACGAACAGCAAAATCCCATATCCAGTACAAAGCAAATGCTCATTGATCGTGTTAGCATCAGCCGCAACAGCAAGAACAAGAACAACAACTTTAAGCAAAAGTTACAGCAGCAGCGCAGCAGCAGCGCACTCAGTGTAAGAGGAAGAAGAGGCGCACAGCTGAAAAAAAAAACACGAGAGAGAAGGCAAATTGAAGAATTCGCAGCACTCATTAAACGACTGGAGTGCCAGACGAAACCACTTCAAGCAACAACAACAACAACAACAACAACAACGACTTGTTGCTCACATACACACACAAACACGGCTTGCTTAACATTTTGTGTGTGTGCGCCGTGTGACCTTTGACGGCTTTGGTTTCCCTTCGAGCATTATATTGTATGTAAGTACGCTAATAAATTTATTCAAATGGCAGCGAAATGCAAGACTAAATGGCAACGCGTCTAATTGCAAGCTCATAAGTGTGTACAAACAAACAAACATATTTTCATTTGCTACAACTACAACAAAGTGTTAGCAATGACTTTTAAAATAGACTGTTAAACGTAGTAAACGCTGTTAACTATGTTTGCTCTGCTCTGTTAACTATTACTTAACTACTTTCAATTACTATAGCCAATTAATACGGAATTTTTAAGATAAGATAAAATGCCAATTGTTGCTTAAGCAGCACAAATACGCCCATACGTTTGACTAATAATAGTATATTTCATTCAGCAAACAAAAAATAATTAATATGAAAAATATTCCGTTGTCGTTTTTTAAGTTGTATATATATATCTATATATCACAGCTATATATAAATCCGCATCCGTTTCAAAAAGCGCGTGTGACATAAATAAATATTCTATGTATATTGTTCCAATTATAAATGATTTTCAAATTATATAGGCCATATGCAAGCAATTGTTTATATTCAATTATCAATTAATTTCTAAAACATTGCCAAACAGTTCAATGACAAACGGTTTGAATAGCAGCTCTGTTAACAGTTAACAGTTTCAGACGCAGTTTGACACGCATTGTACTCCCTTTTTCATATGTACACTGTGTGCGTGCGATAAAACTATGATTTGTGTAGTTATTATATTGTTTGCTTTTGTTGCTGCTGGTCACTGAGTTTGTAAAGATATTAAGTATTGGATATTGTGGGTGGCGGATGAGTTGGGCGGGAAACTGTAGCTGAGCAAGTCAAGTGGATAAATAAGTAGCGAAAAAATAGAAAAGAAAATCGCGCTAGAAAATTAAACAATTCAATCAAAATTGCAATGCAGCTTTGTGCGTTCAACTAAACGAATGCACTTTATTTATATGTTTTGTATACAGAGCACGTACGCTATGACGAACCGAGCTAGCATATTAAAATTGATAATAAAATCAATAAAAGTAATCGTGAAATGCAAGCAAATTGCTTAGCTGCGCTTTCATTATGTGTCCATCAACATGAGTGTTCACTGTAGTAGGTAAATCAATAAAAAGAAACAGCTCGAAAGGTTTAAGTTGACAATTACGACAATTTTCTCAAGACCTTCATGCTATATATGCCATAGCCATTGACAACTGTACCTTGACTCTTTTTTAACTTGGCGCTTAATCATCAACAAATACATAAACACACACACACACACACATATACAAATTGAGCTGGAATTGAGAACGCGTTGCATATTTGTTTTTTTGTTTTGCAACAGTTTGTGAGTCACTGTCCTAGTTTGGTTTTGTGTCTAATTGCATTTACTTTTGTAGCTGAAGATGGAAGCACAAATGCAACTGGAACTGCAACCCATCGGGCTCAACAAAACCAGCAACAACAACAACATCAGCAGCAGCAACAGTCGCCGAAGCAGCAACAGCAGCATTAGCCAGGATCACGATGCAATGCATCGGCATCAGCAGGAACAAACACCGAAGAACATTACTAATATAACAATACCTGCACGTTTACCCACCTCAAGTTCAGGAAATTCCATACATGAAGTTGCCACACCGACGACGCCGCCAACGCCGCCAACACCAACAACACCAACAACGATCATTGTGCCGCTACCACAGACGGCTGGAACGTCAAGGCAACTTTTCCGAGATGCTGCTGCAGCACATGGAGGCTTGGACTCGTTGGCTTTGGTGCAACAGGAACAGAATTACATTGCCAGCACGCAGTTGCCAAAAGTGTACAGCGATACGTCCATGGTGGATGCAACGGTGTCGCGCAATCCCTCAACAACTGGTGGCCGGCATGAGAAGAAGATCGGCCATCGTCGGGTGGCGGAGGGTGGTGAAGTCACCTACAAAAAGATACAATCCAAACAGATAATGGGCTCCATACAATTGGGCATTCAGCATACGGTTGGCAGTCTGGCAAATAAACCCAAACGGGATTTGTTGATGAACGATTTTTGGGAAATGGAAACGATTGCTTTCCCCCCGGATGGTTCCTCATTGACGCCGGCTCATCATTATAGTGATTTTCGATTTAAGGTTTATGCACCGATAGCGTTTCGCTATTTTCGGGATCTCTTCAATATTGAGCCCGATGATTTCCTGATGTCCATGTGCGCCTCACCAATGCGAGAACTCTCGAATCCCGGTGCTTCCGGTTCCATATTCTATCTGACCGATGACGACGAGTTCATCATAAAGACGGTGCAGAAGAAGGAATGTGAGTTTCTGCAAAAGCTTTTGCCTGGCTACTACATGAATCTCTCGCAGAATCCGCGCACATTGCTGCCCAAGTTCTTTGGTCTCTATTGTTTCCACTACAATTCGAAGAATGTGCGTTTGGTGGCAATGAATAATCTCCTTCCGTCGGACATTAAGATGCATGCCAAGTACGATTTGAAGGGTTCGACATTTAGGCGCAAAGCATCGAAGGCGGAACGCCAGAAAGCCAGTCCCACATTCAAGGATCTGGACTTTGCCGAGCATCATCCGAATGGCATATTCCTAGAGGCCGACACTTATACGGCTCTAATGAACACCATCAAAAGGGATTGCATGGTCTTGGAAAGTTTTCAGATTATGGATTATTCGCTGCTCGTGGGCATACACAATTTGGATATTGCGGCTAAGGAGAAACGAGAGGAGCGTATACGCAATGCGCGTGCCAAATTGCAGCGAAGAGAGGGCGGTGGTGGTGAAAGAGGTGGTGACGATGATGCATCCGAATCGGCCGATCATGTAAATCAATTACAACCAGTTGCCTCATATGCCTCAATACCGGGCACCTCGGCAGCGGGCCTGAATCGCACAAGAAGCATGAATCGTCAACGCTTGGTGGCACATTCCACAGCAATGGAGTCCATAACAGCGGATCTCGATGCCACATTGGAAGAGGGTGTCGATGAGCCCAAAGGTGGCATACCCGCTCGTTCCGAGAACGATGAACGTCTAATGCTCTACATTGGCATCATCGATATACTGCAATCGTATCGTTTGGAAAAGAAGCTGGAGCACACGTTCAAGAGCATATTGTACAATGGCGATACGGTGTCCGTTTGCCGGCCATCGTTCTATGCGAAACGCTTTCAGGATGCCATGGGCAAGCAGGTGTTCAAGAAGACGCCAACATTTCCGCTCAAACATTCCCCCTCCAAGCGCAAGACCTCCTCAACGAGCACGCCGCTGCGTACACCGCTCGCGAGAACTTCAAACGCAGGAAGTGCAGTAGGAGTAGGAGGCGTAGGCGTAGGCGGAGGCAGTAGCTCCGGTAGCAGTAATGCACGTCCCGTTAACCTGAATATGCTGTCGGGCATGTCAACGCCGCCGCCGGCCTTCGATGACATCTCCGAGGAGGATATTACAGCTGGTGCATCAACAACAACGCTTCAACATCGAACAAGCGGCACAATAACAACAACAACAACAACAACAATAGCAGCAGCAGCAGCAACAACTCAACGTTTACAATCGCCCTACTCCTATGACAGTTCGATGCGTAGCAGCAGTGACTTTAGTGACGACGATGAATCCTCGACGAGGAACACACCGCAACATGCCACAAATGGCATCATTTCAACTGTTACTTTAAACGAGCACACAGACACAAACGGTGGCAGGAATGCGGCATCGTTGCAACGCACATTGCAACTGACCAAGACCAGTGTACAGGTCACTACCGTGGGTTATATGGAGCAGGAACAATCGGAGGACGATGATGGTGTGGAAAAGAAGCTAAAAACAACGCCATTCATTGCACCCACTCTGGTGGAAGCTAACGGAAAGCCAACAACGTTCATCACCCAAACGGGGCACATTCAGGCGCCCAGTTATACAACAACGTTGTTGCTCAAAGCGGCGCCAGAATAACCATTATATATACACACACACATGTATACATATACATATACATATATATATCTACAAGTTTGGTGCTGGCTTTAACTTTCTCTACGCCCTCTGCCTTGTGTGTGTGTGTGTGTGTTAGTGTGAGAGAGGTATTTTTTTTTTATGCTGAGCTTTGGGCTCTGCGCTCGTTTATCTTGATTAAACAAATACCAAAAACCGAATACGTTTATTCGATATTAAAATTTATGCGGCGCCTTTGTTAATTGACTGCTACCCCACACACACACACACATACACTCCAACTCACACAAACACACACACTCGAAACACGTTTAAAGCTTAAAGAACAAAATTGAAGAGAAATTCCCCAACAAAAAATGTTTTTGATTTTAATTCAATTTTCATTGCTTTTTCTTTATGATTTGTATTTTTTTGTTGTTTAACACCACATTGACCTTATAAACCATTTATTTTTTGTGTGTGTGTTGCTTTAATTTGTGAATTATGATATTATGATTATTATTGCAAATGTATTACTATTATATTATCGATGAAAGTCTTAGAAAAAATGCTTCTATTTTCTGTTTGTCAACTTCGTAAACTCTGTTAAGGCGAACGAGATTCTGACATTTATCCATTTGTTTGTATTATAAAAAAAAAACTGCGTTTATCTGTATTCTAGGATGCTACTTATTGTATATACGTATAACAAAGAACAATAAAAACTACTTAACAAAAATTAATAAAGAAAAAAACAAATCTGTTTATTACCTGATTAAAAATCGTTGCTACAAATAGTAAGACGTAGCGATATCTTTTTTTTCAGTGTAATGATAGCATAAGAATCGTAGCTAATATTATTTAATGTTTTATAATATATTTCCTTGAGATTTGTTATGTCAAAACTTTAACTTAAGCTCAAAGCTATAAATAAATTTAAGCATTCTACATTGTTATTTGCTGAGTAAAAATTCAGTACAATAACATACCAAATCCTTTATGTCCTTCACCTTTTGATGTTTTTTAAGAGCGCTGACAAATATTAATCGCTGGGAATATACATATATACATATTGTTGCTACGCACTCATTTGTATTAAGCCCCCATTCATCTCTTTCTTTGCTCTCTCTCTCTTTCTGTCTGCTTCGTCCTTTTGTTACTGCCGCTGTATTTCGTGTTATAAATCACTTAATGATTTTCCATATTGGTATTAAGTACCGTTAATTTTTATCGCCTTACAGCAGCCATATTTATTGTGCAAACTGAAGAAGCAGAGCGCCAGAGCAGGGCTTCGCCTGCAAAGCTCTTCATTAATTAGCGAGACGCCATTGCTTTTTATGCCGCCTCGTTAAGCGGCGAACAATTTTGCATTTTTTATTTAACTTCGTTTAAGCGCAGCACAAAAATCCATTCGAAATTGTTTTCATTTTGTATTTTATTTATACAATTTATAAAAGCGAATACAAAACTAAACTAATTCAATATAAAGTCTCGTTAATGCATTTGATAAATGTTTTGCAATGTTTAAATTTGATTTAATATCACATAATGCATTGAGTAAATATAACCAAAAAAGATAGTTAAAATATACACTCAGCTAAATTAATACAAGTGTAAATAATCTGTCGTTAAAATTCAATGAAAATACACAAATTTGTTCATGAAAAAATTCGTAAGTATTTTCGTTATGTTTTGGAAAAAACTCGCTGTTGTTAATACAAACCAAAAACATTTATTTGACGTTTCCATATTTATCAGTTACAAATACTCGTAAAACATGTGTACTGTATCGTTACATTTTTATTGATAAATTTAATGTTTTTTCAACTGCTTGCTTAAAAACAAAAAACCTATTTTTATTTATGATTTATTTACAAATCCATGGAGGCAAATTTGATAGGTTTATTTTGTTTTTTCTTTCGAAAAACTGCGTTCATCGGTTTTTACAGTGCTTTTATATATATGTATGTATGTATGTTCTATGTATTTTGTATCAAAATACACTTTGCAAATATTTACGCAAAGCTCGTAAAATTATAGCAAAAAGCGTTAGCAAAAAAGTGTTGCATACTTTGCAGCGCAGCCAAAAACTAAATTTACTGGCAAAGTTGGAGAGTTGAGTTGAGTTGGTGCGAACACCAAAAATGCTTTGTTGCATTGTAATTATGCCAAATATCAAATAGAGTTAAATAGATTTATATGCTGTAACAAGTGAAAGCCGCAAAATAAAGCAAAACTCATTTAATAAATTGTTGTATATAAACATTTGTTTGTTTGTTGGTTTGTCAACCCTATAAGCACACCCAAAAAATAAAAACATTAAGCTTAATAACAAAAATTGCAAAGCACTCTGGACTGCACACAATTTGCGGCATAATTACTTAATATCATTTGCATAATATATAATATAGCGCAAAATGCTTTTGGCCAACATTTGCATTTACAGGCAGAACTCCTGCCACTCGCATCAAAAAGTGTTTTGGCCAACAGACAGCTGCACAGATTTCGAATGGCCACAACCATGGATGGCATAGAGTCATTTGGGCTGTGAAATCTGCATAAATACCTGGCCACAATTTGGCATCACATCAATTACTTTGAAATTATAACACAATTATATATGTACGATGATACTAGAGTGGCATACATATACAGAACTTCTTGCCACACCTGGCACAGACTACCTTTCCCGTTCTTTCTCTCTCTCTCTTTCTCTGTGAGTCGGTCTATTTGTGCTGCGTGTGGTCCTTTGGTCTAATTATGTCTGCCATATGTCAAATGCCATTTTGATAACACCAACTTTGCATTAAGCCTACGCCTCCGAAGACCACTCCCAAAACACCAAATCAAAGCCCAAGCCCAAATTGTTCTGCCTAGAGATGGTTGAGTGATTAACGATACGATGAAATATAATAATTGTTTAATGAATGTCGTTTAAAGCTTTGAGTTCTTTCTTTTTTAAATATATGCCTTAAAATTTATGTAGACAAAAATCATATAAAATGCTTTGATTAAATATTAATTCGAATATCGTAAGCAATCGAACTTCTTTGTTACTCTTTTCGCTTCCATCTCGAATGTTTCTTCTGTCAGTTGCTTGTTGCTTGCGTGTTGTGTAACTTGTCTTGGGCTTGTTAGGTGACAGCTCGTTCAGGTCAAGCACCAGCACAAAACGCAGCCGAGACAACAACTTCCCCTCCCGCCTCGTCCCAAGTCGCAACTCAAACAGAACCCCACAAAGACCAGAGTTCACAGCATCGAAGTTGCATTTTTTTTTTTGATTAAAATAATGATTTGTGTCGCTGGGCGGAAATTTAATTTTTTGTGTAACGGATATTAAAATGAACATAAATATATACATATACACATATATATATGTATAAGTAAATGATATGTATATGTATTTGTGCCAGACCATAATACGTTTATTTATTTACATAGCTTGGCTGTGCGAATATGCTTTAAAAACTTATTCTGTTAGCGGCGTCAGTTGTTTACATTGTTGGGCATTGGCCCTGGTAGGGGGGAGGGGCGGGGGAAGATATGTAGTGGAAATAAATTAAGCAGGCGTCAATTGCATTAAATTAAATGAATTTAAAGCGGTTAAACAAATGAGGCAATTTATTAAATGATTGACACAACTGATTTGCATTTAATAAAGTTCTTCCTTCTCTCTTTCTCTCTCTATAATCTGTTTGCTTTTTGTGGCCAGGTTTACGGAAATGTCCTTTCAACGCAGCTACAGCAAGGTCTGGTGGGGCAACGATAGCCAACCGACTGGCAGTTTCATTAGCGGCGGCGGCATCTACTCTCATTACAACAACAACTGCCAGCAGCAGCAGCAGCAGCCACAGCAGCCAGCATCTTTGGACAGCGCTTTGCAGCGTCATCTGGGGCAACAACAACAGCAACTACAACAACAACAACAAGCTAACAATTTGTCCAGCATACAGGAGGCGGACGATGAGCAAAATAGCTCCAAGCTATCCTGGCACAAGCACGACAGTCCCGGCAGTCTGCGCAGTCAGGTGCGTTATCATCATTTTATTTATTTAAATATTATTTCACATCTATACAAAATAGATTTTTTGATTTCATTGATTTTTTAACAATGGAAATTATGCGAGAAAAACATTTGAGAAAAGTAAAATCATTTTGGTATTTATTTAAGGCATTGCCTAGTATATTTTCAACTCGAAAGCAAAATGTTTACAAATTTTTATTTGTTTTATTTTACATGATGCTTTTGTTGTTGTTGTTGTAATCCTTAAACCATTATCAAATTTATTTATTTATTTGAAAGCAAAGCAAATATTTGCTTTTATTGATTTTAGCCTTAACAAAATACAAAAAAATAAAAAATAAAAACCGTTGGGAAAAGTTTAATTGCAAAATAGCTTCGTTCCATAGTAATTGTTTTCGTGACTTGGCTATTTTTAAATAGGAGGCAATGAACTCAGCATTTATTTACCAAGTTTTTGACATTCACAACATTTTTATTTCTTTAAAAAAAAAGCAGCTGATATTTGGTAGAAATATCATATTAAAGTGCTGTTTTAGCTTTTTGTTTTTTAAAATAGTTTTTTCTTTGATATTCGAAATATTTAACTCAACTATCAAACTTCCCTTTTGAGCAAGAAAAAACCTTTTGACTAGCACTTAACCTTGTGCTAATAATCGATTTGTTTGGCTATTGTTTTGCAGGACTCGGGTTTCTCGGACAACGAGGAGCAGCATCATCAGCAACCGGAGCACAATAGCTCGACAGCAACAATTGTTACGCCCAATGGTTCGCCTACATCGTTACAATCGGTTGCAACACCGCCCACTGTCATTCGTCGCGTTGGTAAATCATCCTTCTACTCGCCGCTGGTGAGCGTCACGCGTCGCATATCCTTCAGTGGTGGCACGCCACAGGATGTGCAACATGAGCACAAGCATGCGAATACTGAAGCGGATGTGAATGATGTCGATGGGGACTTGCAGGCAAGCCGCAGTCGACTCTTTGAGCAATTAGATAGCCTGCAGCTGGATGACGATAAGGATATGCTTATACAGAGTCCAGCGACACCGCCAAGGCCCGCGTTGCGGCGTCGCAAGCGTGTAATGCGCAACAGCAACAGCAGTAGCAACAAAGCGGCAGCAAAACTGCAACAAGAGGAGCTGCTGCTGCTGGCTAGCGATATGGAGACACCACCGCCACCCTATAATAATGAAACCGTTTATCTGGGCGAGGCACCGCCGCCTTATAACAATGAAACCCCTACATTTGACGGACATGAAGCGGAGGAACTGGACGAGAAAGCAATGAGAGATCTCGATGATACACTCAAGTACGAGGCTGTCACGCCGCTTAAGAGTCGCTTTACGGCAAGCACGAGCACGCCCAAGGCGAAAATGAAGCCAAAGCTAAGGCCAAGGCCAAAGAGCAACCAATCGTGGATGTCGGAGCAACGTTGGAACTGTGAGCCGGAGGTGATGTGCATGCTCCAACATAAATCCATTGCCCAGGAGGCATACAAGAACTTTACCATAACGACGAGTGCTGTGGCCAAGCTAATGCGTCAGCTCCAACAGCAGGCACTGCAACTGCAGTCTCACTTTGAGCGCTGCGAGCGTTTGCTAAACGGACAGGTGGCAACTACGTTGCCCGAGGCATTGCGCGGTGCCACACAGCTGTTGGCGCATCTGGATGAGTTTACCGGTGTACTCGAGCGTCGTGGCATCTTCTTCAATGATGCACGAGTCGAGAGACGTAGATACGAACAGCATCTGGAGCAGATACGCACGGTTAGCAAGGATACACGCTATTCGTTGGAGCGCCAACAATATTTCAATCTCGAATCGTTGCTGGACGATGTTTGCCTGCTGAAGCGACACACCCTGATCACACTGCGCCTGATCTTTGAGAGACTGGCGCGGGTTCTAGTGTTGAGCATTGAGCAGAGCAAAAACGATCTGTTGTTGCGTGCAAATATCAATATGGTGGCAACTCTAATGAATATTGATTACGATGGTTTCGGCTCACTTTCCGATGCATTTGTACAAAACGAGGCGGTCCGAACGCTGCTGCTCATCGTTCTGGATCACAAGCTGGGCTCGGTGCGTGCGCTCGCTTTGCGTGCCCTGGCCACACTTTGTTGTGCCGCTCAAGCAATCGCTCAGCTGGGCAATTGTGGTGGCATCGAGATTCTGAGGGATATATTGCAGCCGGGCCCGGAGCGTGGCGCCATCGAGCGGCGGGAGGCGGTATCACTGCTCGCACAGATCACAGCCAGCTGGCATGGTCCGGAGCATCGTGTGCCCGGATTGAGAGCAAGTGCCGAGTCTCTGGTTGCCGGTTTGGCATCCCTACTTCGACCAGAGTGCTGCGAACAGACGTTGCTGCTGTGTGCCGCCGCATTGAATAATCTTAGTCGATTGGAGGTCACCTCCCATTACTCCATCATGTCCAATGAGGCTATCTTCAAGCTGATTTCAACGCTTCAGCATCAGAGCAGCGGCATCAGCGTATTTGTCTATGTAAGTTTTGAGTTTTAAATATTGCAGCCAGGGCTACAAGCTTTTAAAGGATTTAATTTGTGAACTTTGTTAAAAAAAATGGTTAAAGAAATGGAATTAAATTTTTTAGAAATTTTCGAATTAGTAAAATATGCTTTTTTTGCTTTTATTTGAACTTTACACAAAGAAATTAAAATTTTAAAAACCCGAAAGCTTTTGCAGCCCTGGTTTGTGGCAATTTTATTGAAAGCATTGCTTGTAGTGCATTATAAATTTATTTGTGCATTTGCAAAGCAATTTGTTTGCAATCTTGGCCACGATTTTTCATTTGGTTTTGCCTTTAAAGCCGAACAAACACACATACACACGCACTGCGTCTCCTCGAACTTTGTGTGTTCTTTTTGCTCATCAACCATTTGGTTTTTGTTGTTTTTATCTCGTTTTCAAACAGGAGCAAATCGTTGGGATGCTGCAGAACATGTCACTGAACAAGAAGTGCCATAGCCACTTGGCCAATGGCATCATCATAAATTTCATCACGTCCGTTTACCAAACGGAATTCTACAGGACCTACGACTTACGTGCCGAATGTGATGCCCAGCGGCGCAGCATTAAGGCAATACTCTACACACTGACCCGTTTGGTGCACGACTCCCACACACTTGCCACCGAGCTGCTCGAGCAATGGCAACTGCCCGATCTATTGAGACAATCGTTGGCAGCTGGTGCGGCAGCCAGGAGTACCTCCCAGTTGGATCAGAGCGTAGGCTACAGTGGCGACATTTCGCATCTGGCGCGACAATTGCTGCAGGCACATCAGCAAGAACAGCAGCTGCTACATCACTCAACGGGTGGTGGTGGTGGGGCAACGTTCAGTAGCAGCCACCAGACGCCCGAGGCTCAAGCTCAAAGAACGACAACTCAAGCTGCAAAAACAACAACAACAACAACAGCAACAACAGCAACAACAAAGCTGCCGGCAACATCGTTGAAATTCAATTTAACACGTCAGGAGAGTTTTGTCTAGTGGTTTTTCTTTTTTGGGATAGTGCAACCACCCACTAACCCACCAACCCACCAACCATTCCCCAAACACAGCACCTGGGTATCTTGGACGGGGCACGTCCAGGTTCAGTTCGGACGTGCGTCAAGTGTTATTACTTTGTCTGGTCACTGCGTGACTCGTTTTGTCCTACCAACTGCCTTCCTCTACACTCCTTTTGCTTGTCAAATGTAAACGAAGTAATTTTTATATTTCCGACTTAAGCAACCAAAAAAAAAAACAAAAAACAAAAAACAAGTTAGCTAGCAATAAGAAATTCATTTTTGTTGCTATTGTTTTTAGTGCTTTTGCATTTTTGTGTGCGTGTGTTTTTGCAACAAAAATTGTTTGAAAAGTGCAACATGACTTGCTTTCCCCATTCTCCCATTACGACCTTCCCCCTAATGTAGGTTGTAAATACTTTCATACGGCTGGCAAATACAAAATACCAAAACCTATTAACTCTTATTTCTAAGTCGATAATTGTGCCAAAAAAAACAGAATATTAGCAACAAAGCTTAATAGTCGTAAATTATTTGAATACTTTAAACAATGAATTTATATATATTGTACAGTTAAACATTAACTCTTTACACTCCACTGAGAAATTGTAAAATATTATTACATTTAAGCAAAGTTTTTGTATTGTATTGCATTTTTTTTGTTTATATTTTTTACGATTTATTTCGTTTGATTTTCATGCAGTTTTTCTATGCTTTTTGTATTAAAAACTATTGATCACAAAAATACTGAATTCAACTGACTTTTTATTCAGTCAAATACAAAATTGTTTGGTGTTATAAGTAAATAGCTTTTTTACAGCAAGGACGCCTTTGCAAGACTTAAATATTGAAATACTTTAATAATTTTTTTATACAAGTTTGTAATGACTTTCGGTGGAATTATTGCCGGATTGGATTGATACGAAAATAAAACAATTTTTTAAAGAGGTTCGTTATATAAATTACAATTTTTACTTTTGCAGAAATGTTTTGTCTTTAACCGAATTCAATATAAATGTTTCATCTATAAAAATGAGTTTAAGAGAAAGTTTAAATCATTAAAGCAATTGCATAATATGTTTAATGCAAAAATACGCTTACATAAAGAAACAATATTGACATTGGTAATAAGTTTTCGTTTGGTTTACATTGAAAATGTCACAAGGATGGATTGCAGCACTTTTGGTCAGCACTCAAAATCCATTAGGAAAATCCAAATGTGACTAAAAGATTGCACTGATCGAATCTACAACTAACAAACTACATTTAAATATGCATGTAAGTACTTAGACAAAATAGGAGGACATGCAAATCCAGTGCTACAATCAAAACCACAGCTTACACATGCAACAAATAGAGAGAAAAAAAAAATAGTAAAGAAAATGGGTGAAAGCTGAAAAATGTGGCAAGAAGAAGCTGCTCAAACACACACACACACACACACACACACACAAACATATAAACTATCCAAGTGAAAGCTCTAGTGGCAACGTTGTATATTACACATAGAAACGAAACACTTTCAGATTCCCCACATAAATTCCAGCAAGCTAAGATGTCAAAAGGCGCGCTTTGACTTTTAATGGGCGTGGCGGGGGTAAGTGAACGGGGGCAGAACCGTGGAGCAGCATAAAAAAGTTCTTTCAGAGTAGATTGCGAGTTATTTAATGTATGTATGTAGAATAGGCTATACATGTGTGCTTGTGTCTATATATTTATATGGGTGGCAGAATCTTATAGAAATTTGCCACACACACACACATACACATACAATGCTATAAAAGTCTCATCTTTGAGTTTTGTAAGGTTTATTTGCGTCATTTCGAATGCCAGACTCAGGCAGCAGAAAGAAAGAAAGAGAGAACCAAAGTGTTGCGGCATTTGATGACTTAGCTTATAAAGCCGTGTATGTGTGTGTGTGTGTGTGTGTGTGAGAATATTATGACAAGTATGGCTGACATTAGCTATGAGCTGAGTAGAGAGAGAGAGAGAGAAAGACCGAGAGAGTTTGTTCGGGTAGCGTTTAAAGCGGCGACCCATTGACCTCGGCTCGCACGCTTTGTGGCACGTTTATCGTGCATGTAGCTTATCTATATATCTATTTATGTATAGGTGCACAACAACAACAACAACAACACACACGCATACTAACAAAACTGCGTGTTGCTCTCATGGTTTTTACAGCGTTTATTGTGGCGCTGTGACAGGAAATAACTTTAGTTACTTCCGCCAATGTCCAACGAAGCTCTTCCTTCTCTTCAGTTAACGGTTAACACATTCACATGGACATGCAGCATATTGTGGCTGACACATATATTTAGCTCATGCTCATGAGTGTGATTTTCATCGTTTTTTCCTTTTTGGTACTCGACACTTTAAAGTGGCAAAGCTCGAGCCAAATTCGCATTAAAAATGCATGGCCAAATAGTAAACAAGCCAACGATTTGTGTGTGCCACGAGATGGGGGGTAAGGGAAAATCCCAATTATAGTACTTGTCGCTTAGGCGAGGAGACAGCTAAAAGGCGAAAAAGGCAAAAGCCACAACTTAGCGATAACTACGCAAAAAAGTTGAGAACTTTTTGGACTATCAACAGCTAAAACCGTTAAAAGTTACAACTTGAACTAAAGTTCTTGCAACTCGGCAAGGTGCAACAATGACAGCAGCAACCGCACAACAACAACAACAACAACAATAAAATGCAAACACCAGCGCAGTCAGTGAAAACAATTTGAAATGCCACGAACTGACTTTACACTTGCAACGGGTGCATTTAACAGATTGCCACATTGAAAAGCATGCGGCTTAAACGCGAAATAATTCACTTGTCAACTTGTTTTTATGCTGTGAAAACAGCTCCATTTATTATTAAACTATAAGCAGGACGCAAAATGAGATTTATAAAATAAAAAAAAATCTTATTATTTTGAGTTGAATTACAAACATATTTCCACTTACAAAATAAGTGTAGAATAAAGGTTAAAGTTTATTTTTTTTATTATTATTTTGTAGGCCACATTTAAATCTTGTATTAGCACTGTTTACAAAATTTGACTTAGCTCAAAAATGATGACAAAGCCATAAAGCTTACTCAAAAGGGTCCCTATAATAATAATAATAATAATAAAGGTAGTATAAGTTTTAATGGCACTTGGCACTTGCAACAAGTAAAGCTTGGCTGTACGCATTTAGGGCGTAGAGTGTTGCGGTGGTCTAAGGGGTAGTTGCACTTAAGCGCAACAGCAACGTCTGCAGTTTGAAGCGTGGTCTTATCAACTGCCACACGGGTAACATTTCATTTTAATACACTTGCGGCAGGGCTAAAAACAACAATTAGGATAAGCAAGCAGCAAAGTAGTGCGGTTGTATGGGGGAAGGGGAAAAAAGGAGCCACTGGTTGCCAACTGACTTAAGCTGATGGCGTTGTAAGTCAGACATTGAGCTACATTTGATGTGCGTGGGGCCGAGTGGAGGACGTGGGACGTGCGGTAGGTAGGAGGTGCGATGAGAAAATAAACGAGTTGTCATTATCTTGCCGCTAGTCGTGTGACTAGCCATCAGCAAGACAATAAACCAGTAGCATTATTAACTGCCACAATGTAGAAAGGAGTGAAAATGATTTCGCATTGCGTAGTCAAGTCAAGTTGCGTATACGCAATGTGTGGCCAGACCCATACACACGCCCACAAATATTCAGTGAGTTGTGAGATGTGTGTGTCCCCTGGGTGTATATACCACCACATAATGCCCTAGCTATTGCCTTGGTCTTGGCTTATTATGCGATTATTAGCCAATATTTTATTTGAGCTCGTTCTTGTTTTTCTTCTGGCTCTGTTGATTTGTTCCCCTTACCCTTTTGGGATGCTTGCTGCAGGGTGGCCCATAAATTTGTATTTGCTGCAGCAAAGGGTTGTAAGCAGCCACCATTATGCTTGCTTTTAGCTTTTATTTCGGCCATGTCGGCCAGACGTGCACAAGATGCGCCACAAGCGAACTCAAAACAGACTGTGACTCTGACTGATAGGGAGGTATGGGGAATTGGGTGAAAATTTATGGCCACAAATTGATTGCAAGTACATAAAAATGTATGCCAGCTATATTTAGAGTTCAAAGTGAAGTTGGCATACTGGTAAAATAATAAAAATAAATAAATAATAAAATAATATCACACAAAAGGACTTTGAACAGCCAAGTAGCAAATAACATATTCATCATGCATAGAAATGACAATGATTGATATTTTAATGCATTTAATTCAGTTCAATTAATCAAACTAAAGCTTAAACTTAACTAAAGCTAAATTCTTAGGGTATTCTGCTAGTCAAACACTTCTACGCTCACTTATTCTGCGTACAAGAGGTAGATTTGCCATTTATGCTTGTTTATCGATGATTGCCAAAGCAATAGAGAAAGAGGAAAGGATTGTTTCCAGCGGAAAATCTGGAAATGCCAAAATAGAGAAGGAGACAAAGAAAAAGGCTGAGTTTTGTTTTCATTCGCAGTTTATATATATATTGGCATGCTAACTTTAACTTGGCCACAAAACAATCAAAATTGTTGACCGCAATGCGCAGCGATTGGTTACCAACGGTTTTTCGGTTTGGCTTTGGCTTTGCGGTCAACTAAAACGTAGAGCACAAGAAGGGAATGCAAAATGTTTGCAACCAGTCAGTGTGAGAATTGTTGGGTGTGGTATTGGTGTGGGTGTCAAACGATTTGCCGCTTGTTAGTTTTGGCCAAACAACACCCGGACAACACAGACAATACAAAGAATCGTTGTCGTTCCTAAACAATTTTTGGTGAAAAATAATAATAAAAAGCAAAATTGTAAAATGCATCAAACAAAAGTACAACAGACAGCCATACAAGCATACAACAGAAAATGTTGCAGTCGGTCTTTTCACACCCCGTTGTCTTCTATCTGATATTACTTGTCAATGGGAAATGTGGTTACAGTGTAAAGAACATTGAGAGAGATAGAGAAGAACTTGTTGTGGCTGCTGTTGCTTTTATTCCTGATAGTTAGATTTCGTGTAGATGTTGCTATAGGAATTGACACATTGAGCGATGAGCTCTGGTTAATGTGGCTGGCAGCAGCAGACAGAAAACACCAAGCTCACATAATTGCCAAGGACTACATTAGAATATTGCTTTTGCAATACATTCTGGCATTGCTCTACTTTTGGTTGTGTTCTGTTCACAATCGCACATTCAGCATCATTTGGCTAAAAAATGCTCAATGCCCTTTTTATATCCTCAAGCTTGAGGTATTGTGCAACATTAACATGTAACCTAGAGGAGGAACTACTAGATGCACATCTCTCACTAAACCGAACTGTAACAGATATGGAAAAATAAAAGCCACAACGATGTGTTCTAAGCTAATATGAAAATTTAAGTCATTTAATGTTGAGATTGTTTTAACTTTGTTTAAGTTACTATAAGGGAAAAAATGTCTAACGAAAGAATGCATAAGATAGAAACAGGATACACAGAAAAAGAACATTTGTAAATCACTAAGCAATATTCAAAAGGCTTAGAAAACCACATCAAGTGTGTAATAGGTCATAAAAGAGTCAACGATATCCCCAAAAAAATCGTAGCAAAACTAAGAAAGTATTTAAATTGCGATGTTCAAAAGAAGACACGGAATGTGGTCAAGATTGAGTTAAATTTGAAAATAGAGATTAGAAATGTGTGGTCATATAAAGCAACGATGAAAGGTAGGTCGAGAAATACTCTAAAGAGTGAAAAACAAATAACAAAGTAGTGACATGATAAAGAAATAGTTCACTTTCATTAAGAACAATCTAGACTTGAGTTGAATGATGGAATAAATACTATTCTCAACACACAACAATAAGATGTTGACAACTATTTTGCAAACACAAAAATAATGCAATAATTAAGCATTTGCAAAGCACATTAAATTGTATTCTATCTTAATTGTATGGCGCTGACGCTGATGCCTTCAAATGGCCAGAGTCATTAGACTTGCTATGCAAATGCGCCTGAAGAGTCCAGAAAGGTTCAAAGTGTGGCAACATAAAAAACAGAATAGAGATGGTTTCAGTGGCAACTGGCATGTGGAATGTGGCATGTGGCACGTGGCTAACTTACTTCCTGCTGGTAGCAAACAATGCTTGCTCTTGCTTTAACTTTTGCCTAAGTATTTGCAAATGATTTCTTCGTTTTCTTTTCTTTGCTTTTGTCTTTTCCGTTTTTTTTTCTTTGTGATTTGCCAAGTGCATCACAAATATTTGCTCAGGCTTTTAGCCAATTCACTTAAATCGATTGCGTGCAAATTAGAAAGAGTACCGAAAATTAATTACATAATTAGCAGTTTGCCTCGAGGAGACGTGGACACGTGAACGGTTTCATTTGTCAAATGCAAACAATTCTTGCCGCTTGATGGCAATTTAAGTGAGCTAACAAATACAAAAGCGATGGCATGTAATGAAAACTAACAAACATTTTGTCTACCCATACACATACACACACACACACACAGTCTTAAACACTCGCATACATTTATAAATCCACCACACGGCACGTAGTCGGCTTTCGAGCTTTTGACAGCTGATGCTGATGACGGACGTGACAGCTGCACAATAGAGAACAGACCCTAAAAGCCGCCGAAGTCGCCCAAAAAAGTAGGCAACAAAAATGAATACCGTATTTCGAAATAAATGAATACGTTTCGTTGCGCCCAAATAAACAACAAAAAACTGGGTAAAGAAAAAAAATACATCCTAAAAGTTCAAATTGTGCTTAGTTTGTTGGTCAAACAGCAAAAAAATGGTATATAAAGTATGAATATGTTAAGAGTCATTGGATCAAGGATACCCTTTATAAATGTGGAACAAAAAACTAGTGTATATTTTATACAAGTATTTCATTCAAATCTATAAAATATCGTAACAATGATATTTACTTGTGGAACTTAATGTCAATTTTAGAATAATTAATGATGATTATTCATCTTGGATACTCTTTTATATAACAAAGATGATCAAATGTTTTTAGCAACTTTTAATAACATAAATATCACAAGTAATTTTTAAGTTTTTCAGCATAGTTTTTGTTTTTTGTGGTCTTTTTTGTTATTCAAAAACTTTCACAACTATTGCAAGGTATACAAAAGTTCGAACACAGCAAAGTTTAATATTAATAACATTTTTTGTGTTTTTCATTTTTATTTTTTTTTTTTGTATGTGGAAGATTACTGACCCAAGGGTGTTAGGCTGTCTACGTGAATATATACTGACAAGCTGGCAGCTTGCTATATGCATATGTTTGTGTGTATGTGCATGTTTATATGTAAGCGTGGCCGAGCACAGGTGGTCAACGGCATCAGCAGCATCAGCAGCAGCAAGCAAATGATGTCAGCCATTACAATGCATGAGTCAAAAGTTGAATTTTAATCAAAAAAGCGCAAAGTCCAGGCGCAAAAGAAAATTGACCCCACACACACACACACACACACACACACACAGAGACCATTTGTGTGTAGAAGCTCGCATGATTAATGAGGCAGTGTTGAACATTTGCTTGACGTGACCTGCCCTGACTACAAACACACACACACACACACACACACTCTCACACAGCTGTCGCCTGAGTATCTCTCTCCCCCTTCAAAAAAAAAAAAATGTTCGGAATGCCTTTTTGTTACATTTGCTTTAACATTTTTACAATGCCCGCTGGAACAATTGAGCAATTTGTTCGCTTGGCCTTGAGCACTTATGTCAATTGTTCAATAATTGAAATTTATGAAATATGCGCTTAGCTGTGACCTTGCTGACCACAGCGCCCAATAGAGTGAAATTCAATGTGCTTACAAATATTTAGCTAACCCAAATGTAAGTTTAAAAAAGAAATGGAAGGGAATCGAGTCAACACAATCAAACATACAAACAACACACAAAAAAGCAGCAGCAGGCAGCAAATTGAAAAGAAACAACAAAAATAAAACAAAAAAAAAAAGGCCGCATCTCAAATTTCCCACAACATACGTTAAACTTTGGTGTGTGTGTGTGTTTTTTTTTATGTTTTGTTATTTTAGTTTAACTTTGTTGAAAATAACATAGCGAACCTTCGACGGTCAAAGCTCCGTTTTTACATATCAATTTTATAAACTCGGCCGAAAAAAAAACTCTACATATTAGAAAAGAAAAAGCGAAACGTGAAATATCATAAAATTGAAAATGAAACTGGAGTGCCATAGTTTAAGGGGTGAAGTAGTGTTCCAGGGGAAGATAGTTGCAGGGAGACTTGTGAAATCGAAGCTCGATAATTTATTTTGCTGCCATTCCAAGCGATTTCTCTCATGCGGCGTAGTACATTTATTACTTATGCTAAGGAGCAGCCAGTACCCCATATACACATACACACGTGCAGACACATATACGTATGTCTATTTTTGGTGTGTGTGTGTGGGTGTGTAAATTCACATGCATGTGGCTGGCAGCTGCGGGTGTTTTGGGAACTGAAACTTGCATGCTTCGGATTATATATGAGTTCGATTATTTCAAGTTACGTTGCTTAAATGGCAGCCAGAGCACAACTTGGCAGTTGCTGGCAGACGTGTGGGTGCTGCAAAGGAAAAGGGGTGCGGAGCTGCAGGGCTGTTGGATAGGCAACGCAGCAGCAGCAGTCAGCAGAAGAAGCAACAACATAAAGCATCCGACCTTGTTGGCAATTTTATATTGGAAAATCGTTATAAATATATATATATTTATATCGAATGCCTTAATTTGTTAGTTGTATTAATATTTGTATCTGCTTGAGTTCGAAATTAATTAATTTCGTTTTTAATAATAACCATAAATGAAATCAATAATAAATATTATATTTTATGATACTTTCATATTCATTTGCCTACTAAAATTTTTTTCTAGGCTGTTAAAGAGTTGCAATATATTAGTGTGGGCCTATTTTTTAAACATATTTAAGCAAACAAACTGCTTTAAGTGGGAGCTTGCTGTCTGTGTTGAAATCATTATAGTGCTTATTTTATTCACACATACATTAAGTAAAGTTTTTTCGACACATTCACACAAATAAAGTTTCAACTTCTCACACAGCCGAACTTCATATTAGTTTTATTAACTGTTGCCATCATGCTGACAGTCTTCGTCTTCTAACACTCTGAGCACGTCAATATGAAAGCTCATTAATATGTTAAACTTTTATGGTTGTATGTGCTTCTCAATGCTCACTCTATTCTTTCGGTGTTTCCACCATTCGCTGTCGTGTCTGTTGTGTGTTTCGTCTTTGCTTATAGCCAGGTATAATTTTAATAGCATACTTTTTCAAATGCCAAGGATAAAGTAGCAAGTGGTGGGGGATTGGGTCGTTGCCGTAAAGTGGGCGTCAAGCGAGCGGCGTTGCATCAATTTTCAAGTTTGCTCGCATTTTAATGGACACGCTGCAGCCATTTGGGGCAGCCAGCTTTGAGTTCCAACAAGCGTATAAATTTTCATGGTCTTAGCATAAAAGTTATTCGTGGGGTAGCAAGAGGCCCTGAACTGCACATTGCATACTTTTTGGTCATTAAGCAGTTAGTGTAATGTAAATTTAATGTGCGCTAAATGCTTAATAGCGGTATCAAAAGGTATTATGATCGATTGCGTCAAATATGGCCAAATGCGGACAGGTCGTCAGGCAAAGGTATGTCAAAGCGCTATCGCCGCCGGCCAATGTCTGGAATTTTTATGATCATTATTAAAAAATTGCTGAGCAATTTTACAAGAAATGAGAATGAATAGAGACAGAGAGAGAGAGAGGAGGAGGAGGTAATAATTGAATTTCTATGCAAAGCTGTGTGATAATTTAAGAGGCAGTTAAAGCAAAACGTGTCGAGCATAAGACCAAAAACCCAAAGCCTAAAATACGACCATCAACTAATTGCTAAACTGTAAAAAGCGAGTATTGGGCAATTCTGAAGCAGAATGCTGAAAATATGCCCAGCCTGGTCCAATAACGAAATCATTGCTAACTGCAATTGCAAATATTTAGCAAACCTTTTGATAAATACTCATTCGATTTCTTCCCACACTTCTTCTCAGTTTGTCTGTGCCTCTATGGTGCTTTGTTGTTTTGGCTCAATGCTTACAGTTGAGTTTTGGTGCATGCAACGTTGTTGCTCCTGTTGCTGCTGCTGCTGCTGTTGTTCGCACACACTCGTGCGTATACGTGATTTATACGCTTTTCGCCTGGCAAATTTCACTAGGCGAACACACTGCACAATTGACTGTCTGATTGATTCACTCACAAAGCATTTGATTGATTTGCCAACTAGTTGTAGCAGGCAGACAGGCACACAAACAGTCAAACAGACAGATTGTCTGATAGACGGACAGATGGCAAAACGAACGGACGGAACTTGTGCGCACATTTTTGTAATCAGCTCAAACGGAATAGCTTCAATTCGTTGCCTGGCACCAGCTAATCGAAATTTGCATCGTGGCAGCTAATAGCAGCTTAGCTGCAGGCCACACCAATTGCAAATACACTGGAAAATACGAAAAAAACACATAGCTCATAGTCCGTTTTGACCCAGATTTGGTAGCTTCAGCGTTTATTTAAGTTTTAGAATCGATAAACTAAATTTGAAAACCTGTGTGTAAAAGTTTAATAAGAGGGAAGATATTAAACCAGTTGGCGGTGAAATTATTCAAATAGATTCAATTAAAATCAAAAAAAGATTTTTTTTAGTCATTTTTAGTTATATAAAATCTATTTTTGTGTATTAAAGCAATTAAATAATATAAGAATTCCACTTACTTTTTTGATTTATATAAAAAACTTGTTGATTTCTTGTTGGATAATATAATAACATGTTTTGCATGTTATAAAAGATTTCAAGCTAAAAAATATGTTTATTTAAAGTTTGAGCTGAATCTTAATAATAATTTTCATGATTCGATGTTAGAGTTACGACGACAAGGACTAAGCCTAACAAACAACAAAGCACCTAGCATCGCTTATTAGCGCTTGGTTATTTAAATTAGTTGGCAACAACAAACTAGCCTAAAGAGTTTGTGAGAGAGAGTGAAAAAGGAGAGGACGCAATGCAACTGGCAGCTAATTAAACTAGCAGCACACGCTGGTGTTGTTAAAGTTAAAAGTTTGAGTAGTTACTCCTACAAACAATTACACACTCACACGCATACTCACACACACATACATAGATGTGTGCAATATGCTAATTAATGTGTCTGTTCAACTGCAACAAATAACATGTGTATGTGTGTGTGGCATAGTCTATGCCTTTGGGCAGCAATTGCCAGCGCTTCTGTTTTGCATAAGAAGCAAGCTGGTTAACCAGCCACAACCCAAAATGGCCTAATTTGGCATATCCATTAGCTAGTTGCAGGTGGATGAAGTGCATCTGCTCTGACAGCTGACAGCTTCGAATAGGGAAATGTGCAACACAAGCGAATCGATATCTAAATATTTGATACGAAACATTAAATTTAGTTGGATCATATACAATAGTTATTGAACTAGAATAAAGATTGTTAAAGCAATAAATTTAACTTGGTTATTTTTAGCTTTTTTTTGAGGATTAGTTTTGAAATTTATCTAGAATCTTATTGAAAATATAAAGCAAGAATTTTTCAATTTAAATTGGCTTTAAGGTTACTCGAAGCATGTTTTCTTATAACGAGTGGCAGCAACAATTCAAAGCTGCATAGATTTTGGCGTATACATAACGGCAAAATAAATGATTTTGTTATAATTAATTACACAGCGCACTCAGTGGACTTGCAGGACTCGGGGCAAGGGACACGGGACACGGAAGACAAGACTTAACTGTCTACCGGAGGATGTCTGGCCGACAGCTGCACACAAAAACTCTCGCATAAGCAGCTTAAGTAAGCAAGCAGCAACTAGCATCAGTGGCAGTGGCAGTGGCAAGCTAAAGCTAAAAAAAACCAAATCATATCACAGAAACGAACGAAAGCGAGAGAGAGAGAGAGAGCGAATGAAATAAAAATGCCGCAGAAAATGTTTGTTTGTGCTGTCGTGCAGAAAATGACCAAATGACAAAGGCAAATGCTGTGTACATTGTAAACAGCAACAACAGCAACTAACAATTGGCCAACAAATTAATGATGATGCCCCAACTGGTTGCCAGCAGCAACAAAAATAAAGAACAATGAAGCGAGCGCTGATGCTCTTAGCTTTTGGCTTTGCTCGGGCTTGATTAATTGTTTGGGCTATGCTTTCCAAATGGGTTGCTTGGGCGGGGCTTGGCAGCGACGCATATGCAGATGCAGCAAGCAGCAAGTAGCGCAGTGCATACCCAATTGAATTCCCAAGCAAACATACAACTCGCACAGACAAAAACACATTCATTCATTTGACTTTATAGTGTTATATATGGCATTGGAATTTTCCTATTCCTTTTGTTTATTTTTGCCCCCACTGAACTTGCGCATCAAAAAGTCTGTAACGCCTATGCAGACCACGCCCCAACCCACGCCTGGTTTAAGTCTAGTATATATATATATATGTTTTTATCTTCAGTCCCATTCTCGCATTGCACACACAATAAAATGGCAGACGAACTGCACAAGACGTTAGATATGTACAAATAAAATGCAAAAAGTTATGGCACAAAAGAAGAAGAAAACAGAAAAAAATGAAAGAAATTCTTTGCTAAAAAACGCAAAAATATTGCCAAGCATTTTCCAATAAATTTGCATAAGTTGCATTGCCGCAAACCTCGTTCTCAACGCTTGTAGTTTCCCTTTCAATTTTATGCCTGCATTTTTTCCTTCTATTTGTGCTTTCTTTGAATTTTTCCTACCTGTGCTGTGCTGTGCTGTGCTGCATTCTTGGGGGCGCACCAGGCAAGTTGCCTCACGGCATCAGAAAAGCGAACTTTGTCCTCTCGCATCAGGACTTTCTTCATCGTGTTTTGCTTGACTGTAAGTTATTGTCCTTGTCTTTGTTGTTGTTGTTGTGGTTGAGTTGGGTTGCCTTCTCACTAGCTTGGTTGAAAAGCAGTTTCGTTCTGAAAGAGGTATATTTTTCATTGGCTGTCCCATATTGAGTACTATCATTGCAATTGTGGCACTATTCAGTATATTTTTAAGAGCTTCATCAAAAGGCTTCACAGCAAAGAAAAACATTTCTATAACAAGTGAAAATATATATATATAAAGTATAACACAATATTATCACATTTGTACGAAATCGTAAACATCGTAATAAATAATTGATAAAGTTATTTTGAAAGTTTCTAGTTTGAAAATTATGCTATTTAGTCAAAGCTTTTTTTACTTCTTGATAAAATGAAAATATTTTTGCACAATTATTTCAAATACACAAAAATTTATTAACTGCATCGGAAGTCTTCACTGGTTGGCTTTAGCTTAATTAAATTTATTTGCCAATATTAGCTTTAAATTCAAAGAATTTTGTAATAGAAAACAACGTTATTTTTCCACAACGAATTGAAATAAAATCCAATAAATCAACACATTACAATATGTTTAAACATGATTGCTCAACTGTTATTGAAACTTTGTAAAACTCTTAAATAAACATTAAATTATAAATTTGTACAAAAAATTCTTACTGAATAAATGAATGTATTAAATTGATAAATATCTTACCAATTTATTTGTACTTTTCAATAAAACGCTAGGCTTTAATTTATGACATGTAAATTCTGCCATTCGTAAATTGTTGAAAAAAAAATCATTTAAGAAACAGCTTATAGCCATAATACAAATATTAAATTTTAAATACAACACAGCTGATAAATATTTAAGAGGCAATGTAACTTTAAGTACACATCTCAACGCTTTTAGCGTGCAACAACAAGAGAAAACCAACAGAAAATACGAGAAATATGTGAAAATTCTCAAGGTGTTCTAAGTGAATAAATGAAAAGGACAGCAGCCAAAAGGGACATTAAACCACATAAACTTCAGCCACAATTGTGGGATGGCCAGCAGCTGAAGCTGAAGCTGAAGCGGGAGAGGAAGAGGAGACACACATCGCACAAAAGTATCAACCAAAAATGGCTAACTCAGCTCGCACACACACATTCTTCAGGGTCAGCGTATTGAGGCTTGGCTGAATTATAAATTTTCAACGCATTGACACTTAAGGTCATATTGGGCTAAGCTTTTAATTTTTGCCACGCGTAGGCGAACAGGCAAGGGGGCATGTGGGCGTGCGGTGACGTCGGGGCCGTGGTCCGATGCTTTAGTATGTGTGTTAAGTTTGACAGTGTTGGCCTCGAGGCGGCATAAAGCGAACATAAAGTAACGAAAGAAGAAGAAGAGAAGAAAATCTAATGGCGCACAATTTTTCCTTGCTGTTATTGCAAAAGTGTCGTCGATGTTGTACCCTGCGGGCTGTTTGCCACTTTTGGCAATGTATATGTGGCATGGCAGGTGCTTTGTTGTTGAGCATTTTTCTTTTGGGTTTTTGGGTGGTCGCACAAATTGATGAGGCTGGGGCAAAAGTTTTACCAAACACACACACACACGCAACTTTTACTATCAAATTGCATGGCTGCATGACACACTGACAGAGAGCCGACAAATTGTCATGCGTGGCAAGGACATCATAGTCAGAAGCCTAGCCAGTGGCAGCATCAGCAACGACACCCCAGATATTTTCTAATTACCCCAGGCAGGTAATAAATGTGCATCGAAATTAGTTAAGTTCATTTAATGCCACACGCACACACAGCATGTTGTCACAAGAAGAGTTCTGCTAGACGCACTGCGCAGTCGCCGAGCTAGCAACTTAAGAGTACAACTCGATTGGGAAATATTCTCTTTTGCCGCGTGGCAGCAAAACTTGACGTCTTCTTGTAAATTTATGTGTTTAATTTGTGAAGCGCATTCGCATATTTCGAGTCGCAATTCAACTGTTGCATGAATAAAGCAACCAAGCAACAGCGACAAACAATAACATAATTAATGTCTGCTCATCTATTCGCTAGATTGAATTATTACAAAACCATAAATTGTTAATTTCTACACACACATGGTAAGGGCAGAATCTGACAGCAGCCGAGCCAAATGACAAAAGGCTCCATTTGTTATTAGATTTGGGGCAAAATGTGTTGAAATTATTGGCTCAATGTTTCAGATAACATAACTAGCTTAACAAACACACAAAATCACCCTCTGTTAGCTGCTTGAAAATGTCCTTGTTGTTTTGCAATTTTACCTGCCACTGTCAGTGCAAAAACCGACTGCACAGCATTAAAACTGATTACCTTGCACTTCATTCAGTTCAGCACTGGAAACTTGAGAGCTCTGATTAAACACATAAATTCTATTAATGTTTAAATCCAAGAAACATTTATGTTCTAGCTAGTTCATTCCCAAAAGCTATGCAATTAGTAAACAAAGTGACATATGTAGTATATTGCCAACATATGTCATTGAATGCTGGCTAATGTCGTAATTAAGTAAGGAAATTGCCAGCAGATTGTTTAAACTCATGACTTTATACGTTAGCAGCTAAATAAAGATTTCGTTAATTTGTTAGTTGAGAACAATAGTTCACATCTATTGACATTTAAGAAAAATTAATCGAGCACCAAAAAGTATGCAACACATTTTTGAATTCTTTTCATAAACAAGATATCTTAAGGGGCTTATTTGCTGCCTTAGGGGGGCTGGCAGTTGGTCACACCTGTCCATTAGCTGCAGCTTTTAAGTGTTCATTACGTTGAATGAGCAGAATTCAAAGAGTAATTTACAAAATATGCATTCAACTCAAGACAAAAAAGCCAAATTGAAACTCGTTAAAATCTGTGCATTATGCTTTAAAAATAAACCATTAAACAGTGTAGCCGCTTGCAGGTCAAAAAGAAAAGTTCTGAGAAACATGATGCTGTTGTTGTTGTTGGCAGTTAAAGCATGCTTAAAGTTACAATATGTTTTTACTGTATAAATTCCAAACTTGTTTGGCTTCAAACCAACCTTTCTCTCTAGCTAAGGTACAAAGCAATTTCTATTTTCATTTAATAGCTAAAGTTATATATTTTGCGTTGGGTTTCTGCTTCCATTTTATATAAATTTGTGCCAAATATTTTGTAGCGTAACAGCAAAAACTTTTTTGACTTTTGCGATAAAAAAAAAACAATGAGAAAAAGGTGTGCACAAAAGAAGCGCAAAATAGCTAGCATAAAACACACACCTTCAAATTCATTCACAAACTCAGAAGCACAATAATGTACACTGGGACGCTTTGCATTGCGATTTGAATTGCTTTTCTATTTTGGGTGAGACCGCCGTCAAGAGGTAAAATATCAAAGCTGCGTGGATTTCGCTAGTTTAATAATGTAACGCGAGCTAAGTTCGAAATATGTGAATTATTTATGAAATTAAATTTGCCATGACAGACATTACTTTGGCGCTGGCGGGTTGGTTGGGGAGGGAGTGTTTGGCTTGAGCGACTTTGTCGCGTTTTGAATTTGCAATTTCAATTTGAAAACAATAAACTAAGTACAACGATTAAATCCTACGCACGTAAGGCTGTCACGGCTTTGTTATCCTTCTACGACTTGCTGAAGCGATTATCCTTTACGAAACGAAAAGAAGCAGCCCGGTTGCAGTTACAGCTGACTTATGCATGGCAAATATGCCTCCCACCAACCCTTAAATAGGTGAAAAAAAATATAAAAAAATCATCAGTTACCCTAAATAACTTATCATGTCTGAATTTTTATAGGTACTAGCTGGGGATCGTAAAAAGTGTTGAAATATTTTGTGGTTTTCTAATTTGTTTAATAAAATTATATACAAATTGATGTGCGAAAAAAAGGGCCAACAAATTATTAACGAAAACACAATTAGTCTTGTTAAAGCAGTCGAGTCGCTATAATGCCTTTGAAGCTTGACTCATAAAATCAGTTAATATGAGTTGACCTAGCATTTGTGCTTCGATGGTCGACGTTTGGATTGCTCTCTCCCAAGCTTTCTTTTGCATGAATTTATGCTGCAAGCAATGGCGCAAGCATTTTTACATTACTCACAATTACTTATATAATTGCATATTTTTGATCAATACGATTGCTTACTATATATGATTGTTGGAAGGTTCGCCTCCAAAACTCAACTCCTTTGTTCATTCTCATTAAGAACATATTATTTTTATTTATGTTGAAGATTTTCGCATCCTTATCGATAAAATTATAACACCCCAAGCGTAAAAGTTCACAAATGACTCACTTGGGTCCTCGGAAGAATTGTATTTTAATCAAAGAATATTGTTCCAAACTGCAGGTAGCTGCAGTTATAGCTTAAAATAGAAATAGATGTTGCAGATGTGGTCGGTCAACATTCTAAAGGGATCCAGGAAAAAAAAGATGACAAATGCATTGACAGCAGCATAGGCTAAAATATTATATAGGGCCTAGGATTTGTAAAAATAAATCAGTCGCTAATCAGAACTCAACACAATATCTACCGTTCAATACGAAAACGGACTTCAACAAAAATCAAACAGAGCTCACCAGTCTAATGCGCTATGGAGGATTACATTGAGAACCATCCCCTGCCACCATTTTAGCTAAATGACTGCCACTTGGGAAATGGGCGATGTTTTTGGCCCATTTGTTAGACTTTTGCGTTGTGCTTTAAGTTTTTGCCAACAGACCAACAAACATTATGAGGCTTTAAAGTGTATCTCTAACGGTATTTTTGAATCTCTAAGATCCACATAACAGCTGTCAATTAAAAAGGATAACTTGCCGGATATTCATCACAGTACAAATTATATTGAAAATGCCCAAAATAAAAAGGAAAAATGAAAGCGCGCCACGCAATTTGAAGAAGCTTAGTCTCCGCTGTGAATCATGGTCAGCAAATTAGTGTGGATTAACACAGCTGTGTGTGTGTGTGTGTGTGTGTGTGTGTGTGTGTGTGTGTGTGTGCTGTCTAGTGCCAGTGACTAACCAAAGACGAAGTGCGCAACAAACCAAACTGCGGTTATCCTGCCTCAATTTGCCATCGCTTTCATTTGCAGCTCCGTAATCAGTTTCTCTTACTCTCCCTTTCGCCGTTTTTGTACTCGCAGCGAAACCTTTTAAAGCCAACATCACTTGGCTCTTTGTCAGCGCATTGAGCGCACGAACGGGATTTTGATACATTTTGATAGATGGTCAAAACAACATGACCAATTATTTTCAATTCTTTTTCCACTTTTTGTTTTACGTTTTGGCTGTTGTACTTTCACTTTAAGGACCATACAATAAATGGGCTGAAATTCATTGCCAGTGACCAGGCCAAAAACAAGAGTTCCTTATCGCAACTCAAACTAAGCCTGTCTCGCTGTCAAAGTCAAAGTCCTTGCCGTTTACCAACACAATGTCAGACACACACATAAACAAAAAACTCTAATCCAGTGTAGCAATTTGTTGGACACGAGCCATGAGTATGAACCCGCAACAATGATTGGCATTTAGAGCTATGAATGAAATTGTATTAAAGCGGAGAAAGGATCAAGTCGTAACGAAACGTTATGAAGAATCCAAAAAAAATTAAACATAGCAGAGCGTAGTATTCACGAGTTTTCATATTTTAATAAAATAAGATTCTTAGAGGCTGATACTTTTGCTGAACGTTGCATAATTTAATACAGTCATTATTGAAAACTACAATTAAGTGTTATTTCTATTAAAAATATAACTAATACAAATTTATTAAGTCAAACAATAACTTTTTCTAAGTGTTATAAAATTTTATTAAGATACTTGAACTTAACAAATCTCTTTTTTTTATATTTATTTAACAACATATTTGTTTAACATCTATTTTATCATTGCATTTAATTGTTAAGATTCACAATTGGGAATATAAGTATTTTTTTCTTTTAAAAAATATATCAACGAAATTGTAAAGCATTATTTGCTTACAGATGCTTACCGATTTCTTTCTATTTATTTATTCATAAGCAAACAAACTAGCTTTTTTAAAAGCCCAAACAAAACGAAAAAAAAATTAGAAAAACACTCTAAAAATGTCTTTGAACTTAACTTTTTTGTTATTGTGCATAAATAAAAAATGCTTTTAAAAATATCACATGTCTACCGATGTAGCCATATGAATGTCCATCAATTACTGCCAGTTTAAGGCGACAACAAGGCAACGCAAAGTTGCTCTTAAAGCAAAGACGTCGAATAAAAGGCTTCACTGTCTGACACGAAAAGTAAAGGAGACGCACGCATAGGGAGGCAGACAACAAAAATGTGGCTTCTCTTACTGGCTGCCACGTACACACACATGTTTGTGTGTGTGTGTGTGTGTTTTTGTAGCTACACAAACATAGTATAGAGAGAGTAAAGTCGAGAGGTGAAGCAGTGGGAGTATGCCAAGTCGAAGTCAAAGTCAAGAGGCACTATTAAAGTACAATCACATTTAAGCATTTATTGTGGCAATTTCGCAAAACGATTTCCATCTAATGGCTTCTTTGATATGGTGTTCGCTCTGCTTTTGACCCGGCTAACAGCTTCAAATCATCTGTGTGTGTGTGCCAAATGGCCATTGTTATGTGTATCACTTACTATATTCAAATATTGAACACTTCAGGCCTTAACTTTAGCTTGAGGTTCAAGTCCATTTATTTTTTGGTTTGTGGGTCACAAACGCATTTCCAATATCAGTTTCTATTTTTTCTCTCACCCTCTCTCTCTCTTTCTTTTTCGCTGTGATTATGATCTAATAACTATGGCATAATAATAATTATAATAAGCCACGTCAGCAGCAATCGATATAGTGACTTTGGATATGCCACTGACACTTCGACTTTTGTGTAGCCGGCCAGCTAATTGATTTTGGCCTAGCTGGTTTGCTTAGTGAACAATGGGTCGTATGAGTGTTATGCAAATGCTTAAATATTGCGTGTCCAAAGCAACTGCATGTGGCATGAGGCAGCTGCCATGATTGCAAGGATGCTCTTCAATTATGCGTGTGAGTGTTTGTGTGTGTGTGTGTGTGTGTTTAATTCCATTTATTGTTAACCTAACTTAATTGAAATTCAACAAGCAGACAGACATATTTGTTATAGAATGCGGAGTTTTCACATGTTCCGTTTATTACGCAATTATAATGAAAATGTAAATATGTACCAACAAAAACAAATAATACAAATAGTAGTATAGGATATGGTGATGCTTGGCATTGGCCATTGGCATTCGGGCCAGTGGCTAAACGTGAGCATGTCAAAGTCGCCGTTGGCTCATTATGCCGCACTATGCAGCATATATGTAGTAGTACAACACTAATACGACCCTAACAACCGCCTCCCTTCACTCAAAAATTAGAGAAATAACATTTGACATTCAGTGCAATAATGAACTGTAGCGGGCGCATTAAGCAAATAAAGCGCTGAGCCTGCAAAGTAATTACATCGAACGAACCGAAAATGTTGTCGTATAATACACACACACGTACGCACGCACACACACACACACGTACAGTTAAATGTTTTTCAATACTCTATGAGACCCTAGAGTCGGCCCAGAGGCGTGTTTGGATTGCGGAAATGTCAAACAACAATTTGTGAAAAGCTTTGTGTTAGGTTAAATTTGAAATAGTATATTGCAAGAGGAGTTTTTTGCTTATGGCAAAAATATAAATTAATAATTCGATTGCTTATGGTTTATTATATGAATATGTATAAAATCCTTTACCTCATACTTATATCTCTGCAAATATTATAAACCATATTAAGTTATTATACAAAACTGTCTGTCAGATATACTAGATAATAGTTTTGGGTCAATGTCTACCCTAAATTTTCAATTTTCTACAGGGTATAATCGTCGCTTATAAGCACTGCACTAATCTCAAAATGGGTTCCCATTAGGCTTTACACGTTATTAATGAGTGGCAAACTGTCACAAAACTTTTGTCGCGCACTGTTATTGCAGCCAAAAAACATTGAATTAAATGGTCACATATGGAATTACGAGTGCTTCTCAATTTGCATATTTGTAATCCTGCCAAATGCAAAACTTTTTCGGTGCATTCGCAAAAGGGGGGCGCCAGTGCATGTTGCATGCTGCATGTGGCAATTTGTACGCAAGTGTTGTTTGTTTGACAAACCGACCATAAAAATTGAACCGAGGGAACGCCCCTAATGACATGGTCACGCCCCCGAAAAAATACGCGAACGCTCGTCTAGACAATGCCAAGGCAACAACTTTATGGCCTTAAGTTTGAGTGTGTGTGTGTGTGTGTGTGTTCTACAAGCTTGTCGCTGGCAGCTTCTTACATTATTCGCGTTCTAAATTGTTGTTGCCTCAGCATGTTTACAATGCTCAACAATGTTAAGCGTGAGTGTTTGGGGATGGCATGAGGAGTGTGTTGTGGGTAACTGGCATGTGTAGCTACAAGCTAACAATGTAATTATCGCAAAAGGCGGCAGGCAGTACTTAAGTCAACAAATTGCAAATGATGTTGTCAATTAGGCGCACGTTGAAATCAAATGAAAATCGCCAAAAAAAAAAAAAAATTAAAAATAAACTACGACATAGATTCGGCACTGAAAGAAACGAGTAGACAACAACTGGGTTCTTTACTTTAATTTAAACACTTTAGTTTATAAAACTTTATATTTGACACATCTAAGTATTGGACTCTTTAATTTTGCCCTGTGCAATGTATCTTTTGTATAAGCGTTGGGTTGTGTCGGTGATCCAAAACTCGTTGTTGAGACTCATTTGCGGTTTTGCAGCTCGGTGGGAAATCGCCTTCATGCGATTCGTTTATTGCTATCAATTATTTATACATACAATTATTCTTTGTCCGTGTGTTCGTTACGTTTCGTTTGGCGTTTATTTTCGTTCTTCATTTTTTTGTTGTTGTTTGGTTCTTGTTGCTGCATGCTGTTGCTTTGCTGCTGCCGCCAATGATCCTTAATCGGGTTCGAGTGGAGTGCAATTGCTTGTGTGGTTGTCAGGTGAACGAAGCGGAGCCAAACAAATGCTTCTGGCCAGGCCAATTATGTTCTCCACTGCCTGGCTGCTGGCTGTGAGCCAAACTGTAGTCGCTTTGTGGCAACCTTGTTGAGCTGCCGCCGCTTTCAAGTTGTTGCCCTAGTATTGGGAGTATAGGGCTTGGCTGCGCCTGCTTTTCACTACTCTACAATAAATCAAACTTGATAAATTGAGGTCAAAGTGCCCCATCGAGTGGTCAGCAGTCGCATATTAATTATTGAATTGTTGACCGCTTGTTTGTTAGTTTGTTCAAACGTATTGTAATTGTCGCAATTTGCGTGCTCTATATTGTCGTTATAACATTTATTACGGATATGCTACCAAACGGTTTCTCCCTACGATATAAAATTAATTAAACGCAAAAACACATAAATGCTACATATAACGCATACGCATTGTTGTCGCTGCTGCTCTCTACGAAAATCCTATTCGGCAACATATTTTATTTATAAATATTAATTATTCCCATTCCTTTGACGAGTAATCTCTTAAAAGTTCCTGTAGCAATGAATTGTTTGTTAAGCGAAAGATACAAGCATTTAATTCTAATCTGGCCAAAAATTAAGTCAGTTTCAACAGCAGAAGCTGCGATTTTTGGGAGCCGTGATACTTCCACTTCTATCCAGCTTTTCTCTAGACAAGAAAATGTTTTCTATTTTGTCTCTGTTGGCATGCATTTGTCACGGATTTCTCTAGACTTCATTCTCAAACACGAGTGAGATTTTGATTGGCCTTGTTAGAACTGGCCTCTAACTAAAGGCGTGATGTTAATAGAAGTTGGTGGTAATACAGCAAGTGAATGTAACAAATGCAAATATTTAATTAAAACTAACAGCAGAGTGGACTTGTTTGATAGAATTCAAAGTATTGTGTTTAATTTGTTCACCTTTTGCCATATTGTCTGGTGTAAGCCACAATATTAACAATTCATAATTACATGCATAAAATACACATTCAAATGCAAGCAAAGCGGTAAGCTGCTTTACGCAAGAAAATCTTTGTATAGTTATAAGTTTATATATGCCCTTTATTACAGCTCGTCAGTATTAATCCCTAGTTGCAATGGCAATCCAATTTGTAAATGTTTAACAATTCTTCCAAACAGAATATTAATAATAACATGCACTTTGTCAATATCCATACGCAATCATAACAAAATCTTCAACAAACAAGAAATGGGATCGTCAATACAAAACCGATTAACGAACGATGAGAGCAAGTCATGGATGAAAGATTAAAATATTCCTTATAACATTATGCATACATATTGTGTGGGTGTGATTCGCTATAAACGCCCCACTCAACACACACATGCTGTGATTTTTATAAGCATCATTTTCTAATTTCAACTTTCCAACGAATACTAATTTTCACCTTTTTGCAGCTTTTTCACGCTGCTTTGAATGAAAATGTTTTGCTTGCATACGTTTTGCATGTAATCCCGCTTTAATTAAAAAAAGTTTATATGTTGTTATATACTCTTTAAAAATATTTAAGTAAGTTAAGCAAAATGCCATTTAATTCTAGTATTTAAAAAGGTATTCTAAAAGTTTTAGTTGCTAAAATAAATTCTTGTTTAAAACTAGCTGAAAAATATTTTTATATATTAAGAAAACGTAGAAATCACAGAGTATCTGCTAGCTAAACACATTCCTTTTGCAATAATATTTGATCGAAATGAAAATTAACTTGTTTTAATGATTGGTGGAAGGAGAAGTGGCAAGTTTCATTTTACTTGGCAAACGAGCCAAATCAATGGCAGTATTTATTTATAGCGGGTGTTTTGCTCTGTGCACAAGGACATCTGTCGTTGATATTTTCAATTCCAGCCAGTGCAAAACACATACGCATACTTACAAGTACACGGCTGTGTGTATCCTTATAGCAATCGAGCAATCTAAGAATCTATAACTTTTTGTTTAGCATATAATTTGCTTTTCATTTTATTTTGCTTTCGGCATCTAATGATATGGAAATAATTATTGATTTCAATTTATACATATTTGAGTTGCCAGTGCTTACACAGTCTGCTATAAATATGGTACATACATTGAATGTGTTAGACTCTGCGAAAGTTGTGCCAGCACATATAAGTATGTATCCATATATGTGGGTGTACATCTATCGCATTGTATTATCCATTGAAGCTTAATAGATGTTGGCGCCTTTGTGCGTACATTTCAGTTATCCTTAAACTTTTTTTTACACCCATTCAACAGAAGTGCGTGTGTGTGTGTTTGTGTTGGGAAAAACAAACGCAAAACAAGGCAAAAGCAGTTCGAAATATATGGCAAGCCATTTGCAAATAAATTGAATGCTCAATTTCAATAATTTTGCATACTTTCTGAAGCAGCGCTGCAGACAAAGTTGCTTCTAATCCATTTGGACCAACCCCGACTAGCAACAACAACAAAAGTAACAACAACAGCAACAAAAACCAAGGATAGCCACAAACTTTAGACGGTGTGTGCAGCAACAAATTTCTTATCATATACCCTATATAGCACAGGTATAAAGTTTTTATAGATAATGACTTTAGGATTTCATTTTATTTGCATATGAATATTAGTGATTTCTAATTTCAATACTTTTACTTAATATTGATAAATCGCATCGAAATGGAACTTAAGTTTGGAATTACCACGAAGTTACAGAGAGCATAAATTCACTCAAAGTAATACAAGTTATTGATTCTTTAATCAAGTAAATAAATACATTTAAGTTATAATTTAGAATAAATTTTCGAATATCGAATTGAATTATTTTACAATTTTTTTTATTAACTTTGCTTTTCTCAAGCTGAGCATTTTGAAGTCGATCATTTATAAATTCGACCTTCAGTTTGTTATGGATTTGGTTGAGTGTGAAAATGCGAAGCTAAAAACAAATCTGAATTTGTTAGCGGGCTTGTGTGTTTTAGCGTGTGTGTGTGTGTGTGTGTGTGTGTTAAAAGTCTGCCAGCTGTTAAATGCGCACATTCATGATTAAAAAAGTTTGACGCTCAAGGCGCTTCAAGCAATTAAAGTTTTCATAGTCACATTGTGTGCCAACACACACACACACACACACACATATATTTTTTTTATAGATTTAAATACTATAAACCTATTTGAAAGCTTCGTGGTTAGAGACAAATGAATCGAAGTATCGTTCCCTATTAGCCAAGGTCGGCGTCTAGCCGCCAAATCTGTAAAAGCTGGCATTTTGCAATGATCTGTAGTCCTGGGAGTCGCAAACAGACACAGCAGACAGACTAACAAACAAACCAATTGACAAGCTTGAAAACCAGTCAAACGCAACAATTTGAAATGAGAAGAATGAATGAATGAATGCCAATGACTGACTGAATGCACGCCTCGATTGTTGTTGTTGTTGTTCTTTGTTGTTGTGTACACAAAATTGTAAAATATATATGTTATTTTATTTGCATAAATTTCCCAAGGGAAATTGCACACATATCCTAATATGCACAATGCAATGGCAACGAATGGCAAGGGAGAGTATGATGGCTATGATGGCTAAGCATGGCCATGGCCAACAAACAAACATGCACACACAAACACACGAACATATGTGGGCAGTAAGCCGCCTTTGGTGGTTGTGTTGGTCCGTTAAGCCTCCATGACAAGCCACCTACATTTTCAGTTTGCCACATAAAAACCTTCAACCAATGACCAAACGAGCTCTTTTTATGCGTTTTATGCAAAAATGAATGCTGTCTCTAATACACTAACTGTGACTTAAGTAAAACAGTTGCATGGAATAAAAATGCCATATTCATACATATCAAGACAAGATAATTAAGTCTTGTGTATTAAGTGAATAACTATATTTAAACTTCCATTTTCTCATAATTTATTAGTTAAGTGCAACAGCATTTTAAAAAGTATCAAATTGCCATAATGTCATTGAATTTTTCATTTGAAATCAATATTATAATCTGTGTTGATTGAACCTTCAAACAACGTCCCAGCATAACAGTTTATCACTATTTAGTTTTTCCCCGAACAACTGCTGAGCAATTATTTATATTCTCAGAAAAATGAAAAGATGTCACAAAATTCGGAAAAAAAACCTTGTCCTCCCAAGGGTATACAAATGTCGGAATGGACAAACTTCTGTTGAACTGTGTAGTCCTGCTTGCTCATTGCCAAGATAAGTTTTTAGTAGTTGCTTTTATACAAAAATTCACAATTGTAAGAAAATAATTGCAGTAAGAGCCCAAAAGCAGCAGCAGCAGCAGCAAGGACATATGAGATGTTTGCTATTTGCTGTGGCCAAAAGCGCCCATAGGGAAATTGCACAAATTTTTCGCCTGGCTTAGATGCAATTAATTCGAGCTAAGAACGCTAACGGCTACCTCGTGCCGCTTGTCGCATGCTGTAAGCAAGGTCTGGATAGCAAAGTATAACGCAGGCAGCTTTAGTTGACTTGGAGGCGCCACTTGAGCTCAGTTGCAGCTGAAATTGTAAGCTGTTATCCTGGGCAAACGTTTGCGTCTTCGACTGTTAGCTGCTGCCGCTGCTGCTTCCGCTGTGTGGCATAGAGTGGCAACAAGTGCCACTTGCACTTTGACTGATGTACAACGGCAACGCCAACCCACCCACAGCTCAGCCAGCTAAAAAGTGCGCAAAATGAAGTGCCAGCTGCTGTCTGAAAGGTGCTTCAAGCTTCAAGCACGCAAGCGCCAAGCAGTTGAAGAATACAAACAAAAAAAAAAGAAACAGAGAAGTAGATGGAGAAGCATCTGCTCATATTTAGCGCGACTTAGACGCGTTTTTACCAGTGAATGGCCAACGAGGCTTTGCTTTCTTTCGCACTTTTTTTTTTGCCAACTGAATGACCCTCGATACGGCGGCGTCGGCTCGGCGGTTCGGTGGCTCGGTGGCTCGGCGGCCAGTTAGCCAGTTTAGAGCTTTGAAAATTCAATTCAGCTGCAGTTTATTTATATACTTTTTTTTTTTAGTTTAACATTTTTTGTCATCATAGTAATTCGTTTTTGTTTTGTGACTACCTGGCAACCCTGGCGTTGATTAATTGCATGCAGCAGCAGCTGCTGCTGTTGGTGCTGCTGCTGATGCGTTCAGGGTTACGT
The DNA here is from genome assembly GCA_035044585.1 of Scaptomyza polygonia. Taxonomy (NCBI): domain Eukaryota; kingdom Metazoa; phylum Arthropoda; class Insecta; order Diptera; family Drosophilidae; genus Scaptomyza; species Scaptomyza polygonia. The sequence goes on along the minus strand of JAWNNU010000936.1, from coordinate 72,442 downwards.
TTGGGGTCACGCTTCATGGGTCTCTGACGATGACTGAAAAATGTTTCGGCACGTACGTATACATTTAGAGCTTTCAGCTTTATTTTTATTTTCATTTTCATTTTTTTTTGCGCTGCGCAGATTTATATGTTTGTACTTTTTGAGCCAACAAAAAAAAAAAAATGGGAAATCGCGACCATCGGCAATCAAATTGTCTAAAATAAATCTAAATTCGCGTTGCATATTGAGTGCACACATACATTAGTTTTATATTTATATATGTGTATGCGTTGCCAGAAAACGTTTTGAACAACATATAAAGCATCCAATTAAGTGAGCAACTAACCAGCGAACCACGAATACGCTTGGTAACAATTATTTTCAAAATATATATTTGAGTTGAGTTTGGCTATGCAATCAGTTCAAGTAGTGGAATAGCAATGTTAGTAAAGCCATTTTATATCTATGCAAAATGTATGGCTTAATTAAGAGTTGTTAAACAAATTTAATTTTTAATTTATACCATACGGAAATTTTTGCGTGAAGACTAAAAAAATAATTCAGAGAAATGGAATGGAAGAAATAAAAGTCATAGTAATAACATTATATATAAAATACATAGCAAGAATATACAAACAAAAATCATTAATTTTATATAATATGAGTATAGATTTTAGAATGCAAATTGCAATACATTTTTCATATATAATTTAAGAAAGAAGTATTCGAATTATGCAAAACTGACTACGCGCTGTTGAAATACAATTTGTTAATGAAAGAAGAATAGATGAGAAATGTGTGTGCATATTTTAACATTTCCAAGTTAAGCGACAAGCGATTAGGAAAATACTATTCTGCTCAACCCACTAACAAAGCTAAAACAACTCTCGCTCTCTCTGTCTCTAATAGGGTATAACAATTATAAAAGCATTTTGAAATGAATTGTTGGTCCAGGACGAGGAGCACTTGTTGTCGCCGCATTTCTCGTTTGCGGCCATCAAAATGGGCATTGGCAATATGCTTGTGGCACCTGTGTCCAATCTCGAGGCATGCTTTTAGCGTTGGCCATAAGGGATACGGGGATGCTACGCCAGCTAACGGCCACGTTTTCAGTACATTTTTGATTTATTGTCAATTTGACTTAAATTATGCATGTGCCAGATAAGTCAAAAGAGCTGCCCGCCTGCATCTTGGCACACACACCTTAACATATACTACATACATTCATTTTTTAGGCATTTGTCATATTTTATCACTGCCTAAATGCGTGCCATAAATAATTTTTTCATTTTTGTTGCTGCCGTTGCCTCTCACTGATTTAATAGACTGTGCCTATGGTTGAAGAAGCCGGCACGTGAGCTAGCTTGTTGCCCTGTGTTACCTGTTTTAGGGATAAAGGCATAAATTTATGCCCAAAACCACGAGGCTTGCCAACTCGATAATAATTTGTCAAATGGCAGCTCTTATCCCCTGACCCATCGCAAGCGACGATATGCAGGGCATGCAATTTATAGCGCCGCTTATGTCTTTGAACACATTTTGTCTCATTTTGTTTGGCTTTGGCTTACGCGGCATTTTACACATGGCTTGCAGGTTTGGCGGGAACGGGTCGTGGCATGCCCCAGCTAAACGAGTGTGTGGCTGCCGTGCGCTCAATTAAACAGCAATTGCATTGCCAACTGGCAACTGTTTTGTTTTTGCGGGTGCTGCTCTGTCCCCTGACACAGCCCTCTATTAATGGGCAAAGCTTATGCGACCGTTAATGGGTTGCGGCGCTGCAGTTAAGTATACGCCTTTAAATGTTGCTGCAACAGCTAATGCTACAATTTATGCAGCTGTAAAGAACATAAATACACACAAACACACACATACATAAAAAAAATAAAAAAACGATTGCTTTCAGCAAATTCCTATACTAACATACTTCTGCTCTGCCAATCAGCTATGTTTTGCATTTGTTTGATTTCATCATTTCCATTTCCAATTATTGAATTGTTTTTGGGTCCAGTTCCGAGTAAGGAGTCGCTGTTTGCCCTAAAAAAAAGCGGAACACAAACCGAAAATGTATTGCTGGCTTCCCGTTCAGCTTCATTTGCCGCACGAGCCTGGAAGTGGACCTCAAGTTTCCACAAAAATAATTAAAAAATTTTGTGTGCCACTTGAGATTCGAAGGTCAACCAAACAGTATTGGTATTGGTGGCTAATAGCTGAACCTTGAATGCGCTGAGGCAGTAATTCTATATATTAAAGCTATCAAAAATATATTAAAAAAAATAATACATATACGGGGGAAAGAAAAAAACACTTTTTAAATTAACATTTTAAATGATTTCATTATACAATAAATATTTGTGGTATACCATCTATAGTTATGAATATTTACTTAGATTTCAGGTATGTTTGCATTCATACTTTAAAGGAAAGTTGGTTAGATCTTCTGAATATTTATTGGAAGATCTGAAGATCTTATTGCTGTGCATTAAGATTTTGACCAACGCTTTTTAACGAAACACAATCTGAAAACTTTTTCTGGCAGACACTAATACAAAATCAATTTGTTGCAGGGCAACACACAATGTGGCATTGTAGAAGCGTCGCCGCAAACACTTGCACACTCTTTTTGATGTTTTTATTTTTGGTTGTTTGTTGTGTGCGGCAGGCCGCAGCAGCAGCAGCAGCAACATCAATGCGGTGAAATTTTTTGTTGAAAGTGGCGTAGAGCGCAGAGAAGGGTGCGTTAAGAGCCGAAATTCTTCTTCTGGCTTGCGATTCACTCAGTCAGTTTGCAATGTGCTGAAAATCAAGCGGTCGAGTCGTAAACATTTTTTAATTCGTTTTATACCCTCGCACACAAAGAACGCAACTCACACACACATATATATAAAGCACCATTAAGCAGCTGCAGATGTACATTAGCTGCCGCCATTTTCCTTAGATGCTTTCCACTCTTCTCTTTTTCGCTTTCGCTTTTGGTCTTGTGCTTTGCTGTGGCAGAGTGTTTGCGTTTTTCAAATTGTGTGAACTTATTTTTGTTTTGTTTTTATTTTTATGGCGTCTGAAATTATGCTTATTTCGCCATTTCTGTTTAGCTCTTAAAGAAATTAAAAAAAAAGCGGCACAGGCAAAGGCATAGACTGCCATGCTAGAGGCTGCCTGTGAGCCTAGTTTGTGCGGCTTGGCGCCTCAGCCGTATAGTCTTTTGTTGTTGTTGTTGTTGTTGTTTTTTAAGATGTTGATGTTGCCGGACCGTGAAAAATAAAGCCCATGGGCGTGTGTTTTTTAAATGCAACACACACACGCAAAAAACTTTCACTTGTTTTTTGAACGCTTAAGGCTTTCGCGAGTGCTTTTATTCTTCTCTTGTGCAGCGATTATCAATGACAAATTTTAGTGCTCTACATAAATTAATGCAAATAATAAATTAAAAATACTTTCAGTGCGATTTCAACAATAACTCGCTGTGCATGTTTAAAAAAATAACGAAATTAATGCATACAAAACACGTGCTAGCGAAAGTATTTTATTTCCAATTTAAATACAATTTGCACTTCGCGGCGAGAATTTTATTTATTTTTTGTCAAGATCTTTTGTCATTTCAATATGCGTTGCTTGATGCTTTTGTCATTTTGATTATTTTACCGTCCGCACACACACACACACGCACTTTCTTGTTGGCAGGACAACTGTGTCAGTGTTTCGACAATTTGACGGACGGCCAAACACATTTATAGAGGTAGTGGTCGCATCAGAACCGTTTGTCTAGGCAGCGTGACTTCCTTTTGGCAGACATCAAAAACTCATTTCAATAACTTCTGACGTAAATGTGACCAGGCAGCAATGAAAACTGAGAATGTGATGAACATCATACTAAGGCAACTCACAAGAAATATTTATATATTGACCAGTTCCAAGAATCTATATGAATATATGATATGATTGTTATTATTAATTTAACTCGTTCTAGACTAACCTGATTGATGATAAGATTCACAATAAAATCTTTATTCTTTTAGTAACGAAAATTAATTTTTAAACATTTTTTTGATAAAGTATAAGTTCAGAAAATTTTTAAAGCTTGACAACAAAAGTTTTTTTTTTATCAATACTATACCATAAAGACAAAAATATTTAATGAACTTTAATAGAAGATTAATAAATATTCTTTAAAACTCCTCTGTAAATTTTTTCATACAGGTTTTCCAACATATTTATATGGTTAACATTTCTTGTTAAATTTTTAAATCTTTTAGTTAGTTTATTTGAAAAATCGCCCAACAGAATATGACTTTGCTCATGTACTGCAATTTCGCATTTATATTTTTATGAAAGTATCTATACGCTATTTGCATAAACAATCAAAAAGTTATTTCGATTTGTTATTTCGGTCATGTTCATTACTGTTTGCTTTACTGCGAGTTTTCTAATTAAAACTTGAAGCACATGATTAGAGCCCAATATTGCGAAGCGTTGTCTGTTTGTAAACATTCGAGTTTCAAGCATTAAATGAAGTCACTTTTCAGTTTAATGGCTTAACAGCGTAAATTTCACATCGCATTTTATGTTTGTTGAACGTAGCACACACACGCAACAGTATTAAAATAAGAACATAAGAAAAAATATATCGACCTTTAAATTTTTCAATACAAAAATTTTCTGCACAAAATTTGAATGAAGTTTCAATGGAAATAAGATGCAATTAGAATAGCCGTTGCGAAATATTTCAATAAGTATAAGAACTGTGTTCAAAAATTAAATCTAAAAACACTTTTAGTTTTCGTTTGAATTATTCAAGCCAAAAACCTTTTGAAGGATAGGGTAAAAGGTTAGTTTAGGCCAGCTGACCCTTTAGAGGGGTGACCGCTCAGGGTCGGTACTACGGCCGGTAACTGGAGCATGTTCTTGTTATCTTGGTGCGTCGTTGTTCTGCCAGAGCGGCGCAGCTGCAAGGACGGTGTTCTAGCCCTGGCTAATTGCATATCATGCATTCGTTGTTGTTATTTATGCCAAGTTTCATTTAAGGAACTGCTGCCAGCCAACGACAGTTATGCCCCTTAAGCTTCATATCTTTGTCTCCAGGGCTAGCAGGAGCTAAGCCGAGGCCAACATACAGTTGTGCAGATTTACTTGGAAGACCCTTAGCTGCATGGCTGGATGTGGCATGGTCTTTGAGCTCCAGGTGGCATGCGTAACCTCAGCTGGTTTCTGCTCCACATAGCATGCCATCAGTGTTTTCGTATTTGTCTCGAAAGGTTGACGCTTTTTGAGACGCAGCAACCCGCTAACTACGCAACATTTTTTTTTTGTATAGATGTTGAGTAATTACCAGAAAGTAATTGTTAAGGTCTGTAAATTAAATATGCAAATACATACTAAAATATTTTTTGCTTGAAGACATAAAAAGCTGGCTAAGTAACTTAGATGATAAGCCAACTTCATATTGTGTACCCAGTCACCACTTCGAGTACTTCCACTGTCGGTTGCCAGGCTCAAGAACTCAAAACTCATATTTCTATACGACGGCAAACAAAGGAACGCAAAAATGCTATGTGCCTTTAAAAAAGTGCCCAAAGTCTGCGGAAAAATGGCCATTTTTTCGTGTGCGGCATGCTTATAAAAATAACCGACCACCAGCAGTTGGTCACAGATTGGGGCAAGAATTCTCTGGCACATTTTCTTTTAAGAATCTGTGTGGCATGCTTCTAGTCGCGTGGGTGGATGAAAGATATGAGAAGGGGGAATATATAGTTTCTGACGGAGTGTACTAAGCTCTTTGGCATATTTATGGCGTGCATCAGGTTATGTGGTTTTTTGTTGCTGCTGCTGGTGTATAATCGCACCGGTACGTTGATATTTTCAAGTGATTTACTCTTTCAAGGAAAAACTTATGTTTAGCTGTATTGTAATTGCTTTTAGCCGATAGGCAAACAATTATACGCGTTGTTTAAACAATCTAATAAAGTTCGCTTTATAATTTATGGAATGACAGTTTATATTTCTTCGATTTATCTGATGGATGTGCCGCACGTGTCATGCTACAGTAAACATATATAATTGTAGTGCCGGCTGCCACGCACTCCAAAGTGAGACGAAGCGTTGCCACCCAGCGTTCAGCACCGCCAGCAGCAGGCAGGCAGGCACACTCATAACTGAGCAAAGTGGCAGCATAAAGTAAACAAATTACGCTGTTGACCTTCAGTTGGCTGTAGGCAGCAAAAGTTTTGCCTTTGAATTGGAATTTGCCTGAGCTTCAATCGAAGCACAAAGGACGTAGCAAGTACAAGAGAAGTGGGGTGTGGTAAGCGATGTTACACAGACAATTTCCTTTGGATATTCATAGGCATTATTTTTCAATGATTTCAACCAAGCGACTTTGGCTCGTTAGCGGGCAGCTTGTTGTTGCTGTTCAGCAGGCAGATTTATGCTTTAGCAAAAGTTTTTTAACAATATCTAGAATTTACGATTGGCAAAACCCACACACCCACACATAGACAATGAAGGCTTTGCGAAGTTTGGTTTACTAACTGCTGCTGCTGTTTTGGATCTTTGGTTTTGTTGTTTTGATTAAGTAAGGATGGGTGGACATTTAATTAGTGTCGCCAGATAGTCGGCACAGCTCGATAAATAAGCCAGCTCTATTACTGTAGGCACACAATCAGCAACCAACTCGTGTTGGCCATCATTATTTGTTATAAACATGGCCCTGACGAGCTTGCAAATTGACTCATTCAAAGCTCTCGCATGCACTGCAGTCTTGTAACTTTTTTTGCTCTCCAATATTCACGCTCATTTGTACAATGAGCTACAAGTCAACGAACTGTGTTAAGCCGACTTATTATATGGCTACAATACGCATACGCATTTACATTTTAAAGATATTTGTCAGCCCGTTTATTGGACAGATTTAAATATTTATTTGATAGGCGGCTCACTGGCACTAGGGCAGCATCAACAACGCCGATGATGATTTAAAACTGACAAATTGATAGTTGAAAACTCATCAAATGGAAACCTCGTTTCATTTTATCGTACCCCACACAACTTATTTTAAACTCAATAGGCATCTTTGGCAATTATCGCAGACTGATATGTCTGCAATTGACAACTGTGCTAATAAGCTAGGGTCAAAGTCAATTTTAACTTAATTCCTTAGAAACAGACTACAACAAAATTATACCAATGCAAGTAAAATTGATATTTGTGTATTTTCTTTACAACATTTAGCTATTCTATAAAATATGAATACCTAATTATGGTTATTGAAATTGATATAGGTGCAAACGTTGCCAAATGGTTTGAGTGACTTGCAGAGCTTCTTTCTGGTTTGTGGTTTTGGCCTGTAGGTAGGAGGAGGACGTGGGTTATGATGCTGAGGAGGAGGATACGGAGGGTTATGGGTATCCAATGGGTATCCATGGTTAGGATAGCTCGGCAATCCTTGCCCAGGTAAAGCATATCCAGGATATCCGTGTCCAGGCAAGCTATTTCCGGGCCACCCATGTCCGTTATTAAAGACCCAGTATCCTGGACTAGGAATAGAGGGGACTGCAGGTATTGTTGTCGAAGGATAAGAACCCATTGATCCAGGAACTGTTGATCCAGGAAAAATTGATCCAGGCAACATTGACCCAGGATACATTGATCCAGGATACATTGATCCAGGAAACGTTGATCCAGGAAACATTGATCCAGGAAACGTTGATCCAGGAAACATTGATCCAGGAAACGTTGATCCAGGAAACATTGATCCAGGAACCGTTGATCCAGGAAACGTTGATCCAGGAAACATTGATCCAGGAAACATTGATCCAGGAAACGTTGATCCGGGAACCGTTGATCCAGGGAACATTGATCCAGGAAACATTGAGCCAGGAAGACCTGTACCAGGTAGTCCCACACCAGGAAAACCAACACCTGTACCAGGAAGACCTACACCGGTACCAGGAAGACCTACACCTGTACCAGGAAGCCCTATACCAGGCAGACCTACACCTGTACCAGGAAGCCCAACACCAGGAATGCCTACACCTGTACCAGGAAGACCAACACCAGGCAGACCTACACCTGTACCAGGAAGCCCCACACCCGGAAGACCTACACCTGTACCAGGAAGACCAACACCAGGAAGGCCTACACCTGTACCAGGAAGCCCTACACCAGGAAGACCTACACCGGTACCAGGAAGACCTACTCCTGTACCAGGAAGCCCTACACCAGGAAGACCTACACCTGTTCCAGGAAGCCCTATACCAGGCAGACCTACACCTGTACCAGGAAGCCCTACACCAGGAAGGCCTACACCTGTACCAGGAAGACCAACACCAGGCAGACCTACACCTGTACCAGGAAGCCCCACACCCGGAAGACCTACACCTGTGCCAGGAAGCCCTATACCAGGCAGACCTACACCTGTACCAGGAAGCCCAACACCAGGAAGGCCTACACCTGTACCAGGAAGACCAACACCAGGCAGACCTACACCTGTACCAGGAAGCCCCACACCCGGAAGACCTACACCTGTACCAGGAAGACCAACACCAGGAAGGCCTACACCTGTACCAGGAAGCCCTACACCAGGAAGACCTACACCGGTACCAGGAAGACCTACTCCTGTACCAGGAAGCCCTACACCAGGAAGACCTACACCTGTACCAGGAAGCCCTACACCAGGAAGGCCTACACCTGTACCAGGAAGACCAACACCAGGAAGACCTACATCAGGAAGACCTACACCTGTGCCAGGAAGCCCTATGCCAGGCAGACCTACACCTGTACCAGGAAGCCCTACACCCGGTAGACCTACACCTGTACCAGGAAGACCAACACCAGGAAGACCTACTCCTGTACCAGGAAGCCCTACACCAGGAAGACCTACACCTGTTCCAGGAAGCCCTATACCAGGCAAACCTACACCTGTACCAGGAAGCCCTACACCAGGAAGGCCTACACCTGTACCAGGAAGACCAACACCAGGCAGACCTACACCTGTACCAGGAAGCCCCACACCCGGAAGACCTACACCTGTGCCAGGAAGCCCTATACCAGGCAGACCTACACCTGTTCCAGGAAGGCCTACACCAGGAAGTCCTACACCTGTACCAGGAAGACTAACACCAGGAAGACCTACACCTGTTCCAGGAAGACTTACACCTGTACCAGGAAGCCCCACACCAGGAAGGCCTACACCTGTACCAGGAAGCCCCACACCAGGAAGTCCTACTCCTGTACCAGGAATATCTACACCAGGAAGACCTACACCTGTTCCAGGAAGCCCTACACCAGGAAGACCTACACCTGTACCAGGAAGCTCTACACCAGGAAGACCTACACCTGTACCAGGAAGCCCTACACCAGGAAGACCTACACCTGTACCAGGAAGCCCTATGCCAGGAAGACCTACACCTGTACCAGGAAGACCAACACCGGGAAGACCTACACTTGTACCAGGAAGCCCTACACCAGGAAGACTTACACCTGTTCCAGGAAGATCTACACCAGGAAGACCTACACCTGTTCCAGGAAGACCTACACCAGGAAGACCTACACCTGTACCGGGAAGATCTACACTAGGGAGACCTACACCTGTCCCAGGAAGCGCTACACCAGGAAGACCTACACCTGTTCCAGGAAGACCTACACCAGGAAGACCTACACCTGTACCGGGAAGATCTACACTAGGGAGACCTACACCTGTCCCAGGAAGCGCTACACCAGGAAGACCTACACCTGTTCCAGGAAGACCTACACCAGGAAGACCCACACCTGTACCAGGAAGCCCTACACCAGGAAGACCTACACCTGTTCCTGGAAGCCCTACACCAGGAAGACCTACACCTGCACCAGGAAGACCTACACTGGTACCAGGAAGACCTACACCAGATCCAGGAAGCCCAACACTGGTACCAGGAAGACCAACACCTGTACCAGGAAGTGCTGTTCCAGGAAGCGCTGCAACTGGAAGTCCTGTTGTGGGATCAATGTCAACACGAAGTCCTGTTGCTGGATCAGTGACTACTCTTACTGCATAATAACGCTTTACACCCAACATCGGATAGTATGGCAGGATGTAGTAAGGGTTTGGACCTTCAGGGCCCAAGCGCCTCAATCCAACTGAGTCTTCGTAATCTTCATCCTGATTGGAGGAGCTGCTTTCATCATCATTGTTGCTATGATCGCTGAGGGATTCTAAAGAATCGTACATATCCTGATCCTCGATGCTGTCTTGCTCATTTTTGTAATACAGCGTTTCAGGCTCATACTTGGCCACGGCCAAGCCGCACTCAAGCGCCAGTAAAAGGCACAGTAGTAATTTAAAGCTCATTATGAGAGCATTCGGTTGAAACTGATTGACAGAATATATGGCTATAGCTTATATACTTTTTCCAAAATGAGTAACAGTCAAACCTGTTCCAGTAATGCTCCTGGGCTTGTTGTAATAAACACAATGGCGACGCCCCATTCTTAAGTGCCATATTAAGATTCTACGAAAAACAGATTAACTTACAGAATGGCCAAGAACTTAAGGGCGTGCTACCTTCGATCGAAGATATTGTTCATTTGCAAATTATTTCTATTTGAATAAGCAATAAATTAAACATAAAGAACTTTATACCAGTATATTCAACATTTATAAATGCAAAAAAGAAATTCGATTAACTTTATAAAGGAAATCTTATGGCAGTATTTAAACATTTAAAAGTTATCAGCTTCGCAATCGAATAATGTATTTAAGTCTTGTTTATTACAGAAAAATATTGAAATTCTAGAACAAGAGATTTATTCTGTTTGAATAAGCAAAGACTCGACGTTCTTAAAAATTTTTTACAAACATAATTCATAATCATAATAATAAATAATGTTGCTTAGCTTTCATTTGCCTTGGTTTGTTTATGTTTAATAGGTTTTATTTTCTGCTTGACAATTTGGAGCCGTCTTCTTTTTAAATAATGCGTTAATGAAAATACATTAATTACGCATTTAAGAACTTTTCAACTTTAAGAAGAACTAAGAAGTGAGCCAAATCGAAATTGTCTCTTGAATAATTTATGGCTAAGCAGCTCTTTGTAGTTCAGAATTGTGCATTTAATAAAAATTAATGACCTTTTTACGAAGTTATGTCCAATCAAGATACTAAACGATTACTTACGCATCAGTTTTACTCTCTCATCGGTGGGCTTGTCTATGGCTACAAACAAGGTCCTGGTTATGGTTTTCGCTATTCATTCCCAGATTATGCGCGAATCTATTGATCAAACAATTTAAATTACCAAGCGTACGGAGGAACTGTAATATCCACATAATGACTTTTGTTTTAGTGCTCCCGATTTCTTCAATCTGCTCAATTCGGAGCTTAACATTGGTATATAGATTTTGCGCCCGATGGACAATGGGCACACGCTCAATTGCTAAAGCTGAATGATCAGCAGCAGTTTGTCGATAAACTGATTATGTTTTAGGCGATGCTGAAGGTAGTTAACTATTCCATCCAGCTGACGCCGGCACGAATTCCGAAAAAAAGAAAATGGCTTAATGACTTTAAGCAAACAGACAAAAGAAATCATCTCAACAGCCGTGTTGGTATAGCGAGGTTTGTCTCTATGTCCGTCAATCTGTCTGTATGAACACGCAGATTGTCAGCAATGAGCAGCTGACATAAAATCAAAATAAATTAATACTAAAATATTGTTTAAATAATTAAATTAAAATATAAAATTATTTATAAACCTAAAAAGAAAACTAAGGTAAAAGATTTCAAAAGTTAACGTTAAAGCTTTAGGTAATACAAAACGATAATAAGTCCAAAAATTTTTGCGTGGATTACAAAAATCCCAGAAATCCCCACTCCAGAGAACTGCAACGAGTGTGCTCGAGTTTCTTCGAACAACCTAGTCGAACAAAATGTTCAATTGAGCTCGAGACTCGTTCAAAACGAGACGCTCTCGATCGAGCCTCTAGGCAATCAGAGTGTTCGAACTCGTCGGCACTCGCAGCACACTTGATTATTTGGCATCCGAGCCGGTTGTACTCGAGTGCAACTCGAGTGTCTGCTCGTCATCATTTTAGTGGTGAGAGTTTTTCGTGCTAGTATCGTTACAATAATTTTTTCTCAAACTTCATCGTTATTTTAATTTTTTTTATTTTATATTTTGGTTAAATGCCGCGCTGTATTTACATAATTGGTGTGAAACTGAGAATCTATCATAATAAATACTTTTATACGATATATGTACTCAAGAACCGATTTTTTACCATCCCTAGCACGTGCAAGCTGCTGTTTATGTACACGTCATACTTGCATGTCGTTGTCATGAGCTAACTCGATCTCGTTCGTTTGTTGGTACAAATTTACGAGCTGCTTTAATAATACTAAAGGCTGGTTCGCACTTTGGTAAGTAGTAAGTAGCGAGTCAAGTAGACAGTAGCTCGGGTAGCTGCTTCTCGCCAAAAACTGTTCGCACTTATAAAATTAACTGATTAGTACAGTGCATTAGTAGTGTGCGGTCGGCAGCGAGATGAGTGTGCAGCGCAAAAAAATCATTCCACCGAAGAGACATGTTTACTCCACAACAGCTTGGAAATTGTGAACTGTACTGTTTCAAAAAGTTCTGACTTGCTGAGTGGCCAGTAGACAGTAGCTCTGCCGCGCTACTCGCACAAAAAAATAGAGTAGATTCTATTCTGTTTTTAGTCGAGTAGCGAGTGAGCTGACTAAATTACTTGCCTAAAATTTTGCTGTTCGGACACTGTCCACTCGACTCGCTACTTACTACTTACCAAAGTGCGAACCAGCCTTTAAGTTCGGTTGTGGTGAGTGAAACAATTGTTCGCTCAGCGGTAAATTAGAGATAAGTGGAAACGAATGGGTAAGGAAAAAAGGATCGATCGTATTAGTACAGGAATTGAGGTTTTCAAGGAGACAAGAAAATAAAGCCTTTTATAGTTAGATCATATAATATGAAACTGTTCATGGTTTAAATAATTGCACGAGCTACGATCGAGGCTAAGTGGTAATAAGTTACGGGTAGATCTACCTGTAACAGTTAATTTTATTCGACTTAAAAGAACTGATTAGTCGACTTCACCGTTAAGTAGAGTAGTGATAAAACTACTTCATACATAGTTCTACGGTTCAACAAGGAGGAATGATTTATTAAGAGAAGTCTACTAGACCAAGAAACTCCAGATTTGAAACATAAGCTACTTTAACCCATAGACAAGTTTATTATTAAACAGTTTTTCTGGTTTCCGATATACACACGGAAACGGTTTCAGCAAAATATTCAATTTGAAAAATTTGAAACTTGACTCAAACAATCCTCCATCTATGAATTTATTGATCGGAACCTGTTTACAAAAACACCGGAGATATCAAAGATTATAGTTTAGTCAAGCATTCAGTAACGCAGTATTGCGTGCCCTTGCAGGGTATCTCCTAGTTAAGCTTTCTCGACTAAAGCTTTCTAACTAGTTTATTAATAAGATGAGCATGTAAATAAATAAGTAATAAACATTTTTACGACTGTTTGGCGTATTTGAGTAAAATTTTACATAACAACAAAACGATTTCTCCAATTAAATAGCTAAATATGCAAAAGCATTGCTGAAAACTTTTAGTTGGTCAGCGAACTCACAGCGATATGAAACCAAAAGCAACGTATTATTTTGTTTCTGCGCTAATCTGCCTTCCATGGCAAGATGTTAATACTCAACCCGTTAAGTTGGAAAATGGGGAGGAGCGTACAGCTTTGCCCTTGCTTCTGCTGCTAGGCAATTCCTTGGCATTACCACTAGCGGCCACTGGTGGACTTCTTGCAGGAGTTCCCATACGAAGGCCGCAAGATGAGCAAGCAGGGATAATACGGGACCCAACTTCGGCTCAGTTGTCCCAGCTCTCTTCGCATGTTCCGCAAAGGGATGAGTCTTTCGGAACGGACACAAATGCTCAGATACGCGAGCAGTTCATTCAAGGCTTGCTTCAGGGACTGCAATCAATGGGCACAGGAACAGGATCTACAACACAGCCTGCTGTGCTTGCTGATTTTTTGCAACAGGCAATGGTGGCAGGAACCACTACAATGCCGTCTATACAAAAAGAGGCTTTGAGGCCATTGAATGATGAGAGCAGCAATGACAATGACCCCGACTATGATTACATTGACTTCAAGAACGGTTCACGCATCAAATACGAGCTGGATAATGATCAGCAGTTAAGTGATTCGCAGTATGCTAATAGAAAGCAGCAGCAGTCAGCTTTTGTTGCGCCAGTAACTTACGGCTACTACAATCCACAGTTGTATGGTTGAAACTAGTCAAGTTCTGGTGAGATGACGAGAGCTCATTGGACAGTAGTCTTAATCGGCAAACGCACTTTCCCTCTAAGCCTATGCACATAAAGACGAGGTGTGTATTTTTTATTTGTTAAACTCTTCTATAGTCGAGTCATAATACAATAAATCAGGCGATTCACACAGGCAACTAAATTGTGTAAGATTATATATAAGCAACAGAGTTACGCTTTGAGAGCTTAGTTCTTGTCAAGCTGCTTTAGCGTGAAGAAGCGAATGAAAAATAAATAAAGAAACAAAAATGTTAATCAGTCGGGTGTGGCTTTTACTAGTTTTGGTAGTCGTGCCCGCTTTGGCTCAGTTTCAGCATAAAGTATGGAATATTCGCGACATTTTTCGACAAACTCTTAACATAGCGGCCAGACTTGCTTTAAGTTCCCAGGAACAGGAAGAGGAATCGGAACAGGAGCAGGAAACCCAAAACTACTACCCAAATGAATATTACAACAACGATAACTATTGGGATTATTTTAATTACTATAACAATTTGGCGGCTTACAACTATTATCATTATCAGAAAAGCATGGCACCTACGAGCCGACCTTGGTACTCAACTAGAAGACCAACAACATTGACAGCAATTAATACTTCAACTCGAATGCCAACTATTTCGCCTGCGATTCCCAGCTCAATCGCCATTCTGTCAGCTGCTTCTCCAACTACCGCTCCAGCTACCCCTTCATCAACAGCATTGCCAATTACACTACCAGCTAAACATAGCTCACCAGTCGATGCCTCATCAATAACATTGCCGACCATCACTCCAGGTTTTTCTACATCAACGGCATTGCCAGCTACCTCAGATATTCCGTCGGCTATTACGTTGCCAACCTTTTTAGCATCGATGGATCTGTTTACTACTTTACCAGCTGATCCTAAAGCAACAGCTTTACCGACAAAGTCCTCTAAATCTCCCATCTCAACTGGAACTTCACCTGCGATTCCTACCTCAACAACATTGTCATCTTCTATACCTGCTTTACCAACAACGTCTTCAACTATTTCTTCATCAACAGCATTGCCAACTACCTCTCCAGCTGATCCTTCGGCAACAGATTTACCGACAACATCATCAGAGTCATCCATCTCAACGGGAACCTCACCAGCAACTCCCAGCTCAACACCATTGCCAACTACTTCAAACGTTACACCCACCTCAACAACAACAGCAAAAACGTCACCAGCACAGTTGATAATTTCAAATTCTGATCATACATCAACTGCAATACCAACAATGTCTCCAGAAGCTAAAAACTCATCGAGCTTCTCGACAGCAGCTTCCACCACAACAACCTTGCCAGCTATTCTTACCTCAAAAGAGTTGCCGGTCACATCAACGGCTCTACCAACTTATATAGGTAGTGCATTCTTAACAGAAATTCCGTGTTCTTCGACGGTTTTACCAACAAAAGACATCAAAGCTATGCCAGAAGTACCCGCTCCAACTGAAGCTGCAACGACAACCTTTACAAAAACTCCAATTCCCGGACTCCCCCGTAAGACAAATAAATTGGAAAACTCCAGTCCCGCATACAATAACACTAAAATTTCTCACATTATCGTACCACCTAAATCGCAACTCGTTCGACTTACCGATAAAACTGGACGGCCTTTGTTATTTGTTACATCCCCAGTTTTAAGGTTTAACAAGAAACAGTTTCGAAGGCGAGTGGCAGCTGCTCGTCCGGGCTACGCCTACTTCAAAGCAAGGCCGCGCTATAGTCAGTTCTAACCAAACTCATAAGACTAGAAAGCTATTGAAACGTTTTTTTAATTTTTGTTTGTGTTTGTCGAAATTAATAATAAAAAATTTCTAAGTTTAAATGAAGTTATTGAGTTCAAAATGTTGATGGTGTTTTGGGCGATTATTAGACGTGATATGTGATTTTAAAATTTACAAATTGTATAAGTTCTTTTAAGCTGCAATACCATTAGTATCAGCTAAAAAGTCTTTTCCGAACAGCGAAGCAACTTGGAAGATATTGCTTAATCCTGCCTGAACGATACACCTGTCGGCTGGGAAGGCTTTAAGTATATCTATTAAAGCTGTTGAATTGACATTTAAGCTGCCAGTTTGAGAATCTGGAGCATTTAGAAGTACACCAAAGCTCGACGCTTGAACTGAGACCGGATTAAGTCCCAAATGGCTATTACGAAAACTTTTTTTATAATCTGAAAGCTTGTCAATATCTACTGCCAGTATTTACACAGCCTTTATAGCTGGCATCCTTGAAGCGTTAGGGTCTCGTCCGACAACAACAGCAACGGAAGAGCCATGGACAAAAACCTCGCCGAATGTCAGAAGCTCATCCGAACAAGAAATGAGATCAAGACGAATCTTGACAAAAACCCAGATGCGTAGGAAATGTCGATCCTCATCCAGCATAGTTGTCGTGCAATGATACACAGCTTGTCAAATTAAAAGATCCGGATGACTTACCTTTGATCTTTGTGGCACTCGTGACACACACAAAAGTTGAAAGGCAGCAGCAGCTTCAGCTTTTTCCTCCAAGTACGGGGCACAGCAAAGCAAACAGCAACTAATGAGACAACAAGTTGTTTATAAGTTTGAATATATGGTATATAACAGCTACTCAGAAATTTCTAAGCTGGAGTTTATTAAACTGATGCTCATTAAACTAGAAAGTTATTCCAGCGATTGTTTATCACGTTTTAGACAAATAAACATTTAATATAACAAAAATCAAATTTATGGTTAGACATTAAGCAGAAAACGATGATGGTAAGCTATTATGTCATGATTAGCAAACTAATTTAGAGTTTGTTTTGTTAAAAAAGAGCTCAACGTCAGCCGTATAAAAATTTCGAGTCTTGCCAGTTTTCATTTAGTTTTGCGTGGTTTGAAATACCGCCAAGTTTGCAGTTCGCCAAAAATGTTGATTTAAACATTGTGCTAATTGCTGCTGGCAATTGGCATATCAAATAGTATCCTGCACTCAATTACGCTTTAAAAAATGAAAAAAAAAATCTCACATCACATGTTACAAAAATTTTCATATATAAAAGGAATTTCATCTGCATTCAAGAATTTATAAACTGCGTTGAGCTCAGTATTGCTTCTCAGTATTGGGTATTTGTTGCTCGTGATGACTGCAACAGCTTGAGTAATTCCAGCTAAGATAAGACCATAGTAAAGGCTTTATAATGGAATTGAACATCCTATTGTCTACATGGGACATGTTTTGCAAGCAACCACAGTTATTTATCCATATTTTTCGCATCCAACAGACCAGCAAGTGGTCTTTTCGTACATAAAAATCGTGATAATCTCTCCTCCAAAACGCAAAAGCCTTGAAAATACGCAGATTTTTCATAAACTGTCGAATTATGTAAGAGCAACGACAATTTACATATAGATTATAGCTGAAAAAAATTAAAGAAACCTTAGCCCCAGTGGCTTGTCTAATGGCTTTCTATCTTTTTGCTTTTATGTTCAGTTTTTATGCGAAAGCTTGCAAACATTCCAAAGAAGTCTGCTTATAAAACTAACAAAAGGATAACCGTGAAACATACTTTTCTATAATAATATTTCGCAGCGATGGTCGCTTCCTAAACGTGGAAAATGCAAGTGACTATCGTTAAACGTCAAGCATTGTTCAACTGCCTTGTCAATAATAAAGTTTATTGTTTTTCTTGTATTTAAAGTAAGGCTCAGAGGCCGCCATCAAAAATGTTTGATTTCATATCGGTATTATATATAACTATTAGAGTTTAACCATTGTTAGTTAAGCTCTATCCCCCTAACGCTCCAATATAATGTTCATCAGTCACGTATTTCTCTGGCTGTCTCTCGTTTAAATCAATCAACTGGTCACCACATATTAGGTTATCCATCTGCAGAGAAACAGTGCTACATGAAAATAATTTATTTGCAACCGGTAGGCTCCTTGTGCTATCACGATCACAACCTCTGTGTTCAGCCGAATGAAGCTTATTATATGGAACTCACGAATGGAAACGGCAATCCATTTATATTGATAGCTGCAGCAATGAAAGATAAAGCAACAAATTGGATCTTGGGTCAAAGGGTAAATGTTGACAGGCTATTTAAGTGTGTTTAGCACCACATACTGTACACAAAAAAAAAAAAACTAATGAGTTTTAGAACTCACGAGCGATGTGTTAACACCTGTTTGTACCTGTTTGATTGCAATATATTACCATAAAAATGTGTGTGTCAGCTCCGACGCACGACTCGAGTTTACTCTTCTTCGGAATATCATCATGGAATTCTTAAATAATAAGAGAATGAACTAGCGAATGTTGGACACACTAATATAATACGAGCGCAACTGTGGATATGTAGTATGATACGTAGTATATAAGGGTATCCAACATTCGTCCGGCGCTAGTTTTCACATAAACGTAACGAAATTTGTTCAGTTGCTTTCATTCCTCATATTTTTTCATACCGGGCTACTTATATGCAAAATGATTCTTAAGAAGTAAACTCCAAGAAAGAAAAGAATAGTTTATTGAATTTACATTAGCTATTTTTGCAATAATTAAGTTTCTTGAATATGAACGATAGCTTGCCTGCTTTAGATACGTATTCTATGACCTTTTAATACCTGTCCTACCCCACAAAACACATGCACAAGCCACTGATAAGCATCTAGCCAACCAAGTACATATCTTGAGCTAAAAACTAGGCTTCTGCAAACACTTGTCCACAAAACTATTTTTCTTGCCCCATTATTGCGCTTGAGTAAGAAAACAAGATTTTGTATTCCAAGGCAGTCAAATATGAGTTTTGCTATTGCTGATCATACATACCCTCCCAATTTTTACCCTATGACATTTTCTAACAATCCTTGCCTTACAGTTATGCAAAGATGTATACAAATTACAAATGCCGCTGAATGCAAAGAGAAACTGAACAAAGCATCAACGTGCTGGCTTGTCGTAGCTGAGACGCACAAATTGCACAAAGAAAAAATACCCCTTGAACCAACACTCAATGATTTTCAATGAAAACTTTAATATATGATTTAACTGTAATATAAACAATAAACAATACTAGAACATAAACAAACATGTAGAATACCCTTATAAAATATAAGTGCTACTTTGGATATGTTGTTCACCATTAAATTTGCCAAAAATTGCATATTTAGTTGGCACTAAGTTAACAATTGAGAAATTGCTTCAATTATAAGTAGTGGATTGAACTACATATCCACAGTAACACTCATATTTTATTAGTGTGTCCAACATTCGCTAGTTCATTCTCTTATTATTAAAGAGTTCCGTTATGTTATGCCGAACAAGAGAGAAAAAACGTTGCCTATTTAGTTTTTGCTTCACACAAATGTACCCAACATCGCGAATACGGATATGAAAATGAATGTCTTGCTCTAACTAAAGAGAGCGATCGTTAGCTTCCACATGTCAACGAATTGCACTTGTTCCACTTTATCCACAAAGGCAGTCAGCCTAAAACTTAGCTCGCCTTGACAACACAGCAAGCTTATCGTCCGTTTAGTTATTCAATTAAAATTGATACGCGCTATATTAAAGTTTAAATTGTGCTTATATAACGCACTGAACATACGCAAAGTGTTCGTTACATTACGAATCGCCGTGTAGATGCCTTTGAAAGTGGTTTTAGAGCAAATCCAGCTTAAAAAAAAGGAAGCCAATTTTTTTTGTCGTGTCGCGAAAAAATTTAAAGAGAGAGAGGAGATTCGTGCCCATAAGTGTGTGTTGTTGTTTCTTTAAGCTCGCTGCAAATCTTCCAAATAAGCGAAGCATTTTAGACAGTATTAATAACTGTATATTCTTTTTTGTGAAGTGCAGTGAAAATGAAATATTAAAATAGTATTAATTTATTACATCACTTTATTTTTTATTTTTTTCTCGTGTGTGTAGTGCAGTGAGCTTTTTGTTTTTGTGAAAGTGCTAAGCGAAAAGAGAGAGAGAGAGAGAGAGAGAGAGAGAGTAGAAAGAGAGAGCGAGCGTAGAAGCGCTTGCATTAAACTGCGTTGTGTTGTTGCTGCTGCCGGTGAGTGAATTTTGCGTATTATACAAATATGTATATTATATTACATTGATCACCCTGTTAATTAATCACCTTGTAACAACAGTTACAGAATCAGCAAAACTGATATTTGACTGCCTTGGAAGACAAAGTCTTGTGTTTTTTTTAGTTAACTCCTTAAGAATCGATTAGCATATAAGTAGCCCGGTATGAAAAAATATGAGGAGTGAAAGCAACTGATCAAATTTCGTTACGTTTTTGCGAAAAATAGCGCATGTCGAATGTTAGATGCCCTTATATACTACGTATTATACTATATATCCACAGTTGCGCTCATAATATATTAGTGTGTCCAACATTCGCTAGTTCATTCTCTTATTATTTAAGAATTCCGTTATGATATTCCGAAGAAGAGTAAACTCGAGTCGTGCGTCGGAGCTGACACACACATTTTTATGCTAGTATATTGCAATCAAACAGGTGTTAACACATCTCTCGTCAGTTCTAACACTCATTAGTTTTTATTTTTTAAGCCGCTGAAGTCACCTTTTACTGTTTATTGTTACAGTATCGTAGCTCGCATATACCACTTACCATAACTTTCGTTTTCTTTACAATTCGCTGAGAGAGGGAAACGGTTTTGAGTTAGGCTTAAA
Source organism: Scaptomyza polygonia (assembly GCA_035044585.1). Classification (NCBI taxonomy): domain Eukaryota; kingdom Metazoa; phylum Arthropoda; class Insecta; order Diptera; family Drosophilidae; genus Scaptomyza; species Scaptomyza polygonia. The sequence continues at coordinate 51,464 of JAWNNU010000936.1, read as the reverse complement.
TTGAAGCCAATGCCACTGGCAGTCGCAATCGCAATCGAGCCGTAGGAGGTTGAGGTACTTGGTCAAAAGTTTAGCTATCGCAATGCGCATCCAACGGTTTTTGCTGCTGTTGCTTTTGATTCAAGTGATTACATACTGTAAAGCTGCGCCAAAGGCCAAGGCCACGCCAACACCCACTACCACTGCACTGCAGCAGATACCAAAATTAAGTAACAGTCAAGTGGCGCTTATTGCTGCGAATTCAACGGCGCGTTGCAATTGGATGCCACAACTCTGCGACTGGCAACTGCATATCTATCAAGGACATTCATTCAGTCTGCAGCTACCCAGCTACACCTCAGGGGTAATTGGTGAATCGAACGCAGTTCCCGTAACAAAGACAACAACAACAACAACAACATCAACGACAACTACAACTAAGAAGCCTTCGCCGATGATTCCACTGCTATTTGCCTTGCCCGGTATTGATAACTCACCCAAATTGTTCATCTATGCGCAGGTAGAAAAAAAAAGCAACGAACAACTTGGCTAAGAGTCGTAAAAGAAACATCAAAATGATTTTGTAAATAAAGCCACAAAGTTGGAAATTACCGCACTGACGGATCCTCAATCAAACAAATCAAGCAAATCAAACATAAGAAACAAACAAAAACCCGAGAAAATTTTGTTAAAAAAATATCCACTTAAAGCGCTCAAGATTCATGATAGTAGTTAACCGTTGAGTTATTCAGAGACTTTATTCTGTGACCGCGTGCTGACCCAAACCCAAACCCGAATCCGAAGCCCAAGCCCAAGCCCGGGAGCACGTCTGATTTGAATTTAATTTGGCGTAAACTTAGCCGATATTATGCTCGTTTCCTATTTTTAAGTTTTAGTTTTAATATTAATAAATTGCTTATTAAGTGGCCAGGCAGTGTGCATTTAATTAAGTCAAAGGCGTTGTCATCGCATCGGCTTAAATAAAATTTGGTTGGTATGCGGCGTGTGCGAGATTTCGAGTGAATGTATGAATAATATAAATGATTTACATGCGGAAACACACAAGTGAACTTTTACCAAAAATGAATTAACAAGCTTTCCGACCTTAACTGATAAGTTCAGTTTTATTTGACATGTCATTTGTAAAATACTCTTGCAGATTTATAAAAATTATTTGACTAAAAAATGTGTTCAAAGGACAAAAAGTAACAAACGTATGTACATAAATTTTGAAAATAATAAAATAACATTATATATATTATATCCAATCAGCATGAGTTACCCCTTTGAACTCAAACAGCCTACAAAAAGTATTGAGGTTTGTTTAGCAAACTGAATCTTAACTCAAATGCCAAACACTCATTTGTGTCTGAACATTCATCAAAAATAAAACACAAAAGGACGCAAGCTGGATACAAACTGTAAAATTGTTGAGCTCTCAATGTTTGCTAGCTTTACGACTTTATTTTATTTTTATTGCCAAGTGTTGAGCATCCGTAAAACTTAGTTACTTACTTACTTGCTTCTACTTGTAATCAACACGACGGAAAAGTACTGCCTGCCTGTTTTTTTCTTTTTTATTCGAGCGGAAATTCAATTCAGTTCCGAAACTCTCTTTTGCACCCATCTCCCCTGTAAATCGAGCTCTACCATTGACCTGACCCACACATACACGCATGCATGTATCCCTTTTCATATCCGCTGTGGAGCAGCACGCTTATCATGTGAGTCTTCGTCGGTGATGCTATCATAAATTGTATTCAAAAATTTTCTAATTTCCGCATATGGTAGTATACGCCACCAATTTGTCGTAGTTTCGATTTCCTGCTCCTGACCAACGGCTCCCTTACGCTTGCCCTTGCCCTTGCCCTTATCACCCTTACCCCTAACTTGGCTACCCTTCTGCTGCTGCTGTTGAGGATTGGGTGTGCTGACATCTGCTGTCCCACTCATCAGCCTGTCAACTGGAGGAGCTGCACTCGTCCCTGTCAGCTTTGTATCAATTTCATTTGGTGTCTTTGTTTGTGCTTGTATTTGAGTTTGAGTTTGAGTTTTTGTTTGCTTGCGCTTTGACTTCGAGCGAGAAGGCTTAACTTCAGCTTCTACTACCACTGGCGGGGACTCTCTCAAGCCATTTGCTTGGCCATCATTGTCATTTGGGCTGTCAACAGGGCTGTCCATTTGCAGTTGCTCTCTCTTCTGCTCCAACTGAAACTGATTTTGCATCTGCTTCTCATGCTGGCGTATTGCATTGACAATAGTCTTCAGCTTGAGCTTAGCTCCTGTTGTCTCCCTTTCGATTGTTGTCGCATTACTTACATCCTTTACTCTCTTTGCAATGCCAACAGTCACATCGCTCAGCTGCTGCTCAGTAGCGACATACTTCTGTCTCTTATTAGACGGCTCAGCTTCCGTAGAGCTAATTGCTTCACTTGTTTCTTTTGTTGCTGTTGTTATTGGTTTCTGCAACTGCTGTTCCTGTTCCTGTTCCTCCTTACTTGCATGCAGCTCCGGCAAAACCAATTTGACATTCAATGGCTGATTCTGTTTGTTCGTTATTTCAGTGCTTTCAGGTTTACGATACTCATTCCAATCCTCCTTCTCCGTGTCCTCCTCCTTTTCATGCTGCTGCTGCCGCTCTAGCGTGTTAAGTAGCACAATTTTCCTTTTGCCCATATTTTGCACATGAAACTCATGCGAGTATAAAGTGGCGTGCGTCGAACTTAAATTCATTTGCAGCTTTGCTAATTGGCTGTTTAATGCTGCAAGTGCAGTTGCTTTTAAAGTTGGTTGTTCAATGCCTCCCTGATAATCAGGGTCTGGTTTACTGTCCAGCTGGTCTAGGTTTCTGGACTGGGCGAACGCCCGACTGCTGTGCGAGAGTTGCACCAGCAACTGACCCATTGGCAACATCTCTCCCGTTCTAGATGCTGCTGGCAGTTGCTTGACGAGGTTCACTTGAGGCTTGTTGTACACATAGGCATCCACATTGAACGTGCCATGAACCGGCACTCGTTTCCAGTGCTTCCTCAGCTCTGGCTGAGCTGCAAGAATATAAAGCTGTAAGCTACACTCTCGCTAATATATATATAATTAATTGTGCTTTACATGCGACCATGCTGATTATCACCAATAAACGAATGGCCGGCAGTAACATCACTATAATCTTGGGCGTTCCTTTTCGACTAAACGGATTTCGAAACATTCACGCCAATTTTATCACTTTTTAATTTGGGTCAGTTGTGGTTGATCGACTATTGGTCATTGCCTAATTTGCATGAATCCATTCACAACAAATGTTCTTAGAATGTTGAAACATTTTCAGTGTGTACAGCACAAAAAACAAAGTTGAAACAGAGAAACTGGTTCCCGTTAGCGGCAATCTTGGCCTCGTGACGATTGTTGTTAATGCTTTGGGTCATAAATCGACATTGTTATGGCCCGCAACAAATAAAATGTTACACAAAACAAACAGATGGCCGGACAATTCGGACACGCTGCTGACCTGTCATGGGGCCTTGACCAGTTTGATTTTTATGCGGCGCTTAAAATCTTAATAAAGCCAACAAGCAAAAGGTGAAAGTCAAGATTAACATATCAATAAAGCGAGTTTGCATTGTGTATATATGAACAATAGTTTTTGCCAAAGAGGAAAGTGAGTTTTACAAATTCCACAGAATATGCCAAAGACAAATTGCAATTGGTTTTTTTGACATGAATACCCCTAAACCTACTCCAAACATTCGTATTCCCATTCACAGCAAGAAAAAAAAAAAAAATGCAATTCAATTTCGGGGGCATTTTGGGAATTTATTTATCTTTGAGAAACATGTCAAAAACAGTTTGAAAAACCAAAGCCAAAGCAAAGCAAAGTAAACAAAGAACCAGAAGAGAAGAGAGAAACGCAGACCGAGTGACAGTTTGCACTTAGAGCACTTAAGATAACTCTATGTCTTGAGACAAGTGCAGGACCAGGACGAAGACCAGCAGCAACAGCAGTCCTGATGATATCCACAGTGGAATGAAGATTTATGAAAACTGTTGACAGTTAGTGCTTCGAACCGTAAACAGTGAGACTAAGGCAACGAATGAATTTACATGCGGACAATGGTCACACCATTGCAAAACTGGCAATTTCAATGAATGCAGAGGTATAATGCACACACACACACACAGTAAAAAAACAACTGCGATAAAAAAAAGAAGAGAAGAAGAGACAGCAAATGACCGACAGAGATAGACAGCATGACGGACAGACAGGCACAAAGGCAATTGCTGGACGCGAAAGAGATGGTGACAGAGAACAGCAGAGGGAAGGCAAGGGTGTGTGAGACAGAAAATTCGAGCTGGTGGGAAATGAGCATTCAAATATGTAAGGACCGGGTCTTAAGGGAGTGAAAACAAAAGGCATAAATGAAAATTTCTTTATATTTTGGTACGCACTCGAAATGGGGTACAATAAATACTTGAATGTGTTTGCAATGTGTTTAAAATATAATGGAACAATTAAATGTGCTCCTTTAATTGCATATTTAATTTAAGACTTAAATGAATTAACAACATACAAAATTAAAAGTGAAATGCAGAACAATAAGAAAATATTACAGTTTAAATGGGCTGATCGGGAAATGTTTGAGTTCAAACACAAAAAAAAATAATTGAAAGAGCATTTTGAGCCTCGTAGCTCTTCGCCATTTTTTGAACAAAGACGAGCACATAAATGGTAACTTTGCCACTTGAGCTTCAGCTCAATCCACGCTCGACTGCAGCTACAATCAGAATCTGTTGTTGACAGCTGCTTTTGGCCATTTTCATGTAGCCAAATGGGCGCTGGCACTACGCATTCTTGTAGCCATGATATCGATGCAAATATACTTAGTACTGCGGATGTGTGAAAAGGTGAAAAGTTAAGAGGATGAAACGAACGAACTGCCGTAAAGGCAATTAGCCAAGGTGTCTTAATTAAAAAACAACAATAACAAACAAGGATTTGAACTTCAGAACAGAATTTAATCATTTTAGAATGCAGAACGTTGCTTATTTAATTATGTAATGATTGTTTAAATTTAAACTACAAAGCTAGAGTTCAATTGGATATTTATATTGTCTCTGCTGCTGTTACTGAAGAGCAAACGCAAACAATTTACTTTGCCATTAGACAAGCAATTTAAGCGCACTCATTCTCTAACTCTCCCTCTCTCTATATTCCCCACTTCACCACTGTGTATATGTGTCTGCCTTTGCTATCTCTTGTCAATTGACGACTGTCCTGTCTCCTGACTGCTCATTTGGAGCTAACAAATACTTTGTGCCACATCTCTTTTTTGTGTTATTTGGACATTCAATTGTTGCATTCTATAAGAAGTGCAATAACAAAGCAACCCAGACTGACTATAAAAAAATAAAATAGAAACGATGGAAAAGCGAAGGAAACCATTCATAGCGTTTTGCACATTTGCGTTTAATTTGAATTTTTCTATGCAAATGCCGTGCAATGAACAAAAATGTTAAAAAAAACAAGTACTCACAAATTCGAATGTTTTTTGTTTCGTGCAAGTTTTTGGTCTGTGCTAAATTGTTATTGAAATTTTCTTTGTGTCTTCTTTTCTATTTGTTGTTGGTCTTTTTGGCGCTCGCAACGGTTCGTTGCGCCTGTCATTTATATAATATTCGCAATTTAATGTTTTTCTCTTGCATTCGCATTCCATTCGAATGTGTTGATTACTTGCTCATGGAGCTTAAATTGCCTTTTATTTGCAAACTAATTGAGAAAATACTTGTATCAAAAATTAAAATTAAATTTTACATGCTTTGCATACAATGTAAAAGCAATTATTTCTTTGCAGTGTTGTAGTATTGCTAAATTTGGATTCGTTTCAAAAAAGTCTTTAAGAGTCAACTAAGTTTAACTATTGACCTTTTATTATAGCAGTGTTTACATGTTTTTAGTTTGTTTATTTCAATTTCAAATGGACAATAGCTATAATGTGGGTGCCCAAAATTATTGGCAAATGCTTATTAAATTTAGCTTGACTAATTGTTATGCACAACCAAAATAATGCCATAACAATCAATGCCAATAAACTAAGGCAGGCCGTTTTGCATGCCACAATATAAACGACACTTTGATTTAGTAGTGCAAAAACAAGGAAAGTAACAAAAGACAGAGAAGCGACCAAAACCCAAATGTTAGCATAATAAAATAAAACAAAAGCTAATACCAATAATGGCAACATCAGCTATAGCACCACCATGAACAACAAAGCAACAAAAGCTACAAATCCAAATGCAGGCGGCAAGGCAACAACTTTATGGCAAACATAAAAATCAGATTCTTTGTCACGCTCTCTCAGTTCATACGCCATTCCGGACGGACGCGGCTGGAATGCCAATGTCAATGCTTAGCCGTGCAGCCAGCCGAAACCCAATACGACCCACAGTGCGTATGCGCAACGCAGAATAGCAGACCAATTTATGAGTGCCACAAATTTCATAGTTGTAGATGACGATTACGCAAAAGCGAACTTGTTGCCTGCTTGTTGCATGGATTGAAACAGGAGCAGAAGAAAGGAAAGGAATAGACGAAACTGTGAAAGTTTTGCACCTAATGCCACATCAATATGCAAAGCCAACCAATTTTGGCATAAGAAGCAAGCCAAGTTGCGATGCTGCGCTAAGCTAAGCTGCTTTAAAAACTTAAACTTCATTTAACTTTTGCAATCAGTGAAGCAGCCAAGAGGCAGCAATCGAAAAGCAAGCAACCAGCAACGTTGATGCTACAACAATTTATGATTTACTAACAACTTGAAAACTTATTAACGCAAATCGTTAGACTCAATAGATAGATATTTGGCAAGTTTGTGCTTTTTAAGAGTCAATCAATCTGCTATTAAAACGCTCTCAGCATTGAGAACAATCAAAGCTTGATTATCGGAACAGATAGACATATACAAAATCTACAGCAGAAATCTATAAAAATAACCAATATTCGATAAATATTTTCACAGCGAATTCTTTAAACTTCAGCAAAAAGAAAATATAACCAAAATAAAAGTGTGAATAAACGAATAAATATTTAATAGCTAAAATTCCTTAAATAGTATTTTTATGTTTCCTTACACACTTAGCTCTTATTTGTGTTCTTCAGTCTTTGTACAGAGCTTAAACGATTTAACAGTTCAAAGTCTAATGACTTAGTCAAATTGCCAATTTAAATATCGAGCTTATTAAAAATGTAGGTCAATATTCTCTATTTTAAATTTTATTGAATAATTTATTCCTGTTTGAAATCCACCTGTAAATTGTGGGTAATCAACAAACTGAACAATCGTTTGGTTGTACTTTTGGGTTAAGGAACTGACACGCGACAATAATGCCCCTCGCATGGCAGCTTACCACACACATAGCAATTAAGTAGTCAAGTGACCGTGTAATAGGCCAAAAGCCGACAACACACTGTGGTTTTAGTTAAAGGCAATAAACCACTAATTTTCACTTATACGAAACTGTAATTATAAAATAAATACTAATAGGAGCTACTCTGAGTTTAAAGATTAAATATATATGATAAGCAAAAACACTTGAATGAGCTTAACATTAATTTTTAAAGATATTATTTTAATATATTGGTATTGAAAACATGTTAAACTCTATGTTGCATAATCAAATTATTTGCAATTTAAGTCAACTATTTAATAGATAACTTTAAATTCCTTTAAAAGTCCAACTTGTTACCCCTTCGATATAATTTTTGTTCTACTGTGCATTGTCTGGTTGTGTTTTTCGAGCTTGTTCCCCCGACTTCTTTTTATCCCTGCACCTTTATTTTGCTACTGCATTAAAATTGACCACATGATTTATGACATGTTGGCAATGGTTCTTGGGCATTGTTGCCTTTTCTGTTGCTGCTTTTCTATAATGTGCGGTCCAGCATTAAATTTTAATAGCCTTTTGATTCCGACTGAAGTGCGTAGCGTTACCATCTACGTTCCACCCACTGCAAAAATGCAAAAAAATATGTTTTATGAAGTGTCTTCCAATTTGCCATAAACTTCGTCTAGATTTTCATATGAATTTGCTGGCAATTGTGCTTTTTGGTATTGTTTCAAGTGCCACTAATATATATTTATGGCACATGAAACTTGAATATTCAATGATTGGGGGCTAGTGCCCTCAATCAATCATAATTTGTAACTGTCAGCGCGGCAACTGCGGCAACATTGAATGATGAAGCTGCCGCCGCGACAACAAAGCCAAATACTCAATAAACAAGCTCAATCGAAGTCGGAGTTATTGCCCGAGACGGCATTGGACTCGATTCTGAAGTTGGAGTTCACAATTCTCTTTAAGCCTCGTCGCTATCGTCCGGAGCTACAAACATTATCTCTGGGCTGCCGTTGTGCATGCCTGCCTGCATGTATGTTTGTTACCTGTGTTTAGGGTACGACTGTTATGTGTGCGATACGAAAGTTTGGCTCTTGGCTTTCGGAGACTTATCGTGAATGGCTTTTTTTTTATTTTCATATACAGAAACAATGCCCAAACCCAAACCAATTTGACAGCCGTCGCAAGCTATGCACCGTTCTCGTTGTCGTCTTAAGTCGTCTGATATGCTCGAATTTGACAAATTTGAGACAAATCCTGTTAGCTTCCTGTATGGCTAATGAAAGGCAATTGCCCTCAAAGATCCTACCAAAACCCAACGACGAAATCTTTGGCACGTGCCTCCGCTCAAGTAAAGCGTTCAGCATTTTATAATGTTTGTTGTCGATATTATTCTAACTTTTTACTAAGCTGTGGCTATTATAAACGTAGCAGGAAATATTTAACGCAATAAAGCACAAATCTGTTTTGTTAATAACAATTGTTTATATACTCTTATTTTTATTATTTGTCTGGCTTTTGATCCCGGTAGCTAAAAACTTAATTAATAATATATAAATTTACCTATGGATAAATATCAGATAAAACACTTATCCCGAATAATTTTTAACCTGATTTTCAATAGGAATGTAACCTAAATTAGTTTTAAATATGGAAGCAAATCAAAAGAAAATGCTATTGGTGCTATTAACGTACACAAACTTATTCAATGCAGTGGTACATTAAGTATACGTAGCGTAAAAAAGCAAAGAACTGATTAACATACAGTTCTAACTTTTTCTTTAAATATTTAAACATTTTGAATAAATAAACAATCATTCAATTGCCATACTCTATGCTAGTGTTTTGACATTTGATTTCCCACTTGTGTTAGCTCCTACTAGACCTATGCATATATATCGATGTATATGTATAGGCAGGACATTTAAAGTGCCTGGCTAGCTGGCTAGCTGGCTACCTGGTGTGCCTGGTCAGCTGTGATTTGTGTCAAAATGTCGAGCCCGAGCACAGTCAAGTAAATCAAAATGAACTCAGCCCACATGGGTTGCCTACACCTAAAACCTGCCAATACACCGACAACAAACACAAAGCAACAACAACTAGTACAGAAGCAGAGAGTTCTCCTTTATTTGGCTGCTATCGGTCATTTTTCATGTTAGCAATGACGTTCGCCGGTGCCACTCACACAGCAACAGCAGCGGCAGCAGTATTGTTGTGGGTGAGAAGTAAGGATTGTTAGACGAAGCGAATGTGATTATTGATTGGTGTTCACCTAAATTCATGGCTGGCTTGAACGCTGACGAATCATCCGTCTAACTATGGCCAAAAGTCAAAAGATTGTTAGTGTGCGTGTTGCCAATCGATATAAGTGAGTGTCTGCTAGTGTGTGTATGCGAGTGTGCGTGCTTGTGTGTGGGGTGGTAAGCGCATTGTGGTGTCATTCTCTGGCAATATTATCAACATGGAAACAAACAGTAGCAGCTGCAGCCAACGAGGTGTTTGACAGAATAGCAGAGAGCAGAGAGATAGAGAGCAAGATGAGAGGGAGTAAAATGTTTCCATCAAATGCAAGTTTGACGTTTATGTGACATTTGAAATCAATTTGCACGACAATTCAATTCTCCATTTTTGAGTGCATTCTGTTATTGTTTGTTGTTGTTGCACGCTGCGATACATTGGTGAATAAAAAATATACAACCAAACACAGACACATACAGAGAGTGAAACAGATAGACAGGCAGACAGACATTCTGTCAGACAGTTTAACTGACAGAGCAACGGCAACCGATGCGTTTATATGTCAATTAGCAATTTACGCGTGAAATTTTCAGCGTTCGCAGTTTTGTAGCATACATTTTTGTTTGTTTTTTCTCTGAATACCAAAGTGAATATATAATTGGCAGCCGCAATGCATGAACAATATATAGTGTGTATGTGTTTGTGTGTATTCAATGCCAGGTAAGTATCATGCAAATGTGGTAGCCGCAGATTTGAACCGCAAATTAATCAAAACACACATAGAAATCACGAAATTTTTATTGATTGATGGAATGATTAAATCAATGCCTAAATATACAAAAACTCATATCAATTTAATGATGAATAATATTTTTTTGATTTATTCACGATCCGATTTTGCCGTTATATATTCGCTGACGGTTATGCATACCACACATAATTAGTGCACAAATACGCATGGTTCAAGTGGAAACTTAAAGAGTATTTCAACCATTAACGTTTGCCAATGGGGCCAAGGATAGAAAATCCGTATTTAACCGAAAGGGTTCTGCGGATGGGTTCAATTTCCGTATGTACTCCAAAACTGAAGACGATGCTCGTCATGTGTGTTTAAGTTGATGTTGTTAAATAGGGTTAATACTCATATAATAATGTTACAATATTTGGATAATTTTTTTTGTATGTTGTTAGTTACTTATTGAACAATGTATATTTAAGCCTGCATAAGCTTTACATAAGTATTGTGTCTTCAATGAAGCAACTGAACATTGATGAAAATTTAAAGAAGTAATAGAAGCCCACAAATTATCTTTTCAGTTATATCTCACCAAAAGTCAGTTCGAGTAAATAGCCAAAAGTTATTTTGATAACTGCATTTATCAAAAGCATTAACTTTTGACTGCATCCTTAAACAATCAATAGAGAGATTAGGTTTGTTTTCTCGTAACATCTTTGGGATTCATTCAACAAAATGCTTAGCTGCAGCATTTTGTGCAAACTGTTGAGTTCTGCAGATGTGGAATCTTAACCCCTTTAGCAACAATATTGCGGGCAAACGAACGAAAGCCAGCCAAAACAAACAATAAAAAATTTTGTTGTTTTCCCAAAATAATGCAGCGGTTGCAACAGCAATTGGCTAGATTTATGCTGTCTAGCCGCAATTTGAAGCAATGCAGTTGTAACAAGCTGCAACCCAATTCTTTGCCCGGTCGAATGCAGCCCTAACTCTTAATTATAAGCTGTAAATTCATTTAAGTTTATCTCACCCTAATAAAATAGTTATGAATAACCAGTTTGAGTATAAATGCTTCTTTAAGCTGCTGGTTCTTTCACGATATCCCCTCTGGACTCCCCTTTAACCAACAAGCGACCCCTCATGTTTTGCCTGTTAATGAAAGCAGCGCTGTCTGCGGCTCATTTTCTGGGGAATCAAGTGCCCACCCAGGCAACCAAGGTGTCTGTCTCGGTAACTGTGAGCGGCTGCTGGTTGGTTCTGTTCCTGTTCCTGTCTTCTGTCTCTGTTGTGTGCGGCTCTGTATCCTTCTTAAACCAAGGCATAAATTCTCCAACAAAATGGCGGAAGTAATATTTTTCATATCAGCATACGCTGTTTACACAAGCACACGCCCACGCAGATATTCATTGCATGTGCGAGGGTTGCACGGAATGTTCTCAATAAGATACCGAATTTATGCATGAACTTTATACAAGTAAGTTTTTATTTCATATTCAGTATGTCCTTTATGAATTTGACTCCAAACTCTTACCGTAACAAGAAGTTATTTGATGATTCCTGCATTATACCATTTAAATGTTTTCGATCTAACGGGCCATAGTTTCTTTAGGCTGAAGCAAAGAGCATAATCTCTCATATTTTTTTTTTTTTTTTGATCAAAATATATAATTGTCAAACCCAACCTCGAATCTTATGTTACAATGTTGTGAGGCAAGGAGTGCAAACGTAGTCGCTTGGGCTTTCCCGGTGTTTGCAGTTGTTATTGTAGTTGTTGTTGCTGTTTTTGTTGTGTCGGCTTTTGCGGATGTGCGTTATGTTCGCATGTCCGCAAATGCCCAGTCGGTAAATTTAAATGCCCATCTTAGATGAAAGCTTCTCAGTCTCCAAAACATGCAAATGCACATGGAAATATAAACACATGCACACATGTATATATATACATACATATATAGTTATATCTATGGGTGTAAAGATAGCATATATAATATTTAGTGGCAGCTGTTGCAAAGTTTTGGCTGCTGCTGCGTGTTGCTTCATTGCCGCCGGCCGGCAGCAGCAACAATGTAGCCCATTTGTGGTGCAAAGTGAAAGGGGATAGCTGAAAGTTGGCAACAAGCAACAGGGGCCGTGCCGTTGAAGACTTTTGTTGTTATTTATGCAACGGGAAAGGGATGTTGACTGCGAATCGTTAGCTGTAAGATGCTTGCCACAGAGCCCGGAAGTTTGGCACTTGCCACATTGCCACGTTTGCACAGTGCCAGTGCCACTGGGGTAGCAAGAAGTAGTAACAGTAGATGCAACAACAATGCCACCGCATATCTGCCTGCCAACTCGACTCGCCACATGTGCATTTAAAACGCATATAATTGGATGCAGTTGCCCCGAGCAACGCCGCTTAGCACACTTTGGCCCAACTTTGGAGCGCTTAAGCACTTATTCCACTGATTTATGATGCGGACGCATTATTTAATTGAATAACGCAAACTCTCTTTCTCGTTCTTTCTCTCACCATTGCTGACAGCCTCTTGGCCAACTGATAGTCACAGCTGCCAGGCCGCAGTTGCTTGCACGATTTTTGCTATTGGTTTCTGTCTCGTCAACCCATACACAAAACCACTGACAAACAACAAGCATATTTGAGTCGGAGCAGTACATATCCTCATAGCTAATCTTAAACACTATTAAAATATTACTACTCGTGTTAGATTGTCGTTTAAAAATGATGCTGAAATGCTAACAACAAATCAAAATATCCTTAAAAAACAACACTGTCCAAACTTTCGAGATAACCCGGTTGCAACAAATATGGGTATGGGGCATTTAAAGAAAATCCCTAAAAGCCTAAGCCACAACATTTACCTGTGAAAATGTTGCTTGAAATGTGACATTTGATAATTTATCACTCGCCCAGGTTGTGCACACATACCACCATAAATAATATTTATAGACTATTTTGTCAGCCAAAACCCTTCTTTTTTTGTTGAGGCCTGTCTCCGTTCCGCCCACTAACAGACAACCCATTACAGTTAATCTACATAATTTTTGCCGTGTTGCCTCTTCACTAGCACTTTGATTTACACAGAGCATAATCATTAAAAGGCAACAGCAAATAAAAAACAATTTTTAGTTTGTTCCTTTTTTTAGAATTCTTTTGTGATTGTTTTTTGTTCGTTTGTTGTTTGAAACCCTTTTTTATTTATTTACATAGCAAGTAAGTTCGAGTGAGCTATTTTGGGGACTGGGTCTAGGTTTCAGAAAGGTTCAGACTAGGCTTTAATAATATACGAGCGTATAAAACACCGGCAAACGATTAGAGACCGTCAGGCTGTTGCTGTTGTTTTCATATTGTTGTTGTTGTTACCGACCTTAAATTGTTGTTGTTGTAGTTGATGATGTGTTTTTGTAACCGAACGCCTGAAGTTTTTGTGGCATCGTTTACATAAATGCCACACGCATACGTTGTCCTAGACCATCCACCGCCCCCACTTTCTCTCCTGCAAACAAACGCAATGAAAACCGGGAAACAGAAAAAAAAAAACAATAATCCAAAGCCCAAGCTACCCAACGATTATCCTTTTTTAATAGACTCATAAAACGGTTATGAACTTTGTTTGGCCATTGCACAAAAAGTCATATATTTAAATACGTATGTACGATATATATATTTATTTATAAACGTACAGTAATATATCGTTTAACACCCCAGCCTCGCCTTGGTTGCAAGGATTGCCTCAATTTATAATGTTTTGCATAGTTTTTGCTGCTTGAATTGTATTTGTTTTTTTGTATACGAAAATACCGACGAACAAAATATGTGAAGAAATAACATTTGACATTAATAAATGAGCTTTAGCCGAAGCTGATGTTGCAAGTTGAAGTTGAAGCTGCTGTTAAAACCGGATCCAAACTGAATCTGCCACATGATGCTCTCCGAAGTTTCGCATACGCTGTGTTGAAAAATACTGATGGCAAGAGGCATATTGGTTGCATAAACGTAAATGCATTGTATTAACTTTAAAACCGAATGTCTTTCTTAACGTTTCCATAATTGAAACCGTTTATTGGTTAAATTTTCGATAAACAAAGCAAGTAAGGACATCATGTTTATTTACTATCATTTTATTTCAATTGTTTTGTAAAGTTCAAATTCCACAGCCTAAATGGACAAAAAGAATTCTGGGCAGAAATCATAAATATTAAGTTATTTATATTTTCTTTGAGAAACTTCATCTTATGTATAATCATGAATCATTGCTCTTCATTATTGTATTGCGATAAATCTAGGTCATTTAATGGTCGCTTATTCGCTTGAAGCTTTTTTTCACTTGTTATTTCTGATTTTGCGACTGGCAAATACAATTTTACTTTTTCTACGCGTTTCGTACCCTCGCGCGGTCAAAGTTTCGCCCTGCCTTCAAGTGCAACACACACAAAAACAAGACAAAAAGTAACAATACAAGATAAATGAAATTCTGATGCAAATTTGATTTGTTTGTAAATGTTCGACGCAATGCGATGCGAACATGAAAAACCCCCAAACACACACACACACACACACACACAACCACACAAAGTCAGACACAGTGTTCGGGGCTCAAACTCATTTTCCATATTCAGTTTTCCTGTTTCAGTTTCCGTTGCAATTGCAGCTGTTGCGCTGATCACTTGCCAAGTGTCTCTTTGTCTCTGGTGTGCGTTTGGATATGTGTGTGTGTGTGTGTGCATCCCTGTTGGTGTTGGGGGCAGCAGTAACAGCAGCAACATGTTGCCAAGCAGCAGTTTCTCGTTTCATTTCAGTTGACATTTTTATGCGCGTATGATTAATTATGCAATTTTGCATTTGGTTCAACTTTCACACCCACTTTGTGTTGTCTGGGTAAGAGTCCTGCCACTGCTGCGGGTCTTCGCCTCAGCTGGCTGTCCTATTATGCTCTGTTAAGGTCTCTATCGCATCAATCAGCATCAACAGTGCCACAGTCCAGTAGCAGCAACAGCAACTATGACTGCTTGATGGTTCTCTTAAAGCACTGCGGCCATATTGTGCTGCAATTAAATTTATGACCAAAAGTTGGCCACGCTAATGCTTAGAGCCAGCGAATCACCCATTAGCCACCATTAAAAAGGGCTATCAAACCATTTAGAATTCGCTAACAATACAGCACTAAAAATTATACCCCTCCACTAACAGCCGTAATTTAAGTAAATGCAAATGCAACCAACAAATGATGGCAACGTCGATTGGCACACATAACCGAAATGATAACAAAACTTAATCACTGCGAATCATGCGATTCTCGGCGTGACTAAGCGCCAAACGTGATAGATGGTCAAGACTCTGGACTAGGAATTTGCACGCAACACCATTCTACAAACCAAATCAAAACAACAAAAGTAACTGGAAAAATCACAAATAGCTGGCAAAACAGAGCACATGACATGTTGATAATGTCGACAAATTAAATACACTATACGTAAATGTGGTATTTAGGAACATCTACATCTACAACTGAAGAACCAAGGGTACAAAACGTTACTAAGGGTTTGTTTAAATACAACAACTTAACATATGTATAATGAAATGTATATTTTGAAGCTATTGTGTATACTTGATTTTTGTCTGCCTTAACAATACCTGTGAACTAGCTATAAAGTCCGGTTAGGCGCACATTGCATAGAAACATACAGAAATAGAAAAAGCGAATTTATTTGAATATATCCTCAATGTGCTGCATAACTAAAAGCATTACAAAAATGCCCCGATGACAAGAAGTGTATTAAAAACACGGACTGGTAAATAAAGTTGCTGCTGTGCATGCAATGCTGGACTCGAATCATGATGCTGCTGACTGACTAGGGTCAAAATAGGAAGCTGAAGCTGGGAGAAAACTGTGCACAGAAAAGCGAGAAAGATATAGAGAGAGCGAGTACAATTGTTGTCGTAGAGCAGTTGTACGCAAATAGGGCAGCCATGCGGTGCGTTAATACCAAACGGCCCGTTTGAGGCACGTTTCAGTTATTAACGGGCTGGTCGCTTGTAAAGTGCATGTGGCCTTTAGCTGAGAACGGCTGCGCAGAGGCAGAGGGGCATAACGTGACCAATATGCTTGTCATTGCCACGATGATAATCAGCATTGTGCATGCCGCGAATTGGTCAGCAATGTGGCCAGTGTCTTTCTCTCTCGCTCTCTATCTCTCTTTCTCTCTCGCTTTCACCAATACAAAGGTATGTATAAGTATAGCATGTTGGTCAGTCTGTTGGCTGTTTGTCCAGGAGTAACGCACGTCGGCACAATAATGTGTATACACATTGCTAACAACTGGCAACTAGCAACGGGCAGCGAGCAAAGACTGAAAGCGCAACTTGGGGCGACATGCAAATATTTGACAAGCAAATCTTACAAAACAACGCACACAGCACAACTGAGTAATCCATACGTTAGCTAATATATACGCACAGCGCTTAGAGATGGGATTGCATTGGTTAACTCAAGATAGAAATGGAGCTTTCTTGCATTTGGAATTCGTTTGAAGAACTTTTGTTTTGTAATAAGATATGTGAGGGAACTCAGCCTTTCTATCACAATAATCGAAAAGACCACAATAATTGAGCATTGATCGAGAGTCCGCGATGAAGGGATCATTGTGGATAAATGTAAACGATGCTGAAACGACTCTCGCAGGATCGTTAAAAAAACTGAATTAACAAAACTACAAATAAATCTAAACTTTGAACTCAATACAGAGAACAGTGACAAACGTTCAAATGAATATCGTAATAAAAGATGTAATTGCCACTGATTGGAGACCAAGCACGATCGGTTTCAAAAACAGATTTTTCTATCGATGACGTCGTCAAAGAAAGACGAAAATATACATCATTAGTTAAGCACGACGGGCAGTTTCAGCTGTGGATTTGCTTCACACAGTAATCGAAATCCATATGTATATATATATTTATTTTGTTGTGGGACTCAACTCAACTCAGTTTGCATTAAGCAACACTATTGCTATGCATGTTTAATCAAATCAAAACGGTTTTTTGTTATATTTAATCTCAAAACAAAGTCCAATTTAAGGATGAACGAACTGTTGAATTTTGCAAATTTTTCGATTTGCCAATGTATTATCAACTGCTGTTTATTAAAATTCAATTGAAACCGATTTGCGGTGCATACATACATTTATACATGGCACACAAAACGCCACAGATAATATGTATACAATTGAATATTATTCGATTGGCAGTTGGACCGCAGTATACGCAACGCAACATTACGTATACGCGACGTGTGCCGCAGACAATTGAATTGAAATGAAATAAAATTGTTAAGAAACGTGCTCAGAAACATTTTTTACATTTTAAACAGCTGGTGTGTTGGCGGGAAGGAATGACGAAGTAGGACTGCCAGGCCGACATTAATTAGATTTAATGATTTACGGCACTTGATTTCCAGATGCGATTCTTTTAATGCCACGCCAATTCCGCTGCCTCAACGTTGTTGGTGTTGCTATTGCTGGATCTTAATGAAGTTGTCTGTTGTCTGTTGTAATTAGAAGTAATAATAATTTCCTAGTCAGAAAGAGAGAAAGAGAGAGAGAGAGAGAGACAGAGTCATTACGAATTTGGATTGCGGCCAAGGAAATGCCATTAATCAAATTAGCAAGCGCATAACTTTTTATGATTACGCTGAAGATAGTCGCCTCATGCTTTTGCCACAGCAAAAGGACAGCTTAAGGGTGAACGTGGACAACGTGGGAGGCTTGTATGCAAAGATAAACCTACGAACCGTGGACAAGCGCTGACAAACCCCAACTCTGTTGTTCTGTGTATTACTACTTATTGTGTTATTTCTATTTATTTTATTTTATTATTTTTTTTTTTTAATAAACAACAATCTTTCTAATGAAATTTCTGCCAGTAAACCAAGTTGAAACTGCAGTAGCGGCAACTGCCGCAAAATTAATTACGATAAACCAGCCAGGGGAACTCAAGCAGTCACCCAGTCAGCGAGTTAGTCACAAGGACAACACAATAACAACTCAAGCGACTCGGATGACTCAACAACATCAAATTAAAAGTAATTGAAAATTTTTTATAATTATTAAATGCAGCTGGTTGCTGTGCACCATTTGTCTTGCCCTCCCCAACTAAACCCTCCTCTTGTGCTATTTTATCCAATCGACATGATGCACCGCACAATCTTCGGGTTAATTAGCTTAAATTATCGCATTGTTAAGTGGATGTGAGTGTGTGTGTGTGTGTGTGTGTGTGTGTGTGTGTGTGTGTGTGTGTGTGTGTGGCGCTAGCAAACCTGTATACGTGCCAATTAATTTCCATACCTAGCATTATAGGTAACAGCAGGCCATAGCCATAGGGAGCTGACACTAACACTGGCCAACACATCCAAATGCCAAACAGACACTTAAAGGGTTTATCAGTGATGACAATGAGGAAAGTCTTGTATTCGTCATATAAACTTAAGAAGAAAAATATCTCTAAGCCATGAATAAAGCTTAATTAAAGTTGTTATAATGTTATTGATATGAAAATAGCACCAAGTTTAATCAATTTAATAACAGATATTTAAAACTAATAAACAACAATTTTACTTAGCTTGAAAATGGCTAAAAGCGGCATGGTTATAGACACTTGCGATGACTGTGACTGTTGTTTGCTGTTGGTTGTTGATTAACTCGTTAATTTTGGCATTGTCAGGGATATTTAACGCATTTTGACCCAATTTGGCAGCAAAACGACAATGCAAATGTATGCAGGCAATAACAAGACCAACATCAGCAATGCAAATGGTATAAGCAATGAGGTTAAAAGCAATGCCAATGGCAATACTAATACCAATAGCCCCGATTCGACTATAGAGGCTACTAGAACTAGCTGGCACTTTGCACTGATTATGGGCAAATAGCATTTGTGTGGGGCAATATTTTGCTGCATTGCCTGCATTTAATGTGCATTGTAAGTGAAATTAACAACATAACTGCATTTGCCATTGACACTTAAATGCGACAAAATCCTCAAAGAGTGTGTGAAAGAGAGGCTGGCATATGTCGCTCTGTCTCTCTTTCCGAGCCGAGCGTTGAGCAAAAACGTTTGATCATAATTGGCACTAATGCCTTAAAGTCTGCCAAAAGTCTAAATGCTGGCATTTAAAGTGCATGTGGGCTAAAGGAATAACCAAGACAAGTGAGACATATGTTTTTCCGTTCCCCATTTCTCGCTCACACTGCCTATGTATGTTTGCTGGGATATGCAAATGTAAAGTATGCGACTGCCGGCTGCTTGTAAGTTTCAATCAAAATGCAAATATTGATGCAGTTGACATATGACGTTGTGTTCGACCGGCCCAAGTGACAGCAAAATCAAAATCACTGACTGCCATCATTCCTCGCCCATATAAGCTACAACAGCATGCAGATTTATTATCATCAACAAGCTGAGACAGAGACAGAGACAGATACAGAGCTTAAGGGAAAAGAGAACTCTAAGCCCAGTCCTTCAGCGCTTCGGAAATGCAATAACAAAGGATAAAATAATAAGATTTGCTCTTGACTCGCATTGACTTGGTTGCTCCTTCAAGTTGGGCCACGCGTTGCGATGCTGATGCTGCTGTTGCTGTTGCTGACACTGTTTTTATTAAAATATACACAAACAGCGATAACAACAGCACCAACAAAAACTGGCAGCCTATGTCAGCCCAGTTTGAAAAAGCCATCTGATTGAATAATGGCAGCAGTGAACACTGTACAGGGGCCGAAAGCTGCGGGCACCTAGATAAATTAAAAGACAAATAAAAAATGGCAAACTAAAGAAGAAGAAAACAAAAGAAAACCCAACGCATTAAATTAGAGTAACAATAACAACAGCAATAACGAACAACAATAACAACAGCGGCTGCCAAGGTAACTTCTTTGTTATTATTTTTCAATTTCTTTGGCTAAACTTTGATGTCATTTTTTCAAGAATGCTTTGCATGTGTGTAAGTGTGTGTGTGTGTGTGTGTGTGTGTGTGAATGTGTTGTGCTCTGCTTGTGCATTGCTAAACAATTTTTGATTAAGTTTTGCATAGAATTTCCATTTAGCCTTGCTCCACACACACACACACACATACTCAAAAACATTTTCTTCACACGTCAGCCATTTTGTCTTTTGCCTGCATATAAGATTATTACAAAGTCCACGTATGAACGTGTGTGTGTGTGTGGATACTAGAATGTCAAGCTAAATTTAACGAGTTGCTGAAAGTCTTTCAAATAAGTTGCGTGCAATTGAAAAACTTTTGTGTATAGACATTATTCAGATAAGGCAAATAGAAAACTGGAAAATGGCAATTGGCAAATTTTTTAACACCTGAATATGGGGAATACTTTGAAAGGCAAGGTAAGGAAAGGTAAGTATGTATTTTGTTGAATTTCCCAAGCAAAGTTTTGAAATTTGTACACCTGTATTTGAAATTGGCTCTTATAAACAATACAATAAATAAACAACATGGTATATATATAAAATATATGTAAAAATTATCAATATTTATTTATTTTCGGCTGCTTTTATGCCTTTACAACCTATCCAGTTGAGTAAAACTGGTATGCAAAACTTGACTTACTTGTGAAGTAGTTTGTATTGTGGTTTTTTTTTAGCCGCCTATCAGCCTAGTACAATTATGCCTTCACTCACATGAATTTATCGACAATAGAATGAGAAAGAGAGAGATGAGAGAGAGAGAGAGAGAGAGAGGGAGTTGAAATTGCAATTGACTTCAAAGCAATGAATTCGCTTTTAGCTTTTGCCTTTGAAATGGCAATTCATCAAGTTGACTGGCAACCCACATAAATCAACCCAATCAAAACCGCTTGAAACCAATTTATAGTTGCACATGTGTACTTACAATATCAAGTGAATATACATATATTGAATATATGTAGTATAAATTGAATATATATAGCATATAGTATATATATTGGCAGCTGTGAATGGCCACTTAAGAGCACGAAAAGTTTTGCAAAAATTTTAATTGAATGGCAACGTATGGAAAAAGTTTACGACGCCACGAAAATTGATTACACACATGCAACACTTAAAAGCAGGACAACAGCAGCTTGCATCTTGAAGCAGATTGCAGCCAGCAGCATTTGCACATATTGAGATATTGAGTGCTGGTTCAAGAAGGCCGCAACACTCGTGTCAAATGCATGCGTTAAGCCATGCGTTAGTGCCGTTAGCTTTGCTCCAACTCAAGCTCGTCCTGCTGCTGCTGCTGCTGTCGCTTTGCCAGCATGTTGCAATTTATTCTAATCGCTTGTCAAGCATAGCCAATGCAATGGCTGCAAAATAAAAATAAAAATCAACAAAAAATATCGCTCAATTCGCGAATTAACGACTGCACGACACCCTGTGCTTAGAATTATTCCCAGCATTGGATTGGGCAAGTTTTTATTTATTAGAAAGTATTGAAAAAACAACTCAAACATATGATTTTCCTGCTTGATATATTCTAAAAAATAATTTGCTATTTTTTAGCTAATAAAAGCTTATAAGCTTATATATAAGATTTGAATTATTATCAATACAAGTTGAAGACTATATTGTATGGTATAGAAAATCTTCATAGCTTTTCGAATCTATTTTTTATTGAACACAGAGGGAATAAATTGCAAAAAATACTAGGCAACAACATTCGCTGGGGCAACGATGCGTGTAACGAGACAGCAGCTAGCAGCAGCTTCAGTAGCACATGAAGTCAACGGTAAACCAGAGCCGAGTTTGGGCCAAGGGTTGTGTATGTAGTGTTGCAAATTGAGTGGCAGCAATCAATCTGCTAGGTACCCCGTAAAGTGTGTCAAAAGCGCGCCTATGCCATAACCAGCTGCCAAACAGCAGCTAACAAAGTAACCGACACGACACCAGTCCCACTCTCTCAGGCCCTTAAGCCACTGCCACAACAACCTACACACGCCTGAGTGACTGACTCACTGGCTGACTTGCTTGTTGGTACTGCCGCTTATAGCACTTAATTGACGTCAATCGCATTGGCCTGCATGCATTCTTCTGCCCTCACCCTTCTCGCCCGATGGCTGGAAAAATCACAGATCGTTAGCTGAAGTTTTGCTCCAGCAGCCATCCATTGAGTTGAAATTGCTTGACAATCAATTCAGAGTTGTGACTATACATATTTTTAGTCAGTATGCCTACACAAAAAAGCCCATAAAATTCAGTTCAATTATTAAATATGACAAAACTGTGCAGACATTTGGACCCTCTTCAAATGTTGTTGCTATTTCTAGAAGAGCCGCAAATCAGTTTTTACCAATCAAACCAAATGCCAAACTACATGACAGCTACATACACAGCAGCAGCAGCAGCAACAGCCACATTCAAAATCCCACACACATCCTTATCTTTGGGTTCTTTTAAAATGGCGCCTTGTTGGTATACGAATATGTGTCCGTGTGTGGTTTAATGTGCCTGTAAGTTTCCTAATGATTACTTGACGCCATATTTGATTGACGTGTGTAATACGCTCGTTATGTTTGTATGTGAATGTCTTTTAACCTCATACTAACTTATGTATCTCTCTTTCTCTTTTTTTTCTGTCTCTTTCGTGTGCGTGCATGCATGTATGTATTTGTGTGTGTGCGTGCTAATGGCCACAACAACCACAAGGCACTTATCAATTTTTCGCCTCAACCAAAATGACATTCGTAGGCGTGTTTTTTTTTTAATACATCTGACGCTTCTCAAGAGTATGCCGTGTTAAGTGTTTGAATGCCGTTAAATCGATTTGGTTCGCTTTTGTATGAATCAACTAACATAAGTTGGTACGCATTTGTACATTTTTGTGTGTGTCATGCAAGGTTAATTTGAGAAGACGAGACAGTGTTAATACCAATTAAATATGTGCCGCCGATTTCAGTGGCCAGACTAATTATTTTCGTGCAACGAATAGTTGTCATGAAGAAAAATAATTATGTATTTAACAACAAATCCACCATTGAAAATTGTTAACTGTAAAGTTATATACAGAACGACCCCGCTCAACGCAACCCTCGTTACACGCAATACCTCGATAATTGCAACACACAAATTCTTAACTTGAAAAAAATTACCTCATTTAACGCAACTTTCTAAGTAAATCATACAAAGTACAAACCAAAAATTTCTAATTTTATCAAAAACTTAATAAATTAAAATGAAATCCTTGCATTGAACTCGATTTGCTTTGATTTAAATGATAAGAAAATGCATCTACTTTTGGAAATAGGTCTCGTGGCCAACGGAAGATTTTCCCTCGGTTTTCGCAACAGGCCAAATTCTAATAGGTTGCGTTAAGCGATGTCGTACTGTATATGTAGAGCACTTACGTCTTGCGAGAAGCAATTTATCCTTCGAGAAGCATCCAACTTAAGGTGTTCTGCACCCAAAATACGACAAATTTTGGGTTTAAGCACAAGTATAGCTATCGTAAGACGATTAATCCGCAAGGCTAAAAATCTAATGAGATTAAAACTAAAAAAAAAAACCAGCGCTTACCGACGTCCGAAAGCAAGCTTGCTGTCTTTTTTCTCGTAGTCGCATGGCGAGAATTAGGTAATGACATCAAGTCGTTTTTTCTGATGAATCCAGGATGGACCAAATGGATTCAACTACTATTTTCACTATATAAGAAAGGAAGAACATTATTTAAACCGTCACCATAGTCTTGAGGGGGGTCTGATGGTGTGGGGTGCCATATATTTTTATGGTACAACTGAGATTCAATTTGTTTCATCTAAGATGAAGGCATTTATCAACAAAGAGCTGCTGCAAAATGCATTCCCTCATTTTTCCAACCTTTACGCTTCATTAATAATGTCCTAGGACTATCTAAAGGCCCTATACGGTTCAATCCATGCCCGAACTTATGAAGTGATTTCAAAAAAAAATGGTTATACACATTATTAATTAATTATAAACAATTTTAATTAAATTTAATTTTTTCATACATTTCCCAATAATTGTGTGGGTTTGTATTAAGATTAAGACATTGAGTCTATTTGGTTGAGCGATAAAAACTGACCGCTTTTTAAGATTCACTCACAAAATTTATTTTAACAAGTAGAAATGTTGTAGTCGGACGCAACCGACTGCGGTATACTCGATACCAGTAATAAAACCGAAAAAGGTGTACGCTGCCTCAAAGATTGTCTGGTGTAGATGGGGATGCCAAAAACCTATCTTCCTTCCAAGTTTGGTGACTCTAGCTCAAACACTTTAGGAGATACACGTATTATCGTTTTTAGTGAATCGTTGGGGCGGTGGGCGGTGGCATCTAAAGTGTTTTAGCATTGTTTTTGGGGTCGTCATTACTTATCTTGGCACTAGATTTGGTGGCTCTAGCTCAAAAAATGTAAAAGATATAGGCATTTTTGGTAATAAACTGCGCGGAGGGGAGGCAGAATGAGTGGGCGTGGCTCCAAAATTTTAATTGCAGTTTTTTGGAAGCTGTTAGTAGCTATCTTCTTCGTAAATCTGGTAGTTCTAGCTGTAAAAGTGTGCAAAACAGCTGGATTTATCGATTTTAAGTTATCGAGCTTATCGATTTGAAAGCCCCCTAGTTATCGTCGAACTCTCATCTTGACATTTTAAATTATTATGCCATAAATAAAGACATTTGCAAAGTTTCAAGTCTCTAGCCTGAAGGGTGTGGAAAAAGTAGCGTTCATACTGACGGACAGACGGACGGACGGACGGACACCATGACGGACATTGCACAAACATAATATACTCTTTACCTTCGGTATCGCATATAAAATTTATACCATTCAACTTATAACGCTTAATTTTGTTTCGTTCTATTAAGAATAGTAAAAATAAGTTTTCAAAATTATGTTCCTTAAATGATATAATAAATTCAGTTTTCTTAAAAAAAAACTATCTGACTCTATTGCGATGATCGGCAGTGTATGAACAAACGCTTCTACAGCCATACATACATATATGCATGTTTATACAATAGTCTAGTTTGGAACTTGCTTAGCCGCCTTATCAGCGGCTCAAGCGTTAGCGCAAAAAGGTTTATGAAGAAGAGTGAACAATTTGAAAATAGGCAAGATACAATAACAGAAGTATCCAAAAGTATATATACACCAATACAAATTATTTTTGTTTATTTTAAACGATGCAAAATGAATGAATGAGTGTCTTAATAGTACGCCAGTTGGAAAGGGGATTGTAATTGTTGTTCTGATGGTCGTTGCTAGCTTAAAATTGCTGAAAGCAATTTTATTGCCGCTGGATATAAAAGTAATTATTTTGCAGAGTAAATAGAGAGAGACCGAAATAGAAAGAGAGAGACAGCTTGGAAAAAAAGACACAGCGTGGCCAAAGGCGCGGCAAGCGGCAGTGTTGTGCCACTTGTTGACATGCCTGACGCTGTTCAGTTTCCTAGATCTGTTTATTTTTTTGCTGCTAAATTCTCTGATTTGTGTAAGTTCACAGACCATTTAAATTTTCAATACATGTATTTGATTCTTCATTGAAATGCTTTTATTTCAAATATTTTGAAGTTCCCATATTTACATTTACAACTTTAATTTTTTTTATAATTATCATTGAAATAATTTAGCCAGTGGATCGATCGCATATGCAAAATATATTCGTTGAGTTATCGCAGCATCTTCTTATTGGTTTTCTTATTACTGGTTGTGTAATAACTGGTGATGCTTTCACACACAAGTGTTTGTAAGTGGATTGCAATTGCATGGGACACTTCCTTCTCGACCACAGGTCGATCCCACTACTGGTGCTAAACACTTCCTTGTAAGTGGATCGCAATTGCATAAGACATTCCCTAATAGAGGGCAATCGTCTCCTACTGCTGGTATTGCTTCACAAATACCTGTAGCTTGATTGCAATTGCAAATGACATTAAATATACCACCGCACCGATCTCCTACTGCTGCTCGTAAAGGCTGTCGTAGTGAACACACTCCTGTCTGTGCGTCGCAGGTGCATAATGCATTTGTTAGTGGATTACACACTTGTAATGCACACACACCTGTCTGTGCATTGCAGGTACACAAAGGATTTGTTGCCGGATTGCACACTTGAACTGCACACAACCCTGTCTGTGCATTGCATACGCACAAAGGATTTGTTGCTGGACTGCACGGTTGTATTGCACACAACCCTGTTTGTGAATTGCATGTGCATAAAGGATTTGATATTGGACTACACTGTTGTTTTAATTCACACACACCTGTCTGTGCGCTGCATGTGCATAAGGGATTTGTTGCTGGACTACACGGTTGTACTGCGCACATCCCTGTCTGTAGGTTGCAGGTGCATAATGGATTTGTTGTTGGACAACACTGTGATGGTAATGTACACATCCCTGTCTGTGCGTTGCAGCTGCATAAAGGATTTGTTGCTAGAGTACAAGGTTGAATTGCACACAACCCTGTTTGTGGATTGCATGTGCATAAGGGATTTGTTGCTGGACTACACTGTGATTGTAGTGTACACTGTCCTGTCTGTGCACTGCAGGTGCATAATGCATTTGTTGCTGGATTACACGATTGTAATGAACACAACCCTGTCTGTGTATTGCATACGCATAATGGATTTGTTGTTGGACTACACTGTGATTGTAATGAACACACCCCTGTCTGTGTATTGCAAGTGCATAAACGATTAGTTGCTGGATTACACTGTTGTATTGCACATATCCCTGTCTGTGCATTGCAGGTGCATAAGGGATTTGTTGCTGGACTACACTGTGGTGAAGCATTAGCTGGACAGTACCATCCAATTCCCTGTAAAAATATACATGGTGTTGTTCGTTTGTTGTCTCTGACTACCACAATGCAGTCGAGAACCTGACGATGCCTGTCGTTGCTACTACCACCAACATGACCACCACTTCCGTGTCCACCACCAGCACCATGAGCACCACCAAAATTGTTAGCGTCGTCGTCTTCATTACTGACGATATCGCTCAAGCTGACATGTTGTCCTGTATAATAATCCATGTCCTTGTCGTTGCTGTTATACCTGTGGTCCTTCTCATACATGCCCTTGGGTGACACTACACACAGTGGGTAACGGTTAATGTTTGAGTTTCGCTGGTTTTTGTTGCTTTCAAAGAAGAGCAAGGGTAAAAAGCTGCTGGGCAATCTACTGATCCCACTGCGCAACACTCGCGATTCCCAGATTCGGGACCCATCTTTGGTCAACTTCAAGAGCTCATCGTACTCTGCGCTCGTCACCTCATGAATACGCAACGACTTCGTGCGTGCTGGAAACGTATTTAATAATTAATATCATTATCCTCATCCCACTTTCATCCTTAACTTACCTGTATAGGCAACTACAGCGCAGAGCGCAATCCCTGCCACAAACTGCAGAAGCTTCATGTTCTCAACTGGTGATCGTGGATCCCAGTGAAAGAATAACAAACGACTACTCAGTCATCAGCTTTATAAACATTTTCTCTACTTTGGATGGCATTGTCATTTAAATAAATACGCATAAATGTCACATCTTAAGATTTGATTAGCTTGACACGTGCATAATTAGCCTAGTTTGTAAAAAGAATTCGCTCAGTCATTAAAACAAGCCAAGCTTCTGATTGGACATCCGATTAGCCCCAAAACAAACAAACCAATGGTCAATGACCGACGTTTTTTATACGATAACTGTTTACATATGGTCTAGCTTGAGATTTGATAGGTGCGAGAGAAACGTGTTCCTAATTGCGCATCATTGCCAGAAGAAATAATTATTCATGCCCAATCTTCATGGAGTTGTATGCGTGTGTGTTTCTGTTTATACTCGATTCCTTAGGTAAAGACAAAATTAGGTTCTGTATGAACTCAACTTTTTTTACACCCTGCAAGCTAGAGAACTTGAAACTTTGCAAATGCCTTGGGGTTCTTCGATAACTGGGGAACTGGGAAATCGATAAATCCGATATCTTAAATTCATCTATTTCGCACGCCCTTACAGCTAGAACTACCAAATTTGGGGGGAAAAAAACGACATCAAACATTTTGGAACCAAGCTCACCCATTCCTCATCCCACTTTATTTTGAAAACAGATATGCCTATATCTTCCACAGCTTTGGCGATAGAGCCAATAAATTTTGTGCAAAGATTGGTGATGAAGAAACCCAAAATAATTGGATGCTACCCCAACCCATACCGCCTCCAGCACGCCTTCCACCATATTCTACTAACTTTGAGCTAGAGTCACAAAAATTGGTAGCAGGATAGCAATTGACGAACGCCAAAGATTTGCTCCAAAAACTTAGAAGCAACGCCCCCTATACCGCCACCAGCCACCTTTCCTCCATACTATCAATATTTAAGCTAGAGTCACCAACTTTTGTAGGAGGATAGTAATTGACACCCCACAAAGATCTGCATTAAAACTTTGGATGCCCCGCCCCCCATACCAACCCCAGCCATCCTTTTCCCACCTTATACAAACTTTGACAAAAAAAAACCCATCTACATCAGACAATTTTTGAGACAGCATACAGCCCTGCCCGGTTTTTCTGAATGCAAACAACGATCCCCTGGGCTAGCCCATTCCCAGTTCGCGTCCGATGCCATCATATATGATACCAGTTCTTCTACGAGAGGAGGAGGAGCTCCTGCTAGATATCTCGGGAAGTGGTACAGGACATGCTCAGATTCTTCGCCACAGCCCGGACAGATCGGACAACCTCCATGCGCTTAGTCGGTACGGCGCTACCAGCTTCCGCCGAAAGCTGATATTTCCGTCCAGGGTTGCAGCCCAAATCGGAGCAGCTTACAAAGTGACTGACGCCCGTACCTTTCCAAGAAAAAGGCGCCTTCCACCCCTAGGTCCTCCTAAGTTTGGCAACACCCGGTAGAGAGCTGCATGCAGTTTTGCTGTCTTCATACGGACGTACTTGATATGAGGCCGATAACACAGCCTGTTGTGCCGCATGACTCGGAGGAACTTTATGTATGTTTTTGATTTGATGGTAACATTACCAACTCCACCACCATAAATTCATTTTTTTTCTGCTCGTTATCAAAACTGTCTCCTGTTTTTTATTATCTTAATAGCTTTATCGTCTTCCGCTTCTTCTTCTGGTAAATGTTTTGCCACCAATACGAGGGCCAGGTCATCTGCTAATCCAAAAAGCTTAGTTCCCTGTGGTAGGTGCAGCATAAGTACTCCATCATACATCACGTTCCACAGGCGGGGTCCCAATACTGAGCCCTGTAGAACACCTGCATTGACATTATATCGCTTCAGTTCAGCCTCTGTGTCGTATTCCAAAGTCCTGTCTCTAAGACAACTCCGTAGAATTCCCATTGGACATTACGGTATTGCAATTATTCTTAGGGCGTTCAGGATGCGGGTCCTGCTGGCCGGGTTGTGTGTGTTAATGGCCGCAACAATCACAAAGCACTTGTCAATTTTTCGCCACAACCAAAATGACACTCGTTGGCGTGTTTATACTCGATACCGAATTGGGTTTGTACAATGTCCGTGGTGGTGTCTGTCCGTCTGTATGAACTCAACTTTTTTCCACACCTTTCAAGCTAGAGACTTGAAACTTTGCAAATGTCTTTATCTATAGCATAGTACGATAACTAGGGGGCTGGCAAATCGATAAACTCGATAACGCAAAAACGATAGATTCAGCTATTACGCAAGCCTTTAAAGCTAAAACTACCAAATTTAGGGAGAAAATAGTAACAAAAATTTTAGAGCCACGCCCACTCATTCCGCCCCCAGCCTTCCCACAGCTTTAAACCAAAAATGTATTTAAAATCTGATAACATTTTTAAAACGTGAGCAAGTAAAAGGATTTTGAATATAAATTAACCATAAATACAAAGAAAAGTTCATTAACGATATGTTTATGTATGAGTACCAAGAGAAATTATATAAGGCATAACACTTGAGACATAAAATGCGAACTTATTTGTGGTCTAATAGTAATTGTGAAAAATATGTTTTATCAAGCTGACAGTAGACCGATAGATTCTACACCTGAATCGAACTGAATTAATGTTAGGGCCCATCAAATCTGGTTTGTGCTCAAAAGAATCGAAATGCGATTAGAAACAGAATCTCAGAGTTACCGTTAATTGAATGCATTATCATAAACATATCTGAGATTCTTTTGCTTAAATCGATAGCCATCAAGCGAGGCTGTAAAGTGCTTTAACGACATACAGTCCTTAGCCAAATGGAGAATGAGAGAATTGCACAGCGCCCTTAGCAATTTGTTAGCTTGCAAACGCTTGCCCAGCACAAAATGGGTGTAAGTTTAATAGTGTAAGTGTTTGCGTATATAGTGCGTTTCTTTTTGTGTATGTGTGTGTGTGTGTGTGTGTGTTTATGTGTGGATAAACTATGTAGAGTCCTTGAAAAATATGTAAGCCAAGCGGAATGCCAACGGCTAAAAAAGTTAACAGTTGACATAGTTTAGAGAGTTGTTGCTTTGCCTGACGAAGGGCAGAGAAGCAGAGGAAAATGGACTAAGCCTCTGACGGGTTCAACAGCCAAACCCTTGAATGTAAAATGAATGAATGAATGTCTTAATAGTACGCCGGTTGGAAAGGGGATTGTTGTTGTTTTGATGGTTGGTGCTAGATAAAAATTGGTGCCAAGCTAAATGAATTTAATTGCCGCTGGGTATGAAAGTAATTATTTTGTATACAGAGCCTGAAAGAGAAAGAGAGAGACAGCTTAGACAAAAATGACACAGCGTGGCCAAAGGCGTTTTCATGTCTCTTGGTGTATCTTTATCTTAGTGTTTACTTATATGTGCTTGCTTTTTGCTATCGATGCACTTGCACTTAACAGCAAACTGGCATTGGCGAGCAGAACTGCACACACACGGACCCGCATTATATACACACACACACACATAGCATCACCGGCCCCTCAACACACAATCACTGTCACATACACGCATAATTTCACTAATGCCCGAAAAGTTAACACTGCGGATATTTTGAGTTGTTCCTGAATTGATTCGCTTTTATTCGCTGTCCTTGCTGTTATCCAAGTATTTGTGCGGCAAGCGGCAGTGTTGTGCCACTTGTTGAAATGCCTGACGCTGTTCTGTACCCTAGATCTGTTTTTTTTTTTGCTGCTAAATTCTCTGATTTGTGTAAGTTTATAGACCATTTAAATTTTCAATACATTTATTTGATTCTTTATTGAAATACATTTATTTCAAATATTTTAAAATTGCCAAAATTACATTTAGAATTTAAATTTAATTTTTTTTATAATTATCATTGAAATAATTTAGCCAGTGGATCGATCGCATATGCAAAATATATTCGTTGAGTTATCGCAACATCTTCTTACTGGTTTTCTTATTACTGGTTGTGTAATAACTGGTGGTGCTTTCACACACAAGTGTTTGTAAGTGGATTGCAATCGCATAAGATACTTCCTACTAGACCACACCTCGATCCCACTACTGGTGCTAAACACTTCCTTGTAAGTGGATCGCAATTGCATAAGACATTCCCTAATAGAGGGCAATCGTCTCCTACTGCTGGTATTGCTTCACAAATTCCTGTAGCTTGATTGCAATTGCAAATGACATTAAGTATCCCACCGCACCGATCTCCTACTGCTGCTCGTAAAGGTTGTCGTAGTGAACACACTCCTGTCTGTGCGTCGCAGGTGCATAATGCATTTGTTAGTGGATTACACACTTGTAATGCACACACCCCTGTCTGTGCATTGCATACGCACAAAGGATTTGTTGCTGGACTACACGGTTGTATTGCACACACACCTGTCTGCGCGTTGCATGTGCATAAGGGATTTGTTGCTACACTACACGGTTGTATTGCACACACACCTGTCTGTGCATTGCAGGTACACAAAGGATTTGTTGATGGACTACACTGTGTTGGTAGTGTACACACCCCTGTCTGTGCATTGCAGGTGCATAAGGGATTTGATGCTGGACTACAGATCTGTAATGAACACAACCCTGTCTGTGTATTGCATGTGCACAAAGGATTTGTTGATGAACTACACGGTTGAATAATACATACACCTGTCTGCGCGTTGCATGTGCATAAGGGATTTGTTGCTAGACTACACGGTTGTATTGCACACACACCTGTCTGTGAATTGCATGTGCATAAAGGATTTGTTGATGGACTACACTGTGTTGGTAATGAACACAACCCTGTCTGTGCATCGCAGGTACACAAAGTATTTGTTGCTGGATTGCACACTTGAACTGCACACAACCCTGTCTGTGCATTGCATACGCACAAAGGATTTGTTGCTGGACTGCACGGTTGTAAAACACACACACCTGTCTGTACATTGCATGAGCATAAGGGATTTGTTGCTGGACTGCACGGTTGTACAACACACACACCTGTCTGTGAATTGCATGTGCATAAAGGATTTGTTGTTGGACTACACTGTGTCGGTAAAGTACATACACCAGTCTGCGCGTTGCATATGCATAAGGGATTTGTTGCTAGACTACACGGTTGTATTGCACACACACCTGTCTGTGAATTGCATGTGCATAAAGGATTTGTTGATGGACTACACTGTGTTGGTAATGAACACAACCCTGTCTGTGCATTGCAGGTACACAAAGGATTTGTTGCTGGATTGCACACTTGAACTGCACACAACCCTGTCTGTGCATTGCATACGCACAAAGGATTTGTTGCTGGGCTGCACGGTTGTACAACACACACACCTGTCTGTACATTGCATGAGCATAAGGGATTTGTTGCTAGATTACACGGTTGTATTGCACACATCCCTGTCTGTGTATTGCATGTGCATAAGGGATTTGTTGCTGGACTACACTGTCGCGGTAATTCGCACATACCAGTATGTGGATTGCAAATGCATAAGGGATTTGTTGCTGGACTACACGGTTGAATTGCACACATTCCTGTCTGTGGATTGCATTTGCATAAAGGATTTGTTGCTGGACTACACTGTGGTGGCTTATTTGGTGGACAGTACCAACCAATTCCATGTACAAATTTACATCCGGGATAGTTGGGTGGAAAATGTGGTGCTGTTGGTTTATTGTCCTTGACTACCACAATGCAGTTTACAACCTGACGATGCCTGTCGTTGCTACTACCACCAACATGACCACCACTTCCGTGACTACCGCCATGTCCACCACTAGTACCATGAGCGCCACCAAAATTGTTAGCGTCGTTGTCTTCATTACTGACGATATCGCTCAAGCTGACATGTCGTCCCGTATAGTAATCCTTGTCCTTATCGTTGCTGTTATACCTGTGGTCCTTCTCATACATGCCCTTGGGTGACACTACACACAGAGGATAACCCTTAATGCTCGAGCTCTGCTGGTTTTTGTTGCTCTCAAAGAAGATTGAGGGTAAAAAGCTGCTGGCCAATCCACTGATCCCACTGCGCAGTACACGCGACTCAGAGACTTGGGACCCATCTTTGGTCAACTTCAAGAGCTCATCGTACTCTGCGCGCGTCACCTCATGAATACGCAACGACTGCGTGCGTGCTGGAAACGTATTTAATAATTAATATCATTATCCTCATCCCACTTTCATCCTTAACTTACCTGTATAGGCAACTACAGCGCAGAGCGCAATCCCTGCCACAAACTGCAGAAGCTTCATGTTCTCAACTGGTGATCGTGGATCCCAGTGAAAGAATAACAAACGACTACTCAGTCATCAGCTTTATAAACATTTTCTTTACTTTGGATGGCATTGTCATTTAAATAAATAAGCATAAATGTCACATCTTAAGATTTGATTAGTTTGACACGTGCATAATTAGCCTAGTTTGTAAAAAGAATTCGCTCAGTCGTTAAAACAAGCTAAGCCCCTGATTGGACATCCGATTAGCCCCAAAAAATAAACAAACCAATGGTCAATGACCGACGTTTTTTAAACGATAACTGTTTACATATGGTCTAGCTTGAGATTTGATAGGTGCGAGAGGAACGTGTTCCTATTTTGAGCAGCAAGTTATAAATAAAAGTTGCCAGAAAAAAAAACTATTCATGAATATTTCAATGATCTTTAAGGCATTAAGACACTTGTATATGTATAGAAAATACATGCACTGTTTTTTATACTTATACTCTATACCTTAGGTAAAGAGCATATTAGGTTTGTGCAATGTCCGTCATGGTGTCTGGTGTCTATCCGTCTGTCCGTCAGTATAAGCGTTACTTTTTTTGAAACCCTTCAAGCTGGATACTTGAAGCTTTCCAAACATATTTTTATATAGCCGGGAAAGATAAAGTGTCAAGGTTGGCGTTTTACATTCATTCATACGTTCATGTGGGGCTGGCAAATCGACAAGTTCGGTAGCTCAAAACCGAAAAATCCACCTATTTCGCACATCCGTACAGCTAGAACTAGCAAATTTTTGGGAAAGGTATCAAATATTATGGAGCCATTGCCTTATCATACCGCCTCTGGCCCTTCCGTCACCTTTTTTTTTAACTTTGAGCTAGAGTCATAAGGTTTTGTAGGAAGAAAGTTGGTCGCATCTTCATCTGCATCAAAATATTTGAGGCAGCATACACCCCTGACGCATACGTACTCCTTTGCAATCAGACCACTTTTTACCGGTTCTAATACAGTTATCGAGTTTACTGCACTCGGTTGGGTCCGACTGCAACGTTTTTTGAAATTCTTTAAGCTTAATTAATGATTCCCATATTAAATTAAGCTCTGCTATCTGGTTAAAGTTCAATTTTGAATTTGTGGCTTAACATGATTTCAAACATCTAATTCAAATTTGTACTTTTCATATCATTTTATTATTATTATTTACAGGATTACATTAGGTACAGCTTTTATTTCCTTAGTCATTATATTCATCTCCATCGGTTGCTGCCGCTACTTTCATAGAATACCCGTCGTCCTCGTCTTCATCTTCGTCGTCATCTTCATTCCCTTCATAGTACGGATAGGGATAAGGAGGGTACTGCCCATAGTATTGTTGTGGATAATATGGCGGATGTGGAGGATATGGCAACTGTGGACCATAACCATACTGCTGCACATATGGGTTGTATTGGCCATAGCTAACGTAACCACCATAAGGATATGAACCACCAAATGGACTGCCATAACCTCCACCATAGGGATATGAGCCACCAAAATGATTGCCAAAACCTCCACCATACGGTGAACCATATTGACGGAAGGAGGCAGCATCTACAGAAGTGTGTACGCTGTCCTTAGACACTGGCTTCGACTTTATTTGTGTGTTGTTTCGCCTGACGCTTTCCATATTGATCATCTCGGGATCTGGTTCGTTTGTTTTCGTTGTCAACTGTCGCATATTTTCATCCTGCTCTATCTCTGCCTCGGGAACGTTTGCTTGTTCAAAAACCTGTGTTGCAAAATTAACGGCCTGCTGTTCAAACTTCTGTGGCGTCTGCTGTAGTTCATGTTGCTCAGCAACTGGCGAACCATTCTCATGATACAAATAGGGAGCAAAGTTAGGATTGGTATAAATATGAGAATCTAGTTCAGGTTCTCTCTTCAAAACAACAATGCAATTGATAACCGTATCAACCTCATTGGCAGCTCCAGCCTCAAGACTGCGAGGTGCAATCCCCACAGATTTTGAGTCATCGGAAAGACTGCGCTGCATCACACACAGCGGTTGGCCTTCGATGTCAATATTGGACACATCGGCGCGATTAGTTGTTGTCAAACCCATTATACGCAATAGTGAGTTCCAGCCCGAATCCAAAGTATCCCTAACTGAACGGAAACCAGCGCTGGTTAACCGTCCCTCCGAGATAACGTGCTTGCCATCGGTGAGTTTAAGTAAACGCTCATACTGTTCCTCATTGATGGGATAGACCCGCACGAATTTCTCTGTCTTCGGCTGACTTATTTCCTTGTTTTTGGATGGAGCTGCAAATGAGACGACGATTCAAGTTTCAGTTAGAGCTCTAACTTGACTAATTAACAATTGTTAACGCACCCGCCTCAAGGCAACAAAGGCTGCACAAAACCAACAGGAACCCAAAGCATCTTAACAGAATCGATTGCATTGCGTAGCTGAAAACCTGTGCAAAATCAAATATACTATTAAGGTCTCAAAGGCCAGCGTTAGTCTTATTTATACATGCGCCTTTAACTCTTTCCATGAAATCTGGCCCAAATCAAAACTGTTAACATTTTCCAAATATTGCAATTATAGAGCTCAAACACCATTCAGAGGCATACCATTTCAATAAATTACTTGAATCTAGCACACATTCAGCGCCAAGTCAACGAACGCATTAAGACCAAAACCGCAGAACAAAGATTAGGCGATGAGTGAGTAGAACTGGTTCTTTAACAACAAAACTGAATGGGCGTCAACTTTGTTTTTATTGCTAATGACGTTTCAAATCAAATAATGATTAGAATTAATCAGCAGTCTTCCATTTGTTTAGCTAACCAGATCGGCACTCATCATTAATCAGCCGATTTATCGGTACAGATATTGTGTTTGCAAATGCAAATAACGGTAATTTAATTAATTTGCATAATTTAAGATTGTTGTTAGTTTTATTTTTCTTCGCTTGATAGTTTAAATCAGCATTCTTAAACGATCAAATGTCGACTAGCTCATCAGTTTAAAAACTTTCTGGCAAGTTTTATACTACAAAAGCAAAATAAGATGTATCGAATCTATTTTAATGGTAATGAAAATAAACAAAGTATTTAAAATTGCTTTCAATTGACTTTTAAAGGTGTTTGAACTCATAACCCAAAACCACATATTATTCCTTAATGCATTAAAGTTTAAATAAAAGACACGTTTTAATAATTTTTCTAACTCATAATTATATTACTCTCATTTTCTTTATAATCTTTTGCTGTGTGTGTGTATTAGTAAGTGTAAAAGTGTGTTTATGTATCTTTGAATGCATATGTAGTATGTATTTAAATATATGAGTATATTTATATATACTTAGTTACATAAACAGATCGTTTATTGTATGTGATACTAACAGCAAATGATCTCAAGACTTTTCTGTTCTTACAGTTGACACACACAAATCAATTGTGTGTGTGCGTGTGTGAGTGTGTGGGTAGATGTGGGTGGGTGTGTGTATCCCCTATAAACCTGTATATGCGTTTTATATTTTTAAACATTAGTTATCGTCGGTCTGATTAATGCAAAATTATTTTTATTTACAAGTTGTTGTTGCCATTACTTAAGTGTCCAATTACATACAACAACACGCACATACCACACATACACCCACACATACACTTATACACATGCCATCGATTAACTAATAAAGATTTTTATATTATTTTTGGTATTGTTCGCATTCTCTATTTGATTTATTTGTTCAAAGGTGTTTTTCATGGCTTTTATTGTTATTTATTTTGTTTTTGTTTTGGTTTTTGTTATTAAATTTTATTTGTGTTGCCAATTTTGGTTGCCATTGTGCCTCAGTTGTACAAATTGTACAGTTTTTAAACATTTAAATCGCATTTAGTATTTAGATGTTGTACATATTAAATCATACATTTTATATTATATTAAATTGTTAATTAAAACTACGGTTGCTAGTAATGCGTTTATTTACAGTGTATCGCAATTTTGTTTGCATATTGAATTCGTTTTCCGTTTAGCACATTTATAAATTGCATTTCAATATGCTCTTGTATCTGCCAAAACTAATTATTTCCGTTCATATAAAGATATCCTTATTTCCATTTATATTCTCTCTCTCTCTCTATCTTTCTCTCTCTACATATGCATAAACTCTATATGTATATGTATTTAATATGTACATATTATCAAACCAAATTTGTTTGCCTTTTATCCGTTTCCATTCTTTGCTTGCTTTTTTTAACATGCCAATTAAACAAGCTGATTGCAAATGAATGCCTCACAAAAATTCTTTTTTATTTTTAAATTGTAATCTGATTTTTTACACATAGTTTGTTTTCGAATTACCCTTGCAGAAAGTTGTTGCAATATAGTCCGAAAATAAAGTAAATATTTATATGCATAAGATATATTTATGGAATGTCAGTAGTAGCAGATAAATTTGTTAAAAAATAAAAGACAAACAACAAAACAATTAATTTTTACGATAGTTGGAATTATGAAAACCGGACAAGGGTATCAAATCGCCGATACTTTGCTGACATTTTAATCAAATTTGAATTGGATTAAAACTTAATTAGCTACAGAATTGTATACGTACTCTTTGCCTTGTCACATTTAAAGTAATTATGCATTATATCGAAATCAATAACTGTCAAAAAAGTATTTTTTATACCATCTGCAAGGGTAGTAAATCATCGGCCCACCGAGCTAAGTTGAATTTCATTTTTCCTGCTCTTTTGTTTGGTATTGTGTGTAGTTTAGTAAAAAATTTTATATTTGCTGACCACAAATGTGATTGAAAAGTGCAAATCAAATGATAATTAAATCGCTCTACACACACGCACACACATTAACAGATCTAACTGTGAATATGTTTAGTAGTTGTTAATATAGAGACTAAGGCTGTTAATTAGCATTCATTATGTACAGCAAATGTTATGTGTTATTGATACTTCTTAATGACAATTAGAATACATCGTGAATTGAGTGTGGTACAGTTGGCTACAGAAGTATGCAAATGCTGATTGCTCTATATGTATGTATATAAAATGGTTGAAAGCAGACAGTTGGGATTGTTAAAGTTTTCACTGCATTTATATTATTTGGAGTTGAAGTTGAGAATGAAGCATTTCTATAGCCTAGTTAGTCTTATTTCATAATGAATTTTTTTGGTTTTAGTACGCTTGGCTTTTGGCATGTGTGAAAAGAGTGTGATTAAGTCAAATGCGCAAGTGTCATCACAAAAATCTTTCAAATACTAACCTTAGCCTTACTGACTTTAGTCTAAGACCGAATGGAAATTTCAAATCGTCTTGGCTTGGTCTCGTTTGGACTCAAGTAACGCTACAGTTTCTTCGTTAGTTTCTGTGATACACCTTGCATTTGCTTTTCTATGTTTTCTTAAATAATATCTAAGTTTTATTTGCATACATGGTTAATAAATATATATGTTTATACATATTTATTCCCATGTATTTTGCTTTTCTTTTTTTCCGAAAATTATTTTTAATATTTTTTATAAAACTTTTTTCTATGTTTTATTTTTGTCAATGTTGATTTCGTGTTTGTTCTGCTTGGCTAAACTTATTCGAAATCGCTTATAGCTAATAAGTTTTATTCACTAAGTGCATTTTTGTTTTATTTATCTTAAATATAAAATCAATGCGATCGATCCACTTGAATTTAACTAAACATCATCAATATATCAATGAAAATATCAATGTTATGATCATCATCATCACCTAAAACTTAGTTGCCATCATTCCTTCATCTTACACATTGCACCCGATTGAGGCAACTTCTATTGCTGATGCAGCTTTGGTCGCTCCTTGGGCGAGCACTCAATGTTAAAGTTGTAGTTGTTGCCGCTTCACTTGCTGCATTTGACAATTGCCTGGGTGGCTGCAAGAGCAGCGCTGCCATTGTTGAAGCGGGCGCAGTACTCACATACCAATGCTGCAGGCAGCAGGACACGATGCTGAGTAGCATGCAACAAATGCCGCAGTAGAAACTATTGCTGTTGCTGCTTGAGTTGTGCTGCATTGCCGCCGGGTGTTCGCCTGCAAAGAGAGAAAATAGTAGATGCACAAAAAGGAAAACAAAACATCGAATGAACAAAGGACATCACAAAACAATTGTTAGTTGCCTTTTCTAAGTTCATTAGCTAATTGCTAATGCCGCTAAAGGTAAATGCAACAATTACTCAAGCGCATGCGTAAGCGGATGCAATTAAGCTCAGTCTCTTCTAAGGATAAGTAGCTCTAGTTATTCTTGTGGTTAGCTGATTTTGCTTCCGATTGCCTTTGTGTATGGGGCAGGTTCATTCGCCTTAGGCAAATCTAAGCTCTGTTTTACTTTCTCGCTCCCATCACATC
This sequence comes from Scaptomyza polygonia, assembly GCA_035044585.1. Lineage (NCBI taxonomy): Eukaryota > Metazoa > Arthropoda > Insecta > Diptera > Drosophilidae > Scaptomyza > Scaptomyza polygonia. The sequence continues at coordinate 11,124 of JAWNNU010000936.1, read as the reverse complement.
ACAACATCATCATCCTCAAGCAAAGCATCTGGGCCAGATAATATCGACGTCAGCTTCACTCTTTGCATGTGCGCATTTCCTGTTTGCCAAACAACGAGCCAACAAAAAGGCAAACATCAGCAATAACAGCATAAACAACAGCAACAACTTGTTATATATGCACACTTGAGCACACAAGCTCCTGCTGAAGTTGTGTGTTGTGGCTGCCTTTCCAGCTCGAGCCGGACTCGATTATTGGCATTTTAGCTTACAAGAAATAATTTCCGCACTTCTTTTTTTTTTGCCAAGCAAATGCCATAAGCAAAAGAAATTTCAAAAAATTACATTTAAAGAGTTCACAGTGCACGACTTGATAATTCTCTTTTCCTGACCCTTACTTTGCTATTTAAACTATGAATTTAGTTTTATCGTTTACATAAATCTGCTAAACAGTGAAATCGACTCATCCTTGTTTTCGAGACCAAAAAACGTTCTGTACCAAACTCTGAAGTTTTTACCCCTCAACCCTGATCGTTGATCGGGCAACTATTTAATTCATGAACATTTTCGTGTATTAACTGGCAGTGCTCTTTTTATAAAATGCTCTATTCCGTTGACTTCTATTCAAATTTTTTTGTATTTCTTGTATTTTAAGTTAAATTTATTAATTTAAACTAAATTTCAATTTGAATGAATTTTAGTTTTATGTCGGGTTAATAAAAAAATATTTCTTTTAACTAAAACTTAGAGTAAAACTTAGTCTTTAATTACTGTTGAGAAGAGAGTATCAAACCAATACAAATTCATATATTAAGCTTATAGCTAAACGCTGAAAAATTCTTTACATTGCCCTATGACATTTTCACATAGTCAACATGCCCATCTTTTAACAGCTGAAAATAATAGGGTAGAAAAGGAACTGCCTTGTCACACTTACAATAACACACACACACACACATTGACTGCTCTTGGCACTCAGTGCAGCTGAAATGCTTTAATTGCAATGCGCGCTGCTAACAGGCAACTTCCTGTCATAAACATGCAAAACTGTCAAGCACACACATAGACACACAAGCTCAAACATGCAGTTCGTATACTCACCAATAATTACGTGCACATAGACGCTGGAGGTTTTTGCCACAGTGGGCACACAGGTATAGTTGCCGGTGTCGCCGGGCATGGCGCGCTTGATTTTTAATCTGTGTGGGGCAAAGAAGAAATGTTAAAAAAAAAAAAAATAGTAGATGTAAGCCAAAGGCAAGTTATTTGAAAGTGAATGGCAATGGCTGCAAATGAATGACTTACTCTGCAAACACGAAGTATGACAGAGCGGAAAGTGAGGTGGGACTCATATCAAACGAAAGCCAAGCAACATTAAAAACTTTGCTACTTTAGGCCATGACTGAACCTGCAGTCAGTATGTGACTTTGTCGTCGTTGTGCGGCGATGGTAAGGTGGGGCTAGCGGCATCTGCATTTTATTGCCGCCCGTGTCGTTAGTTAACGGCATAAATGCACAATGAGCACATGTAGAAACGAGACTTGACTCCCTTCAAAAGCCAACTACTATTGTGTAGCTCTTGACGATAACTGTAACTGAAACTGTAATAGGCAGCAGAAACTAAGGCAAATTAAAAGTCACACACGGCTAACTGCAAACAATTGTTGAGTGCTGTCATTGGGCCAAGTAGTTTATAGACTTTAAAACACTCTATTTGCCTTATGAATAATGCAAAACTATTAACTAATTGCTACTGCCAACAACTTTTTTTTATTAAATTGAAAAGCATTTTGATTGAAAGTCGGATGAACACGTATCAAATTTGGTTTGATGTTAATGTGAACGTTCAAATTAAATTTAAAAATATATTATGATATAAATAATTTCAGTTTTAGTTAATTTGAAAAGTTGAAATTGCTTTAAGAAATGACGAAAAGTTTGCTAAATTATCGCATAAATCTCACTTTAAAAGCATCCTTACTTTAAGCTTCTCACTGACAAAGCTCAAGCAACTAAATTGTGTGTGCGGTATTTTCATATGCAAATAGCTGAATAATCGTCGATGTTTGCTGTGGGTTAATAATACCAAGTTACACATACCTAGAAGTAAGGCCATCCGACCAATCATCCTCGACGAGTATCCTTGCCATCGAGCTGTCGATTTCATTTTCGTTCTTGCCATCGAGAATTTCGCTGCCTGCAAATGGAGAAACGTATGTGAAGCACATGGAATGTGAATGCCACTTGCAAATTGAATTGTTTGAATTGCTTGATATAGCAAACAACACTTGAGCAGAGTAGATAGAGTTTGATGGCATACGCACCTTTGTACCAAAATATATTGCCCAATTCGTGTGGTCCTTGCATTATTTTGCAGGTAAGGTTTATATCGCTGCCTGTTTTCACCATCAGATCACTGGGACCAAAGATTTCTGCTTTGAGCTCTGCTTAACGACGGCAACATGGAAAATATATAGAGAGAGTTGGAGAGAGAACAAAAAGTCACTTAAGTTAGCAACACAGACAAAGCGCTGTTTTTGTAATGATAAAAATAATAATAATGTTAATGATAACGCAGCAGTTGAATGACTGCATGACTGCCACAATCACCGCTTCCTTTCCTCTTATCGAAGCTATCCCCTTTCTGGTTCTACAGCCTGTCTTCTTTATTACACAGACGCGTGTCTCTATTATGCTGGCGATAAGGTTTTGTTATGCCTTATAAAAGCCAGCAGCAACCGCACACACATACGAGCTCATACGTCCCGTTGTACCTGCACTTAAAGGCAAGCTTCCATTCATTTATTCTCTCGTCTTTTTGTTTAGCTGGTTTGGGTCTCAACGGAGGAATTGTCTAAAAATTTGCCGCTTTTCATTTGCTGCCAGGCAAAATCAAAGTGTCAATTGTGTGATGAGTAGTGCCTTTTGTTATCACATCCGCTGTCAATGGTTTTCGTCTGAAAATGTGCTGTACATTTAAAAATGCTAACGAGAAATGTAATATTCCTGCGGACAGCGAGCCAAATGCGATTTTTTAGTTGGGACTTTGCAAACGACAAACGTCTAAATACGAAGTGCTAAGAGGAAAGTGTTAAATAGCTAAACAGCCAGTCAGTTGACTGTTGATGTAATGGAATATGTCCCTCTGCGCTGGAATGCGACTAGAATGCAATTTTGTCGATATATTTTTTCTGTGTTTTTTGACGCTTCATTGCCTCTAATGTGAAATGCTTAAGAGGCACTGAATGCTATAAGTGGCACACATGCAACTTTCGTCATGAGCGTCACAAGAATAATAATAGAAATTGCAATAAGAACAAATAGAGTTTGTATGACAAGATTATACTCTGTAAAATGTTTCAACCATAGACTTTTAAAAAAGTATAAGATTTTCAAAATGATTATCTTAATTATGCAAATTAAATAATTTCATTGTCATTGGTTAAGCTTCAAGAGAGGTGCAAAATATGTTTTGACTCAAACTGCTACTGTTAATTTATTGTTAGCAAGAAACTCTTTACGGCATTAGGAGTGCACCATTTGATATTAACTATTTCATAAATTCAGTTCTTGTCGAATTTTATCAGATTTTTAACAAGCACTTTTTGACACATTTATATTCTTTAAATCAATTTTTAACTTATACATACTTCGTTGTACATGTACTTATATTTAATATGTTAACTGTAGCTGCTACAAACTCCAAGATGCGCTAGAAAAACAGTAGTTCGATATGGAAATTCATTGTTATTTGGATCCATCATTAGTAACCGACAGTAAACATTTCTTTTTTTCGCATCCAGGCATTTTAAATCCCTGAGACTGTTAAACAGGTATGTAATGTTTGTAGGGTACTATTACTTCAGCAGCAGCAACACATGTGTGTATGTCCCACTTTTGACGGCGGCAGCCACAAAAGCTACACAGGGAATGCAACAAACACACACACACACACAAACACACAAACAACTAACTCATATGCATAGACCTGCAGTTTTGCTGGCTCGTTTTGAGCCTTGCAATCTTGTGGCTCTAAAGAACCGCAAAGCCCAGCGTAAATAAATTGCTGCCAACGAGACTGCAACTGTAACGGGGCTTCGGGAATGAAATGGAATGGACTGGAGTTGGGACGGAATGGGACGGCTAGCACGTCTATACATTTGATACTCTTCACTGTTTTTTCCCATTGACGTGGCTTAGCTTTGCTCCACTGTTGTGCTTTGTCCCTTCAGTCCCCGAGCCCACTATGGCCGCTTTTCAATCGTGCGGCAACGTGAAACCATTTGGCAAAAGTGTAACGCAAAAAGCATTGCATACTTTAAGGCCGTTCCATGAACATGCACATGAATGTATAAATGTGTGAGTATGTGCATCATTATATTCGAAGCGAGATTAGCCTAAGCCATAAGCATTTAAAACTCTTTGTGTGTTCCACATTCGATCTTTGGTAGAAACTCTTTGTGGATTTTCAAAAACAAATCATACAAAACAAATGCTTTAGCAAGAGTTAGCATTTGTTAAACAGAACATAAAAATTGTAACTAGTCAATTGGCTTAAATAAACCAAAAAATAGCTCGAGATGGCATTATACATTTTGATTTCATCTCTTGTAATACGCTTTGATGTGGGATGTACTTAAGAAATAAGAAAAAATAAATGATTTGCCTGGGTGCCTTAAAGGCAGCTACCGCCTGCTATTCAATTTAAGGCTCAAAGAAGAAGGGAACGGGAGTGTGTGTGAGGTGTGGTAAGTGTGTGTGAGAAATGTTAATCTAAATTAAATGCCAGGCACCATAATAATAGAGTGGCGCTGCTGCTGTTGTTGTTTTGGCGAAAGTGGAAAAACAAACCCCAAATGGAATTCGAAAATGCCAGGCGATTATCTGGCTGCTTTATGGAGCCGCACAGGGCGCTACGACAATGAGTTGTTGTTGTATTTGAATGTTGCTGCTGTTGTTGTTACCTGGTGGCAAAACAATTGTGGCAGGCAAAGCCAAAGCAAACCAAGTCTATGACTTTTGGCCGCTGACTTGGCTACAACAGAACGCCCAAAGCGTGCAAACAAAAGAAGCCAAGCCAAAAATTATTGCCACACATGCAGCTGACAGGAAGTCCTTGCCGCCTCTCTTCCCCTCTCTTAGCAGGTGTTAGCTATATGTTAGTGTGTTTGCCCGCATTCGCATTTTGCTTTGCTTCCGTTTTCTTTTTGCCCCGTTTGCTTTTTTCCTTTGCGCGCCATAAAACATGCATTGCCAGCCTTTCAGCAGCAAGCCTGCAAAATTCTTGATATGCGAACATAGAAAAATCCTTAGCGTATGTAATTGGGAGAGTGTGCCACACCCAGCAGCGTGGCAAATTGGCTATTTAACAATAATTAGATTAACTGTTTGCGGCAATTGGCTTTTCTTTTATGTTGTGTAAGTGTGTGTGTTTGCTTTCTGATGTCGGCCAGCAGCAGCACCTGCATTTTGAATTGCCAGCTGAGAGCAAACTTTTCCGCCCAGGCGCAATTCCTCTTTTATGGAGCAGCAGCTGTTTGAAGTTTTCATTAGTTGACCCAGGTCGAAAAAGCCGTTGTTGGTTCTGGCCAAATGCCAAAGCGCAGCCGAAAAACAGATAACACTAAAGACAGCTGGCAACAACTGCAAACAATGTGAAGGGAAAAGAGAGCTGTAACTGCTGGCTGAGCCTTGTTTACACACAGTGTCTGTGACTTGAAATTTTATGCAACCACTGACAAACAGACAGACAGACAGACAAACAGACAGACAGACGGACAGACAGACAGAGAGACTGAAAGACAAACAGCAGAGCAGGCTGTAGCAAGTAAAAGAAGAGAAAAGCGAAAGACAAGCATGAAAATGCATTTTCATTTTTCTTGATATCGCGCATAAAATGCGCATAAGCCTATGCCCATAAACATAAACATTTGGAGCAATGAACTTTGTGCATGGCATACTTTTGGGACGCCACAATGCAGCTTGATCTGCCCTATGCAGTTAACATTACCGAAAGAGGATATACCATATAAAGACAACTTTTATGTAGGTCAGCAGGATCAAGCTAAAAAGTTCGACATGCTGTTACTTAATGGCATGCTAGAGTCGTTAGCATTTTCCTGCAACTTGGCTTAGTTTGCAGTATACTGTGGATTTGGTTGAATTTGGTACCATAAAAATTGCCGAATCCAATGAAATATGTTATTTGCATTTTGAAATGATTTATTGAGTACTGATTATTTGCATGAGCAGGGTATTTTATGGTGCGGCTATGCATTTACTTAGCCCCGTCGTTGTGGCTGCTGCTGCTGCTGCTGTTGTAAAAATTTATTGCGCCGCATATGTTGATGTATGTTTGCAAACATGTACAACATAACGTATTCACACACAAACACACATACACAGAGCATATACGAGTATTTATTGCCTCGTTCTCGTTTTTCGTTTCACATTTCACAGCGCTAAGTGACATACAATTTAACAGTGTACGTTTTTTTTGCGAGCAGATTTAAAGCTAAACTCTCTCTCTCTCTCTCTCTTTAAATGCGACCCCTACTGTTAGTGTCGGTACAAGGGGAAGGAGGATTAAACTGGGGAGAACGCTGGAGCTTGAGACTCAAATTGCTCGGAATTAATTGTCAAATCAAATAAATAAATTCAATTTGTAAAAGTCACCGTCAAATACAGCATACACACCCACACAATTGATTGAAATATTCTTAAGAACTTGTAAAAGCGGTATTTCAAACAATGTCCCAAATGAAATGCCAAAACAACATCATCATCGCCGGCGCTAAGCTAAAGCCACGTTTTTGTCCCCTCCAGCATACTGCCAATTTCATTCCTGTGCTTATTATTATTATTATTATTAATAATTCGAGAGACATTAATCATGAGCTCCTTCCTTGCGCTGATAATAATATTCCCGAGTAATTTATCATGAATTCGCACTGAAGTAGAATTGTATTTTTTTGCTGCTTCCCCCATTTCTATTTCGTTTGCCTGCCACAAACAATGAAATAGTGAAACATTTCCTATTAATGGCGCGAATTATGCTTGCGCCTACGCTTATGCAACACTTTTTGTGTATATTTATTCACCATGTTTAAGCTTACATAAATCAATTGTAAGTGTACTTTGTTTATTTTTGCGGCACTAAATAAGTTTTCAGTACATGCAATTTGCCAAGGAATTGGGTCGTCTGCTTGCTCGCCGCAGCAATCGCAGTAGCATCAGTAATAGTGCAAGACAATGCGGCCTGCAGCCATAATTCAGAGTGTCCAGGGTTTATTTCGAGCGATTTAAGCTTTTAATATGCAAATAATTGCTAGCTTATTGCTACTTTATGAACCGCAATTTACAGAGATGCATACAAACATATGCAAACAGATAAGTTGCAGTCTGTAACTAGAAAATGCATGCGCATTTCATTGCAGCTATAACGGAGCCAGAGCCATAAAATGCTCAAAGCTTTCATTAATTACCACTTATCAATTATCACCGTTTAGATACAATGCATGTGGCTTTGGTGTAATAGCTCAAATAATTGAAAATGCCACAAGGCAAAATAAATGGCAGCAGAAAAGTAAGTATGGCATGTCAGTAAGCAATATAAGTCGATTGTTTTTCAAGACCAAAACACAATTTAATTAAATTTTCAACACTAAAAGCCAAGTTACATTAAGCACTGATTCCAATCCACTCAATTGCAGATATAAACAAGAAATTCCATTGAAAGATAGCTATCGACCAAGCACTTAAGCAAATAATAACGAAAAGTACAGGGCACTAAGCCTTAATGATTTTATTTGAACTTTGAAGCCACTTTTTTAATGTGTCCGCCAAATCCGAACAAGTAGACACCAAATGCGGTATACTCGATACTTGTACAAAAACGGGTAACAAGAGACGTGATTGCTAAGATGTGCGGATGCGGCAGGGTTCTACGCTACGTTTAACAATTGGCTGATGCACATCTTTCGGGGATGTTACCAGTTATCCTCGTGACTCTTACTCGAAAAGATACACGCATAATATTTTTTTTTTTAAGTTGGGAGCTGTGCAGTTTTTTGGGTGACACTGATAATTATTGCCTTATCAAATTTGGTAACCCAAGCTGTATGAATGTGCGAAATAGATTGATTTATCGACTTAAACTTCCGGAATTTATTGATTTCCCAGCCCACCTGTTAGCGTAGAAAACAAATTTTGACACTTAATCTGACCCAGTTATAGACAAAGATTTCTGGAAAGTTTCAAGTCTCTAGCTTTGAGGGTGTCGAAAAAAGTGGCATTTATACTGACTGACAGATACCAAGGCGGATATTGCACAAAACAATTATTGTTTTTAACGTTCGGTTTCCAAAATAAAAAGGACTCACTCCTTATAAAAATGTTTTATTATTTGAGTTAAGATTTCTTGAGTCAAGAAGGTCACAAAGTTTTTGGACGGATTTGAAAAGTTTACAGTTAAAAATCCTTCTTTTTATATAATCTGCAGATTAACTCAATTCATGTTTTCTGCCTTAGACACTTTTCTCTTATCTTTACACAAGTTTTTCAGCTTAAGGCTGTGAGTAGTAAAAGAAACTGAAGAGATTGTATATATATTTATTTTGACTTCTGGTTGTTTTTTTTTTTTTTTTGAAAAATCTGCTCTTTGTGCATTTCTTGGCTCTACCTCAAATAAACAATATTGTGCTATAAAGAAGCGCACAAATTGAATGTTTAACTCGCCTGCTGCAGAAGGCACTGAAATTATTTGCGCTTGATTGCATGCAATTTGCTCTCTGCTAATGTCAACAAGGACAGCTAGAGGATGAAGTGAGTCTAAAGAGGTGCAGAGAGACGCTCTACTTTGCTTCTTGAGCTTGCTGCTGCCTTATGGTGCTCGGAAAAGAGCAATCTAGCAACTCACCCACTTGCCAACAAGCAGACATCTTCTTAAGCGTCTTCTACTGTTGAGGTACGCATTTAAATTGCCAGCATTTTGCTTAAGATACACCGCCCCTCCACCCTTCTCTTACACCCTACCACCTGATACGCTTAAGTCTGTGTCTTGGCAAGCAGCGCTTGAGCAATTTATTTTTTGTAGATATTTTTAAATTTTTTGCTGTTGTTGTATAGTTACGCTTGATTACATTCGCGCTGGTAAACAAATTTTTTAGCGGCATCAACAACACCTTTATGAAGGGTCCTCGCCACCGCACCGGTGGTGCCGCCATACTTGTCCTCTGTTTTGACGCACACACAAAGTATATAATTTCATTTACAATTTGCCTTCTTTATCAGCCCGACTGCCTGGTAATTTTCCTTAAATTCCAAATTAAAATCTACCCAAGCGACTCACAGTCGCCGGTCCCCTACCACTCACTCTAAACACCCCCCCCCCCCCCCACTGTTTGAAAGTGTGCAAGTTGAGTTCAGAACAGTCAACTTCCTGCATAGTTTGACACCTTGTCGAGACTGGGTAATAAACTTGGTAATTTAAGCAATTGAAGCGCCTGCTATTGCATTAAAATATCTTTAAATATTACGACAGCAGCGGGGTCGCGGCATCTTGACTGATGTTTATGCCGTTTTGGCCAACATGGCGCTGTTTGTTTTCGTTTCTTTTTCTTTCTGCTCTGGAATAGAATTTGACTTGCGTCAAAAAAAAAGGGAAAGTGTGGAAGAAAAACAACAAACGAATTTATAGAATTTTTAGTTCAAAATTTTGTATTTGCATAAGCGAATATAACAAAAAAGAAGAAGTCTGGTCTAACATTGGATGTGTGCAACGACAACAGCGCCAACAGCTATCTACAGCAATCCATCTACAGTGCTAGCCACTGTACAAAAATTAAGCTTACGTAAAGTATTAATATGCAACAGAGTATTTAAAATAAACCATATTATTCGTTTGAGAATTGGCTATATTAAATTAGGTGGCGTTTTAAAAAATATTGTAATCATATCATAACAACATTATTTGACTAGTTTTCAGTATCGTTTTTTTTAACACACTTATTGTATACTATCCATATTAAAATGAGTTTAAGCACAATCTGGCAAATGTTTGTGCATTGAATCATTTAAATGTAATAAAAAGGAAAAGTTTAATAACAAATTTTACATCTTGAAAACTAAAAATGTTTTATTACAATTCATTTTTATCAGCAATAGTATAAATAACCTGAAAATGATCAGTTTTGCCACACTGTAGCATCATTTTGTGTTTGCTACTGCTTTCCACGTGAGTGGCATGTCGAATATTTTATATGCACATTTCTTTTTGGGCATTCAAATGAGTATGAACATGAGCTACGGAATGGCATTGGAGAGAGCGCTTTGTGGGCGTTGCATATGCAGCTTGCAGGAGCTCGGTAGTCATTTGCATTTCCGCAAAATGTAATATTTATGACCATTGTGTGCTTCTATGTAGCGGCGGGGTTGTCTAACTTGACGTTTGTTCTGTCAGTCTGTCAAGTTGTTGTCTCCTTCCTACCCCCCTCTATATGCGTGTTAACTTGTTTACACAGCCAGTGTGTGTTCGAGTATGTTTGAGCACTTAAACATTCATAGCATTCTAGCTGACCAAGCCATATTAATAGTACCAAAGTTCTTGGTCATGTGGCACTGGTTCAGTTGAGTTGGCTAAAACAACAAACACACACACACAGACACACGAACACACCCACCCACATGATATAAACAAGCTTTAGTTGCTGAGATCAGAAATCAAATAAGCTCATTGAAAGCATTCTTCCGCACCACAAACTTTTAGCAAAAATGCATTGCTAATGCGATATATACGATAAAAATGCACTGAACGATAAATGCATAAGCATCGCACTGCAATTGCTCCCCACAACTTGTCCCTTTTTCCATGCTTCAATTGTAGGCCACAGATAAAATGTTGAGTTACCAAAAACACTTTTATATAAGAGTTAAGGTTAGTTTAGTTTCGTTCAGTTCAGGTCAAAGCTGAGTTGCCCACATTTTTCCAATCAGCTTTGAAAATTTGCTAACTATGCTTAAAACGTTCAGCACCTTGGGCAACTGCGCCGTGTGCAACGAACACCCTTGCAGGCGTTAACTTAAACTAATTAAAGGTGCTTGCAAAAGTAACACGGTAACACATAGAATCGACAACGAGACTTAATA